>CM076996.1:87076530-88276530 GCA_039090855.1 Macrothele yani | reverse complement strand
TGATAATATCCAAAAACTTGAAAATGTCCATCGTCCTGGATCGGGACTCGAACGCGCTTCTCCCAGATAGCGCCCGGGTATGCTAACCACTACACCACCCAAAACGACCAAGTTTCAAGTTTCCGATTAATTTGAATATAACGATCACAGGATTCGCTAGTCGAAGCAATCGGCATTCATGTTTAGCGAATCTGGAGGTTAATAATCCTATTCAGTGATTGCCCATACAGAATAGCAGATAAATCAAGAAAGAAATACGGGATTACACCATATAATACAAATTTTGAAGATGACAATCCGATTTTTGGCGTAAATGTGACAAGGATGATAAATCAGATAATATCCGAAAGCTTGAAAATTTTCATCGTCCTGGAGCGGGACTCGAACTCGCGTCTCCCAGATAGCGCCCGGGTATGCTAACCACTACACCACCCAGGACGATGAAAATTTTAAAGTATTCGGATAGTATCTGACTTACCATCCTTGTCACATTTGCGCCAAAAATCGGATTGTCATCTTCAAAATTTAAATAAATTTATTTGAATCCAGGCTGAAAAGTAGTTTGCCTCCCCAGCAATTTTGGCCACGGGCCACCACTGGGTTAATCGAATGGACTGGCCTGTGCAGAGCCCGGACCTTAACCCTATCGAGCACCTCTGGGACGAGTTGGAGCGTCGACTTAAGGGGTGCCCCCACCGTCCGAAATCGGCGAAGGAACTGACCTGTCTTCTCCATGCCGAGTGGAAGAAAATACCGCTAGCCGTCGTACAATGGCTGGTTGAGAGTTATGCCCCGGAGGGTCGCAGCTGTAATCGCCGCTCGTGGAGGCTCCACAAACTATTGAAGGTGAATAAACTTCGTTTTCCTTTGCTATCACAGGTGTCCAATTACTTGTTGGTAGATAGTGTATATATATATTATAACCATAACTATAAGTAGAGTTAATATACTTTGTAACGTATACTCTAGCTTCAGTTTCTTTTTGATTTTACTATCTCTTGTTATTTTATTTTCCTATGCAAATTATCTTCTCACTTAACGAGATATTGTTTCTCCCGCTGAATTATATGTGGCAACGAGTGTAAGTCATGACGTGGTGGTATGCAGTATATATATATATAGGCGCGAAAAAGATTCCGAAGAGCTTCGTTTTATATGTGATAGGTTCTTCCTGATTATTGATATGCGATTTACCTACGTTTCTACGATATTACGATAGTACGAAAGTTCGGGCTATCAGTAGTTGTGTTATTTTGGAGTGTGTATTTGAGTAATACCAGGAGCTCCCCAATAAAAGGTTAAAAGTCAGTACTTTTACTTAGTTCATTTTATTGTCAGACCTCTGTCTGGCCGTTAAGTCTATTTCATTGAGTGTTTACGTTAAGTTCAGGGTATATTGTGGTTACCGCTCTAATAAGGAGCCTTCAAAGTACTAATCTACTAAAACCAAAGTTATATTACTGATATTCAAGATAATGAGGAACGCTGAGTAAAAATAAATTCCATATTCAATGAATTTATTGCACGTGCGTGTCTTACCTAAACAAACTCTAGCACTTTGAAGATTAAGCACACTTTAGCTACGTCAAGTAATCTTTCAATAACCCTAACGTGACTTAACGTAAGCTTTCCTGCACTACACGTCCAGCCGGAGAATTTTATTCATTATAATTGGCGCCCGAACATTTCTTGAACACGAGGTATTGACACTTATTGACTATGTCTTCATTCCCTGAGAAAACTTCACTATATCAACCTGAATCAAGTTTCGGTGGAGGTGGGGTTATTTTCAAATATTTACAGGAAGCCTGTGGGTCTAACTTTGATGTCAATGATTTGCAAGTACTCAGGCATTCCTCACAATTTCGTCATTCACCAGCTTCATATCACTCTGAGTCGCGGGTCGTACCTGAGGTATTTCAATCCTCTCACAGAGGCATAATGCTTGCACATTTCGTGCCGCATGAGGGAGCAATTACTTTCAATGGTTTGGAGGGGTCCTTGAAATTTCTCGAGGATTTGGAGGATCATTTCGACTTATACAATATTCCTCAAGATTGCAAAGTGCAAATAGCAGGCACTTGATTGAAAGATGCCGCTAAGACCTGGTATCGGCAGTGGAGAGTATCGAACCCGGATTCTCGTTATGAGAATTTCCGAGCGGAATTTTTAGAAGTCTTTCCTTTCGGCCTCAGTCGTGCTGGCCTTGCACAACAACTTTTTTCTCGTAAGCAAGGACCCAACGATAGCCCTGTTGCGTTTGCTTTAGAAACAACACGCTTGTATAAATTATGGGATCCACATGCCACTCATGTCGACATGTTGGACACCTTATTGCAACAGCTCGATCCATTTCTACAGGATTTTATTGAGGTCCGACACCCTGCTACGATACATGAATGCCTTCGCCTCATACGAACGTATGAGGAGCGACACGGCAAACATGGACCAACTAAACATGCTCGGGAACCCCGGGAGGCTTATCACGAAAATCCTCAGCAGCATAATAGGCCTAATGACTTTCAACACGAGCGTACACAGGTGCAAGTACAAGCATCATACGTACCACCGCATAGAAGAGTGGTACACCAACCGCTAGTTTCTAAACAATTTTCTGGGTACAGTGCAAATGCACAGTCTGCTCGACCCCGTTCCAATCCACAGAATTCGGAACATTTTTATCCTAAGGGCAATAATGATTTTTCTGCCCGTGCTGAGGGAAGAAATAATAGAAATGAAAATTTCAACAGTAATGCGGAGTTCCCGCAGCAGTTTTCACGAAGTTTTTCTAAGCGTGAACACTTTACCGATACCAGGCAGGGCCGAGGTTTCAGACCGCATGAAAATACAACCAGGAATCCTTTAAACTTCCAAAGGAAGTAGACCAAGGGTCGGCACTGCTTCCTGATACCAAGAATTCTGACCCTAAAATAGTATTATTGACTGTCCAAACTCCTCAGTTGCCTGATGTGTTATGGACAATTGAAAATATTATTGTCGAGACAAAGTTCGACAGTGGTTCTGAAATATCAGCCCTAAATACGAAGTTTTGCACTGACAGTTTTCCTGCAATACACGTTCAGCCTACGACGCAGTATTTGCGAGGTGCAAATAACGAAATATTCAGTATCACAGGAACTGTCACATTATCTCTAGGGCTGGGAAAGGCTCGTTTTACGCATTCTTTCCTGCTCATAGACGACCTACCTGTTAAATGTCTAATGGGCATAGATTTTATCAATACTCTTAAAATTACCATGAATTTCGAACAACATGTTATTTCCTTTCCGGAACCTGTCGAAGTGATTCCTAAAGATCCTATAGACATAATGAATTTGTTACTGAGTAAACAACTGAATGAGAGGCAACGAAACTAGCTTTCTCAACTTTTGAATGAAAGACTTGGTTTATTTACCGACCAACCTGGTTTCACACAGGTGGTTTATCACGTCATTGACACTGATGGTTCGAAACCGATAGCGACAAAACCTTACCCTTGTGCTCACCATAAAAAAAATGAAATGCAACGTCAAATTTCAGAGATGATTAACCAGGGCATAATAAGGGAATCAACAAGCGCCTGGGCCGCACCTGCTTTTCTTGTTCCAAAGAAACAACCCAACGAATTTCGTTTCGTGACAGATTTTCGCAAGCTAAACCAAGTCACGAAAGCGATAAATTATCCACTACCTGTCATGTCGCATATTTTGCATGACCTATCGTCAACTAAATGAATGTCAACATTGGATTTGGCGAGTGAATATTGGCAGGTTGCGGTACATCCAGAGTCCGTAGATAAAACAGGCTTTGTGACTCCTTTTGGGGCTTATGAATACCTGCGTATGCCCTTTGGACTAGCCGCTTCACCTGCTACTTTCCAAAAGCTTATGGATACGGTTCTCAGACCTGTTCTAGGTCCCCATGTGCATGTATATTTGGATGACATTATTAATACATCCGAGACTTTTGATGAGCACCTTTCTCTGCTCAAACAGGTGTTCCAACTCATATACAATGCTGGCCTGACGTTAAAACCTAGTAAATGCCAGATAGCGAGGGACGAGATGGTATATCTGGGGTTGAAAACCACTCCCCACGGCTTATTTACGGATGATGAAAAAATCAGGCCTATAGTTGACTTTCCACGGCCAAAAACAGCCAAAGAACTATCACGCTTTCTGGGAATGACCGGATGGTATCAGCAGTTCGTCCCCGCTTATGCTACAATCTGTGAGCCACTGTATGCTTTGAAACGTAAATACAAGAAATTTTTGGACACTTGAGGCTAACGCAGCGTTTGAAGCACTAAAATCTGCGTTGACTCAGCCTCCGGTATTAGCTTTCCCAGATCATACTAAGGAATTTGATATTTACACTGACGCATCCGGAGTTGGTCTTGGTTGCGTTTTGTCACAAGATGGGCATCCAATAGCTTTTGCGTCCCGTACTTTAGCCAAAGCTGAACGCAATTATTCAGCTACGGAACGCGAATGTCTTGCTGTAGTGTATGCTCTTGAAAATTTTCAATGTTATCTCAACGAATTGACAGTTAATATAATTACGGATCATTCTGCCCTTCAGTATTTGAATTCTGCTAAGCACCTCTCTAAAAGACTTATGAAGTGGGCTCTTAAGTTACAAGAGAGCAATATCAAAATTTCGTACCAGCCAGGTCATAAGAATCAATTACCGGATGCATTGTCTCTTGTCCCGATTAGTGGGGTTCCCACAGAAACTACTTCTGGATGTCAGCCTTTACTTTTAATAGCTGATATAACATCCAGAGAGCAGATAATGGCAGAATTAGTAAATGATCCAGATTTTGGGGAAACCTATAATTTTTTGCTTGCGGGTTCACCACAACAAAGCGACCCTTCTCTGGCTGGGAGGTCACAACATTTTGAAGTCATAGAGGGTCTTCTTTACTATACGAAATCTAGGACTACTAGGGCAGAGTTTCGCCCTTGTATTCCGCGAACCCTTAGAATGGCCCTTTTAAACGAATTTCATGACAAACCTATTGCAGGCCATTTAGGTATTCGCAAGACCCGTTGTAAATTGCGGGATGTTGCCTATTGGCCTGGCATGTACCAAAGTGTGCTCGCATACGTTCAATTGTGTCACTTGTGTCAGATTTATAATTACCGTAATGTAAGACCGGCCGGTCACTTGAAATCTAGTTCAAGTTCTCATGTTTTTGACATTATTTCAATAGATTTATTGGGATCCTTATCTGTTAAAAACAAAGCTCGTTACGTTTTAATATTAACCGATAATTTCTCTAAATGGGTCGGCGGTCTTTCCCATTAAAGCCGCTACGGCGGAAGTTATTTGTAATGTATTAATTAATGAAGTATTCTCTAGATATGGTGCACCTAATCAAGTAGTTTCGGATAATGGTCCCCAATTTATTTCTGACATTTTTGAAAGAATGTGTGCGAGACTACACATAAAGCATAAATTCATTTCTCCATATCATCCCCGGAGTAATCCCGCGGAACGAGTAAACCGCACGCTAGTTAAAATGATCGCTACATTTGTCATGGATCCTCACGAGCGGTGGGACGAACATCTTGAGCTTTTTTCGTTCGCCCTCCGCTCGTCTCTTCACGAATCTACTAAGTTTACTCCCGCAGAACTTTTTTTGGGTCGAAAAATTAAGACGCCTTTTGAAAATTTAACGGGGATTATCGACGAACTAAACCAGCGACCAACTCCGCAATCAGTACGAATCATGGCAGAGAAAGCTCGTGTTGCAATGATAGGAGCACAAGCGACTCAAGCAAGATGCTATAATTCTAGGCGTAGGGAACCAGATCTTGTCGTTGTAGATCTAACTCTCTTGGAGACACACTTCCAGTCTTCTGTTTCTCATACTTTAGTAAAGAAATTTGCACCCAGCTACGAAGGTCCATATCGGGTGGCAAATGTGTATGAAAATAACATTATCCTTGAAAAACCTGACAATCAATTTCAATACATACACGTTGCTCAGTGTCGCAAGTATCATGAACGAAATATAGATTTTTTAATCAACCCTACTCAACCTTCTGTTCCACAGACTCAAGAGTCTATATCATACGATCAACCTCCAGAAATTTTGGACGAACCGACAAACTTTTTTGAAGAATCTCCAGTGATTTTTTCTTCACCCTCCCCTCCACAAGATTGGCTTCCAAGAACGCAACCTGATTCTACCATAAGACGAAGGCTCGAATCAAGTTCTTCAAATTCTAGCATCATTCCCTTCCCTCCAACCATTGCCGAGACTATTGCTGCACCATTCCCTAATAACTCTGCACCAACACAAGCTCCTACTTCCTTGAATACCTCGTCAGAGAGTATTCCAATAGGCGGAAATAAACATCGCCCGGCACGACCACTAACTTACAGCAGCGACTCAGAGTCATCACATATTTCTGATTTACCAGATATAGACAATAGTTTGACGATTCCTAAACGTCAGACACATATTACAAACCGTCCAGCAACAGCAAAAGCTGGTCGAAAACGCAACTTGTCTCCCCAATCTGCTTCGCCGCAACAGCGACGAAGGCAGAGATCCTTGCATCCGCCCGGGTTTCGCCCCTGGAACTTACGCTCAGGGCAAACAGGGCCGATGTCTGCTTCTACTGTCATGCCAAAAAGTAGAAAGAGAAAACAAGCGATGTGGCCGGAGCCACGTCCCTTCAAAAGAATGCTGGAAGGACAACACGGGCCCAGCACAAAGGGACAACATATCGAAAGCCTGGGGGAGCCCGCTCCTGTCAGACGCAGGGATTTCCTGACCGACAGACTTCAGCCGTTCCTCACCGTTCCTGTCAGACGCAGGGAATTCCTGACCGACAGACTTCAGCCGTTCCTGACCGTTCCTGTCAGACGCAGGGAATTTCTGACCGACAGACTGCAGATGTTCCAGATCCATTCAAGTCGCAGAAAAGATCGGCGCCACCAGAATTTACCAGTCCGATTAGGCCTGGAAAAAGATATCGTACTAGGGTTTTTTATGCGTCCTCGAGATAAGTAAGTTCTCGTGGACAGGTTATTTTCTCATTATGTTGTTTTTCCAGCACGACCAGTTGGCGTGACAGAATTTTTTTTCCGTGTGGGCCTACGCATTCTTTTTGTGTATATATGTAGTTTTTATATATATATGTATATTCTATGTCCGTCTACTAATCCGAATTTTTTTTTCATATATATATGTGTGTTAGGGGTAAAATAGTGAAAATTGTTACTGTTAGGCAGCTACAGGCAATCTTCGCTACTGTTACAGTTTGTTTGTAATCAACGATAAATATATATAGATTTGAAAATATGAGGAAGTAAAATGAAATCAAAAAAGTGATTCCTGCTGGGCAGAATAAAAATAAGGTATGCCGATGCAGGTTTGTTCTGTACACGCATAAAAAGTGTTTCCTGCTTCACAGACTACATTAGCTGCGGACACAGGTTTACTGAATTTGTTATGCCAAGCTTGAAGTTGTAAATACTGCTGCCACAAAAAAAAAAAAAAAAAAAAAGTAGGACGATAAACGTCAGTCAGCGAAATGTACGACTACACTCAAAATTTGATAGGTTTTTCAAAAAAAAAAAAAAAAAAAAAAAAATGTAAGGGGGAGATGATGTAACGTATACTCTAGCTTCAGTTTCTTTTTGATTTTACTATCTCTTGTTATCTTATTTTCCTATGCAAATTATCTTCTCACTTAACGAGATGTTGTTTCTCCCGCTGAATTATATGGGGCAACGAGTGTAAGTCATGACGTGGTGGTATGCAGTATATATATATATATATATATAGGAGCGAAAAAGATTCCGAAGAGCTTCGTTTTATATGTGATAGGTTCTTCCTGATTATTGATATTCGATTTACCTACGTTTCTACGATATTACGATAGTACGAAAGTTCGGGCTATCAGTAGTTGTGTTATTTTGGAGTGTGTATTTGAGTAATACCAGGAGCTCCCCAATAAAAGGTTAAAAGTCAGTACGTTTACTTAGTTCATTTTATTGTCAGACCTCTGTCTGGCCGTTAAGTCTATTCCATTGAGTGTTTACGTTAAGTTCAGGGTATATTGTGGTTACCGCTCTAATAAGGAGCCTTCAAGGTACTAATCTACTAAAACCAAAGTTATATTACTGATATTCAAGATAATGAGGAACGCTGAGTAAAAATAAATTCCATATTCAATGAATTTATTGCACGTGCGCGTCTTACCTAAACAAACTCTAGCACTTTGAAGATTAAGCACACTTTAGCTACGTCAAGTAACCTTTCAATAACCCTAACGTGACTTAACGTAAGCTTTCCTGCACTACACGTCCAGCCGGAGAATTTTATTCATTATAACTTGTACTTCAATATTCTGTAGAAGAAAACCAAGTTATGCTACAATGGAAAAAGTTTATTTACCGCTTTGCTTCAAACAGAAAAAAAAAAAAGCGTAGCAAATGTTCTATTGAACCAAACCCTATTTTTGATAAACCCTTTTCTCCACTTTCAAATTTAAGCCCCGTCCTTTTGGGCTGATATCCTCTATCTCAGTCCACTTTTTTCAGTTGCAGTTGAATGATCAATACAATCTAATGGAATATAAACAATAGTCTGGGAGAGAAACTCAAAATTTATTGTGTACGTAAATGCATCGAGGTTCACCTAAGGTAAAATTTTCGGGTTGCTGCTTTTTATATGTATATGTTTTTTTTTGTTTTTTTTTCTTTTAACGAGATCTGCGTCTGATTTACTACTCTTTGGGTTACGAATTTTTGAATTTCAGTTCTGGAAAGTCTGTTTCAGCTACAGCAAAAATACTTTTTCGATTTGAAGGCAAATAAATAAAAATTAATTTTCGCATTCTTTAATTTTTCTACTTCACTGAAATCCTTGCAATGCTGGACATATTCAGTTGTTTCAAGAGAGCTTTTTCGCAATTAATTTATTACACGGTAGCCCAATGACTATATAACCCCTCAGTGTTTCATTCAGGTCTTTTTTGACCGGGGGAGGGGCAAATGGAACCTTAGGGGGCAAGTTTTCCATTTGCCACACACACACATACACACAAATGCCGTTCAATAATTAATAACTAACAGTAATTTTAAAAATAACCACGCGGACGACTAACTGAATTAAGGGAGTATCTATGGCAACAGTTATTAGCCACGGCAGACGCTCCTGGTTTTGTTATTGCGCAGTTGTTTAAGATACGTCTGCAATTCGCCATATACACTGACGGCAAAAAAATCCCAACACCACGAAAAAATAGTTGTAGAGGTATGAAATGGCGGCAATACATTTGTATAGGTAACATATTTAATCGATTAAGGTTTCAAGATCGCAGCTTAATGTAAGCGCGAGAAGAGCCATTTTAAATGTAAAATGCTGGTACATTAATAACCGGTGTAACCGCCAGAATGTTGAATGCAAGCATGCAAACGTTCATGCATTGTGTCGTACAGGTGCTAGATGTCAGTTTGTGGGATGGAGTTCCATGCCTGTTGCACTTGGTCGGTCAATACAGGGACGGTTAATACTGGTTGGGGGTGACGCTGGAGTTGTCGTCCAATGATGTCCCATACGTGCTCGATTGGAGAAAGATCTGGTGATCTAGCAGGCCACGGCAACATGTCGACACTCTGTAGAGCATGTTGGGTTACAACAGCGGTATGCGGGTGAGCGTTATCCTGTTGGAAAACACTCCCTGGAATGCTGTTCATGAATGGCAGCACAACAGGTTGAATCACCAGACCGACGTATAACTGCCGTCAGGGTGCGTGGGATAACCACGAGAGTGCTCCTGCTGTCATAGGAAATTGCTTCCCAGACCATAACTCCAGGTGTAGGTCCAGTGTGTTTCGGCAACCAACCTGTCTGCGGTTGGAGCGCCTGCAACCAACCGCAGACAGGTTGGTTGCAGGCGCTCACCTGGCCTCCTTCTAACCAACACACGGCCATCACTGGCACCCAGGCAGAACCGGCTTTCGTCAGAAAACACAACAGATCTCCACTCCGTCCTCCAATGAGCTCTAGCTTGACACCACTGACGTCGCAAATGGCAGTGGTTTGGAGTAAGTGGAATGCACGCTACAGGGCGTCTGGCTCGGAGCTGTCCTTCAAGTAACCGATTTGTAACAGTTCGTTGTGTCACTGTGGTAGCAACTGCAGCTTGAATTGCTGCCGCAGACGCGGTACGATGCGCCAAGGCCATACGCCATACACGGCGGTCTTCCCTCTCAGTAGTGCCACGTGGCCGGCCAGAACCCGGTCTTCTTGAGGCACTATCTTCCCTTGACCACCGCTGCCAACAATCATGCACATGGCTACATTCCTGCCAAGTCGTTCTGCAATATTGCGGAAAGAAAATCCACCTTCTCGTAGCCCTATTACACGACCTCGTTAAAACTCCGTGAGCTGTTGATAATGGCTTCTTCGTCTTCTTAAAGGCATTCTTGACTAAAATCAACACACTACGTCGAATTTCAACGATAACTAACGCTCACGAACGTTACAGCGCGTATTTACAGCAAACCTGCTTTGCATGTTCCGAGGGGCGCTACTAGCGCCACACGTATGCGCCGAGCGCGAAATTTGCACAGACGTAATCTTACAGATGTACTCTCACCGCTTACCAACTGTCGTTTATCTAACACAGCCCCTTCTTGGTGTTGGGATTTTGTTTTCCATCAGTGTAGCTATGGAGATGAGTGATTCAAAGTAAAGAAGTGAAATGCGTTGTGCGATAAAAGTTTGCTATCGTTTGGGTAAAATGTCTCCAGAAAGAGTCGATTTAATTAAACAAGCTTACAAAGATAAATGTTTAGGTGAGTCAACGATTTTTAGATGGCACCATGATTTCAAAAAAGGGCATTTGTCGGCAGAACTCGCTTCTAGGCCTGGTCGACCTGAAAGTGCTGTTACGGAATGTATTGTTAACACTGGGCAATCCTGCAAGAAGATCGACGAATGACGTGTGAAGACACAGCGGCGTCAACTAATATTTCGAAAACGTCGGCATTCCGCACTCTACGCGACAAATTACTGCTGCATCGTGTGCGTTCCAGATGGGTACATCATCACCTGACGAGATAACAATTGTTAGCCAGAGTTCAGGTGTGTCATGAGAGCAAAACAAATGATTGCAAAGGATCCAAATTTTCTAAACACAGTAATTACTGCCGATGAAACATGGGTCCACTATTTCGATCTCCTCACGAAGCGCGCAACGAGTGCCTGGAAACACAGAGGCTCGCCTTCTCCAAAAAAATGTCTGCCAAACCAAATCATCTGTGAAGGTGATGATGATGATAATATTATTTGATCATAAAAGGTGTAGTCTGTCTGCATGCCGTTCCTCCATAAATTACTGTCAATACTGAGTATTACATTACACTCTTGAACGACACATATGGATCAAGTGACAGAAACTGGTGGGCAAGTGGATCGTACATCATGATAACGCCCACCCACATGTGGCTGCTTGTGTTCAACGGTTTCTTACGAAATGCAGTATTGAAAGCATGCCACAGCCTGCCTGACCTCGCCCCCTGAGATTTCTGGTTGTTTCCAACAATGAAAGAGAAGTTCCGTGGCGCAACGTTCAACACAGATGCTGATGCCATTCAAGCTGTACAGGAGTCGTTAAAGCAGCTTCCACAAAATGCCTTCGCCACATACTTTGAAAAGTAAGTGGACTGAATGATGGGACCGTTGCATATCATCCAAAGGAAGATAATTTGAGAAAGAACAACATATACTTGAAAATTTTATCTATTAAAATGCATTCAGCACACTCCTGATCCTGAATCGCGTTTCCCTGCCTATGAGGTATGATTAATTTACTTTATTATATTTCGAAGAATGGTTGGCGTGCGTTTTAATACACTTTTTAGCAAATTAAACTGTAATACTTTTTTTTTTTTTTTTAGCACACCTTTTGTAAAAAAAAAAAAAAAGATCGTGTTTAACGTATATACTCGTGTATAGGTCGACTTTTTTTTTTTTTTTTTTTTAATGAAATATTTAGGTCAAACTATACACGGAAAATATTTCTGATAGGTTGAAAACCAAATGGAAATGCGCATACTTAGCCCTTTGCGCCATCAGTTCATTTGCAGTTGTGTATTAGTCATTTTTCGGGTGTTACTGGTACAGAAGAAAAATAAGCCGCCCCGGTGGCGCAGTGGTCTAAGGCGTTGGCATCTGATCATTCGTCCGTAAGGGGTCCGGGTTCGAATCCCGGTCAGGCATGGATGTTGTGTTTGTCTTACGGCACTGGCTCTCTCCCTTCCCTGGAACCAGTGACCCTAAATTAGGGACGGGCGACTGCTTATAGCCCATTGAGTTGCTCACGCTGGTCGTTAAACCTCCAATAAAAAAAAGAAAAAAAAGAAAATTATTGTTAAGAATTTTCTTGATTTTATATGTACGAGTTTTTATTATTCACTAACAGAAAAATCCATTTCGCAAGGATGTCTCAAAGTCCGTTTTAGATCTGTCGATATGGCCTTGGCTGACCCGCTGGTAAATCACCCAGAAGAAAGAATTGAACGCGTCAGCCAATAGTTTAAGTTGCACCGTGCTTTTTTAAAACTTGGCCGATGGCTCAGAATAACACTGCCACTGATAGTAAAAAACTGCATTAGTTTAACAACCTAATCAGGTTTGTTATTAAATCGAGTGCCTCGGCTCTAAAAATCAAACAAACGGTAACCTTTTCTGAAGACTAAGAGCGAGCAAAAAAGGATTGCATCTTTACTGAATGGGACGATGATTGGTTTTGTCACTAAAACCGATTGTTTGTCACAAACACGGTGGAGAGGGGGGATGAAACTCGGAAGTTGATAAACGACCTCTCTATCAATCACACACTCGTACAACTCAGTAGTTGACCGACAGCTGTTACGCTGCACAAGGTAGCGGGAGACAAATTTTCTTCAATTTTTTAAATAGTTGCGTGCAAATTTTACAGTCTCCGCAATACATCAGAATAAAGATTCACTTTAAATTTTGAAGAAATCTACTGAAAACTTCAAAAGTTACACATTTATTTTTTACGGCATGCATATTCTTCATGGGATAAAAAAACTATCAGGTTGACATCAAGACCTATTTACGCTTTCCAAATATGTTTCAGGAAGTTTTTTTTTAATAACGACGTGCCTGCCTTACGACGTGTGGTAAATGCATCACGATTCGTTTGCTGCGGGAACAAATGCTTTACTCTCCATGAAAACGCTCTCGCAAAAAGTGGGAGAAGGGGGACTATGCGCAAAAGTGGGTTCATATATTGTTAAAATGTGTAGTAACCTTCCCCTGAAAACTCCCTAACCAAGGTGGTGAGCCATATCATCCCAGAATTGTGCCTCAATCCCCCCCCCCACATTTTCCGGGAAACTACCTCAAGCAACATTGCGAGAGCCTACAACAATAAATAGTAGGTTCACATTTCCGCATGCGGACGCATCCTCGGAAAAGATTTTTTTTTTTAATTTATACACAAGATAGGTAGGTATACAAAAACTGCAGATATTCACATAAAAATCTGGGGGTCGACTTATACACGGGATGTACAAAAACTGCAAATATTAAGATACAAATCGGGGGGGGGGGGGTCCACCTATACACGAGAATATACGGTATGTTACCGGTTTGTGCGTCCGTCTGTACCCACGATATCTCTGCAACTATTAGTCCGATTTGAAAAATTCTTTTTGCATTGGGAAGCTTGAAATATGGGAATGATGATCCTTCATTTCGTTTTTTTATTTTTTTTTTATTTTTACGGTGTACAATTTGGCACCTAGAGGGCGTAAATGCAGAGGATGTCGAATTCAAAAATATGTTTTATTCCACATATTTGCTTCTCAACATCCGATTGAAAGATGTATTTTATCTTTCGATTCCATTTATGTCGAAGAGTATTTTAGATATAGTTACTTTTTCAAATTACGCATAGATTTTCCGCTAGGAGTCGTAAAAGAAATTACATTTTTCCCGATAACTCTCCTTCTAAAACTCCGATTTGAATTTTTTTTTCTTCAGCAGATACAACTTCTGATGGAAAATCTTTTGCATATAATTTCAAATTTTTGGTAAGCAATACTTTGGCCACCAGGGGGTGTAAGTGTTAATTTTTGCTTCTGATGTATTTGCCATAAAATCTGAGCTTCTAAAATATTGATTGAAAAAAATTCTTTCGTGGACTGATGCCACTTACATCGATAAACCTTTTCGGAATATTTTCTTCTTAAAATATTCAACAGTTTCTCCGCCAGAGGGTGTAGATGTATATCTTATTTTTGTCATTATCTCTACTTCTAGGAGTCCGATTTGAAAAATTCCTTAAACATGTTTTTCATATAATTTCAAAATTTTCAAGTAATTCATAGACTTTCCGCAAGGGGGCATAAAGGTAAATTGATTTCCCCCCCCCTATATCTCTGCTTCTAAATCTCCGATTTCAAAAATTCTTTCTGCACCGGATACAGCTCCTGATGGAAAATCGTTTGCACATAATTTCTAGTTTTTTGGTAAAGAATGGTTTGGCCACCAGGGGGCATAAGAGTTAATTTCTGCTTCTGATGTATTTGCAGCAAAATATGAGCTTCTAAATTCTCGATTGAAAAAAACATCCTTTTCAGTTCTTAAAATAATGCATGGTTTCTACGCCAGGGGGCGTAGAGGTATCAACATGTCTATTTTTAGGAGTCCGATTTGAAAAAATTCCTTCTTTGTTGGATAGTGTTTTCAGTGTGACATGTTTTTCCTATAATTTCAAAATTGTCAAGTAATTCATAGACTTTCCGCTAGGGGGCGTAAAGGTAAATTGCGTCCCCCCTATATCTCTGCTTCTAAATGTCCGATTTGAAAAATTCGTTCTGCACCGGATGCAGCTCCTGATGGGAAATCGTTTGCACATAATTTCTAAGTTTTGTAAAAAAATGGTTTGGTCACCAGGGGGCGTAAATCTTAATTTCCGCTTCTGATGCATTTGCAGCAAAATATGAGCTTCTAAATTCTCGATTGAAAAAAACGTCCGTTGTAGATCGATACTGCTCATGTCGACAAACCTTTTAGAAACATTTTCTTCTTAAAATAATGCATGGTTTCTACGCCAGGGGCGTAGAGGTATATCTTTTTTTGTCAATATGTCTACTTCTAGGAGTCCGATTTGAAAAATTCCTTCTTTGTTGGATAGTGTTTCCAGTGTGACATGTTTTTCATATAATTTCAAAATTTTCAAGTAATTTATGGACTTTCCGCTAGGGGGCATGAAGGTAAATTGCTTTCCCCCTATATCTCTGCTTCTAAAACTCCGATTTGAAAAATTCGTTCTGCACCGGATACAGCTCCTGATGGGAAATCGTTTGCACATAATTTCTAAGTTTTGGTAAAGAATGGTTTGGCCACCAGGGGGCATAATGTTAATTTCTGCTTCTGATGTATTTGTAGCAAAATCTGGGCTCCTGAAAACTCGACTAAATTTTTTTTCTTGGACCGATACCGCTCATATGGAAAAACCTTTTGAGAATACTTTCTTGCTAAAATAATGCATGGTTTTCCCACCAGGGGACGTAAAGTCACATCTTATTTTTGTCGATATCTCTGTTTCTAAGAGTCCGATTTGAAAAATTCTTTCTGTGTTGGAGAGCGTTTCCGGTGCGAAATGTTTCTCATATAAATTCATGTTTTTCTTAACGCACAAGTCTGCAACCAGAGGGCGTAAGCTCACGATTCCGTTTACAGCAATATCTGAGGGATTAAAAACCCGATTGAAAAACTTCTTTCTTCCGTCAGATACTATTGCTTTCCATACCGGTTCCATTGACTTTGAATAGCTTTGATAAATTTAATTTGCGTCAGAACGGATTCAAAAGACGTGCTTATTACACCCGAAAATTCGGTGTCATCTTTCTTGGGTTTTTTTTTTTTTTTTTTTATTCAAGGTTTAACGACCGCCGTGGGCAACTCAATGGTTATAAGCAATTGCCTGTTTCTAATTTTGGGCCACTGGTTCCAAAGAAGAGAGGGCCAGCGCCGTAAGAAAAGTACAACATCCATGCCCCACCGGTATTCGAAACCGGACCCTTCTCAGACGAATGGTCAGAAGCCATCGCTTGGACCACTGCGCCTGCAATACTTGAACAAATGTTTAAAAAAATATATAAATGGAGAAATATTTGTAACATCAAAAGATATAAAACTTTCTTTTTCATTATATAGACTGAATTTATTAACATTTTGCTCGGTAAGATAAAATGATTCGGAGAGGGGGGGCGAATGGTCGTTTCCGGAAGGGATCTTCCCCTCCCCCCCCGGATGTATGCCTGAAATAAACACTGTAACCGCCTACAACGCGTTTCGGTCAAAGACACTGGAGGCGAATAGACTGGCAAACTAGTCGATACTCGATAGAACAATGTAGGTAAGGGAAGTCGGCAAGATCGATCCGTAACTTCGGGAAAAGGATTTTTCTCTGAGGGCTGGGGTCGGAAGCGGGTGCGGTACTGCACCGGGACTGGGCGAGACTGGCCGGCGTAAGGCGGCCCGGTTGATCCCGGACCGGCGTCGAGACCTTCCCGTGGATTACCTCCCCCCCTCCCGCCTGGCGCGACTAACAGCCGACTCGGAACTGGCACAGACTAGGGGAATCCGACTGTCTAATTAAAACAAAGCATTGCGATGGCCGGCGATCGGTGTTGATGCATAACTAGTGCGTTGACGTGTCTGAGCCAGTATTTCATTCCGAATCTGTAAGTGTATATGACGTGAAATTTTCCTCTTTAGTAGTTTTCTTTGCTCTGCGTATGTGGCTGGCCGCTATACAGCCTCGTATTTTCCTGCTTACTAGTCTTGTTTGGTTTTTCTCGGATATCAGCATATGCTAATTATAATTTGATCTGGAAAGTTCTCGGGTCGTACCCGAACATTTTACGTAATATCTGCAGTACATTATGAATTGAATCAAACAATCTTGCTTTCCGATAGGCATTTGTTTCCTGCCTGCTTCTTCCATTCATAGATGATGATGCACATTCAATTGGTCTCAGTCGTTTCAGAACCGTTAGCATTACATTTGCCAGTCTATCTCTTTCCAATGTCTTTGATTTCGGCATGTGAATGATCGAAGGAATAGAGCGTCAGAACGAAGCATCGTTTCCGAGAATCGGCAAGATTAAAAGTGCGGAATCGCGCATAAGGAGCCTTTTCGTACAGTATAATAAGGCTCAAACAAGGAAAAGAGAAGGCCGCCTCGGTGGCACAGTGGTCTAAGCACTGGCTCCTGACCATTCGTCCGGGTTCGAATCCCGTAGATATGGATGTTGTGTTTGTCTTACGGCATTGGCTCACTCCCTTCCCTGGAACTAGTGCCCCTAAATTAGGGACCGTCGGGATTAATGAATTATAACCCATTGAGTTGCTGAAGGTGGTCATTAAACCTTCAAGAAAGAAAAAGAAGGCAAGAAAAACAGGCATTCTGCCAATTCTTTTAGTAATCATAAAAATAACACATTCAATCTGACGATCGGCGAGAGTTCAGTAAGTGCATAATACACGATTATTACATTACCACTGTCTTCCATGCTTGCTGTAGGATGAATTTTGTTTCACCTTTGAAAACCTCATACAAAAGTCTTTCTGCAACCAGATTGATATTATAAAGTTATTATCTTGTGTTATCAAATTTCCATTGCTACCCTTCGTCTTCTTCGCAGCTTATCGTTAGCCAGCAATGTGTCCCTGCAGTCACTGGGTCCAAGTGCAACTGCACCAGCTCGACCTACGACAGCCACTCCATTGCCACCTACCCTTTCTGAGGCATAAATATGTTTTGCAATGCGTTATACTTGTATATTCATATAAATATGCTTTGGAAAGCATATTTATACGATGCCTAGTCAAGAAAGGCTTGCACCTTTTTCACGCTTTCCAACCATAGGTTGAAGAAGCGTATATGCTCCATCTTTGTCTGTCTGTCCGCACGATAACTCGCGTAAAAATGGTTCGATTTCGATTAAATTTTAGTATGTGGTAGGGACAACATGGGGACAAACCCTATTTAAAATGGACGAAATGGGGTCAAAGGTCAGGACATAGGAGCGGGATCCATTCCATCGCCCTTACGCGTCATAACTTACGTAAAAATGCTTCGATTGCGAAAAACTTTATCATGTTGTTCCGGAGGTATACTGAACCGGTTCTGTTCAATATAATCGAAATTGGGCCAAAGGTCAGGGGCACAGGAAAGATTTATTTCGCAGCTATTATCCTCGCAACTTAGCTAAAAATACTTCTATTGCGACAAAACTTTAGTATGTTGTTCCGGAGGTATACTTAACCAATTCTGTTTAGTATCATCGAAATGGGGTCAATGGTCAGGGCACAGGAGCGAGATTCATTCCACAGCCATTATATGCTCATAACTTGAGTAATGAATTCTGATATGTTGGAAAGCGTATCATAATCAATGCATGGCATGATTTTACTAACTTGGTTTTATTAGTATAGCTACATATTGGAACCAAAACATAATTACAGCATACACCCGACTCCCCTCCGTGTGAGTGAAGCTTTTCGAGCCGTTGCGTTGTTGCATGTGACCTTGAGTAGAACGCTGTGAAGAAGCGTTTGTTCGCGCCAGCCTTTCAGTCGAGTCATGGATATCACAGTGGAACAGCGTGCAGCTTTGAAGTTCTATGTCCGTTTAAGGAAAACGGATTCCGAAGCGTACGAAATGTTGGTGCAGGCATATGGTGAGAGTGTGATACCACATAGTACAGCACAGTGGTGGTTAAAACAATTTCTGGAAGGCAGCGAATCGTTTCAGAAACAAGGTGAACCTGGTGTGTCGCCAACAGCCATTAGTGATCAGATGGCAGGCACTGCAGCCGCGATTATTTGTGAGGATCTTCGGCTCACAGTGAGATAAATGGCAGAACATTTATAGATTTCTGTTGGAAGTGACCACACTATACGTAATGGGAAACTAAACATGGCGCGAGTCAGTGCAAGATGGATTCCTAGGTTACTGACACCTGAACAAAAATAAGTGCGTGTTGAAGTGTGAAAACACACTCCATATAGTCGAGATTTAGAACCCTGTGACATTTTCGTTTCCCAACTCGCGAGGACGTAGGTTTATGTCGACAGAAGAGGGAGTCAAAGCTTCAGAGGCGGCTGTGAGCGGGATGCAGAAAGTGTTTTGAATAGTAGCAGTAACATTGGACAGGTGCATTGCCTCCAGAGGAGATTACTTTGAAAAGAACACAGCCATATGTAGTTCAGGTTCGTATATACATGTTTATAAAATTCTGCTCAAGTCTTTCTTGAACGAGCCTCATATGGAAATATGCTTTGGGGACAGTAGTGCACACATATTTTCCCCAAGGGATGGGGTCCAATAATAAATCCACGGTACAAACCCAAAATGCGCCATGTTGCACTGTATATTGGATATCATCATTCATCATCATCATCATTGTCAACCATTATCGATCCACTGCTGGACGAAGGTCTCCCCAAGTTTCCTCCACAACGGTCTGTCTTGTGCAAGTCTCCTCCATGTCACTCCCGCATACTTTCGAATTTCATCCACCCATCTCCCATGTGGTCTTCTTCTGGGTCTTTTCCTGTCCCTTGGAATCCAATCTAAAATTTCGGCTGTCCATCGATGGTCTGTCCTTCTGGCAGTATGTCCAGCCCATTGCCATTTCAGGGATTTTACTCTGGCCATGCTGTCTTCCACTCTTGTCATTTTTCGGATCCACGAGTTCCTCTTCTTATCTCTTCTGGTTACACCAAGCATGCACCTCTCCATGCTGCTTTGAGTTGTCTGCAGCCTTTGTATGTCTCTTTTAGTTAAGGTCCACGCTTCTGCACCATACGTAAGCACTGGAAGGATGCATTGATCAAACACTTTTCTTTTAAGACATAATGGCATATTGCTCTTGAAAATTATACTGTTTCTTCCAAAAGCTCTCCAGGCAAGTATTATACGCCGATTAATTTCTTCATCAATGTGACCCTCACTTGATATCTGCTGTCCAAGATGAACGTAGGTATCAGTTATCTCCAGCTTTTCTCCATCTACCGATAAATCTTCTTTTCTTGTAAAAGCATTGTACATCACTTTTGTCTTCTGAAAGTTCATTTTTAATCCCACTTCTTTACTCTTGTCAGCAAGTTCCTGGATCATACTCTGCAGCTCTGATGGGGTAGTTGCAAAAATGACTATGTCATCAGCAAAACGAAGGTGGGTTAGATAATCTCCATTAATTTTCATCCCTTTGTTTTCCCAGTTCAGTGATTGAAAGACATTTTCCAATGCGGCATTAAAGAGCTTCGGAGATATGGTGTCACCCTGTCTCACTCTCTTTCCAATTTTTATGTGTGTTGTATTTTCAAACAGCCGAATCTTTGCACTTGCATTTTCATAGATGTTATTAATAATATTAATGTATGCATCTTCAATACCGCGGGATTTCAGAGCCATTGTAACTGCTGATGATTTCACCGAATCAAAGGCTTTTTCATAATCGATAAAGGCCATGCACAATGGAAGTTCATATTCCCTCGCTCTTTCAATTAGTTCTCTCAGTACGTGGATATGATCTATTGTGCTGTAGCCGCTCCTGGATCCAGCTTGTTCTCTCGGTTGAGCCATGTCCAGTGTCACCTTCAAGCGGTGTGAAAGAACTTTAGTGAATATTTTATAAACCACTGATAGGAGGCTGATAGGTCTGTAGTTCCTGAGATCCTCAATGTCAACTTTTTTATGTAGCAGGATCATTGTAGCATTGTTCCAATCCTCAGGAATTTTCCCTTCATTAAGGTATGGAGTGAAAATTTGGGCGAGTACTGTTTTGGTTTCTCCACTTGCTTCTTGTATGATGTCTACAGTAATTCCATCTTCTCCTGGAGCTTTTCCCCGTTTCATGTTCTTGATTGCATGTGTAACTTCTGCTGGGAGGACTGGAAGAACTCAGGTACTGATCCCTTTCATTATGTCTGGAGTACATGTATCATCCCTTTCATATAATTTGGAGTAGAAATCTTTCACTCTTGTCAAAATTTCGCCTCTATTTCTTGTTACAGAACCATTTTCTTTTCTCAGTGACATAATTTGTTTTCTTCCCTTACTGAGATGTCCCTTTGCTATCTTTAGGCTCTGGTTGTTTTCAATTGCTTTCCTCACTAGTTCACAGTTGAATTTCCTTTCGTCTTCAGTGATACTTTTTCGTACTGTCTTGCATAGCTCAATATATTCCACTTTGGAAGTCACATCTTCTTTAGTTGATGGTGTTTTTTAAGGTTGGTTATGTCAATACATCTTGTTTGTCTTATGAGCTTGCCACGTTCGAGTTTAGTGTTGAGGTGCATCTTGCATCTCACCAATCTATGGTCACTACCTGTGTTGAACTTGTTTAGCACACTGCAGTCTTCTATGATGAATTTTTTGTTACACATAATAAAATCAATTTCACTTGTCATCCCATTTGGATGTCTCCATGTCCATTTCCTGTGTGGCTTTTTCTTGAAAAAGGAGTTCAAGATGAAAAACCCTTCTGCCTCTGCGAACTCAACGAGAGTATTTCCACGCTGGTTTCTGTTGCCGTGACCGAATTTACCTTCTGAAGTTTCATTCTGTTGCCGTTGCCCTATTTTTGCATTGAAATCTCCCATAATTATCTTCAAGTGCTGCTTACCTTTATTATTTAGATGACGAATTTCCTCATAAAATTCTTCAATTTCTTCTTCAGGATGACTTGTGGTGGGTGCATAAGTTTGAATAATCTGAGCCTTGTACCTTCTCGAGAGTTGGGTAACGAGTCGTGCAGCTCTGTCAGAGGAACTTTCAACTTCTACAAATTTATCCTTCAGTTTCTTGTTTATTATAAATCCAACACCACTAGTTCTGCCAGTATCTGTCCCACGATAGTAGAAGAGATGTCCACTTTTTAGTTCAATGAGATCTTCTCCTTTTTTCCTTACCTCACTTAGCCCGACGATGTCCCACTTCCAGTTCAAGAAGCCTTGAATCAGAAGACAGAGAGCGTCCATTATACGTAGCCATGGTCAGCATTAGATGGCAGCCTAGTCCGGTCCTCCGGGGATTCTTAGCACCCTCTGCCTTCATGTCGCACTGGCTGCTGCCTTGGTCAGGTACATTCCAGCTGCCGGAGACTGAGGGCCAAGATTTATGTTGTGGAGTCATTTTGGAGGGGTTTGGCCATAGCTCACCACGCTGGCCAAGCGGGTTGGTGAGTGTGGGATAGCATTTCCTCTAATCCCGATGGTATAGTTATACCGCTATTGGCGGTCGTCAGAGCCCCTTTAGTGGGAGCAGGATGCACCACGAGAAGGCGGGGTTGACATTTGTCAAGGAGAGGCTGTGATGTTACGCATCACCTGACCTTACATCCCATATTGGATATAGGTAGTGCTAATTGTAAAAGTACAGGAACGTGCAGTTCCTTTACATCTTCAATACCTTTCCCATCTTACCCAAATCCCATTCCGCCTCTCCCCTTTAACTTTCTTATATACCGATGAGCCATTTCATTATGACCACCTACCTAATAAGCTATAGGACCCCCTTTAAACGGCAAAACAGTGGCCACTCGGTGAGGCATCGATTCGATGAGGTGGCGATAGGTATCTTGGAGCATCTGGTACCATAATGTCAAAAGCAGGTCCGCCAGTTCCCGTACGTTTCGGGGTGGTAGTGATTTATCGCGTACCGGCTTTTCCAAGTCGAACCACAAATGTTCGATTGGGTTCATGTCAGGTGAATTTGGAGGCCATGAAATTAACAGAAAGTCACCAGCACGTTCCTCAAACCACTGTTTGACGATTCTGGCAGTGTGGCATGGCACATTATCCTATTGGTAATGATCATCAGCAGCAGGGAACACAGTTGCCATGAGTGGGTGAATTTGGTCCGCAACTATGTTCAGATACTTGAGAGCTGTCAGAGATTGGAATAATGGGGCCTAAAGTGTCCCAAGGAAACGTCGTCCACAGCATAACACCGCCGCCACTAGCCAGTCCCCCCCCCCCAACAGTGCATCCAGGTGTCATAGCCTACGTTTGTAATCGGGGTATTCGCGCTCGGCCATCTGCGTGATGTACCAGGAATCTTGATTCGTCAGACCAGGCCACTTTCTTCCAATCATCCACGGTCCAATCTCGATGAACTTGAGCCCATTTCATGCGTTGTTGGCGATGACGTGCAGTGAGCATGGGGACCCGGCTGGGTTTCGGCTACGCAGGCAGTGCGCAGAAGGCTGCGACACATTGCCCTGATCACCACTGTTGCAGCTGCGGGTGATTTGTCGCACTGTGGCCCTGTGGTCGCTGTGAACAATGCGCGACAGTCTCCGCTCCCCTCTGGCATCAATGAGCTGCAGACAACACACGGCTGGACGACGGTTCGTCGTTTGACTATCTGTGCACCATTTTTGATACGTACTTACTATAGTGGCACGTGAACAACCCACAAGCTGCTCCATTTCCGAGATCGTAGTTCCAAGGCGTCGTGCCATCACGATTTGTCCTTTATCAAACTCCGATAAATCGGTAGCTTTTCCCATTCTGACTCCGAACAGTCTACTAACCGAAAGCCGCTACTCGGGTATTATATATACTGCTCTGTGAAGTTCACCTGCGTCAGCGTTCGGTCTCCAGGCTCGCTCATTTCTCTAGGCTGGGGGTGGTCATAATGGAATGGTTCATCGGTGTATATTTACGGCATAAGAAAGTGTAGTGATCGGTCGAAATCAGACTTCCGGATTTACACGTTTTGGCATTCAAGGAACAAGATTTCACCATTTTGGTAAGAAAACACTGAAATGTTGAGACCTAAATTGGGGCCCATTTGGGGCGCAAAAACTAAAATCAGCCCCATATTATTGTGTAAGATGTCTTTAGAAGCGGGAATTAATTTAGAGTGCAATGGTGAAAGCCATATACACAGTCGACTCACATTGTTGTGACCATCAGCTAATATCCAGAGCAGTGGTTCTCAAACTTTTCTTTACCACGGACCACTAGGTGTAGACTGTCAACCTAACACGGACCACCTACCTCGGCACCTCTTCCATTCAACTCGTTAAAATGCATTATCGTCATAAAAACTTGATATTAAAGTTATTTCATTGTAGATAAGTTTAAAATAAATCAATGAAAAAGTGCTTTTTTTTATAATATCTTAAAACATAAAAGAACGTGGCAAATCACTGAACGCAACATTAAACAAAAAAGAACAAACCGCATTATCAAGATTTAGAATTAGACATCTGAAATCAATTATAATACTTGATGGCACAAACGTCTGTACAGAATGCAATGCAAAATAATCAACACCAAACCACATCTTTCAATATATAGGCATCATAAGAAAATAATTCAAGATGATGAACAAAAATTAATAAGTGAATTAAAAAACTATAACCTCATGGAACTGTTTAAGACCAAGGGATAAGAAACAATACCAGTACAATTATTTTTAGAATTACAATGGTGTTAAAACATTTCAAGAAAGTAAATAAGCGAATAATTTTTTTATTCTCCATCTCACTGTGAGGAATGGTGTTGCTTGCAATCTTTGACCAGTTTGGTTACATCGGTTGCAACGGAAGATAGTTTCAGTCTTAATTTCGGCTTAACTTTAAGCCTGTTCCTTTTCACATTTTTTTTTTGTCCAACAAGGGCAGAACAGCCTAGTTTATAATTGTACGTTGTGAAAGACGGTAGCAGATGCTTGATGGCACTGTTGGCGTGTTCAGGGTACTCTGATTTCACATGGATCCAGAAGCTTGTGACGGATTTCTCACTCAATGTGATTTTTAGTGCTCCATTAGACGCTAATTCAATAAGCTGATCACACATACGAGATGAAAAGCCGAAGGACTCAGTCACAGACGTAGCACTGTAAGGATTCCTAATCCATTCTTTACTTTCATCAAGCTCTGGAAAATATAATTTTATGCTATCTTCCAGAACTGTTATATGGTTCCGAAATAATTGCACTAATTCATCATCGATCAGTTCTCCTAAAGACTGCAAAAAATCGTTAAGTGCAGAAAATGAATCATACTTTCCACGACTATGCCGTTTACTCCAAAGTTCACATTTCTGTGAAAATGCTTTTATTTTATCTTGCACTTTAAAATTGGTTACATCGCGCCCCTGAAGTGACAGATTTAGGCTGTTCAGGATGCTGAAAATATCGCTGAGATATGCCACCTGCGCTAACCACTCGGAATCGTGGAAAAGAGATTTACTTACTTCATCAGTGTCATCATGAAGGGACACTTTGATCTCATCCCTCAGCTCGAAAACACTTGAAAGCATTATCACCCTTGAAAGCCACCGTACTTCCGTGTGGAAAAGTAAAATTTTGTGCAGAATACCCATTTATTCGCACAATACGCTAAAAAGGCGAGAGTTCGTTGACCGTGATTTAATTAAATTAACCACTTTAACTACTTGTTTCAATACAAGATCCAGTTCAGAAGGCATTCCTTTTACCGCTAACTATTTTCTGTGTGTAAAGCAGTGAGCTGAACTACATTCAGCCACTAACTTTTTTCCTTTGCTGTAAAATCATTTTTTTCCCACACAAAGCTGGCGCACTGTCAGTACTGGCTCCCACACATTTTTTCCAATCCAAATTGTGTGTTGTGAAATAATCATTAACCATACCAACAATATAATTCAAGACTACACACTTGTGATATTGATTCAGAATAAATTATCAACGTTTATTCACAATTAAATGTTTTATTAACATCGACTATAGTTTCGCAGAGCGTTTGGCTTGGCATCATCAGGACGAAGCTATAGTCGATGTTAATAAAACATTTAATTGTGAATAAACGTTGATAATTTATTCCATACTAACAATATTATTTCCTGTACTGTGAATTTTTAACGTTAAACAAAACAGAAAGTCCTCGTGAATGTATCTTACACTTCATTTTTGTAAATGTACCTACGTTCCTGCTTTCGTCCAATTGTGAAGCAAAATAACTACTGCCACGCACACGTGTGATTAATTGCTCCTCCACATTAGATGCCAAAGATGTTATACGACGCTGAATTATATAATTCGGCAAAGGAATATAGTCTATTGCTCACCCTGCCTTTTCCACAATCATAATTTTCGCCTTCAATTTAGCCGCTGGCTTTACAAGTGTTTCAGCGACGGTATGTCCTTGACCAGGTTTTGAAACAAGTAAAGCCGCTTGGAATTAAGCTTCTGTAGGTTTACTCTCTTCCTCACCCGTAGCAACAGAAGTAATTGATTTCTGTGATGACAGCATCACATTATGTTTTTTTTTTTTTTTTAATATTCAACAGGTTTATGGGTTAAATTTGTATCTTTTGTTTGAAAATGACGTGAAAGTTTTGAAGGTTTCATGGCGTCGTTAGACAAAGTGTCATAGCTCACAACGCAAAGAGAGTTTTTTTTTTTTTTATTGGAGATTTAACGACCACCGTGAGCAACTCAGTGGGCTATAAGCAGTCGACCGTCCCTAATTTGGGGTCACTGGTTCCAGGGAAGGGAAAGAGCCAGTGTTGTAAGACGAACACAACATCCATGCCTCACCGGGGCCCCTTTCGGACGAATGATCAGAGGCCATCGCTTAAACCACTGCGCCACCGAGGCGGCCAAAGAGAGTTACGCGCAAGTTGGTCAGCGGTCCATTTTCAGGTAATCTTCATCATATTTCGTGTTTGCACATTTTTTTTTTTTTTTTTTTTTTTGGCGATAACAGAGCAACTGGTTTGAAAACGATCGTCAAAGATTTTAGTTTAAGCAGATCCATGTGCAGTCGAATCGAGTTCACTTATATTCCGTTTCAATGAACCACTGTTAAGCCACCGATGCATTCTGAATATAAATTACAAATAACAAAATAATTATATCAATTGTATACAATATTTAGATACCCCCCCCCATCACCACCACCAGAGCACATTTAAGGAGACAGAGGGCCCAGGGGCTGGACAGTATTTTGGGGCCCCAGTATTAATTGCACATCCAAGATTTGACTATGGGTGGCGGAATAAAAATACCCAGGAGAAGAGATTCCCAAAATATGATGAAGCCGTAAAAATATTCCCGCCATATTGAAGTGTGTATCTCATGATTCATGGACGAATCAGGGTTAGCAAGAAAATGTAAAAGTGCATGGTTGAAAAATGGATGCCAGTTCAGTTCTGCTTTAATCCCCCTCCTCCAGGGTTCAGCTTTTTAAAATTATATCGAAGTAGCGGACAAAATAATATGATCCAAATATCAAGATTCAAACGAATTCTTAATGTATGAAAATTTCCTCCAATTACAGATGTGTACAAAAAAAAAACAAAAAAAAAAACATCTGTTAAGGATTTGGAAATGGACTAAGGGCAACTATGCTTTTTGCGGACTCCTAAAAAACCGGAAAGTAATATAATTTTTTTTTTCAGAAGGCCCTTTTCTTATAGTTTTTGCTGTGCTATTGGAAAAAAACTGAAGAACTCTGTCAATTCTTTAAGCATCCTGCATAATTCTGGGGCCTCCTGAAAATGCGGGGCCCGGGGTTGCAGCCACCTAGCCCCCCTCTTAAATGGGCTCTGCCCCCCACACAAAACACATAGGAATAACTAACTACGGAATGCAAAGTGCTACTTAGTGCTACAGATTGATCAGAAACCACGTTACTGACATTTTGTCACTGATACGAGTATGCCACTGTCACCGGCTACGACTTGTTTGCTGAAATATCAGTGACAGAATCACTGGCGGCGCCACCTGTCATTGTCACCCGCCGAAACCTCCAGCTCCGCAGTTCCTGCTCTTTGGAGATGAGTTTGGCGCCACTGAGCTGTGAAAGTGATTTCCGCGTAGGGTCCTTGTTTGCCTCACCGTAATCTGCAGCTACAGGGATTACATCGTTACGGTAAGATAGCGACGTCGACAGCGCATTTGATCTTGATGGCCTGTGCTGCATGGCATGAAGTAGGTTCACTTTCATCTTAGAGGGATTGACCACTACAGAACTATTAAAGTTGCATTACTTGTGTGTTACAAATACAGATTTTCCATAGAAAATTTAGAAAATTTCGCGGACCACCTAGGACCTAGATACGGACCACCAGTAGTCCGCGAACCACAGTGTGAGAACCACTTATCCAGAGTAACCGCCCTCTGCAGCGCGGACAGCAGCTAGACTGGCTGGGGGTGACTCAATAAGGTGCTGGAAGGTGTTCAAAGATATGTGGAGCCATACTGACTGCAGTGCATCTGACAGCTGCTGGAGGGTGCGTGGTGGAGGATCCATAGATCAAACAATACGATTAAGTTGGTCAAACAGTTGTTCAATTGAGTTTAAGTCTGGGGAATTAGGGGCCAGGGAATTTCTTTGAAGTCTTCATCGTGCTCTTCCAAACACTCGCGGAGATTTCTAGTTGTGTGACACGTCGCATTGTCGTGCTGGAAGATCCCATCCGCCCCAGAGAAGGCAATCAACACGTATGGTCGTACGTGCTCTGCAAGGATGGATTCATAATGGATTTGGTCCATAGTGCCTTCCACAGGTATGAGTGGACCGAGGGAATGCCACGAAAACATTCCGCAGACCATAACGCTGCCCTCACCAGCTTGTGTTCTTCCAGCAATGGTTGAAGAGCGTTTGTTCTCCGATGTTTCTCGCCTTATACGCCAACATCCACCCGTTAGATGAAGCAGGAAACGTGACTCATCGGAGAAGGCAATCCTTTGCCAATGAGCGGAAGTCCAATTCCGATACTGCCGTGCATATGTAAGCCTTTTCTGCCGATGCACCTTCGTTAGCATAGGTGCAGTGACCATTCGTCTGCATACGCAGCAGAGTTCCGTGAATTGCCGTTTTAGACACACTTCCGGCAGCCAGCTGGTTCATTCGGCCAGTGAGTTGCTCCACTGTAGCGTGTCGATCGGCCCTCACGCATTTTCGCAGCCGTCGTTCACTTCTCACATCAATGGCAAGTGGTGCTCCGCAGTTCCCTCGTAGCTTATTCGCAAAGGTGCCATTTCTCGAATCGCGATACACTTTAACCACAGCAGAACGCGAATTGTTCACAAACTCCGCTGTTTCCGAAATATTGCCACCCTTAGCCCGAAAGCCGATAATCATCCCTTTTTGCGAATCTGATAAATCTCTCCTTTTACCCATGACAGCAACGAGTGATATGTTTTCAGATTGCCTACAGCATACCTTATACTGTATACCTTCCAAGCCAGCTCACGACACATGCCTTTTTTTATTGGCTACGCGCTGTTCAAGTCGAAAGTAGGACGTGGTCACAATGATGTGACTCGACTGTGTATTACTGGGAGTCTTTGTTCTCGTGATATTTGGATAGTGGCAGTTTGGGTACAGCACAAAACAAATTTAAGTATGTAAAAATTATCGAGTAGGATGTCTTAGCAATATTTTATGGAGGCGGCAAGGGTGAAAATCTTGCATTACTCCGAGGTCTTAGTTCTGAAGATATGTTGGGAAATGTTGATAAAATAGCTTGGTCACGTGACTGAGCATCCGGGGATTTCGGCTGTCTTTAAAATTAGTCCACTGCGTTAGTATATAAAATATACACTGAGTGCCCACTTTATTATGACCACCTGACAGTTTTAAGCAAATGAGCTATGGCTGCACGCTGTTGCCGCCAGAGGGCGAGGCTAGTATAAAAAGGGAAAGCTTAGTGCTAGCGATAGTAGTAGAAGTGACTTTTGGGTGACGAGATGGGTAAAAAATGCGGTTTGACGGACTTTCAACGTGGGATGATTGTAGCAGCTCGGAGCCATGGAGCGAGTATCACCGAAACCGTCGCATTCGTGAAATGTTGCAGAGCAGCTGTTGTTAAAGTGTTTAAAGACTGGACTGTCAGCCAAAAAACTGGGTCTCTATACGTGCAACGTGTTGTCGTCATCGACTAGTGACTGCTCGGGCGGAACAGACAGTTGTCCAAACTGGTAACAGACAACAGAAGGGCAACAGTGCAGCAAATTACAGACCATCTTAATCAAGGATCCAATCAAATGATCTCTGCACACACTGTTCGCCGTACATTGCATCGGATGGGATATGGCAGCCGAAGGCCTGTTCGAACACCTTTGCTGTCTGCAGTTAACAAGAGAAAACGTCTCCAGTTCGCACAGGAGCACAAGGATTGGGCAGTCGATAATTGGAAACAAATTATGTGGTCCGATGAATCACGTTGTTCAGTTGCACCATGCCGATGGCCGAGTAAAAATTTGGCGGAAACAGCACGAAAGCATGGACCCCAAATGCATTGCTACAACCCTTCAAGCTGGTGGAGACAACGTTATGGTTTGGGGAATGTTTTCCTGGCATGCTTTGGGCCCTTTAATTCGTGCTGATCAACGTCTGTCTGGCACATCATATCTAAACATCGTTGCGGACCAAGTGCATCCTGTCATGTGGATAGTTTATCCCATTGGCGATGGCTACTTTCAACAAGATAATGCGTCCTGCCGTAGTGCTCGTATTGTACAGGATTGGTTTCAGGAACATGCCGGTGAGTTTACTTTGCTTAGGTGGCCCCCACAATCTCCAGATCTCAACCCCATTGAGAATTTGTGGGATGAAGTTGAACGAGCCATCAGTATTACGAAAGACAAGATTTTGAAACGATAAACCTGTACTTACGTATCTCGTTCAGGCCGCTGCAAGTAGTTATCCAAAGAAAGAAAATGTTCCACCTAATAAAATCCGTCGAAGAACTATTATGTATTCCGAGATAATCAAGCACTGTAAGTTCACAAAAAAATCTCGTTTATTTAATACAGCACTAAGATACACACTTTTGGTCATATCACAATACACACCGAAGTTTTACAAATCACCGCCATAATTCCCTTTCTTTCCCACGAAGCCCCAACAACAAAAAAACTTCTTTTTTTCTCTTTGTTTTTTCTCTCCGCTGTCTCCCTTTTGAGATCAGTCGTGTCAAAAACGCGAGATCATCAACTGCAGCTGTTATTGCGAAATGTTTCCATCCAGCTTACTTGGCAAGCCGCCAAATGCAACATCCTCCCCACCTTGAGTATCACTAATTGTACTCAACAAAACCACAAACTGAGTTTCGTGGGGCGATTTTGTCATTCGTCCACTTCTTGTCACGACTCGTGAAGAAATCCTCGACAATGTTCCCTTCGGGAGCTCCTGTTTAAATGACGGAATCACACTTCTTTTCCGTAGGCTTTCCTTCTCATCGCTGGCCTCCGTTGGGAAGAGACACTGTGTGGGCCGGATCATTTCCCCTGTCTTCGTTTTCACCTTGACCACCCGTACCTGTCCATCCTTCCCTGGATACAGTTCCACTATTTTACCAAGTGGCCACTCCGTTCGCTTGCTCTTATCACTCAATAGCAAAACCACCTGTCCTACTTTTATGGTGTCCTTATTTCGGCAACTTTTCTTAGAATGTTTAAGTTGTCCTAAGTATTTTATTCTGAATCTTTTCTTACGATCTTCTTTCAGTTTTAGTCGATATTGCCACCGCTTATTGAACTCCACTTGTTCAGCATAATCGAGATCAGCTATACAACCTCCTACATTGTCTCTCAGAAACATATTCGGAGTCAGAGGAATTAAGTCGTTTATATCTTCCGAAATATATGTCAATGGCCGGGAGTTTAAGACCTTCTCAATTTCACACAAAACGCCGCCCCGGTGGCGCAGTGGTCTAAGGCGCTGGCCTCTGATCATTCGTCCGTAAGGGGTCCGGGTTCGAATCCCGGTGAGGCATGGATGTTGTGTTTGTCTTACGGCATTGGTTCTCTCCCTTCCCTGGAACCAGTGACCCTAAATTAGGGACGGGCGACTGCTAATAGCCCATTGAGTAGCTCACGGTGGTCGTTAAACCTCCAATCAAAAAAAAAAAAAAATTTCACACAAAACAGTGCTTAGTTCTTCATAACTTAGGCTGGTTTTACCAAGATTTCTCTTTAACAAGTCTTTCTCGTTGTCCTAATTAGCCTTTCCCCAAATCCTCCCCACCATGGAGCAGTGGGAGGGTTGAATTTCCACTTTATCTTGTTAATTGTTGTTCTCTTATGTACTTCTTCCCAATTTATTTTCCTGAACAAATTCTCAGTTCCTGTGAAATTGCTTCCATTGTCCTAATATATCACTTCGGGTCTTCCTCGCCTTGCAATGAATCTTCTTAGATTTTCTATCCATGCCTCGGTCGATAAGGATGTAATAACTTCCAAATGCACAGCCCTGTAGACCGCGCATGCAAGTATACAGTACTATCCAAGCTTTCTTATTACCTCGAATAAACAACGGTCCAGCGAAGTCAACACGTGTGATTTGAAGCCGTGCACAATCTTGCTCTATTTCTTCTGGCAATGGTGCTGCTGAAACTTGGAAATTATCTGCATTAAAACGTTTACATCTTTTACAGTTTGTGATCTCTCGACGTATTGCATGTCTACATTTTAAGATCTAGAAGTCAGTACATTGCATCCTCTTGAGGCCACATCTTAGTATCGACATCAAAATTTGAACTCCAGCATGGCAATTTTCCTTATGTTTGTCTCTTATAAGCAACTTTGTAATCGGATGATTGAAAGGAAGAATAAAGGGAAATCTAAAATTCAGACTATCTTCTCTCCTTTCTGAAATCCTAGATCTTGTTCTAATTAATCCCCTCTCATCCATAAAAGGCTGCAAAGAAACTATGTCTTTATTTCTATAGGTGCCAAAACTTTCTTTCTGTACTGCCTTCCATAGGATTTCTTCCGCTTCGTTATATTCCTCGGAAGTAAGTTCTCCAGCCAAACGTTCGTGTCCTTGTTGTCTAGAATTTCTACAAAAAAAGGTTCATCCAAGCAATTACTCTTACTGTTTTTTTTAATGAAGAAAATCTCTCAAACGACAAGATTACTTTGTTCTCAGCATTTAAAGCTGTTACGACTGTTCTTCTCTTTTCCTCATTTAGCACAGCTTCATCCGGCTGTATTTCTTCATCACATAGTGAAAGATTCGGAATCGATGATAGCCATTTAGAATTATTCCACCAATCGGTTGCAGTCAAATTCTGTACATTGCATTTTCTTGATGCCACATCTGCAGGGTTCAGGTCGCCTGGAACGTGATGCCAGTCGTTTGGGCTGCTCAGTTTTCGGATTTCGTTGACGCAATTTCCTACAAAAGTGGCCCACACCTCGTTCCGTTTGATCCAACTAAGAGCATTACTTGAATCCGTCCAGAAAACAATAGTAATATTCGGTAGGCTCATATTTCTTCTCACAGCCGCAGCCAATCTAGCCCCTATAAGGCATGCCAACAGTTCGAGACGCGGTATAGATATAATCTTCAATGGCGCCACTCTCGATTTCGCCCGTATGAATTGGCAACATGAACCTTCATTAGTATCTTCCCGGAGAAATATGCAGGTAGCATAAGCCGTTTTGCTGGCGTCACAAAAAACATGCAGACTTCAGTATTCAGGTCTTTTCACACGGTAATCTCTGGATACCCTATAACGAAGTAAATTTCTCCGTCATTTTTATCCGCGCCAGGATTCGAACCCGGGTCCCCTCATTCCGGAATAAGTTGCTCTACCAATTGAGCTACGCGGACGTTTTATTCTGATTCCTACCTGCCTTTATGTCGTGTGCGTCCTTCTGGCAGGTACGTCACATCTCCTGGTACGTTACATCATCTCCCCCTTATTATTATTTTTTTTTTCGAAGTGCTGGAGAAGGGATTCTCTGATTTTTCCTATCTCGTGGTGTGGAAATAACATCACACCATTACGAGATTTTGAACGGTCGGGTCATCCGGATAGTTCGGGCGCCATTATAACGAAGTAAATTTCTCCGTCATTTTTGGTCTACGCCGGGATTCGAACCCGAGTCCGCTTATTCCGGAACAAGTCGCTCTACCAACTGAGCTACGCAGACGTTTATTCTGATTCCTGTCTGCCTTTATGCCGTGTGCGTCCTTCTGGCAGGTACGTCACATCTCCTGGTACGTTACAACCCAACGAGGAAACTTAACGTGCTTCAGCTCAACAATTTGCCCTCGCCATCGGTTAAATTTTCTTGATATACTAGGTGGTACTTCTTCATTCCAGGTGAGCTTCAACCTACAGCATTCTTGTAATAGTAACTTAGGCAGCAGTGTTAAAGGAGAAGCAAACCCTAACGGATCGAAAATCATCTGAGTCTGAGACAAAACCACTCGTTTCATCACTATATCTCCCTTACATATGGGAAAGTCGTGCACATTACAACTCAGTGAATCTTGTCTCACGTTCCATATCAATCCCAATACTGGAATACAGCTTCTAGAACCTGACTGGTCAGTGTTCTGCGAAAATTCTGATAATTCAAATCCCGGTGATTCAACGACTTGCTCCTCTTCGTCAATTTCAGTGCATCTCCAATCTCGAAGCTCAAATTTCGCCTCAGTCATTATCACTCGTGCTTCCTTCTAAAATTTCTCAACTTCAACCAAGCTATCCAAACTGGTCACACAATTATCCACGTAAAGTGATTTTCCCAGTCGGTTTGCCGTTTCACGAAAGTCTCCCTATACGTTTTCCAAGTGATGCGCTATAGTCGCACTTAATAAAAATGGACTAGACGTAACTCCAAATGGTACTCTGCAATGCCTGTAGATCTTCATCTGATCCAGATCCCCATCTCTTGCCCAATAAAACCTCAAAAATCTCGATCCTGCACATTTAAACTTATTTGTAGAATAGCTTGACGTATGTCTGCTGTCATACCCCATCTCCTTACACGAAAGCGTGTAAGTATTGTAGGTATTAGCTCTGACATGTTAGGTTCTTTCTTTAGGCAAGAATTTAGAGATACATGATTTTTCTCATGTGCAGAGGCGTCAAATACTGGTCTAATTTTTGTGTTAGCCGATTCCTTTATCACCGGGCGGTGAGGTAAATAAAACCCAACTCCTTCTTCCTCCGGAGAAACTTCTTCAAGTATACCCTGCTGAAGCCAATCATCCAGAACGTCCTGTAACAAATCCAAAATATCACTCTTCTTCAATTTATTCAGAGTATTGGTGAGCCTCCTTCTTGCAAGTTCTTGACAATTTGAAACTGGTGTATCCGTGTCTAACCAGGGCAATGAAACTACATATCTACCATCATCTTCTTGTTTTATAGTTTCTTTGAATTTACTTAATGTGGCCCTTTGAATATCCTGTTTTAACACACTTTCAGGAGGATCTGTAATCCTGATGTTCTCCGATTTCCAGAGATCAGCTATTTCGTTGTATGTTATAAACAGTGACAAAACAGACGAAGTATCTTCACAAGTGCTAGAATCCTCGGATAATTTCCTCATTAGTGTCCAACCCAGTTGAGTTTCGATAGCAATCAGCCCAATTTTCAATTGTCTCATCCCTCCAGTTAGGAGCTTTCCTGCTACGTCCGCTCCTATTAGAAGCTGTATTTCGGAGGATCTGTTCAAGGTATGGCCTTCGGTTGCATAATCATTTAAGCTCATTTATCCATGATCCTCCTTTTAAACTTGCTACTGCAGTACAAATCTGTTTTTGATCATACACCTCAAAATTGCATTTATAAGTTCCTTGCAAATTACTGACTACAACTTGAAATTTTCGATGCTCTTCAACTACTTCAGCACCTCCAAAAAGTCCATGTTTCATCTTCTCCACACATTTTGCCTCGTATCCCATCTTTGAAACAATTCCTTCTTTAATGTAAGATTTATGTGATCCCGAATCAATAAGAGCACGAATTAGTTGGGTTTTCCCATTGCCATGTATTCGCACGATCAAAGTCTGCAGCAACACTTCTGGAGTACAAGTTTGGTTTGCAAGTGACTGTCCCTTGCCAGTTACATCTGATTCTTGCTCCTCCCCTTTTCCCTGTTTATCATCATCTCCATTTGGGCACATCACTACATAATGTTTTCTAAAACATGTAGTGCATTTTACAAATCTTCTACAAAATTTCGCACGATGCCCTGGAATCAAACAGGCGAAGCATCCTCCTTTTCTAGAAACAATTTGCTTCCTCTGTTCTAACGGCATGGTTTTTGCAGTTCTACAACTGGCAGATTCATGATGATCTTCACAAAAAATACAACAGTCATCCCTTCTGGATTTTGTCTTTGTTGCCTCGTTATTTAACAATCCTGCCGCAGTGGGAATAATACATGCCGTGTGCCAGCTCTTGGCTTTGGAATAAATTTAGTATACTTTGGGTTTCACTATTGAAACCTTGTTTCACCATTGCTATCCTTTCTTCCCCTTCTACTTCCTTTCTTAGAAATTTCATCAATTGTTCTAATTAATTAATTTCTCTTTGATCCTTAGATGCTAAATTTCGTTCCCATATTCTTAAAATGTACTCGGGCAAACACGCCTCCACAAGTGGAAAGAGTATGGCGGCATATTTGTCGGTCGTTACTTTTAAACTTTCTAATGCTCTCAAATATGTTTCAATTCTATCATAAAGCTTCAATATTGAAATCCTACCTGAGGGATTATTGGAATTTGTCATCACTAAACACAGTAACTCTTTTACATAGACTTCAACCAAAACATCCTCCCTTCCAAAACGTTCTTTCAAATATTCGATAGCCTTATAATAATTTTCAGAACTAGGGGGAAAACTTTCCAAATATCTCTAGCTTTGGATCTAGTCCCGGTAGCTTGTAGTAAATACTGATACTTGTCTTCAGGAACAATTTCCTCATCTTCATGTATCTTCCTGAACTGCCCCCAAAACCCTAACCATTCTTTAACTTCTCCGGTGAATTTCTTTAGTTCTATCTTAGGTAGCTTAAATTTCCGTTTTGAAGAAACACCTTCAGCTCTATTGGAAGTAGTATCACTATCTTCAGAGTGACTAATACGATTTACCTTCGTCCTCAAGAATATGAGTCGATCACTATACGATTCCACAACTTCGATTTCCTGTTCATATTCCCCATCATTACCTGCTGTATCTCCTTTTTCTAAGCTTTCTAAAATTTGCCTATCTAGTACACTAATTTCGTCCCATCTCTTTTCCAATTGTGCTAATAAAGCTGTGATGTTATCCAAATCCAAACTTTCTGCCTTTAAATGTTCGTCTCAATTATTTGCTACCTTAGTGAAACTTGTTCTTTAAATGGCTTCTCTTCCGTGTAAGCTGTTCCATGTCGAAACCGAAACTGTTCTACCCAGAATCTCAAAATAATGTTCCAGGAATATCGTACTTATAATGAAACAACAAACATTCAATATCTGGGATTTTCAAAGCAATTTTCCTGCGGGTACTAGATATTCCTAATCATAACAGATCATCTTCTTACCTAATCTCTACTCAGCGCGTCCTTTCGCGGACGCCATTTTATTACGAAAGACAAGATTTTGAAACGATAAACCTATATTTACGTATCTCGTTCAGGCCGCTGCAAGTACACTGCTGGCCACCCAAAATGCAACACCAAGAAGGAAGCATCCGATTGGCTTGAAATTCGCAGCATGCGTCGCCCGCGAGAGGACATGCAAACGATTAGCATTGCAGGGCATATGCAAATCATGTGCTCCCGGCCCACTACCTAGAAGCACTATAAGAAGGGTGCACAGAAGGCGGGGTGTAAGTAGTGGAAGTGTGTTGTGCTGCCGGACCTGTGCGTGGGAAGCTTCCTGATACCTCGTCCCAGAATACGACAGTCATTCCAGCACGTTTCGGAGTTCGACAGAGGACGAATAGTGGCTTATCACGACAGCGGTTTATCGTACCGAGAAATCGGCGCCCGTGTGGGACGACATCCAGTCACAATGAGGCGAGTATGGATTCGATGGGTTCAGGAGGGACGGACGGACCGATGTGAGCGATTGCCGCAGCCGCGGCTCACCACCGAACGAGAGGACCGGCATGTTGTGCGACAGGCATTGACGTCTCGCACCGCCACATCACGAACGTTAACGCAGGAATTAGGGTGTGTTGCGCAACAACCTGTGTCCGCACGTACCGTTCGACGTCGTCTGCAGGAGCGGGGACTTCTCGCACGGCGCCCATTGTTCCGATTACCATTGACGTTACACCACCGGCGAGTGCGGCGGCAGTGGGCCGTTGAACGCCGCACCTGGACTACGGAATGGCACGACATTGTCTTCTTCGACGAATCCCGCTTCTTCCTGCAACACCACAATGGTCGGATCCGCGTGTGGCGGCACCGCGGCGATAGACTGTATGACGCCTGCATTATGCACCGCCATACCGGTCCGTTGCCTGGCGTTATGGTTTGGGGCGCAATTCGATATGACACCCGCACTCCTCTGGTACGCATCGCCGGTACACTCAACAGCCACCGCCACATCTCCGACGTTTTGGAGCCTGTAGTCCTTCCTTACCTGCAGGACCTGCCAGCGGCCACGTTTCAACAGGACAATGCGCGCCCGCACGTGGCACGCATCGTGCAACAATTCTTCATGGCCCATCAGGTGTCACTGCTGCCGTGACCCGCCTGTTCTCCCGATATGTCGCCCATCGAACACGTCTGGTCGCTGATCGGCAACCGAGTGGCCCGGCAAGCACCACCCGTGGCTACGCCTGATGAACTGTGACAACGTGTGGAAGCAGCATTGACCACCATACCCCAAGCCCACATCCAAAGCCTCGTTCGTTCGATGCCGCGGCGTGTAGCGGCCGTTATTGCCAGCCATTGAGGCCACACGAACTTTTGATGTCTGCGTGTTCCGCAAGTCGCACGGGCATGTAACCTCAATCGTTTTATCTTTGTATCTGTTGTTATGTGTCCAGTAAATCTGGCTTTGCTATCTCGTGTCCTTCTTGGTGTTGCATTTTGGGTGGCCAGCAGTGTAGTTATCCAAAGAAAGAAAACCTTCCACCTAATAAAATCCGTCGAAGAACTGTTATGTATTCCGAGATAATCAAGCACTGTAAGTTCACAAAAAATCCCGTTTATTTAATACAGCACTAAGATACACACTTTTGGTCATATCACAATACACACCGAAGTTTTACAAATCACCGCCATAATTCCCCTTCTTTCCCACGAAGCCCCAACAACAAAAAAAAAACTCCTTTTTTTTCTTTTTTTTCTCTCTGCTGTCTTCCTCTTGCTGTCGGTCGTATCAAAAACGCGAGATCATCAACTGCAGCTGTTATTGCGAAATGTTTCCATCCAGCTTACTTGGCAAGCCGCCAAATGCAACAATCAGACAGCTGGATACACAACCCTGCAATCTCACACTTCTGGAAAGTGCTATTCATCAAGCATGGTCTCAGATTCCACAAACCACCTATCAACATCTCGTGGAGTCCATGCCACGAAGAATCGACGCAGTATTAAAGGCAAAGGGTGGCCCAACGAAGTACTGAGGGGGGGGGGTCATAATAAAGTGGCCACTCAGTGTATTTGTAACAAACTAATTGATTCTGCTTTTGCCTCCCGCAAAATATGTGGGTTTCCGTAGAGAAATAATTATAAGACATTCGCATTTTAAAAAGAAAAGCAAATTATGCTGTATAGGGTATACTGGAACGCGTGCTTGCTAATAGAGAAAAAGTATCGGAACAGCGCTCCAGTCTCCTCCAGCACATCCTGACTAAGGCTAGATTAAAAAATATACACCGAGTGATCACTGAAATAAGACCACCCATATGAAAACTGGTTGCGATCCGGTGGCAATATGATTTCCCAAAGGGCGCGATTAGTCAATTGACGTAGCATATACAGGGTGGGCCAAAAGTCACGAAGGGGTTTCAATCTGTAATAACTTCCTTATTTTTTGTTTTAAATGTCTTGTACAACACCATAACATCATGTACAGTAGAAATTGGAAATAAAAGTGCTCTGATTTCGGCCCGAATATTGGTTTTCAGCTGTTAGAAAGTCCGAGGTTTGTTAACATACACTTTTTCCTTGAGACAGCCCCATAGGAAGAAATCAGGACTCGTCAAATTTGGAGAACGCGATGGCCAGCTGATGTCGCAACCGCGGGAAATTGTGTGTCCCTCAGACATTTGCCGGAGCAGTTGGATTGTGGACCTCGCTGTGTGAGCTGTCCTTCCGTCGTGTTGGAACCATATGTCATGTTTATCTTGAACTTCTGGGCGTAAGAAATGTTCGATCATAGACCGATATGCATCTCCTGTAACATTGATAGGGTGCATGCCCAGCGTGGTCTTCGAAAAAGTAAGGTCCGATCACTACTTCCGTGGTCACCCCACACCAGACCGTACACTTTAGGGGCTGCAGTTCCCTTTGGTGCATTGCCCTAGGATTTCCAAACCCCAAATCCTGCAGTTTTGTTTGTTAATGAAGTCATTCAAATGAAAATGTGCTTCATCTGACATTATCAGCTTGTGTATGAATTCGGGATCTGCCCTTTGCTAATTCTTGAAATTGGACTGCAGATTGCAGTCTCTGGGAATAATCTGGTGGCTTCAGCTGTTGCACCAACTGGAGTTTATGCTGAACAGATTGAAGGTGTGTAGAATACGTCGGAGTGAATTTCGAGAGACTAACCTGTTCCGACCGCCTTCGAGTGGATATGCTCGTGTCTTCTGCAACACTTTGCCTTACACGCTCAACAGTGGCTTCGTTCCTAATCGAGCGCGGTCTGCTTGTTCGTGGAAGGTCGCTTACTGAACCCTGTTCTAGAGCTGAGTTCGGGCTCAATTTTCGGAGCCCGAGCCCGTCCGAGCCCGTGGTATATCAGCCCGAGCCCGAGCCCGTCCGAGCCCGTGGTATATCAGCCCGAGCCCGAGCCCGTCCGAGCCCGTGGTATATCAGCCCGAGCCCGAATTTTATATTGCAAGATAGAGCCCGAAAACTGGCTAACCTGTTCAACCATTAATAAAAAAACATCTCCTTTTCCACACTTCAACTCTCTTCTCCTCCTGCAATTAACTAATGTATTTCTCAAATAGGGAATGGTTGGAAGGGACCTCTATCTATTTTTAAAGTGTAACGGGACGATTTTCTTTGACCGTTCGTTTCCACCAGAAGTGCTTCGGGCGGCTGGGCATCCCAAATGACCGGGAGGAGAGGTGCGCAATTATATGTTGCTCAATAATGCTAATATTGTCGCGCCATAATGCGCTACAATATGTACGTTGCTAAATAGAATTGGCAGGGAGCTACTGCGTGGAGATAAGGGGGAAATTATCGTCGGCATGCTATCAACTATCCAATATCTATAGTTCTTGAAAAAGCTTTCTCTTCTCTGCAGAAACACACTAATGCGCGGCCTATGGCATTTTTACACCCAAGCCCGGAATAAATGGCCATCTCGAATGTTCGCTTCCTAACCAGAACCAGTTGCCGAAGAATTCCATTTACCGATTATAAAGTGCCTCATGGGCTAAATCATATAAAATCACATTTATACATCAAAAAAATTCTCTCGCACTCCTTCTCCCTATGAGCCCGAGCCAGAACCACAGTAAATATTCTACAGCCAGAGCCCGATTCGGGCCCGGGCTCTGCTTCGGGCTTTCGGGCTGTGGCTCAGCCCGTCTCCGCTCTATCCTGTTCCTCAAAACGACCAATCAAACGTCTAATCATTGCGTTGCTTAGAGAATCACTCACGCCATAATGGCGACGATATGCTCGTTGGGCCAGAACTATTGATCCTTGATTTTAATAGTAAAATTTCACAATTTGTGTTCGCTGCTCGGTCGTGAATTTTCCTATGGTTACTCTTCAGGGTTTTCTTCATCAAATTTGTAAAGACATAAAAAATTAATTACAAACAAGTTATTACAACTTCAAACCCCTTCCTGACTTTTGGCCATCCCTGTACAAGGTCTGAGTGGAGCAATAGGTTGTAAAATTCGGAGCGTGATGGGTAAATAGAAGGATTTATCGGACTTTGAGAAAAGACAGATTGTAAGAGCTCGGAGAGCGTTTCCTCGTTTTCTCAAACGGCTGAACTGGTGGGTTGTTCGCGAGCCGCCGTGGTTAAAGTGTATCAGGACTGGCGTCAAAATGGTCAAACAACGACACGGAGGCAAAACTGCACAGGACAGCGAATGGTTGATGCGAGAGGTTAGTACCTGTAGACAACGCAACATGGCCACGGATGGTTGAGAGCGACGAATTTAGTTCTGTTGGTGCGACTTTCGCGATCGCTCGATCCTTGCGTTCTGTCGTTGCCCTCTGCAGTCCACTACCCGCGTGCCACTAGATTATGCCCCCTCGGACCATTGGCGCCAATATCGTCTGATTGCCGCGTTTCTCCGGCCCAAATGCCTGGCGATACGGCGACTTGACCAACCGGTCTCTCTCAGACCAATTATACGTCTTTTCTCAAACTCGCTGAACTGTTCGTATATTGTGCATGGATCCGACGCCGAGGCATCCTCATAGTCAGTGGAGGTTAATTCAACCACAATCCGCTGTCGCAATTGTCCCTGCTTACAAGCTTTGCTCTTGATATATGAGCCCGATTCGGGCCCGGGCTCTGCTTTCGGCTTTCGGGCTCAGCCCGTCTCAGCTCTGAACTTGACCCATGTCCAATGCAGCAAATCCGCCAGTTCACGATCATTCCGTGGAGGAGGATCAGCAGTTCTCACATCCCGTTCTAGGATATCCCACAAATGTTCAATTGGGTTACAGTCGGGAAAGTGTGGGGGCCAAGGCAATATGGCGATTTCGTTGTCTTATTCCTCCAACCACTCAGTAGTTATACGATCCCGATGACATGGTGCGTTTCCCTTTTGAAAGATGGCACTGTGATCCGGGTAAACCTGCTGCAGATATGGATGGAGATGGTTGGCAAACAGGACCTTGTATAGCGTCCACCATTCAGTGTTTGTCGTATGATAACCAACAGACCTAGAGCGTGCCAGGAAAAAAGCTCCCCAGACCAGAACACCACCTCACCAAGTATGTTGAACTCCAACTGTGCAATCACAAGATAGGGCTTCATTCTGTTTACGCCATATGCAAACACGGTCATCAGCATGGTGCAGCAGAAAACGGGACTCATCACTTCAGAATGACCTTCTTCCATCTATCGAGGATCCGTTGCGAGTCGTTGTTTACGTTGACTGGGCGTTATCATGGATACCCTCTTTGATCTCTGGCTGTGTAACCCCAGGCGAAGCAAGGTACGGCGCATAGTGCATGTGGAAATAAGTCGAACTGCACCGCTGTTGTACTGGTGGGTGAGCTGGGTGACAGTTGCACGTCGTTGCTGAGATACCAGTCGTGACACCCAAGGCTCACGTCTATGATCAACTGTGCGTGGCTGACAAATACACTGCTGGACAATTGCTAAGGACGGATCATAAACGGCTATATAGCGCATAAAAAAGTAAGTGTGGTTGGATGCCAAGTGAAATAAAATAATGTCAGAATGCCAGGACATTACGAGAAAGACAATTTATTGTGCTCTGAAATCCAGAAGGCTTTGGAACGTGTTCAAGGAACAAACAGGCCATTTTGTGCAGAATACGTAAACGCGAAAAAAATGCAATTACCGTCCGCAGGCGTTCCGGCGGAAGATGTCAATACGGGATATGGACACCATGGAGGGCGATGCAAGATTCCACACGTCGTGTCATGCTTTGCACAACATTATCAAGCAGTTGTTGGGGTAATTTATCCCATTCCTCTGTCAGTGCACGGATGAGGGTGTCCTTGTTTATTGGAGAAAATTGGCTACCAGCAAGACTCCTCCCCAAAGCATCCCACACATTTTCAATGGGATTCAGATCTGGAGAATGTGCTGGCCATACGAGGCGTTGAATATCCTCGCTCTGAAGACACTCCTGGACAGCGACTGTTCGATGACATGTTGCGTTGTCGTCCATGAAAATGAATCTAACACCGACAGCACCACGGAACATGCGAACATGAGGTAGCAGAACATCATTAATGTATCGTTGGTCAGTCATAGTCCCAGTTGGAAGCACATAGAGGGACGTACGGCCATTGATCATGATGCCAGCCCATACCATGACACTACATGTCGGATATCGGTCCCTTTCCTGTATGTTTGCTGGACAATATGCAGTACCACTATCACGCCAGATCAGTTGTCGTCGACAATCAGACGATAGACTGTATCTACTCTCATCTGAGAAGAGGAAAGAAGACCAGTCGTTATCAGTCCAATTGCGAAGTTGATGGCACCATTGCAAACGGGCGGTACGGTGACGTCTGGACAATGGGATGTACACAACAGGACGGCGGGCGTATAGTCCTCCTTCATGCAAACGTCTGGCGACAGTTTTTCGGGAGATCCGCTTGCCAGTAGCAGCCATAAACTAATTTTCTACCTCACTAGCTGTGCTGCGCCGGTGTCTTTTTGTTGATAGCACTATGTACCGATCTTCTGCAGGTGTCGTACTGCGAACACGACCTCCCCCGTGACGTTTGCTACACTCTCCATTTGTTTGAAATGATTTCCAAAGCCTTGAAACAACACTGTGGCTGACGTCTAACTCCCTGGCAACATCTGTTATTTTTCGCCCTTCTTCAATCTTGCCAATAATACGGCCACGCGTAAAATCATCTAGGTGATGTCGGGAAGACATACTGAAACCTGCAAGTTCGTCAATTGATTCTTTCCCTTTCAACTTTGCGTTTGAACAACAACGGTCAATACGCGTCAAATCCTTTATATATCTTATCAGCGCTATGACGTCACGAACAAGTTCGGCAATCCAAAATTTGCATACGCACAACACGTCTAACTGTATCCCGCACTTATGCTAATTTCCACATTTTCCTGCCTTCCATTTTATGGTTGCTATCGTTGCTATTGTCATCCGTCCTTAGCAATTGTCCGGCAGTGTATGAGTCCTTCTGCTGGATGTCTGTGCATGGCTAATCCAGTTCTGGTACTCCCTTGATACAGTACTACAGGAATAGCCAACAAGTGCTGCTGTTTCCAGAATACTCGCACCTACCCTCCGAGCCCCAAGTATCTGGCCGCAGTCGAATTAGCTTACGTCGGCACGTTTCCCCATTACTGTTTACTGATTACATACAGAGGATACGCGTGCACAGTTTATAGTAGCCGCACGTGGCGTTAACATCACGCAATTCTTCGTTATTGCTCCGAATATGTCAAAAAGGGGAAGGGGGGGGGGTGCTCCTAATTCAAAGCTGTATATGCATGACGATAGGAAAAGGTGTGTGCGTGAAAATGGTGTTTCACCCTTCAAGTTTCCATTGGCGCAGGGGTCAGATGAGGTTATGTAGAGTCTCTATCAGGGACGTAAGTAGGGTATGGCTAGTGTGGCCTCTGCCACAAACGTAAATTACCTTATAACTAAAGTATTTAACGGGAAGCCGTACACTCCTGAAACTCTAATTTCTCCTTACTTTTCCCATGAATTCTTTCAAGGGCATCCTGTTCCCGCATCTACTCCTGTTATATTTTCACCTTTCCAAAAGACTAATCGAATTTCAGGTTGAAAGGCTTTAAACATTTAGAGGATTTTGTCAGTTCATAGGCGCCAATTAAAAGAAGGCGTCGAACTATGGGTTCAAGACAGTTGGATGAACAATACAGCCATTTGTAAAAGTTTAAGACCACCTGTTGGTATTAGGGGATTTCTGCCGATTGCGTCAGCTACTGTCTGTATCACTCAACTTCCTGTGGGTGTTGCATCATCCTACAGAGGCAGCTGTTGATAGAGTTGGGGGAAGCGTGCAAGCATCAGTTTGCTTCTGGTTTTCCTGCTGAGAGGTTTTCTACGTATTTTCTAGATAGCGAAAAATGGGCAAAAACGCGTCCTTAAGTGTTACTCAGTGGGCACAAAGAGGGATATCATGAAGGATACTCTAAACGTGACATAAGCAGAAAGGTGAATGTGAGCAAAACTGTTATTCTTAATACGATCATGAAATATCGAGATACAGGTGAATTGAGCGACCGAAAAAGAAGTGGCCGTCTAAGGAAAACAACCCACGTGATGACAATATCATAAGGCGAATAGTTATGCGTTCTCCGAGGAGTTCGTGCAAGAAAATCAAAGATTTTCTACATTCAAAAGGGTGTGACATTAGTATCAGCACTGTTTCCCCACGTCTTAGCAAAGATTTTAGATTAGTCTTATAAACCGGCACATATACCTAGACTAACCTCCATCATGAAAAGGAAGAAACTCCAGTTTGCGAACGTCATCAGTCGAGGTCTGATGAAAATTGGAGCCAAGTTTTTTTCCGATGATTCAACTATGCATCAATTTGAATCACGTGAAGCACATGTTCGACGACCAAAATGCAAACGGTTTGATGAAAAATACACTATTAGCACCGTGAGACATCCGCCTTGTCAGATGATATGGGGAGCCATGTCAGCATCCGGTACTGCTTCATTATCCTTTTTTCTGACATGACTGGCCCTTTTTATTTGGAAATGTTACGTTAGAAGCTGCTAACTCGCATGCAAGTGCACAGATGCACAATCTTTACACATGATGGTGCTCCATGCCACAGATCAAAGATATCAAAGGACTATCTGTAGAAGAAAAACATAACTGTGCTAGACTGGCAAAGGTTATTGTCCCGACCTTAACCCAATCGAAAATTTGTGGACCATTTTAAAAGACAAGGTAGCAGAAAAACAGCCATCAAATTCCCAAGCTTTGATTGACGCGATAAAGTGCATGTGGTGGAAAAACATTTCAAGTGACTACTGTAAATCCCTCATTGAGAGTATGCCACATCGTATTCTGTCCGTTATGAAAAACAAAGGTGGCCACACAAAGTACTGATTTCGGCCTTTTTTGTGTTCTAAAGGATTTAAGTATTCATCTGTGGTGACATTGTTTACGCTTTCCAACCGTAGGTTAAAGAAGCATGTACGCTCCAGCTTTGTCCGTCTGTCTGTCCGTCCGCACGATAACTCGCGTAAAAATGGTTCGATTTCGATGAAATTTTAGCATGTGGTAGGGGACCACCTGGGGACGAACCCTATTGAAAATGGACGAAATGGGCTGAAACGTCAGGACATAGGAGCGGGATTCATTCCATCGTCCTTATGCGTCATAATTTACGTAAAAATGCTTCGATTGCGACAAAACTTTATCACGTTCTTCCGGAGATATACTGAACCAATTCTGTTTAATATCATCGAAATAGGGTCAAAGGTCAGGACACAGGTGCGAGATTTATTGCACAGCCATTATCCTCATAACTTGAGTAATGATTTCTGGTATGTAGGAAAGCGTATCATAATCAATGCATTGCATGATTTTACTAACTTGTTTCAAATATCTCTGACTAGTAATTAGTTGTTTCTTTGAAAATCTGAATTTTCAATAAATTGACAGGTGGTCTTAAACTTTTGCAAATGACTGTAATTACTAATAGTAAGGTTTGAAACAACAGCGAGAGCACAAACTTTCTGTATGCATTCAACTATTTTCATTATTTTTATATCAAGTTCGAATTTTGCATTTTAGCGCGATATGAACTGATGTTGTTATTTCAGAAGTTGACCGCGTCTGCGATCACAAGGGCACGGGAAAAATGCTAATCCTTTTCTTAAGTGTAGAACAAAGCTGACGTAGCTCCGCATTATAACCGTGAGCGAGCATTACAGCAGATAACTGATTACATTTGTAGAGTTATACAAGATGTTTTCGCTTTAAAACTCAGTATCGTGTGAAGCAACCTCTAGCAACAATAACAGCCTCTAAACGACGTGGAATTGAATGGAAAAGGTTTTTGATATCATCCTAGGGGAAAGGCTTCCAGACTGCTTCTATGCGAGACCAGAGTTCATTTGTGGTGTTGGGCGGAGACACTTTACGGGCCAGTCGCTTAGCTATACCATGTCCTAGACATATTCGATCGGGGACATATCCAAAAAACGTGCAGACCAATGGAGAAGTGGTGTCTGCCATGCATGGAAGAGGACATGGACATTCCGGGCCACATGCGGCCGAGCATTGTCCTGCTGGAATATAGCGCCAGGACAAATCTGAAAAGGGTATCACCTATGATCTAAAACATCCCTAATGTATCTCTGGCTGTTGAGTGTTCCCACAAATCGTATCAGACGAGATCGCGAACTGAACCGAATGGCGCACAAAACCATGATGCTCGTCTTTGGGCCGGTATGACGTTGCAAGGGGACGTTCACCACAATGTCTTCAAATACGTATGTGACCATCATGGTGCATCAAGTTGAATAGACGACCATCATGGTGCATCAAGTTGAATAGACGACCATCATGGTGCATCAAGTTGAATAGACGACCATCATGGTGCATCAAGTTGAATAGACGACCATCATGGTGCATCAAGTTGAATAGACGACCATCATAGTGCATCAGAAAACACGACCTGTTGCAAATCAACGCGTCAATGTCTGTGTTCGAGACCCCATTGCAGCTTGAGGTGTCTGTGGGTTTTTTTATTGGAGGTTTAACGACCACCGTGAGCAACTCAATGGGCTATAAGCAGTCGCTCATCCCCAATTTAAGGTCACTGGTTCCAGGGAAGGGCGAGAGCCAGTGCCGTTAGACAAACACAACATCCATGCCTCACCGGGATTCGAACCCGGACCCCTTTCAGACGAATGATCGGAGGCCATCGCTTAGACCACTGCGCCACCGGGGCGGCGTGTCTGTGGTTGAGGGTCAAAGTAATGTCCAGCAGTAGACGACGTCGAACTGTACTGGAGGACAAAACCTGAGCTGTGACAGTGCTCCACTGCTGCGCTAACACCGTGGATGTCGCTTTGCGATCGGTCGCTGCCATGCGGTAGAAGTGTCTGCCATCCCGTGCAGCCGAGAGATTTTGAAGTCCATTTCCTCGATTTCTGTGCGTCCGAGCTTCTTCTGTCCACTGACGTCACGCTCGCACCACTGTACTGGTGTTTCGTTCCGTATACGAGTAGCAATTTCGAGGCAAGAAAATCCTGCTTCTTTCATCCCAACAATCCATCCTCGCTCAAACTCCACCAGGTGTTCATAATGCGACCTTCTACGACGTAAAGTCATTGTGAGACACAAGAAACATCCTTTTGACTCAATGTCGGCTCTTCACTGATTGCAACATCTCGTTTGATCCAGCTCTTTATACACAGTTCAGAGGGAGATCATCGAAGCTGCATGTGCATTTTCACTGACATTTCGATCATTTGCTTGTCACAACCAGTGTTTTACATATCGAGTAAGTTCCAAGTTAATACCAGCAGTCGTTCATGGTGTTGCTATTTTCACAAACAGTAGTGCATTAACCAACAGTTACCGAATTCTCGCCGTAACAATTCACGACCAAGTGAGCTTGACGTTAATAACAACTTCACTACTTACAACACAGTGATTCATACTTTTTGTCTGCAACTTGTCCTCTAACCGATTGCCAGCTCCGCCTCATAGAAATTTTGGGGGTTTCAGATATAACGTTAAGTTATAAAGTGTAATCGAGAGAGAGAGAGAGAGAGAGAGAGAGAGGGGGGGCAAGAATTGCATAAGAAACGGCAATGAAAGCAGAAATTTAAAAGAGATTATACTCGTATACGTCACAGGTGGTCTGCCCTTTAGCACACGCTGAGGGAAAACGTATCCCTCTTCCGACCATTCGTGCCACAGCTTCATTACGCCGGCGCTCTGACAAACCATCAATGTGTGTGACTGCGGAGATGCTAGCTCCCGCTTTTCTCGTGCCGACAGTAATTCCCTGTTGAAATTCCAACAAGCCCTTTCCATTCCGCATTGCACTGGGTTCGTGCTTGCGAACTGACGCGGCCAGCCCCTGCCATCTATATATATTCCGCGCCAGTAGGTGACATCACTGTTATATGCTGTAAATCGTGTCGACTCCTGAAGAAAGGGGGTTCCTAATATGGCTTTATGTATCAAGGTGAGTCAAAATTTAGTCTCGTTTTGAGCTACACGGTTTTTTTTTTGTTGGAAGGTTTAGCGATCACCGTGAGCAACTCGATGGGTTATGAGCAGTCGCCTGTACCTAATTTAGGGCCACTCGTTCCAGGGAAGGGAGAGAGCCAGTGACGTAAGACGAACACAATATCCATGCCTCACTAGGATTCAAACCCTTACACATCTCAAGCGAATGGTCAAAAGCTAGTTCTTAGACCGCTGCGCCAATGGGGCGGCAGATACACATAATGCTGAGCCCTATTCTTTTCCGAAACGGTGGCCAGCTTCGACTGGATACCGCAATGATGTGAACACACTAGACTGATGACGTGCATTTTGCACGGAGCCACATTGCATTATCAGGTAAGCAGAGGATGGAGGTAGCTTCGGTTCGAGTCTCCTACACCATCACAGGAAAGAAAGTGTTCAACGCGGCAGAGCACCAAGAGAAATTTTTGTAGTTGGAGGCAAGGAAACAGTGGACAGCAGCACTGCAAAAAACTGGTTCCAACGTTTAAATGCTGGGGACACCAGGTTCGATTGCAAGCCGAGGTCCGGACACCCAAAGACCACAAACACTGAAACCCTGGTAGAAGCTGTGACAGCGAACCCCAGTACCAGTACAAGACAACTAGCAATTGTGGTGGGTTATTGAGAACCCACCATCCTTCATTCAACGACCATCAACACTGACACCCTGGTAGAAGCTGTGACAGAGAACCTGGGTACCAGTACAAGACAACTGGCAACTGAAGTGGAGTCTTCCCAATCCACCATCGTTCATCCGACGACCACCAACACTGACATCCAGGTAGAAGCTGTGACAGAAAACCTCGGTACCAGTACAAGACAACTAGCAACTGAGGTTTAGTTTTCCTAATCCACCTTCGTTCATCCAACGAACACCAACACTGACACCCTGGTCGAAGCTGTGACAGCGAACCCCGGTACTAGCAAGACAACTAGCAACTGAGATGAAGTATTCAGAATCCACCATCGTTCATCCAACGACCACCAACACTGACATCCTGGCAGAAGCTGTGACAGCGAACCCCGGCATATAACAATTGGCAGCTAAGGTGGGGTCTTCCCAATTCACCGTTGTTCATTCAACTACCCCCAACACTGACACCCTGTTCGAAGTGACAGAGAACCCCGGTACCAGTACAAAACAACTATAGCAACTGAGGTGATTTCTTCCCAATCCATCATCGTCCATCCAACGACCACCAACACTGACACCCTGGTACAAGCTGTGACAGCGGAACCTAATACCAATACAAGACAACTGGACACTGAATTGGGGTCTTTCAAATCCACCACCGTTCATCCAACTACCACCAACAATGACACCCTGGTAGAAGCTGTTACAGCGAACCCCGGTACCTGTTCAAGACAACTGGAAACTTAGGTGGGGTATTCCCAATCCACTATCGTTTATCCGACGACAAGCAACACTGACATCCTGGTAGAAGCAGTGACATATAACCCTAGAACCAATATATGGCAGTTGGCAGTTCAGGTGGGTCTTCCCAATCTACTGTCGTTCGTTATCTTCACCAGTTTGGTTTCTCCTTCAGGCATCATCAAATGGTTCTTCATGAATTGACACTCCAGCAGACGAAACAACGTGCCGTTTTCTATCGCAGATTGCCGCTAAATTCCTAAGACGATAGGTGCTGGCATTGTATGATCACAGGTGATGAAAAGTGAACATTATCTTACCACTGGAAAGCAATATCTGAGGCCACTCCAGGGAGCACAGCTAATGGTGTAAAGAGATCGGTTCGAGAGGTAAGTCATTCTGTGCCTTAGGAGAAATTTTGATGATCTTATGCATTGAGATTTCGTGGCAGATTGCCAGAATGTTTGAGGAAACCTCTATACTGAGCAACTGCAGCGAGTTCATGATGCTGTACCCACGGGCGGTAGAAGGTATGGAACACGGGGGTCCGAACTTCTCTTGGAATATCATGGTCCCCCTCACCGGGACTCTTTGTACGGAAGGTTCTGGTTCACATACACTATACTGACAAAAGTTACCGGACACCCCTTAAAAAGCAAATGAACTGATCTGCTGCGTTGTTTAGATGCGCGGTAGAGCTACAAAGGGGATAAAAACAAGCCTGCAGCTGACCGCGATCATATCGCATTGTGAGGTTGAGTGAAAATGTCGCGGCGGGAGAGAACTGACTTTGAGAAAGGAAAGATTGTTAGGTGTTATATTAGTGGGTTGTAAATAAGAGAAACCGAGAGGCGTTTAAATATATCCAAGTAAACTGTTTTGGATGTACTGAATAAGTGGAAGACACATGACGTGCCTGAAGCAGCAAAACGTACCGGCAGGCCAAAGAAATCAGTTATAGAGGACATCGAAGCTTCAGGAGAGTCGTTACAGCTATTCGACGGAGTACTGCACAAAACCTCAGTGTACAGGTGAGTAACAATGCTAGTAACCTCGGTATGTACATGTACCATTCGCAGAGAACTTCATTCCATGGGTTACCGTTGTCGTGCGGCTGCTCATAAGCCTTACATCTCCATTCGGAATGCTACTCGTCGTTTAGCATGGTGTAAAGAACATTTATCGTGGACCGTAGATCAATGGAAACTGGTCGTATCGACTGATGAATCCAGATACATGATCCATCAGTCTGATGGCCGTGTGTGGGTATGGTGGCAGCCGGGGGAACTCTATTTACCACAGTGTACTGTTCCTACGGTCAAGTTGGGAGCAGGCAGTGTCTCGTGTGGGGATGTTTTTCGTGGTATGGTCCTCGCCCATTGGTTATCGTAGACAAACCTGCTAACCAGCATGTCTACCTTGATATTCTGGACAATTATGCCCTACCAACTCTGTGGCAATACAATGGAACCGAGCCTTGTTGGTACGAGCAGGGTAATGCACCGAGCCTTGTTGGTACGAGCAGGATAATGCACCGAGCCATAAAGCAAGGACTGTTACGACGTGGTTTGACGATAATTCCGTATCGTGTGTGGACTGGCAAGTACAGACCCCTGATCTTAAAACTATAGAGCACCTATGAGATAAATTAGAGCGCCGCATAAGAAGTTTGGAACCAAGACCTACTACTAAGCAACAGTTAGCGGCAGCATTATGTACTGAATGGAAGCGCATACCTATCGCTGTGTTCCAAAACCTTGTCAAAAGCATGTCTCGAAGGGTCAGTGCATGCATTAAGGCCAAAGGTGTACCGATACCATACTAATGTATGTCAATTAATGCTCTGTTTTTTTTTCTAGGTGTCTGGTGACTTTTGTTAATATAGTGTATTATGAGTTATCGTTTTTTCAGGACGATTTCCTGGAGATCGCTTCCACGCCAGGTAGTTTTCTGGAAAACGTTTCAAGTACAATAAAAAAAAAAAAAATGATTTTGCACAAATAAGGGGAACGGTTAACTCAGATTTGTGTTTTTCTCTTTCAAGAATTCTTTAAATCATTTAAAAGTAACAACCAGGGCGGTTTTTTTTTTGTTTTGTTTTTTTCTCCTTTGTGTTTTCTCTTCTTTTTCCAAGTCCGGATAAGTCTGACTCGAGATCAGAAAACCAAATACACCTGCTAAATAAATAACTGAACAAAAAATAATTCGAACTCAAATTAAGCGGTTAGTATGCTGCTGTTTGTTGTACACAGGTCTTTCTTGGAGTTATCACATACAGAAGATAAACGTGCCTGGACGAATGTATGTGTGCTATTGCTGCGATACTCTCTCTCAAATGGCAATGGACTAGATACATTGCTAGAAGAACTGACCACTGTGGAAAAACTGAAATTTTAGATTCGATATCAAGTGACAGGAAAAGATCCAGAAGACGACGTGGGAGATGGATGGATGAAATCCGAAATGCTAGAGTGACAAGCTCAAGACAAATGTGGAAGGCACTTGAGGAGAACATCCAGCAGTGGATTGATAATGACTAACGATAATTTAAGGGCGTATATAGAAAAAAATTTCGGAGGGGGGCGACAAAAAATGGAAGCTTTTGACATCCACCAGGACAAAATAAAAGTTAAAAGATAAATAAATGAAAAAAAATGAAAAAATTAAAGCAGTGTTTTCTAATGTAAGTTGATGCATCTTTATTGAGGCTGTCTTTGAATGAGTGTTAGGATTCATCTTCTGCGATAGATAATGATAACGTTTCGAGTGACTGTCCCAGAAGCTGGCGTCAGTAAATCACTGCAGACCTCGCCATATTCAGAATGGAAGCGGTCTCTTGTTGGCTCCAAAACGAAAATATAAAATACGCGCTGTTATGTTTTAACCAATGACGTTCTTTGGAGGTGGAGCTCAGTAAGTAGGTGGGGCTCTGTAAATAGAAGGAGTTTCTATATGTCGAATTTAGGGGTTCTCTGCTAATGTACACATTTTCTCTTCAAAAATTGAACGTACAATAGGATTTAAGATGATTTACGAAAGAAAATATTCCAATCTCACTTTTGCCCCCATTCATTTATATTTGGCTCAGATAATTAGGAAAATTAGACAGAAATTAAATATTTCGTTTCTTCCAGACAGAAACCTTGCTAAGTTAACTTATCGCGCCATCTAGCGCCAAATTGGAATACTTTCGAGTCAGATAAATTTAATTTTAAAAACAATTCTAACAAATTTTCTCGGAATAATATCGTCTTCATTTGTGCTCAAAATTTCAAACACTACAAAGTAGTAATCTTCGACAAAATGTGTACTGAAGAATTTACATTGCAGATATAAAAGAGAAGATGAACCCTAACACTCATTTAAAGACAGCCTTAAATTAAAGCATTTTTTTTTCTAATGTAATTTTCATTCTAACAAAAAAAAAACAAAAAAAAACAACAACCTGAAACACAGCACTTGGGGGGGGGGCAAGGTTCCTTCCCCCTAAATACCCTGGATGATATGTGTGAGATATACGCGATGGAGTCACATTATTGTGACCAACAGCTATAATATCGAGAGTAACGGTCGTGTGCAGGGCGTACAGCAGCTAGACGGGCTGGGGGTGACTCAATAACGTGCTGAAAGGTGCTCACAGGCATGTGAAGCCATACTGACTGCAGTGCATCTGACGACTGCTAGAGGGTGCGTGGTGGAGGAACCATAGAACGAACAACACGATCGAGGTAGTCTCACATATGCTCAATTGGGTTTAAGCCTGGGAAATTAGGGGGCCAGCGAATTTCTTTGAAGTCTTCATCGTGCTCTTCCAACCACTCTCGGACATTTCTAGCTGTGTGACACGTCGCATTGTCGTTCTGGAAGATCCCATCCTCCCCAGGGAAGACAATCAGCACGTATGGGTGTACATGGTCTGCAAAAATGGATTCATAACGGATTCGGTCCATAGTGCCTTCCACAGGTATGAGTGGACCAAGGGAATGCCACGAAAACATTCCGCAGACCATAACGCTGCCCCAACCAGCTTGTGTTCTTCCAGCAATGGTTGAAGAGCGTTTGTTCTCCGATGTTTCTCGCCTTATACGCCAACATCCACCTGTTCGACGAAGCAGGAAACGTGACTCATCGGAGAAGGCAATCCTTTGCCAATCAGCAGAGGTCCAATTCCGATACTGCCGTGCAAATGCAAGCCTTTTCTGCCTATGCACCTTCGTTAGCATAGGTGCTGTGACCAATGACCATCTATAAGCATCGGAGTCCCATACGCAGCAGGGTTCGCTGAACTGTCGTTTTAGACACACTTCCTGTATTCCCCTGGTTCATTCGGTCAGTGAATTGCTTCACTGTAGCTTGTCGATTGGCCCTAACTCACCTCCGAAGCCGACGTTCACCTCTCACATGAATGGCACGTTATGTTTCACAGTTTTTACGTCGCTAATTCACAATGATGCCATTTCTCCAATCATGTTACACTTTAACCATAGCAGCACGCGAACAGTTCTCAAACTGCGCTGTTTCAGAAATACTTCCACCCTTGGCCCGAAAGCTGATAATCATCCCTCTTTGGAAATCTGATAAATTGCTCCTTTGATCCATGACAGCAACGAATGATGTGTTTTCAGAATGCGTACAGCACACCTTATATACCCTCAAAGCCAGCTCACGCCATGTGCCTTCTTTCATTGGCTACGCGCTGTTGACTCCAAAAGTAGGAGGTGGACACAATATTGCGACTCGACTGTGTATACCGTACGAGTTTTTTTCTCTCTGTCATCTTTCTTTTTCTTTTTTATTGTTTTAGCTCTCGAAGAGTTGGATCCCCTCTGAGATTATTACGTTCCGCCGCCCGTGGCTGTACGCCAACGCTACTTAGCGATTATCAATAGGACGCTAACGTTTCTGCAAGTAGATAATGCCCCAAGTCTCACCTCCAGAGTGGTCAGCCGAAAACTACAGGAACTACAGGAATTGGAAGGGGTTGTGATCCTATACCATCCTCCATACAGACCGGATCATGCCCCATCCGATTACGAGGCCCATTTGCTACAAGGGCGGCACTTTGCTTTAGTGGTGGATGTGGAATCTTGCATCTGAAAGATTTTGTCCTCGAAATCTGGCGAGTGGTATTACAGCAGGATCGTACGGCCCGTACTTAGCCAAATGAAATGAGTATGTACGGCTGTTTTTCATCTTTAAACCTTTTAGCTGCAAACGGGACGGACTTTTGTCTTGATATATAATATATATATGTACTGTAACGTATACTCTAGATTCAGTTTCTTTTTGATTTTACTATCTCTTGTTATTTTATTTTCCTATGCAAATTATCTTCTCACTTAACGAGATGTTATTTCTCCCGCTGAATGATATGTGGCAACGAGTGTAAGTCATGACGTGGTGGTATGCAGTATATATAGGCGCGCTCAACGATACCAAAAGAGCTTCGTTTTATGTGATTAGGTTCTTCTTCATTATTGTGATGCGATTCTATGAAAGTTCGGATATTCAGTAGTAGTGTGATTAGTAGAGTGTGTGTTGGATGATACCAGGAGTTTTCCAATAAAAGGTTTTAAAGTGAGTACATTTTTCTCAGTTCATATTATTGTCAGACCTCTGTCTGGCCGTTAGGTCTCTTTCATTAAGTGTCTCCATTAAGTCCAGGCATAAAACTTTATTCATTATAATTACTACCCGTCCAGGAGTAAAACTTTATTCATTATAGTACACGCTGTGTCTCTGTAGACAAAACAGAGGTAGGAGTGATGAGCAGTTGACATGGGCATCCTCCGCGCACAGACCCAAACCGAACGCAGGCGATAAATAAGTGGACAGCTGGGTTACCCAACAGTGTATCGCAATCAAAGAACATGGTGATCTGAGCGACTTTGATCGAGGACACATTGTAGGTGCAAGACAGATGGATCATTCTATCGCCCAAGTGGTAACCGTAGGTTTCCCAAGGACAACCGTGTCAAAAGTGTACCGCGAATATAGCATCGACAGTCGTACCAGCGCTCAGAAAGCAAGCGGTAGCCGACCACACGCCATTAATTACCGGGGTCGACGTAGACTATCCAGGCTCGTACAGAACGACCGCTTTGCAGCGGCGTCGCAAAACACATCTAGGTTAAATGTCAGAGGCTCAAGCAGCGTCAGCAAGTGAACGGTACAGCGCACGCTGCATACCTCGGGCTACGGTAGCCGACGCCCTGCTCGTGTGCAACTATTGACTGCTCGTCATCGGAAATTACGCCTCGCCTGGTGGCAGGAACACCAAGACTGGACGTTAGCAAAATGGTGGCGTGTCGTGTGATCAGATGAATCCCGTTTCCATCTGACGGGATGGTGTGGGTGTGGCGTCGACATCACGAGGCCATGGCCCAGTCGTGCCAGATTGGCTCTTTTGAAGCTGGTGGTGACTCTTCGATGGCTTGGGGAACCCTCTCATGGGGCGAATCAGGTGCTTTAGTGTGTATGGAGAGGACCTTAACAGCTGTGCACTACCAGCATATGTTGGCTGACAACCTACGCGCTTTCATAGCTTTCGCGCATCCTGCGTCCCATTCACACATTATTTGATTCAATGCCTCATTGCGTACGACCGTCTGCCAGCAACTATTGATGAACTTTGGACGCTGGTCAATTCAGCGTGGATGGCTATTCCACAGGATTCAACACCTCAGAGCGTACGACCATCCGCCAGCAACTCTTAATGAACTTTGGACTTCGGTCAATACAGCCTGGATGGCTATTCCACAGGACACCATTCACACATTATTTGATTCGATGCCTCAGAGCGTATAGCCGATGATGCAAGCCGTAGCCACTCCGATTATTAATTATTAGGTGTACAAATTGATTCGCAGCCTTTTTTTCTAAAAGTCAGTGTTTATTTTGTAATGATTAACTTACATTTTAACATGCGAAATAATCTTAATCGACATCTATACACTTCCTCCAACGATTGGGCAGCTGGCGAATCCCATCCCGGTAAAAGGACAGCGGTTTGGAGTCGATGAAATCGGCAATGCTTTGAACGAAATCATCGGGTGTTTTGAAGTGCGAATCCACTAAGTGGTGTTGGAGGGACTGAAAAAAATGGTAATCCGATGCAGCTAAGTCTGGAAAACTTCCCAACCGAACGCAGTTAGGGTGTACTTGGTGGTTTTCGCCCTGTGAGGCCTTGTGTTGTCCTACAGCAGTATCATTTGCAGAGTCCCATGGCCGGTAAACGGTCTTTTCTGCTCCATTGCGTCCTTCAAACGATGAAGCTGCCCTTGATAACGCTCAGCATTGACGGTTTCACCTGGTTTAAGCAGCTCATAAGACAATACACCCTTCATGTCTCACCAAATGCACAATAAGAGTTTTTTTTGTCATGAATATTGGATTTCGCAGTCGATGTCGATGCTTCACCAGGGTTGACCCACGATTTTCGCATTTTGGGATTGTCTCACTTTTCATCCCCAGTCACTATTCTGTACAAAAAACCTTACGGTTGAATCTGGACAGTAGGGAAACAGCTACGCTTCGTAGCGTCGTTCTTTGTTGTCAGGAGAGAGAGAGAGAGAGAGCGTGAGGATTAACCTTGTAAACTTTCCCCAAATTTTGTTGGCGAATAGAGATTGCTTGTTGGGTTACCCCAAGTGCTTGAGCAAGCTCTGACTGCATCTGACACGGATTTCCGGCCAACAGCCCTTCCAAATTGTCTTCGTCCACCTTTTTGGGTTGGCCGGGACGTGCATCATCTGCGAGAGTGATATTTCCTTCCCGAAACCTCTGGAACCACTTTTTACACGTGCTGTAGGACACAGCAGCTCCCCCTAAGGCTGAACAAATCATTCCCTTAGCCTCGCTAGCATTTTTTGTTTTCTTTTTGCTGGAACGCGAAAAGCATGCAATGCCTTCAATGCTGTTTATCGGACATCATTGTGCTTACTCCACTTTTCACCTGCTTTGTGAGGTTCTGTCAGCTGCAGCTTCGGGTTTTATGGTGTCGTCCGTTGGTCTTGCACAACCCTCAAATGGCGGCGCCTCACGTTTAATTTACATAAGTGCTACGGTTTATTGTATTTAGGGGCCGAAAACTAATTTGTACACCTAATACATCGACGCACCTGGTACGTCTGACACCGAGATGCTAATCATTCGTTCTGTATTGCCCAATGAGCATATCCTGTAAAAAGCAAAGTCTTAGTTCGACTCCTTTCAGACGTTCTGTTTTTTTTTATGAACTTAAGTGTATGTGTGTAGTAAATCTGAAATTTCTAAAAAAAATTGCTATGTAAAATCAAGTAGTTGTTATTCAAAAAAATGATTGCATAGCAAATTGTGTCTTACAAAACCTTTTTAAACAAATTTCACTCTGTACCGCTCACAACGGAAACGTTTTGCACACATTCTTGCTTAAAAGAAAAGAGTTTTTTCCACTAGGGTGTAGCTACATGAAAATCCTGTTTTTTTTTTGGGGGGGGGGGGATTGAAGGTTTAACGACCACCGCACTGAGAAAAAAGGTTTGTTTAAAATAACAAAATAATTTTGTTGAGCTGTTTTGTCAATTTATTTTGTTGCTTTAGCAAAACTCCATCGGAATTGTTTTGTTGGCTATATTTTGTTGATTCAACTATATGGAAGTGCACTAAGAAAAAAAGCTTGTTTGAAATAACAAAATAATTTTGTTGAGCTGTTTTGTCGATTTATTTTGTTGCTTTAGCAAAACTCCATCGGAACTGATTTGTTGGTAACACAAAATTATTTCGTCGGCTATATTTTGTTAATTCAACAAGCGCCGTAATAGTATCATTACGTAGTTATGTCAAGTACAAATCGACCGTGAACATTCTAGAAGGTAATAAACCCACCTTAAAATGCTGAATCCACAGACAAGAAATTGCAAGGGCAGATATAGCCGAGTGGACTTGCAATTTTTTATCACCCCCCCCCAGTTCATGAACTAAAGGTCTCAGGTTCGAATCCGGTCGATGAGAGATTTTTCGCTGGCTCTGAAAAAATTTCCTCTTGACGTAACACCGTACCAATACATTTAAATACCACTAGAAAGTAAATATGGATGAGAAAAAAATGGGTGACACTCCCGAAATAAAAAATGGTAGACACCCAGGGTCGAAGCACACAGCCTAAAATTACTGCACCAGAAAAGTGTTGCCATCGGAAAAAAAGTTTAGGGACAAAGTGTCCCAGCAACATAACTCTAAATTTTGTTGGAGCAAGAATTTACTGTGTCACGTTAACAATATGTTTGGTTGCAGCAACACAATATTTTATTACGATAACAATACATATTGTTGGGTCAAAGAAATTCCCGAAAATCGACAAAAATTATTTTGTTAAATGAACAAAACGTTTTGTCATGATAATAATAACTTTTGTAGAATCAACAATAATTTTCAACAAAATAAATTTTTAAGTTCAACAAACATTTTTGTTGACTGTATATCGACAAAATTTTTTGGTTGATTCAACAATTTTTTTGCTGAATTAACAAAACGTTTTTCTCAGTGCGTGAGCAACTCAATGGGTTATAAGCAGTCGCCCGTGCCTAATTTCGGGCCACTGGTTCCAGGGAAGGGAGATAGCCAGAACCGTGAGACAAATACAACATCGATGCCTCACCGGGATTCGAACCCAGACCCAGCTCGTACGAATGGTTAGAAGACATTGCTTAGACCACTGGGCCACCGAGAGGGAAAAAAAAAAAAAAAGTCCTGTTTTCGTCAATATCTCTGCTTCTAACAGTACGATTTCAACATTTTTCTTTTCGACGGACAGTACTTAGTGATCATGAAATGCTAGTCTGAATTTCAGCCGGCGTCCCTGTGGCGCAGTGGCTTAAGGGCTAGGTTGTGACATTCGTCCGAGACGGGTTCGAAACCCGGTGAGTCATCGATGTTGTGTTTTATCTACGGCGCTGGCTCTTTCCCTTTCCTGAAATCATGTTTCATTTCGAAATCCCACAAAGTGTTCTTCAGTGTTCAAATTGAAACAAGAAAGTGACACCGAATTATCGGTTGTAATGAGCACGTCTTTTGAATCCGTTGTGATGCGTATTAAATTTAGCAAAGCTATTCAAAGTCAATGGAACCGGTATGGAAAACAGTAGTATCTGACCCAAGAAAGAAGTTTTTCAATCAGGTTTTTAATCACACAAATATTGCTGTAAACGTAATCGTGAACTAACGCCCTCTGGTGACAGACTTGTGCGTTAGGAAAATTTTTAAATTGTATGAGAAACATGTCGCACCGGAAAAGCTATCCAACAAAGAAGGAATTTTTCAAATAGCACTCTTAGAAGTACAGATATTGACAAAAATAAGGTATTCACCTACGGTCCCTGGCGGAGGAAACATGCATTACTTTAAAAAGAAAATATTCCGAAAAGTTTTATTCACGTGAATGGTACCCGTCCCCGAACGAATTTTTTTTCAGTCGAAATTTTAGAAGCTCAGATTTTGCTGCAAATGCCCCAAAAGCAGAAATTAACACTTACGCCCCCTGGTGGCCAAACGATTTTTTACCAAAAATTAGAAATTACATGCAAAATATTTCCCATCCGGAGGTGTATCCGCTGCGGAAAGAATTTTTCAAATCTGAGTTTTAGAAGCAGAGATATCTGGGAAAGGCAATTTTACCTTTACGCCCGCTAGCGGAAAGTTTATGAATTACTTGAAAATTTTAAAATTGCATGAAAAACATGTCGCACCAGAAACTGTATCCAATAAAGAAGGAATTTTTCAAATCGAATCATTAGAAGCAGAAATATTGACACAAATAAGATATACATTTACACCCCCTGGCGGAGAAACCATGCATTATCTTAAGAAGAAAATATTCTGAAAAGGTTTATGGACCTGAGTGCCACCGGTCTACGAACGATTTTTTTCAAGGTAGTTTAGAAGCTCATATTTTGTGGCAAAAACATCAGAAGCAGAAATTAAGACGCCCCCTGGTGGCCAAACCATTCTCTACCAAAAATTAGAAAGATTTCCCATCGAAAGCTGTATCCGCTGAAGAAAAAACTTTCAAGTCGGAGTTTTAGAAGTAGAGATATCGGGGAAACGCCATTTTACTTTTACGCCCTGTAGCGGGAAATCTATGCGTAACTCGAAAAAGTGACTATACCTAAAATACTCTTCGACATAAATGGAATCAAAAAGTGAAAGAATTTTTTCAATCGGATGTTTAGAAGCAAACATATAGAATAAAATGTATTTTGAATTCGATATCATCTGCATTTACGCCCTGTAGCGGCGAAATTGTACATCAGGAAAAAAAAAAAAAAACGAAATGAAAGATCATCATTCACATATTTCAAGCCTGCCAATAATGCAAAAAGAATGTTTCAAATCGGACTAACAGTTGCAGATATATGGTGTCCACAGACGGACGGACAAACGGATAAAATAAGCACCATCTTTTTTTACCAAATATGTGCTATAGATTTCCTTACATTTTCTTAGATCGATAGCGTTTGTTGCAACCAATGTTTCATGTGTTAGAAATAGAATTTATGCAGTCATCTCTCTTTGTCACAGTTTCAAATGTTGAAAATCGTTCTGCAGAATGCTGCAGGGATTTGAAGAAGTTCAGTTCCACCTTTTGTTCGATATCATATCTATTCATTAGTGTTATGTCTGTAACAAATGAATAGCAAGTCCAAATTTCTTCGGTATAGTTTAGCAGCACATTTTTAGCATGTCTTTTGTAAAAAACTATCGTGCTTCTGTTATCGGTTTGTCCGTCTGTGGACACCATATCTCTGCAACTGTTAGTCCGATTTGAAAAATTCTTTTTGCATTGGGAACCTTGAAATATGTGAATGATGATCCTTCATTTCGCCTTTATTTTACAATGTATAATTTCGCCGCTAGAGGGCGTTAATGCAGATGATATAGAATTCAAAATACATTTTATTCCATACATTTGCTTCTAAACATCCATTTGAAAAAATCTTTTACCTTTCTATTCCATTTATGTCGAAGAATATTTTACGAAAATTCACTTTTTCAAGTTACGCATAGATTTTCCGCTAGGGGGCGTAAAAGTAAATTGCGTTTTCCCCGGTTTCTGTATTTCTAAAACTCCGATTTCAAAAATGTTTTCTTCAGTGGATACAGCTCTCGATGGGAAATGTTTTGCAAATAATTTCTAATTTTTGGTAAGCAATTGTTTGGCCACCGGGGTGTGGGGGTGTGGGGGGTGTAAGTGGTAATTTCTGCTTCTGTTGTATTTGCCATAAAATCTGAGCTTCTGTAATCTCGATTGAAAAAATTCGTTCGTATACCGATACCACTCACGTCGATGAACCTTTTCGGAATATTTTCTTTTTAAAATAATGCATGGTTTCTCCGCCAGAGGGCGTAGACGTATATCTTTTTTTTCAATATCTCTGCTTCTAATGGCCCGATTTCAAAAAAATCCTTCATTATTGGATAGAGTTTTTGGTACGACATGTTTTTCATGTAATTTCAAAATTTTGAAGTAATTCATGGACATTCCGCTATAGCGGGCGTTATGTTAAATTGCTTTCCCCACGATATCTCTGATTGTAAAACTCCGATTTGAAAAATTCTTTCTGCACCGGATACAGCCCCTGATGGGAAATCTTTTGCATATAATTTCTAATGTTTGGCAAAAAAATGGTTTAACCACCAGGCGGCGTCGATTTATATCTTATTTTTATCAATATCTCAACTTCTAAGAATCCGATTTGAAAAATTCCTTCTTTGTTGGACAGCGTTTCCGGTGCGAAATGATTTTCATATAATTTCAAAATTTTCAAGTAACTGATAGACTTTTCGCTAGGGGACGTTAAGGTAAATCGAGTTTCCCCCGATATTTCTGCTTCTAAAACTCCGATTTGAAAAATTCTTCCGATATCGCATACGGCTCTTGGTGGGGAAATGTTTTGATTGTAATTTCTGAATTTTTATGAAATATGGTTTGGCCACCAGGGCGCGTCAGCGTTACTTTCTGCTTCGTAGGTATTTGCAGCAAAATCTGAGCTTCTATAAGCTCGATTGAAGAAATTCTTTCGTGGACAGATGCCGCTCACATCGGAAAACATCTCGAGAATACTTTCTTCATAAAATAATGCATGGTTTCTCCGCCAGGGGGCGTAGATGTACATGTTATTTTTGTCAATATCTTTGCTTATTATGGCCCGATTTGAAAACTTCTTTCGTTGTTGTAGAGCGTTTCCGCTGTGAAATGCTTCTCATATAACTTCTTAACGCACAAGTCTGCAACCAGAGGGCGTAAGTTCACGATTCCGTTTGCAACAGTTTCTGCGCGATTAAAAATCCGATTGAAAAACTTCTTTCTTCGGTCAGATACTACTGTTTTCTACACTGAAGAGCAACTGAATTAGACAGCTGGCGTTATGCAAATGTGGCGCTGTGGGCGTCCCTGTAAACGGAAACGACATGACGTATGCAGCGATCCGACAATAAAAGGAGTGATGCGATGGGAATCAGTAAGAGTCGGACGCAGTATGGGTAAGACAACGGATCTAAGCGCATTTGATCGTGGGCAAATTGTCGGGGCCCTACGAATGGTTCACTCCATCTCGGAAGTCGTGCAGGCACTGGGATTTTCACGAGCCACTGTGTCACGGGTGCACCGTGAGTACATCGAATCCGGTAAAACCATCATTGCAAGGGCCAACTGCAGTGGACAACAGCGTGTGGATGAGCGGGGTCATCGTCGGCTAGCTCGCATTGTAACAGCGGATAGACGAGCAACAGTGCAAGAAATCACTCTGCAATTTAACGCCGGTGCACAAAACGGTGTAAGCAGCCTCACCATCCAGAACCATCTAATCGCTATGGGGTACAGAAGCCATTGTCCCACGAGGGTACCGCTGCTGACCGCACATCACAGGGTGCAAAGATTAGCATGGACGCTGGGAACATCGCCACTGGGCTCTAGACATGTGGAAAAATATTGCCTGAACTGATGAGTCGAGATTCACGTTGGTACATGCGGATGGCAGGATACGAGTACGGCTCAAACCACAAGAAGCGATGGATCCTTCTTGCCAGCATGGTACTCTTCAAGCTGGTGGGGGTGACATTCTCGTCTGGGGACTGTTTACGTGGACTGAAATGGGACCCCTGGTATACGTGTGACATCGTCCCTCACAGGTCAACGTTACTGGGATATCATGGACGACTATTTGCTCCCGTTTGTGCGTCTTCAACATCCCACTGGGGACCTCATCCTGCAACAAGACAATGCACCGTGCCATCGCTCCCGAATTGTATCCGAATGGTTGGATGAACACTCCACCGACGTGACCTCGCTTCCTTGGCCAGCTAGGTCACCTGACCTCAGTCCCCCATCGATCACAACATCTGGGATGCCATCGAGAGAGATGTTCGAGGCTCTGACCCCCCCCTAAAATCTTCGTGAACTGTGGGAGCTTGTTCAGGGGTCGTGGATCCGTATGGCTTTCCAACACTTCCGGTGTCTTGTGAAGTCCATGCCCAGACGAATCGCCGCCGTCATCAGGGCGAAAGGTGGTACTACACGTTACTAGACAGGTATCTCTAATTCAATTGCTCTTCAATGTATACCGGTTCCATTGACTTTGAATAGCTTTGATAAATTTATTAGGGGTATGCAAAAGTTGCTGCCGTTTTAAGGAGAAAGGAGACAGGAACAATCAGGAAACCTGTACACATTTTTTCATGGAAATATTGGCCGTTAGCATCATTAACCTTTTGCCATTTTTCAGGCAACAAATAAATGTCCATGTGACAGAAGGACTCGGGTTTTGAGCTGAAGAACGCCGTGAAAGAATTTTCCACCTCTGGAACTGTGGTGAACCGCTGTTGGGCTAGGGAATGTTGCCTAGAGCGAAACAGATGAAAGTCTGAGGGTGCAATGTCCGGGGAGTAAGCCGGGTGTAGTAAAGCCTCCCAGTGTAACTATTCAAGGATTGATTTCGTGGTGGCACAAACATGTGTTCTGGCATTATTGTGTTACAGGGTGACTGGGCTGCGTCATTTACCTGTCCATGGCCGTTTTTGCTCGGTTGCTGCGTTCGGTTTCACTAACTGATCGCTATATCGTTGTTCAGTGATTGTTTCACCCGGTTTCAAAAGTTCGAAGTACAGCGCTTCATACATCTCCCACCATACACAATACAGCACCTTTTCCCTGTGGATATCATGTTTTGCAGTGGATGTTGATGACTGGCCTGGGTCGACCCACGATCACTTGCGACAGTGATTCCAGCTCCTCGTCTGCGAGTTCCTGCGGTCTACCTGCACGTGGCTTGTCTTCCAAGCTTAGATCACCTTTCCTAAACCTGGCAAACCATTCTCGACACGTCCGCTTACCCACAACCGTTTCGCCATACGCCTGACATATTGAACCATATGCTTCACTCGCACTTTTCTCTAAATTAAACATGAATAACAAACAAACAGTGCCGCAAATGAACTTAATAGACCGCCATGCTTGGCTTCGCGTACGAACTGACAGCACGGGTCGCCGACCGGTTATACCCTACAGCGCCCGCTAGCGGGACAGCGGATTTGCATACCCTTAATAATTCGCGTCAGAACGGATTCGAAAGATGTGCTTTTTCACCCGAAAATTCGGTGTCATCTTTCTTGTTTTTTGTTTGTTTGTTTGTTTGTTTGTTTTTGTTTCAAATTTCTACGTACTTTTGTTCATAATTATTTTATATTGAAGAACGCCGTTCCCCATACCAATTTTATAAGGGAGCGCTGTTCCTCTTCCGCTTTCACTACTTGTGATGCATATAAATCTTTGCTGGTTCCCAAACATCATCTTTGCTACTTTGATTTGATCATAGGCAGGGGTAAAAAAAATATGATACTTGTCCACCAGTCAGCAGAAAATGTCACTAGTCAGAGATTTAAAAAATATCACTAATCAGAGGTAACCATTAACCAGAGGGTTAATGCTTGCCTTGTAACGTCACTCGTCAGCTATAATTTTTGACTCTTCATGGACGAGTGTAATTTTGGACCTCTGGTCATAGGCATAGCGTGACCAAAAAATTAGGGGGGGGGCACAAATAAGTGTAAACTGATGTTTTCCTTTGGGTGAGAGAGGGCACGAATAAGTGTGATGTTGTGTTTTCTGGGGGCGGGGCTACGAAAAATGAAAACTTATGTTTCCTTTGGGGGGGGGGGATTCTTGGAAACAGTTTCTCTGTAAATGTCACAAAATTTGGATATTTTAAGTGCAGAACAAAATATTTTTTATACGTTACTTTTCAACCACGACCGATAATGAACGATGGCCAACAGTCCAGCGTATAGATTGTTTGTGAATCAAAATGATCCCAATTTCTGTTTTGGGAGTTTAACGACCGCCGTGAACAACTCATTGGGCTATAGCAGTCGTCCGTCTCTAATTTAGGGCCACTGGCTCCCGAGAAGAGAAAGAGCCAGTGCCGTAAGACAAATACAACATCCATGCCTCACCGAGATTCGAACACATCCCAGATGAATGGTCATAAGCCAGCGCTTAGTCCATTGCACCACCGAGGTGTCTATTCCAATTTCAAAATGTCAGTAAAGTTACTAATCGGTACCATGGTTTCAGCCACTTGGGCTCTCGTCAGTCATCAGCGAAATAAGGTACGCGATCTACATTAGCTAACGAGAGCTCAAGTAGCCGAAACAGAGCCCATTTAAGAGGGAGGCTGGGGGGGGGGGTGCAGCTCCGGGCCCCGCATTTTTTTTATTTCGAGGTTTAACGACCACCCTGAGCAACTCAATGGGCTATAAGCAGTCGCTCGTCCCCAATTTAGGGTCACTGGTTCCAGGGAAGGGAGAGAGCCAGTGCCGTAAGACAAACACAACATCCATGTCTCACAGGGATTCGAACCCGAACCCTTTTCGGACGAATGATCAGAAGCCATCGCTTAGACAACTGCGCCACCGCGGCACCCCGCATTTTCAAGGGGCTCCGGAATAATGCAGGATGCTTGAAGAACTGGCAGTTCTGCAGTATGTTTTATATATTTTTGCAGATAGCACAGCAAAAACTACAAGATACTGCCTTGTGAAAAAAACAATCTATTTCTTTTCGTTTTTTTAGGTGGAGTCCGGAAAAAGTACATTAAAATTCATTTGACTACAAACATTAAGAAATCGTTTGAATTTGGATCATAGTATTTTGCCCACTATATATAATTTCCACAAGCTGAACCCTGGGGAGGGGGGGTGTAAAGCAGAACTAAACTGGTATTCATTTTTCAACCATGCACTTTTACATATTCTTGCTACAACTAATTCGTCCATGAATCATGGAATACACACTTCAATACGGAAGGGATATTTTTACGACTTTCTCATATTTTGGGAATGTTTTCTCCTGGGTATTTTTATTCATCCACTCATAGATGTGCCACTAATACTGGGGCCCCAAAATACTGTCCAACTCCAGGGCCTCCTGTCTCCTTAAATGTGCTCTGGGCTGAAACCACGATACCAATTAGTACCTTTACCGAATTTGGAAGTCAAATCATAAATGATTTATGCATATTAAAATGCCATTAGCAATTTGGATTTAATGTTTTCTTGTAATTCAGCGTATCTTCGACAAGTTGCTAAGCTTTGTGTGCCGCCCCGGTGGCGCAGTGGTCTAAGGCGTTGGCCTCTGATCATTCGTCCGTAAGGGGCCCGGGTTCGAATCCCGGTGAGGCATGGATGTTGTGTTTGTCTTACGGCACTGGCTCTCTCCCTTCCCTGGAACCAGTGACCCTAAATTAGGGACGGGCGACTGCTTATAGCCCATTGAGTTGCTCACGGTGGTCGTTAAACCTCCAATCAAAAAAAAAAAAAAAAAAAAGCTTTGTGTAAATTAAACCTCTTCTTTATTACAAATTCTTCTAAACATCACAAATTGTTTTACTGATAAGGTGCGTCGCATAAATATAGAGACAGTCGACTTTGCGCCGTGAACGCAATGCGAATATAGGTAGGAAGCTGAAGTGGTATCTAATTAGACATAACCCTACAACAAACGTTTCGATCCGTCGAGATGACCGGATTGTGTGAAAAGAACACCACATAGTGAAATAGTGTAATTTTAGGTGTCTCATAAATATAAAGACAACTATGTAAAGTAGCCACATGCAAATGAGATGTACAAATTAGCATGTTGTACGCACGCGCATGGGCCGTAATTTGGTCCAGCTTACAAAAGACAGCGGACCTGCCGTCAGACATTCATTTGCCGAAATGCCACGCAACAATCAACTTTCTGGTGAGAAGGTGCAGAAGATTTGGAGACTGAGAGCAAATGGATTGCCTGTAGCGGAAATTTGTAAAGCCATGGGGAGGAGTAGGGCAGTCATTTATAAGACTTTATCGAAACGCGGTGCGTTAACTGCCAGAAAACGGCCTGGAAGGCCTCGATTAACAACTAAACGAGATGATCGTGCCATCATGAGTTTAGTTTCATCCCAAAGGCTATCATTACGTCAAGTTTCTTGGACTGTTGGTGTCACCGTCTCAAAGGACACAGTTCATCGACGAATCAAGGGAAATCGCAACATTGTGCTGCGTAAAATACGCTGTCTGCCACACCTCACTCGGCGCCACAAGGAAGCTAGATTGTTATGGGCAAGTAGCCACATGCACTGGACGGACGAGTGGATCACAAGTATTTTCTGCGATGAGAAAAAGTTCAACCTGGACAGCCCTGACGGCTGGAACTGCTATTGGCATGATTTACGCCAGCCACGCACCTTCTTCAGCTGACAGAAAGGAGGGGGATCTGTGATGGTGTGGGGAGCTTTTGCGTTCGATGGGACAACGGATATCGCTTTTCTGCAAGGCAGGCAAAACTCCGAAACATATCAGGACATACTCAGCAGCCACCTTCTACCGTTTGCCGAAACTCCAGCGGGTGTTGATTATCTGTTCCAGCAAGACAATGCCTCTATCCATCGGTCTGCATCAACGAAAAGCTGGTTTAACACTCATCACGTGACCGTAATGGATTGGCCAGCACTTAGTCCAGATCTGAACCCTATCGAGAACCTCTGGGATATCCTAGCTCGTGATGTGTATGCGAATGGACGGCAGTTCATAAGTATGGTGGCATTGAAAGAGCAGATTCAACGAAGCTGGTACGCACTCCGTCCAGAACACTTACATCACTTGGTGGGCAGAATGCCCAATCGGGGTTTCTGTGTTATTCGGAACAATGGCTCCACTATTCGTACCGGAGGTGCTCATAACTAGTAAGGCTTTATATTTTTGAGACAGCGTATTTCTGTTTTTTTTTCTTGTACTTGGCGTTGGAATTGTTATGTTTCCGTCAAACTGTTGTGTAGCTGCGTGTCCTGTGCTATTTTTGCTATAAATATGAGATGTACATTTCAGCTCGTTGTTGTTTCATTTTATTCGAAAATTTGTTCTGTCTCTATATTTATGCGACGCACTATACATGAATAATGCTATATAATAAGTTTCCTACACTGATAGCATTTTGCTGTGGTTTTACTTTCTCACAAATACAAATCACAGCCAAATCTAAAAGCAGTGGCGACGCCAGCAATTCAGAACTGATCCGAAATGTCCGTGCTAGATTTTACACCATTTGGGATACATGGGTAACAACTATACACTTAATGTGCTGGCCTGGGCGGCGCAGTGGTGTAAACGTTGGCTTCTGACCATTCGGCCAAAGTGGATCCGGGTTCGAATCCCCGGTGAGGAATGGATGTTTGTTGGTCTCACGGCACTCGCTCTCTCTTTTCTCTGGAATCAGTAGCCCTAAATTATGGACGGGAGACTGCGTATAGCCCATCGAGTTGCTCACGGAGGTAGTTAAACCCCCAATAAAAAAACTACACTTAATACCCTTTCATCGGAATAAGTTTTACGATGACTGGAGGTTGAGGGGCGACAAATTTAGAGGTCCCCAAGGTTGCACAATCACTAAGCACGCCCCTGCTTAGTGATTGTGCACCCTTGGGGACCTCTAAATTTGTCGAAAACGGTTCCATTAACTCCATTTATTCTCATAAAAACATACCTACCCTGCGTCGACCTCATTCAATAATTCGCCAAATCGTTTGCAATGTCTGAATCGTATTTCTATAAGGTTGTTTGGGGTTTAACGACCACTCTGGGCGACTCGATGGGCAGTCAGCCGTCCCTAATTCAGGGCCACTAGCCCCAGGGAAAGGAGAGAGCCAGTGCGGTAAGACAAACACAACATCCATTCTTCACGAGATTCGAACCCAGTCCCATCTCAAACGAATGGTCATAAGCCAGCTCATGGACCACTGCGCCACCGTGGCGGCATTTGTACAAAGGCTAAGAAACCGTTTATTTATTTATTTTTTTTTATTGGAGGTTTAACGACCACCGTGAGCAACTCAATGGGCTATAAGCAGTCGCCCGTCCCTAATTTAGGGTCACTGGTTCCAGGGAAGGGAGAGAGCCAGTGCCGTAAGACAAACACAACATCCATGCCCGACCGGGATTCGAACCCGGACCCCTTACGGACGAACGATCAGAGGCCAGCGCCTTAGACCACTGCGCCACCGAGGCGGCGAAACCGTTTAAACAGCTGCATCAAGGGGCTTAAAACATCACTTACCAACAAAACAAAAGCCAGCAGATGTCAAACCTGCATTGCCATCATTTGTCAGCCAAAGGCATACCACTGCTTACAAAATCAAATTTACTCAATGGCCTTTCACGTACCTTGAAGTCAGTGCAATAATTCTAAACGAACAACCATATGAAATATCAAACAGCGCTGAACTGAATAATCCGCCCCAGTGACGCAGTGGTCTAAGCGATGGCTTCTGATCATTCGTCGGGAAGGGGTCCGGGTTCGAATTCCGGTGAGGCATGGATGTTGTGTTTGCCACGGCACTGGCTCTCTCCCTTCCCTGGAACCAGTGGCCCTAGATTAGGGAAGGGTGACTGCTTATAGCCCATTGAGTTGCTCACGATGGTCGTTAAACATCCAATCAAAAAAAAAAAAAGAACTGAATAAACTCCACAAACTCTGTAGTTCCAGACGGATACGGATCTTCACTGTTTTTTTTTTTTTTTTTTTTATTGGAGGTTTAACGACCACCGTGAGCAACTCAATGGGCTATAAGCAGTCGCCCGTCCCTAATTTAGGGTCACTGGTTCCAGGGAAGGGAAAGAGCCAGTGCCGTAAGACAAACACAACATCCATGCCTCACCGGGATTCGAACCCGGACCCCGTTCGGACGAATGATCAGAGGCCATCGCTTAGACCACTGCGCCACCGGGGCGGCATCTTCACTGTCATACGCTTTCACGTTACTGGGAATTTGACTTCAACTAGCTTCAGAGCTGATGGTTTAAAGACACTACGTCTGAACTACACAAACTTCCTCGAACCCTCTCGTCCCAGTGCTATTTTTGGATCCTGTCCACGCAGACGAAAACAGGCGTTCTTATACCTCTCTGATGCACAGTAGACCTGATGATAATTAAGGTCGTTTATCGATTTCAGCTCTGGTATGGGCAAGTACGTGTGTAGAGTTTCTCGTGTATTATTTCTGCCCCTCAAGAAAAAAATGAAGTACTGACATCCCAAAATTTCAAAGGAATGAAAATTCTTCAAACCGAGCCCCTTGTTTTGGCCCGGTGTACCAAACCACACCAATGGACCACCACACAAACTAATATACACTGTGACGTGCCTGCCCCGCAGGACGCACACGACATAAAGGCAGATAGCAGCAAAGACGAACGTCTGCGTAGCTCAGTTGGTAGAGCGACTTGTTCCGGAATAAGTGGACTCGGGTTCGATCCCCGGCATGGACCAAAAATGACGGAGAAATTTACTTCGTTATAGCACTCATTGTCATAAAAATCCGCGCACCAAGCAGGCCCGTCGCCAGACAAGCAAGTTGGGAGGGGCGGCTGATAATTGAGATCGGGCGAAGGATATTAAGTGGTCGGGCAAAAGATGTAAAAGAGGTCGGGCAGTATACTGCTGTGTGCAGTGCTAGGAGGGGAAAAAGGAAACACAGGTCGGGCTCAGCCCGGCCTGGCCCTCCCCTGGCTACGGCCCTGGCACCAAGAAGAAGGCGTCGGATTGAAATGAGATTTTAGTAGTGAGATGGTGCATGCCAAGGACAGAAGTGATTACAATATCACAGCAGCGGGACGATTTCCCGCGGACATGCGGTACAGATTCCAGTCAGCGTTAGTACCGCGTAGGACCGCCTTGTTCTCGGATACATGCGGTGATACGGCACGGCATCGAGTCAAAGTGACACCGTATGCTATCCAGGGACAGATTGGCCCACACGTCTTGCAACTGATGCTCTAAATCACGAACACTGGGACATGGAGAAAGCTGGCGTCCCATCTGGTCGCCCACGTGCTCGATGGGCGAGAGATCAGGCGATTTGGAAGGCCACAGAAGCGTCAAAGCATGACGTAGACAGTCCTGGACAACCCGAGCCGCGTGCGGACGGGCGTCATCCTGTTGGAAAATGGCTTCGGTCCGCGCCGCCAGAAAATACAGCACATACGGCGGCAGGATCTCCTGTACGTAGCGCTGGGCTGTCAACGTCCCTCGAATCATTGCGATCCTTCGCAGTCCGGCTGTCATACGGGATGGCTCCCCAGACTATCAAGCCGGCAGTTCGGGACGTATGCCGCTGTACGGTGAGGTTGGAATTGTAGCGCTCACCTGCGGTCCTTCACACTCTGACACGGTGGTCGTCCGTTCCCATACAGAAGCAGGATTCGTCGCTGAATACTATACGTCGCCAATGCGTAGCATTCCACGTTGCTCACTGCTGACACCACTACAATCAACGCCAACGATGGTGAGGATTTAATGGCAGAAAACGTAAGTGCCGTCGAGAGTGCAGATTTGCCTCCGCCAGGCGTTTGGAAATGGTTCTGGCGGACAAAAGAGTCCTTTGTACAGCCGCAACATGTCTCTGAATATTGGACAAGGATGTCGTTGCATCTGTGCGTGCCGCTCTCACGATCCCACAGTCCTCTCTGCTGGTGGTGTGTCTGGGTCGTCCAGAGCCAGTCCGCCGTGAACCTTCTCATGGGACACACCTTACTGTCCGACCAACCCAAATGGCTGCCAATTCGGGCCGCCGGCCACCCTGCCACAGCGACCGTCCTGCGGTCTCTGTGAACAATATATACACGAGTCCCAAGGGACTAATGACATGCGGTAAGAAAGTCATAATAGCCGTACCAAACAAAGGGACTTTAGGTCATAGGAGTCTCTTACAGTGCCCTTTTCCAGGTAGTCAATCATGCTTATGCCTTCTGCTTCCCCCAAAAAAGTGATGCCATTCCCTTACCGGCTGACTCAGGTAAACAATGAATTTCTTAGGAGCCGGAGAAGGTGCATTCTTCCACATTAGACTTTGTGTTTTGGTCTCTGAGTCAAATCAAGGAACCAATGATTGATCCATTTTAGCTATCCAGTGTGACACACTACAGAGTTGAAGTACATCTCAAGCCGGCAAAGTTGGAGCGCTAAATTCTGTCGATGCAGCTTAATTGGGAAGGCATTCGACTCCGGAGCATAAGCATGCTGGTTCTATCCCCGTCACCGGCAAGAGTGTGTTTTCATATTGGCGAACGATTGTGGAAATGGATCAAATGGCCGTTGCGTTCTTCAAAAAAATGTGTGATGTTTGTTCCCCACATCGTCTGAAATTAATCGGAATTCCTTCTTCTTCAGCGAGCAACTTCAAGAATGGTTTGCCGGCTGATCCGGAAACTAATGATTCCTTCTCAGAACTTTCTCAAGGGGGTGATATATGTGACGTACTACAGAGGTGAAGCACATGTGATGATGGCAAAGTTTGCAGCGATAAATTCCGTCGGGGTAGCTTAATTGGGAAAACATTCGTCTCCGGAGCGGAGGGATGCTGAATCTATCTTCATCACTGACACATTTTTTCACACGGGGACAAGAAATTTATTAAGTCCGCACTTTCGTTTTGGCATGTCTGGGGGATAATACAGTAGAACCCGCTTATAACGAACCCGCATTTAGCGATATTTCGGATTTAACGAGCATAACAGGAACTTTTGTTTGGTATAATGTTAATTTAGATCTAATTTGATCGTTTCCAAAAAAAAAAAATTTAATGAAGTCACCGGATTTAACGAGGGAGCGAAAAGCTTAGATTAACACTTTTAACACAAGAAGAGTAACAAAATTTAATGAAATTCCATATTTAACGAGACAGAGAAAATATGTTGCGCACTATACTGGAATGGAGAACTGGAAATGACAGGACGAAATGGCAACAGCGCAGGGAAATCCTGGTGTGCTAACAGAAGAATGTTGATAGAAAAACAATGAGGAGTACATCAAATGCTCAATGAAGGACACTCTCCCTGCTACCCACTTCAAAGGGCTATGTATCGCGTCAGCAGAGTTGAAAACAGGGAAGTCCTGGTGTGCTAGTGGAAGAATGTTAATAGAAAAACAATGAGGAGTCCATCAAATGTTCAATAAAAGACACTCTCCCTGCTAGCCACTTCAAATGGTTATGTATCGCGGCAGCAGAGTTGAAAACAGGGAAATCCTGGTCTGCTAGGGGAAGAATGTTGATGGAAAAACAATGAGTACATTAAATACTTAATGAAAGACTCTGTTCTTGCTACCCTTTTCAAAGGGCTATGTATCGCGTCAGCAGAGTTGAAAACAGGGAAATCCTGGTGCGCTAATGGAAGAATGTTGATAGAAAAACAATTAGGTGTACATCAAATGCTCAATGAAGGACACTTTCCCTGCTACCAACTTCAAACGGTTACGTATCGCATCAGCACAGTTGAAAACAGAGTAATCCTGGTGTGCTAGTGGCAGAATGTTGATAGAAAAACAATGAGGAGTACATCAAACGCTCAATGGAAGTCTCTGTCCCTGCTACCCACTTCCGAGTTGAAAACAGGAAAATCCTGGTGTGCTAGTGGAAGAAAGTTGGTAGAAAAACAATGAGGTGTACATGAACTCAATGAAAGACTTTCCCTGCTACCAACTTCAAAGGACTATATGAATCGCGTCAGCACAGTTGAAAACAGGGAAATCCTGGTGTGGTAGTGGAAGAATGTTGATAAAAAAAATGAGGAGTACATCAAATGCTCAATGAAAGACACTCTCTCTGCTACCCACTTCAAAGGGCCATGTTTAGCGTCTGCAGATTTAAAAACAGGCCATCTACTCCTTGGCAAAAGAGGATGGATGGAGCTCACGCACATGTAAGTGGATTTCTGGGCGACAATTGTATAGAGAGATAGGGGAGTAATGGAATGGGGATGTCGTCGGAGGGGAAACAGTAGGTAGCAATTCCTTGAAATGTGTCCATTGCCACTTTCACCCTCCAAGTGTGCACTGTATTCCGAGGTTCGTCGCTGCTTTTGTTTAATGCATGTCGTGTAGTTAAACTTCGGTCAGTCTCACATGGTCGTCAAATTAATGATACTTGAAAGGTTTGATTAATTAATTATAGTGCTATTATGGTTAATTAATTAAATGTGTACGTATATGCACAGTTTTACACGGTGGGAATTTTCAACCATACACGGATTTAGAGAGCGGCCGGATTTAACGAGGATTTCCGCCGGTCACGAGCTCCTAGTGTGACGTACCTGCCAGCAGGACGCACACGACATAAAGGCAGATAGGAATCAAAATAAACGTCTGCGTAGCTCAGTTGGTAGAGCGACTTGTTCCGGAATAAGCGGCCTCGGGTTCGAATCCCGGCGTAGACCAAAAATGACGGAGAAATTTACTTCGTTATAATGGCGCCCGAACTATCCGGATGACCCGGTCGTTCAAAATCTCGCATTGGTGTGATGTTATTTCCACACCGCGAGACAGGAAAAATCAGAGAATTCCTTCTCCAGCGCTTCGAAAAATAAAAATGTGTGATGTTGCATTCCACACAGCAGATTGACTGGGAGTTCTCAAGTGCACGTTATACAGTGGATGGCTGCCTGCAACGATTCATGGTCACGGCTGACCCGTGGGCCATGCCCCCGGCCCTCTTTCGGGGGGGGGGGAGATGTGACGTACCTGCCAGCAGGACGCACACGACATAAAGGCATATAGGAATCAAAATAAACGTCTGCGTAGCTCAGTTGGTGAGCGACTTGTTCCGGAATAAGCGGCCTCGGGTTCGAATCCCGGCGTAGACCAAAAATGACGGAGAAATTTACTTCGTTGTACTAGTTATAAACAGTCTCTACTTTAGTTGTTTTTTGGAATATATCTATGTTTTCCGACTACAAGGGCCATCCAGAAAGTAAGTCCCGTTTAAAGATTAAAAAAAAGTATTGATAGCTAATTTTTAATGTCTAATTTTTAGTACCTTAATCTACTTTTCAACATACTCCCGGTGGATATTAGGCATTAGTGATATCGGGACACCCTACTCATAGAAGTCTGCCATGTGGGTTTTGAGTCACCGCTCAACCATCGACTTCAGGTCATCGTCGTCATCGAACCACTGGCCGGCAAAAAATCGCTTTACAAACGATAGTCACTGGACACCAACTCTGGGCTTTAGAGATTGTGGACCGTCTGCTCCAATACAAATTTGGCGACCAGGTTTTGCGTTACATTTGCGGCATGAGGCCTTGCGTTTTCATGTCGAAGCGCAATTCCCTTCCTTAGCATGGCGCGCCTTTTGTTTTTTATTGCACGACGCAACTTTCTCAGTGTCTAGTAATAAACAGCACCGCTAACTGTCGTGCCTTTAGGCAGGAATTCCCCAAAGATTTCTTTCCTGTCCTAAATGACATGCACATGACCTTCCTCGTTGAGATCGCTGTTTGAACTTATATGCCGTAGGCGAGCCCGTATGTTTCTACCATAGGGTCTGCCGTTTCGATTCAGATGTGAGACGAGAGACCCAAGTCTCATCATCTGTCACTATACGGATTAAAAATTCATTGCCTTCCTCCGCGTCTCACCCTAAAAATGAGAAAAAAGATACCATGCGCTTCGTCTTATGCTCTTCCGCCAAGATCTTTGGAACCCATCGTGCACACATTTTGCGACACTGAAGCTTTTCAGTAATGATTTCGAAACATCAAGGAAATGTTTTGAAAGATCAAAAATCGTGAAATGTTTATTTTCCTTAATGCTTTCAGTCACTCTTTCCACTAAATCTTCCGTGACCAGAGAAGGTCCACAGCTGCGCAATTCGTCATGAAAGCTCCGTCGTCCTTAATTAAACATTCGAGCCCATTTACGTACCATTCCCGCACTCATTGCGACTCTCACTTGGTCTCTCGCATTCAGAAACCTTATAACAGACTGGACTTAAAACAAGCACAACATCCATGCCATGCCTCATCGGGATTCGAACTCAGACGTATCTCAGACGAATGGTCAGAAGCCAGCGCTCATACCAATGCGCCACCGGGGAGGCCCAAAGAACAGTACAACCTAAATATAACAAAAACTTCATTTTATATAACGAAATTTCTGTGAATTCGAAAAATTCACATACTTTTATCTAAGATTCCTAAAATCTTACACGTTATGTGGCGTAAGTGCTTAAATGTTTTTTTTTTTGGGGGGGGGGGGACTAAAGGTTCGGCTCAAAGAAAGGTTGTGTGGGCTGAAGCCGACGCTAATCTACCCGTAGCGTCGCGCCTGCCGGTGAGATATGGATGTTGTAGTTGTTTTACGGCACTGGTTCTTTCCCTTCCCTGCTTCCCTGAAATCAGTGTCCCTAAATTAAGGACGAGCGACTGCTTTTAGCCCATTGAGTTGCTCACGGTGGTTATTAAACCCCAAACAAACGAACAAGCAAAAAGACAAAACCAGAAAATGGGCTCAGCGGGTTACATTGATGAACCTAATGAACAATTTAGTAGATATCACCTTCTCAACTGTAAATTACTCTTCATTCAGCTAATATTCCTGTTTATTTTTTCGGCGTTGATCTCCCCACCTAGCAGTGTAGATAAAGAAGCCTAAAGAGAAGCCATCTGATATAACCTCATTTTGAGGACTGCCAACTTGACCAACATTTTTTTTTGATTGGAGGTTTAACGACCGCCGTGAGCAGTTCAAATTCTTTATTAAAACAAGGTATGGTACAATGAGTCGCTCGACAGCAGATTAAAATGTCAAAACAATGAGTGACAATGAGATGGTCTATACATGATGCAAGTGGGAAACCGTCCTATAAAACAAAAACAAAAATCGAATGATAAAAGACAATATCGGGTGTCAACACCCGAGGCATACATTTTATGAACAGAAGATGGGTAATGCATGTATTATGTATATTGTTATGCAATACAGTTACCGGACAAAATAGAAAGGCAGAAAAGCACGGTGCAAAAAACGAGGAGGAGCACATTCGACGAAAACAATAGTAGTTGGGACACACGAGCTTGTGGTTCGAAAGGAAAAAAATACACAGGTATATAACGAGCAAAATGCGTATAACAAATTATTAGAAGGTATTTACATAGCAGTTCACAGAAAACACGGTGCAAAGAAATTACAGTACAGTAGCGGAGAACTGGGGTGCGCCACGAAGACACACACACAACACAACACTGATAATTATGCAAATCAGTTTCCGTGATAAAGCATAAGACACGACACCAAAGGCAGAAAAGTACGGTGCAAACAATACAGAAGCACATTTGACGAAAACAAAAGTGATTGGGACACACGAGCTTGTGTTCTAAATAATCAAGAACAAAACGTGCAAAATGCGTATAACAAGATTGTAAAGGGTATGTACAGAGCAATTCACAAAAAGCACGGTGCAAAGAAATTACAGTACAGTAGCGCAAAAACTGGGATGTGCTACGAAGGCACATGCACAACACAATAATAAAAGAAGGATATATGCAATACAGTTATCGCGATTAAGCATAAGACACGATACCAAGGCATAGAAGCACGGTGCAGACAAAAACAGGAGCACATTGACTAAAACAACAGTAATCGGGACACAAGAGCTTGTGGTCCTGAAAAGCAAGGACCTAACGTGCGAAATACAAAAGACAAAAAAAGAAAAAAAAAAAAAAAAAAGAAGACATGTACAGGACAATTCATAAGAAACACGTTGGAGAACACAATTACGGAAAAAGCACGGTGCAAACAAAATACAAGGCCCAAACGTAAAAAGAGAACCAAAGTCTGGACACACAAGTTTGTGGTCACAGAAATTAAGACACAAAGCACTCGCCCAGTATTAAAACTGTGCAAGAAAAAGAACGCCGCCCCGGTGGCGCAGTGGTCTAAGGCGCTGGCCTCTGATCATTCGTCCGTAAGGGGTCCGGGTTCGAATCCCGGTCAGGCATGGATCTGGTGTTTGTCTTACGGCACTGGCTCTTTCCCTTCCCTGGAACCAGTGACCCTAAATTAGGGACGGGCGACTGCTTATAGCCAATTGAGTTGCTCACGGTGGTCGTTAGACCTCTTTTTTTTTTTTTTTTTTTTTTTTTTTATTGGAGGTTTAACGACCACCGTGAGCAACTCAATGGGCTATAAGCAGTCGCCCGTCCCTAATTTAGGGTCACTGGTTCCAGGGAAGGGAGAGAGCCAGTGCCGTAAGACAAACACAACATCCATGCCTGACCGGGATTCGAACCCGGACCCCTTACGGACGAACGATCAGAGGACAGCGCCTTAGACCACTGCGCCACCGGGGCGGCGTCGTTAGACCTCCAATCAAATCAAAGAAAAGAAAAAGAACCAACGAAAGTACTAGCAAGGTGAAGAGAACAGCCGAACCAAAACAAAGACAATCCAAAAGAGGACACAATCAAGTCACCAGTAGGATGTCAGAGCCAGCAATGGAAAACCACCCGGTGCGCTGGGCCCAGGTGTTCTGAAAGATGCCGATTGTTTGCGTGGAAGTTGCAGCTGTGAGTCCCAACCGCAGGCGCGCCACGAGGCGGCCCCGAAAGCTTGCCCGCAGCCGCCTATCGGCTGACAGAAGAGATGGAAGTACATGAGAATTCCTGAGAGAATGATGAATCCCTTGCTTGACAAGTATGAAAAGAAAGCAACAGGCATCCGGAAGGCGGGTGGGCGGATGTTTTGTGAGCGACAGCCACGGATATGCTTGAAACGGCAAGTCCTTAGAGCAAATTATGTCAGCTAACCGGAAAACAGTATGAAGAAGTGGCAGCAAGATAGGGCAGTGGCACTACATATGAGCGACGTCACCGTCAACGCCACAGAAAGGACAGTGAGGAGAAGAGAGAAGAGACATGCGATAGAGAAGATGGGGAACAGGGAGCCGGCGAAGAAGGAACCGCCAGTGGGTGTTACGTTCTAGCGGAGAAGAAAGGGGGAAGAAGAAGCAGACCAAACGGCCAGGGAGGAGGAAGGAGAAACCCCGGAAATGGGGTGGTAAGACTCAGAGGGCGCACGGAGGAGACGATACAGGGCAGCGGTTGAAAAAGAAAGGACAGGGGCGACAGAGTCACGAAACGGAAGAAAGGGGAGAGGAAGGCTGGAGCCGGAGACGACGAGGAGGCCGTCATCAGAAACAAGAGAAGGACAGAGAAGCTGAAGGGAGAAACGGAGAAGGGCATAGTCGTCCTCGAGGGAAGGAGTTGGGGTGGAAAAGAGTGAGTCGATGGGTTTCCAGGAAAGATCGGGATTAATTAGGGCCTGCACGGTTAGGGTGCCAGCACGGAACCAGGAGAAAAATAGAAAAAAAGGCTGATCGAGGGGGGTGAACCAGGGGAGAGAAAAAGAGTGGTTCCGCAAGGAGATCCAGGGTGGTGGTTGGAAGAGAGCGAGAAAGAGGGAGGGAACGGAAAAGCGCTAGAGCCTCAGATAAAATAGTAGGAAAGTTAGAAGAAGGAATAGTATAGTAGTCCATCCTGAGGAAAAGAAGAAAAGTGAAGGATGGATCGCGTAGAGAGAGAATAACGTCAAGAGAAAGTGTAAGAGAAGGAGAAGGCGAAGTGACAAGACGAATTAAGGAGGCGATGCGGTATTCACGATAGTAACAGTGAACATCTATGAGATTAATTCCCCCATGCTTGACAGGGAGACATAGCGTCGGAGCGCCTGACCAGTGCTTTGAAGCCCAGATGACTGAAGTGAAGATGCTGTTGAGTTCCGTCAGGCGGATTGACAAGGAGACGGTGGGGGTCCAGAAACTGGTGCAGAGGGAAAGTAAGTATTGTCGAACGATGTGAGCTCGCTGACAGTAAGAAGTAAATGGAATCGCAAATATCCAAAACGCTGCTTGGCGACGTAACCGAGACTGCAAACTGGTCCATGTCAAAAGGCCCGCGGTAAAGGGGTGACCGATTTGGGCTCCAAGGATCTTCTGGGTCGAGGAGGACCAGACCGCACCCCAGGGGTATCGGTCCGGCCCATCCACGACCCACACCACAAACCAGTACTTTTGGTGACATTAAGCGAAGCGCCAGAAACAGTAGCGTAAAGATGGTAGGTGGAGAGAAGGTTGTCGAATTGGACGTCCTGGCGGAGACAAAAGCTTGCGTCATCTGCATATGCTGTGAGTACGCACTCATGGTGCCTAGTGCGATCAACTGTCGGAGGAAGAGTAGACAGGAGTGATCTTCGAGCAGCCAGGAGAAATGGTTCAAAGACAATGGCGAAGAGTTGTCCCAAAAGGGGGCAGCCTTGTCGGATTCCTCGAAGAAAAGGTACGGGCGCCGTCAAAAAGGAGGCCGTCCGGACGTGGAAGAAAGCGCCCCGATAGAGGCTGAGAAGAAGAGAAACGAAGGAGGAAGAAAAGCCAAAGACAAGAAGAGTGGCAAAAAGAAAGTCGTGAGAGATGTTATCGAATGCTGATCGCTGGTCAAGGTTAAACAGGGCGAGGGGTTCGGAGTGGATGCGGGCGAGAAAAACTAGGTGCTGGAGGAAGGAGATGTTGTTAGAAATGGACCGACCAGGCACAGTGTATGACTGGTCGGGGGAGATAAGAAAGGGAAGCACAGAGTTCAAGCGGCGAGAGAGAAGTTTAGTGAAAAGTTTGTAGTCCAGATGGAGAATGGAAATGGGGCGCCAATTTCGCAAGACCAAAGGGTCTCCCTTTTTGGGCAGCAAGATGATTTGCGCTACAGTAAACTCCGCCGGTAGTGCTAAGAAGGTTTGGGCGCAAGAAAAGCAAGCGAGAAGAAAAGACATCAGAGACGGGAGGAAGGCGCGGTAAAAGGAGAAGGGAAGGCCGTCAGGTACCGGAGAAGCGTGTGAATTAAGGGAGGCAAACGCCTCCCGAAATTCAGCAAGAGAAAAGGAGGAAAGAAGATGATCACAGAGTTGGGGCGGGACCTGAGGTAGAGCAGAAAGAAGAGGGGAGGAAGAGATAGTAACAGTAGGCACCACCGCACGGAATTTGTCCTGGAAAAAGCGCCGAACTTTCGTGCATAGACTAGAAGGGCCAGATGAGATGGTACCATCAGGTAGGCAAAGGTGGCGTAGCGTTTTCGATGTACGATGTTTTATTTCGGTACGTGAGAGCTCCTCGTAGGAAATCTCCGGCGAAGAAAGGTGAAGCATATTCAGCCTGCGAGTAGCCTCCACGGCGAGCGGATGGAGTTTCGCACGTAAAACATCCTGGACAACAAGGTAAGCGGGATCTTGTAAGGGGATTGCAGCCAAGGAGCAACGGAGATTACAAATATCCTTCGCACGTTCGTTACGAATAGCGAACGAAAGACGGCGTACGAACAGACGAAGATCGTTTTTGATGTCTAACCATAGACGAAGGGTACTGGGAGCGGTGCTGATGAGATGTTGTCGATCAGCAAGAAAACGGCGGACGTCGGCGCAAAGCGCCACATGCATAAGCAATGAATCATCGAAGGTCCTGGAGCGTTGTCTTGAGGGCGGGAAAGAGGAAACGCAGATGGTAAGTGCTACAGCACAATGGTCGGAATAGGTGGAAGGATGATGTCTTGCCGCAGTGATCGCTGGAAGCAGCGGTGGGATGACGTATATGCGATCGTGACGTGCTGCCGCCGATCCTTGTGCTGAAGAATTCCGCCAAGTATAAGAAATGGTGTCCGGGTGAAGATACCGGAACGAGTCAACAAAATGGAAATCAGTAATAAGCTGAAATAAGCAGATCGACAAGAAGGGAGCGGCGCTGCCCCCTGCAGACGTGCGGTCGAGAGAAGGCTTCAGAGTGCAGTTAAAGTCACCCCCTAGGACGCAAAAGTCTCCGGGGGAGGGGGAGGGGTTGCCGCAAGCGCAGTCCGAAGGCAATGAAAAAGCGGATGGAGTTCTTTTTTTTTTTTTTTTTTTTTTTTTTTTGATTGGAGGTTTAACGACCACCGTGAGCAACTCAATGGGCTATAAGCAGTCGCCCGTCCCTAATTTAGGGTCACTGGTTCCAGGGAAGGGAGAGAGACAGTGCCGTAAGACAAACACAACATCCATGCCTGACCGGGATTCGAACCCGGACCCCTTACGGACGAACGATCAGAGGCCAGCGCCTTAGACCACTGCGCCACCGGGGCGGCCGGATGGAGTTCAGAGTCGTCAATAGGAATATACACATTAAAGATATGATATGGTACACAATTGATACAAAATGTAAAACATTGTAATTGATCTGTAAATAAGTTGTTAACAGCAACAGAAGTGATGGATGGACGAAAATGGTGATGTATTCCGACAGCAATTCCGCCTGAACGCAGGTCACGGTGGGCATGATGGAAGGTGTACTGCCATCGGCGCCACTGATGGAATGGTGTTGTAGGCGAGCACCACGTTTCCTGGAGCAGGAGGACATCCGCACTAATTGCCGAGAGGTCCTCATGCACTGCGGAATGGATGGACGAAAATGGATGGACGAAATTCCCCACGGGGGATCCAAACCCCCGGCAGTTGAAGGAAACTACCGTGAAAGCGCCAGATCACCCGGCGACGCGGTGAGTCTGGTGATAGAAATCGTGAGTCCGTGGATCTGTTTGCGAATGAACTTGGCCGCCTTAGCGGAAGGACCGGATAAGTAAGAAGAATTGTCCACAAGATTGTCCAGATCGGAAAGCTGTTGCAGGATCGCAGGAAGTCCAGCTTCATGGGTCTTCGCATACTGGAGGAAGCCGTGTGCTTTTTGCGTGTAACAGGTGAGAGCATGCAGCTCCTCATACACAAGAGGCAATGACGGGAAAGATGTGTCGCGGAGAGTCAGATCAAAGTCCTCAAATGATACCCTTGGAGAGGAAGGGTCAAAAGTGGTATCAAAGTTTTGAAGATACGAAGGTTTCTGGCGGGTCCGGGAAGAGGAGTGAGTGGAGCTCCCAGCAGATCTCCCTCGCTTGGTGGTGTTTCGAGGAGGTTTGGGCGCCGCCCTCTTATCTGGGCGAGCGCTGTGATCAGGCTCAGAGGTGTCACTCAAGGTCTGTTCTGCACTGGTGTAAGCGCCGTCAGCATCCGCAATTCATACTTCAGTATCTGACACGATACGGTCGTCTGCAGAATCAGCTGGTGGATCAGGGGCGCGGAACTTGCAGATTTTCGATGGATGAGGGCGCGGAACTTGGAGAACCGATTTTTCAGTGCTACCGGTGTACCGTTGCACTCCGGTAGCACTGGAAAATCGGTTGCGGAGAGAGATGGCGGCACATCAGTCGATGACGGAGCACTTTCTCGTTTGAGAGGCGCCTCAGACGAAAGGCGTGGAGGCAAGGGCGAGTCAGAGGATTGTAGAGAAGACACCTGCGGCGAATCTTGTGTAGCAGCAGCAGGAATGGAACACTGCTTGTAAAAGTGCCCAAACTTCTTGCATTTGCTGCAGGGATGTTCAGTGAGCACATCAGTATAGCGGATCTGGTTACCGCACATGACTTTGAATTGAGTCGGAATGGTCTGAATGTCTGCCGGGGAACAAAAACAACTCTACTTACGCGATGAGCAGGGAGTTGTCTTCGGGGTCTTTAGGGGCAGTAGAATATGTCGGAATCGTTTCACCCACACGGCCGAATGACGCAAGAACCGCCAATAAAACTGTATCGGTTACCTCTGGGGGCACCGGGTAGAAAGACACATTCATCGGGCGCTCGGCAACTGGGCTGGGAAGAAGATGTTGATCGCCGATGGTGAGGCCGGCATTCGTCACGGCACGAGCAGAGTCGGCCTTGGAAAAGTATACGACAATCGTTCGACCTCGCCGAAACATGTGTGAAATGGCATGTTTTGGAAACTGCCGCTTTAAAGCGGTGGAATAATCTTTGAAGAAGGTGTTTGACAAGGATTCAAAGACAACACCTCTGTTTTTTTTTTTTTTTTTTTTTTTTTTTTTTTTGATTGGAGGTTTAACGACCACCGTGAGCAACTCAATGGGCTATAAGCGGTCGCCCGTCCCTAATTTAGGGTCACTGGTTCCAGGGAAGGGAGAGAGCCAGTGCCGTAAGACAAACACAACATCCATGCCTGACCGGGATTCGAACCCGGACCCCTTACGGACGAATGATCAGAGGCCGACGCCTTAGACCACTGCGCCACCGGGGCGGCCAACACCTCTGTCTAAGATCGTAGTGAAAGCAGTAACTGCTGGCGAGTCCTGGGGAATTTCCAAAGAAATTGTATTTCCGTCTCGTTTTAGTTGTGATTGGAAAGCTTCGGCGCCGGCGTACATGCCCTGAGGCTGGCGTTGCACAGTGGGAGAGGCCATGGCATTAGCATACGTAGACGATGACGTTATAGGTTCAGATGACATGGGGAAGGTACCGTTGCACGAGACATCCATTGCGTCGTCGTCAGCAACGAGGGTGATAGCAGCTTGAGATGGGTGAGAAGGCAACTGAACAGCCTGAGGAAAGGAGTTGTTCACACATTTTGATGGCACGCTTGTACAGTGAGACGCTAGTCAACTTCTAAGCTAGATGGCGGGCTAATATTACTGCTCAGTGAACAATTCACGTTGTTATGTGGTCTCTGCTGTTGCTTGTGGAATGGAAAACATCTACTCTGTTAACATTTTTCAGGGGAAGGATTAGTGGCCAATACAAATATTAGACGAGTAAGTGAAAATAAAAATATATTATATTTAATTCCGTGAAAAAAAAGAAGACATTAAATTTTATTGCTCTAACTTATGGCGGCAGTTTTACTTCCGGTGGCAGCACAAGCGTCAAACTTGTGGGGGTTGGCTTCCGGTGACGTCAGGATGACGCCCAAAACCATAAATAGTCAAAGTGTGTTTTCTGTGGTAAGTTTCGTCTGTTAGTCACTGTAGTGTTTCGTATGCTTTCATTGTCGATGTTTAGGCGTTTATAAATGTAAAAAAATTTTTATCCTATCTAGTCAGACTGTACAACGACGTGAAGAATATTTTCGAATTAGTTTTGACTCGTTTTTCTAGAGTTTTTTTTAAGGATATCTCTTGTATTCAGAATTAGGTGAGTATCTGGGCCACTTGTATTTATGTATTTACTGTCACCTTGGGTGATTTCCACTAAATGCGATTTGGCTTGTCATACAATTTTGCTACAGCAGTGTAAGAGAGCAGCTTATTATATTGTTGGAAATCGTTCCTCGTTGCTCACGAGTATGTAATCATATGTTTACATTACCTATAATTATGCGATCTTGCATATGTGTACTGAAGGCATTTGTGAGAGCATAGTTTTCACCCACGTGATCGGTTTAAATGAAAGTATAAATGTTATGGAGCATAATTTGGGTTCCCTAAGCTTAATCCTGTAAGATTTTCCCAAAAATGTTTGTGGATATTCAATTTTGAATTGGTGGTATGTATAACATCCCATTAGATGAGATCTGTCATGACCAGGTTTTATTTAGGTTTGTATCAAGAGTGAGGCGTGGATGCTATATGTTTCACATTTTTGAGTTTCTGAACCCACTTAACAGAAATTTGGGGTGGAAAATTACATCAGGTGCTGGCACTGGTTGATAACTACTCAGAAAAAGAAAATAAAGTCTTTAGAAAAAGCAAGTTAAATCCCAGTCAACTGTTTGTAAGAGTGAGTCCACAAAAGAGAGTTGGGATTTGGTGCATGAGGTTTGGTTTTCGTGTTGATGAATATTTAACGTGTTTAATAAACATCTGGCACACTGAACTGCCCCGGTTCTGGGTGATGGTGTGGTTTGCACTGAACGAACCCAGTTCTTGGTTGTTTTATAGCTAAGTAGGAATTTTTCCATTTTTAATTTAAATGTACATACACAAAGACAAGCTGCAAGATGTTGAACTCCGCCTATTAGACCCTCCCAAGACAACAATGGCAGGGGTCGTGCTGCCGATCGCATTCTTTGCAATTTGTGAAAAAAAAAAAAAAGTTTCGGCAATGGTAAAGTTTTGGCAAAGCTATTGGCCAAACATCATGTGAAATATTGCTTCAGCGATGCCCAGAATATTTAAAAAATTAATGTAGAATCTTTTAAATAGCAAAACTGTTGCTGATTACCTTTTTTAATTACGTCCGAGCAAAAACAATCTTTTAAAAAGATTGCCTTTTCTTAACATCATGTCAAGTTTTACCTTGGCGATGCCAAGAATATTTAAAAAATTAATATAGAATCTTTTAAATAGCAAACCTATCGGCAATGTCTGGGTACTGTCCCAAACACCTTTAAGCTTTTACATGTGTTATTTTTATTGTAAAGTATGTATTCAATTAAGCTTTTTTTTTAAATTTTGAAACTCGCATGACAGAAAAAAAATCAGGTAGGACCAGTTCTGATTGAGTCGTCAGTGTGGAATGTAGGATCAGTCGCAGAATATAGACGTACGCAGTACACGCGGATAGTTTCCAAATTATTAGCAGATTTTGCAGATAGTTTTTGCTTGTAGGTTAAAAAAAATAAAATTGTTATTTACAGCAATTAAAACACTTACTCAAGGCTTTACTGAGATTAATATATTTAATTCTATCTTAACGTGAGAATGTTCAACTATTTTTCACATCTTCTGATTGTGAGTTTTTTGTTTTTACAGACATTTCTGGCCTCTTGATGTTATCAAGGCCTGTTTTCAATATATATGAACTGTAACAAAAGTTTCATTTACACAGAAAGACTTTAAATTTTGTTGCCAGGTTCCTCTTGCAGTTGCCAGTTATTTAATTAAAATCTTTTCCTTATGTATTTTATAAGTCTACTATTTTTTGAATTACGTTTTTGAAAATGCTATTTATAATTTTTGAAGGTTCATTAACGGAACTGCTTTTCTAGATATAAAAACTTTCTTTAATTAGTCTCTTGTTTTTATGAGGTTCATTGTTCAATATTTTAAGTTTTGGCCTTAAGGTCCATTTTACATACTTTTCTGTGCATTCAGTCGTAATATACTCTTGTCCTTTCTGGAATCTGTAATGTGCCGCCCCGGTGGCACAGTGGTCTAAGGCGCTGGCCTCTGATCATTCGTCCGTAAAGGGTCCTTGTTCGAATCCCGGTCAGGCATGGTTGTTGTGTTTGTCTTACAGCACTGGCTCTCTCCCTTCCCTGGAACCACTGACCCTAAACTAGGGACAGGCGACTGCTTATAGCCCATTGAGTTGCTCACGGTGGTTGTTAAACCTCCAATCAAAAAAAAAAAAAAAAAAAAAAAAAGGGATCTCTGTAATGTTCTAATAATTATTTATTGTTATATTAATTTTTCTTTAAATTATCTTATTCTATTGTTATCGTGATTCATGGTGCACTTACGGTTGTCCAGATAAACCGTGATATTGTCAAAAGTGTTCACTGGTTCACAAGAAAACAATTTTTGAAATGTTCAGTTCAAACCACTGCAAAATGTTCTAGGAATATTTGAACAGATTTTGTCAAGAGCTTTAAAACGAAACCTCACACAGTCGTGCTGCACTCATCATTGCCGAGATAGACTGGGTCAAACACTTCAGCACATCCAGAAATATTGCATCATCTTCCCCGCGCGCATGATGTGTTACGCAGTACATGAATTGGACTCCATGCTGTTTACGAATATGCTAACATGATTAGTGTGTGGCACGTATTTTTAACACTAATGATTTCAATTCTGACCTATTTTTGTCGCAGGCGGTCGGCTGTAAGTCACCCCATACTATCCGCAGAGTTAGACATAGTCCTACGTCAAAATCAAAACTAAATTTTCTACATTTTAAAACATTAAATTAAGTTATAAAAATATCAACGTAGCAATGCATGTTAAAGTACAGTGAAACCTGACCAGCAAGGTCATCCACGGTTCTGTTAAAAAAAATAACCAATATGACAGGTGACTGACTGCCAAATAAAGTGGTTCAATTTGCCGAAATCTTTCCCTCTTCCTAATTAAAAAGGACTTAGTGTTTTCTAATGCAGCTAGCTGTCAAGTGCTTCTTTCTTTCTTGTCTTTTTTTTTTTTGTTCATTTGGGGTTTTAACAACTAACATGAACAACTTGATGGGCTATAAGCAGTCATCTATCCCTAATTTAGTGTCACTGGTTCCAAGGAAGGGAGAGAGCCAGTGCATGAGACAAACACAACATGCGTGCCTCACCGGGATTCAAACCCAGACCCCTTCTTGGGTGAGTAGTCAAAAGTTGGGGCTTAGACCACCGTGCCACCGAGGCAGCCATTTTGTTATTTAGGAATATTATTCACGAAATCTTTCTCTAAGAGCCAGAAGTAAGACGAGAAATGGGGTAAGGTGCTTGGAACATGTGTACGTTATCGCAAATTGGTCGCTCCTACCACATCCTCGAAGGAAGGGGAATGTACGAAGGTGCTGAACGCAATAGCAGCACTGCTGTGGTTGAACTTTGAAGCCACTTCCACTTCCTTTCTCTCCCTTAAAGTCAGTGATGTGTTCTTCATACAGGAGATTCTTCCATGGAATTCCGCCCTTTTGCCATCATTTGGATCATGCAAAACTGAAGAGAAATGAGGGGGGGGGGGTAACTTTCAATCTGCAAACAGTATTTCATCTTTCAAAACCTTCAAAAATGGAAGTTAAACAGAGTGAAGATTTTTCCTATAATCGTAATTTCTTTTTTCTCGCCATGTTCTTTTTGCCTTATATTGTTGGATATTTTATTTTTTATTCTATAAACATATGTATTATTAGTTTGAAAATGGAGAAAAAGAGAGAGGTTTCAAGAATAGATGAATAGAAGTTCGATGGGGAACATTTCCCGATAATCTGCATGCACGAGGTTCTTCCTTTTGTGTGGTTCTCAAGATTGATGCATAACTCAATAGAATTTCTTTTTTTTTTTTTTTTTTTTTTTGGAACTCTGCAAAAACTTGGTCACGAATTTGTTGATTTTTTTCTGCAACAGTCTCAAAGTTCATGATTTCACTGCCAAGGAACAGTTCTTTTATGAGTCATACCAAGGAAAATTTGTGCAGGTGGCAGCAGTTTGTGACTTTTCTGAAAACTACCATTTTGTTTTACAAGATAAAGCACAATCTTATCATTGGAACAGTGCTCAGACTACTGTTCACCCTCTCCACCCATCAGGACTTTCTCAGAATGTAATTTGCAAAATGAATCCCGTCGCACCACCTGGTCGGGCTTACACTATCAGAAGGTGGAACGAATAAGATTTCAGAGGTCATTAAACACTTCCTAGACTCAAGAAAAAGGAGATAGACTTAAGTTAACAGCAGCCACCCCTTACTTCCAGCATATTGAAAAATACTATATTAATTTTGATCAATACTATGACTATGTGACAAATACATATACAGTATAATTGGTTTATGGCTAATTATTAGAAGTTCAAAATGCAAAAACTTTGCATAGGTTTTTACAAAGTTTTGCATTTGAACATAGGTTTTTATGGTTTATGGCATCTGACGTCACCTTCTGATCTCCAAGAGTTTTTCCCATCTCAAGCACCATTCTTCCATCAGGCCATTTTGAATAAGTGCTCTCTTTATTCCATCAGACCATGTTCTTCTATGTCAGCCTTTATTTTTTCGGTTGTTTGATTCAAATTCCATGCTGTATGACAAATACTATGTTAATTTTTACTGTAAGCTGTTAAAACCAATGTCTTCTTTGTGTAAACAAAATTAAATTTTTTTAATTGCTGTATACTTAGAAAATGTATGAAAAAATTGTATTAAACACTACCATAATTCCTTAAACTGCCGGTAATAAGCCATTTCATAATTTTAAAATTGTTTTCTGAAAAATTAAAATTTTAAAGTAGAGTTTGTTTCTTAAGAATTTTTTTTATTTTTAAACCCTGTCATGTTTAATATCAAATTAAAGCCCACCAAAAGAATTTAAAGTGAAAATCCACCAAATACGTGGCGTCAGTAAATAAACAAATACATTGCTCTTTCCACATTCCAGAAACACATAGCAACCGAAATTTTTTATTCGGTCACCGCCGGGGAAGAAGCTGACTTAAAAACACACATAGCATCGTGGATTGTTGGCCACCGTGATGTAAGGCTAATGCGCTCGGTTAGATATCGAGCGATCCGTGGGTTCATTTCCCCGGCGGTGACCGAATAACAATTTTTTGGTTGCTATGTGTTTCTGGAATGTGGAAAGGGCGATGTATTTGTTTATTTACTGACACCAGTATCTGAACATTTATTTGCTCCCCTTCCTTTTAATTTAAAAAAAAGTTTAAAATGACAAAAAATCTCCCCTTCACCCTATTTTAATTGAATTAACTTTTACTATTTTTTCGTTGTTGTATATATTTATACTTTTTTTGTACTTTTAACCATTATAAGACTTTTTTGGGGGGATTTTTTGTCATTTTTGAACTTTTTTTGAGTTAAAAGAAAGGGGAGCAGTGAGAGCCTGTCGGTTCGTGAATAAGAGAATGTAACCACATCTTATTCCCGAATTAGAATGTAACCACATCATAGAAGTTTAGGTGATGATGTGGTTACATTATCTTATTCGGGAACCCAACAGGCTCTCACTTTTAATTCAAAAAAAGTTTAAAAATGACAAAAAATCCCCCCCCCAAAGTCTTATAATAGTTAAAAGTACAAAAAAAGTATAAATATATAAAACAACAAAAAATAGTAAAAGTTAATTCAATTAAAATTGGGGGAAGGGTGTTAGTTCTTTGGGTATTTTTAATACTTTTAAACAACAGTTGGGAACAGTTTCAGTTGTTCCCAATTGGAATTTTTGAAGTATTCTGGCTAGTTAATTTTAACCTAAAAACTGATCGAAATAATTCAACTTGACAGCACCTACAGAATTTTCTAGGAATATGGTTCCCCACTTGTGTAACAGATTGCGGTGCTGTCGCTGCTCTTCGAGTGGTGTCCATTTTATCTGTGTTTTTCGTCATTAGATGTAACATGCGGGGCTCAGTAAGTAGTTTGTTAGTAATTTGCTTTGTGCCGTTTTCAAAATATATTTTTTCGGTTTCAGGTGCTCATTCTTGCCTACACGTTTATTTAAAACAGTTGGCTAATTTTGTCCTCCGTTTTTAGGGCAGAGTTATTAGTTTGCGCAGTGCATTGTACCTGCCTCATTTCGCAAATCTTTTAGGCTTACTTGTGCAGTGTTAACATGCCTTTTTTCTTTCCGTCCTACGATTAGTATTCTCATTTGGTAGTTTCTTGTAAATAAGCAACTAAATCGAAGTCTTCATCCACCTTTAGGTTTCGTGAATCTGCTTGTATATAATTATAGTTCGAGTTTGGTTGTAGCAATTTATTTCCTTTGTTATCAGCATCTTTTGCTTCTCGGTGAGTTTTTTGTTCAGTAACTTTTTTCGGTCAAATGTGAGGTCGGTCCTCAAGGAATTTAGTCTGCTGTGGGTAGTGTCTGGTTTTTGAAATTGTTTCATTTATTAGAGGGTCTCCCCTTTTTTTAAAAACATTTTTATTTTTATCTTGGGTTTTGTTTTTGGATGTTCAGGGGATTGGAGTGTAACCTGGTGGCCATGTTCTGGGTGGGTCTGTTCTAAATTATTATTATTTTTTATTATTTTAATTATTTTATTTTCTTTATTATTATTTTTTATTTTTTCTTTACTGTTGCTGCTTTTTGCTGTTTCCGGTAGGCTCGTTGCCGAAATGTTGCAGACTAAATTCGTGCAGAAACCCACACTTTCAGCTCTGTATAGAGGTTGGAAGGGTGTTATCCGTGCCTGGCCCTTGACAAAACCACGGAGAACAGCTTACCGTAGCTCTATATCCCTCTCTTCTTTTCTCAGTGGTTGGTAACGTTTTTGGTCTCGCTAATCAGTATTTAAAATTTTCAGTCTTATGGAGTTTTTCAATATATATATATATCATCATCATCCATTATCAATCCACTGCTGGATGAAGGTCTCCCCAAATTTCTTCCACAATTGTCTGTTTTGGGCCTGTCTCCTCCATGTCACTCCAGCATACTTTCGAATTTCATCCATCTCCCATGGGGTCTTCTTCTGTGTCTTTTCCTGTCCCTCAGAATCTAGTCTTAAAATTTCGGTGGTCCGTTCTTCTGGCAACATGTCCAGCCCATTGCCATTTCAGTGATTTCACTCTGGTCATGATGTTGTCCACTCCTGTCATTTTCCTTATCCACAAGTTCCTCTTCCCATCTTTCCTGGTTACACCAAGTTTCCATCTCTCCGTGCTGCTTTGAGTTGTCTTCTGTCTTGTATGTCTTTTTTAGTTAAGGTCCATGTCTCTGCTCCATATGTAAGCACTGGCAGGATGCATTGATTAAACACTTTTCTATTGAGACATAATGACATTCTGCTTTTAAAAATTGTACTGTTTCTTCCAAAAGCTCTCCATCCAAGTTTTATACACCAATTAATTTCTTCATCAATGTGACCCTCACTTGATATCTGCTGCCCAAGATAAATGTAGGAATCCATTGTCTTAAGCTCTCCTCCATCAATCGACAAATCTTCGTTTCTTGTAAAAGCATTGTACATCTTTTGAAAGTTCATTTTTTTAATCCCACTTCTTTACTCTTGTCAGCAAGTTCTTGGATCATACTCTGCAGCTCTGAAGGGGTAGTTGCAAAAATGACTACGTCATCAGCAAAATGAAGGTGCGTTAGATAATCTCCATTAATCTTTATCCCTTCGTTTTCCCAGTTCAATGATTGAAAGACATTTTGCAATGTGGCATTAAAGATCTTGGGAGATATGATGTCACCTTGTCTTACTCCCTTTCCAATTCTTATTTGTGCTGTATCTTCAAATATCCGAACCTTTTAATGTATGCATCTTCAATACCACAGGATTTCAAAGCCATTGTTACTGCTGATGGTTTCACGGAATTGCAGGCCTTTTCATAGTCAATAAAAGCAATGCATAATGGGTGTTCATATTATCTTGTTCTTTCAATTAGTTGTCTCAGTACATGGATATGATCTATAGCGCTGTAGCCACTCTTGAATCCAGCTTGTTCTCTTGGTTGGGCCATATCTAGTGTTACCTTCAAGTGACGTGAAAGAACCTTAGTAAAGATTTTATAAACCACTGATAGGAGGCTGATGGGCCTGTAATTCCTGAGGTCCTCAACATCACCTTTTTTATGGAGCAGGATCATTGTAGCATTGTTCCAATCCTCAGGAATCTTCCCATCATTAAGACATCTGGTGAGAACTTGGGCGAGTGTAGTTTCAATTTCTTCGCTTGCTTCTTGTATAATGTCCACAGTAATTCCATCTTCTCCTGGAGCTCTTCCCAGTTTCATGTTCTTAATTGCATATGTAACTTCTGCAGGGAGGATTAGAGGGACTTTGGCACTGGTACCTGTTGTAATGTCTGGAATAGATGTATTATCCCTTTCATATAGTTTTGAATAGAAATCTTTCACCCTTGTCAAAATTTCGCTTCTATTTCTTGTTACAGTACTATCTTCTTTTCTCAGAGCCATAATCTGTTTTTTTCCTTTACTGAGATGTCCTTTTGCTCTTTTCAGGCTCTGGTTGTTTTCAATTGCTTTCCTCACTAGTTCACAATTAAATTTCCTTATGTCTTCAGTGATACTTTTTCGCACTGTCTTGCATAGCTCTATATATTCCATGTTGGAAGTTACGTCTTTATTTGTCCTCATCTCCCTTCTCTTTTGCATCAATATTTTTGTTTTTCCTGAAATTTTCTTCATATGTAACTTGTTCTTAGTACCACCTATTTTTATTTTTGTTGCTGTTTCCATAAGAGCCTTAGTGAGTTCTCTGTTAACTTCAGAAATGTCCACTTCTTCCGATGTTAGGCCTTCTAAAGCAGAGAATCTATTCCTCAGTTCCAAGTTAAAGGTATTATGGTGTTTTTTAAGGTTGGTTTTGTCAGTACATTTTGTTTGTCTTATGAGCTTGCCATGTTCGAGTTTAGTGTTGAGGTGCATCTTACATCTCACCAATCTATGGTCACTACCTGTGTTGAACTTGTTTAGCACACTGCAGTCTTCGATGACGAATTTTTTGTTACACATAATAAAATCAATTTCACTTGTCGTCCCATTCGGATGTCTCTATGTCCATTTCCTGTGTGGCTTTTTCTTGAAAAAGGAGTTCATGATGATAAACCTTTCTGCTTCTGCAAATTCTACGAGAGTATTTCCACGTTGATTTCTGTTCCTGTAACCAAATTTACCAACCAAAGTTTCATTCTGTTGCTGTTGCCCTACTTTTGCATTGAAATCACCCATAATGATCTTCAAGTGCTGTTTGCCTTTGTTATTTAGATTCCGAATTTCCTCGTAAAATTCTTCAATTTCTTCTTCAGGATGACTTGTGGTGGGTGCATAAGTTTGAATAATCTGGGCCTGGTATCTTCTTGAGAGTTGGATAACGAGTTGTGCAGCTCTGTCAGAGGAACTTTTTTCTTCTACAACTTTATCCTTCAGTTTCTTGTTTATTATAAATCCCACACCACTAGTTCTGCCAGTATCTGCACCATGATAGTAGAAGAGATGTCCATTTTTCAGTTCAATGAGATCTTTTCCTTTTCTCTTTATACCTCACTTAGCCCGATTATGTCCCACTTGATCGTTTGTAGTGCCTCTTCCAATTCAAGAAGCCACTGAGGGCCAAGATTTAAGTTGTGGAGTCATTTTGGAGGGGTTTGTCTGTAACTCACCACGCTGGCCAAGCGGGTTGGTGAGTGTGGGATAGCATTTTCTCTAATCCCGATGGTATAGTTATACCGCTACTCGTGGTCGTCAGAGCTCCTGTAGTGGGAACAGGATGCACCATGAAAAAGCGGGGTTGACATTTGTCAAGGAGAGGCGATATGCTGCGCATCACCTGACCTTGCATCCCATATATATATATATATATATAATACAGTGATGTCCTTCAGTTTAATATTTACATAAATAAATTTTAGTGAACAATTCTGTCCTCATGCCGCATTATATTCACGCTGTTTCGCAGTACGTTCTTATTTTTCACCCAGTTAAAAAGTTCAGCTCCCCCCCCCCGTCAGTCTCATGTATGCTAAAAAGAAAAGCTGTGTGTGCTTTTATAAGTTCCTGCAAGTGATTAACTTTTATATGTAACATTGCTTACCCTTTCTTATGTACATGCCATCACATTCCTATAATGTAAGTTTGTGTTGTGTATGCATGTTCTCTTACTTCTGTGGAATCAGTAGCCACATTTAGGAAGGGACAATTCCGGGGGGGGGTAGGATTCTCACATTACTGCAAACAATTGGGGAAAACCTGTGCTAAGAAACCTAGGGGTATTTTATCTTGATCATTTTACTTTAATTCAATGCAAAAAAGTCTTTGTGTTATAGTGTTCTTCCTGATAGTGCAGTGCTGTTTGGCCTGGTGAAGTCACTTGACAGATTTCCTTTGACTCCCAGCTGCTTAGTCCATGTAAATGTTTATATTGCAGTTTTCATGTTTTAATTGGCCATATAAATTGTGTTATTGCATACATTCCTTTTTTTTTTTTAAATGATGCCATCCAGTTTTGGTAAACTGCACCATTAATGCATCAATTTTAACAAATACTTTCTTAGCGATCAGGTAGATTAACATTTAAGTCCAATTAAAAGCACCTTTGGTTTACCTGAAAAAGTAACTTTAAGTGGCATTAAAAAATTAAGGCTTTTAACCAGTCGTATTACTTTAGGGGGAGAGAGAAAGGGAGAGGTCCGTCATATGAGTTTCAATTCTGGAGAAGTGGAGGCAGGAAGATAATATGCAAGATCCTTACTATTAAGTACCTCTTTTTTGTGTGAAAAATTACGTAAAAATTGCAATTATTCATTTTATATATGATTGTGTTTTCTTACCACTAATTAGTATTTTATTTTTGATAATTTTTCTGGTAATATATTTGGGTGGACAACTCCCAACATTTTTTTAGAAATTAAGTAGAAAGCTGTTCCACTGGCTTGGGCTTGCCCTTGGGAAAGGGGGAGGCAGTACTAAAGCAATTTTCTAGGGAGAATGCTACTGTTTTAAATGAGATGAGAAATTTAAATGTACATATGGTCCTTTTTAATGTGAACATTCTGGCCTAGTGAAAGCTGGAAAGTCTTCAGCAGACATTCTTGATTTGGATACAGAAAGAAATGTTCCAATTTAGATGTTAAAAGCCAAGATATTTCATTGTGTCCATAGAAATCCAGTATGTTTGCATGCTTGCTAAAATAAAATGTGAAATAAACCTACACTCAGGAAGAAAGCAATTTTTTGTTCTGTGATTTTATGGAGTAAAAAATTGGCAGACTGGTTCTTGATTTGATAATGGGTGAAACTGTGCAACAAGTCTCGAGAAATATGTAGGATAATTGTAATTTTAAAGGAAATGTGTACAATGAAATAAAACTTGGAATTTTACATTGTAGAATACTACTGTAGAATTGTGTGATGTTACTAGAGGTGTAGTGAAACACATGAAGGATTCATGGGTATGTTCTTGGTCCACTGCTGGATAACTCCCCCTCCCCAGTCTTTTCCATGACTATCTTGAGCAATCCTATTCCATGTCCCTCCAGCATGCTTTTTAATTTCTTGCCCCCACCACCCATGTGATCATCTTCTGGATCTTTTCCTGTCCCTTGGTATCAAATCAACATTTCAGTTGTCCAATAGTGTTCAGATTATGATGGTTCAACCTGCCTAGCTCTTTCGCCCAGCACAACTAGCTCAAACCTCACAGGAAGGACTGTCTTAAACTAAGTTAAAATGCTAAATTAAGATACAGACAGTGCACAATAATTTTAACAAACACAATTTTTCAGATTTCAACTGTTTAATTCCACAGAACATCAGCTTTGAATCAGATAGCAACATTTACCTTGAAAGGCCTTTGCACTATAGAAGAGGCACAAAGCAGTTAACTTGGCCCATACACCTCTCCTCGGCCGATGCAACTGATGGCAGGTGGATGAGAACCAAAATGCAGCATGAAGCAGTTAACTTGGCCCAATACACCTCTCCTCTGCAGATACAACTGACCTTAGGCAGATGAGAACCAAAATGCAGCAAGAAGCGGTCAGCTCAGTCCAGTTTGGCATGAAACAGTTAACTTGGCCCGTACACCTCCTCTGCAGACGTGATGCGGCTGACAGCAGGTGGATGAGAATAGAATTCAACACATGTTTGGCCTAAAAACCTCTCCTCCATAAATGCTATCGGCAGGAAAGATGAAACAAAAATTCGGCATCTCCCTCCATGCTCAGTCATACTCAGCCTGTCCTGCATTCCTCAAACTGCACAACGCCAGCAACGTCGGCTGACTCCCTACTTCAAAAATAACGCAGCAGCGGCTACACAAAGAAGCATGCTCTTTTATCTTACTTCATTCAATAGACAAGGAACGTGCATCCAAAAATATGCAAATATGTACCAAGACATTGAACTGAAGAAGAGGTGCCAAAGGAAAAGTGCTTTAAGGCCTATAGATTTTATTCAATGCCTCATAAATGCCTTTCTCTGATTATTATCTGTAACGTGACAAGTTGTAGCAAGATGCCCAACCCATTGCCACTTGAGGGTCTTTGATCATGAAGTCAACCACTTTTGTCATTTTCTTGATTCACAAGTTCCTTTCCCTATCTTTCTTGGTTATACCAAGCATGCTTCTCTTCATGCTTCTTTTAGTTGCCTGCTGCTGCTGTGTCCTTTTCAGTCCAGTTCCACAAGTAAGAATTAAAAGGATGCATTGATTGAGCACTTTTCTTTTAAGACATAATAATAAATTGCTTGAAAACTTTACTGTTTTTCCCAAATGTATTCCAGACAAGTTTTACTTGCCTATTAATTTAAATTTGGATGGCTGTTGCTTGATATTTGTTGTCCAAGGTAAATGAAAGCATCACTTCTAAATTTGTCCCATCAACCTCTAAACAAATCTTTAGTCTTGTAAAAGCAGTGTGTGTGTGTGTGTGTGTGTAATCCTTCATTTGTGTAAAACAATAGATATCAAGTGAGGGCCACATCAAAAAAGAAATTAATAAGCATATAAAACTTGGCTGGAAAGCATTGGGAAGAAACAGTACAACTTTTAAGAGAAATTTACTATTGTGTCATAAAAGAAAGTGTTTTATCATTCAATGCATCCTTCCAGTTCTTACTTATGGATCGAAGACATGGACTTGAGCTAAACAAATAATACAGAAGCTATGGGCAGCTCAAAGAAGAATGGAGAGATGCTTCTTACTTGATATAACACATAATTGTAGTGATATTACATATAATTCCAAAGTGAGTAAACTATTGCACTCAGTAAACTCCATTTTTTACTGGTTCATTGTAATGGGAATCAGTAGTATGAATTTAAATTTAACCATTAAGAAATGGAAACTTCAGATATTGTGATGTTAGTGCTTCCTGCCGGTTTGGTGTGTGTGTAAGAATAAAAAAGAAAAAGATAACTTACCAAACTTTTTTGCCATTATATTCTTATGGAATAGTTCAGTATATATAAGTACCTTGTGAATCCTGTTCTGTTTTCAGTATTGTTTTTTAAGGCTGGTGGCAACACTGCACTTTGGTATCTGTCCTGTTGTGTCACTGCCAGAAGAACAATGAAATTCGGTGTGATTTTGTGGCTTCCAGATGTTGTACAAAATGCCATTAATTTGCAATTTGTCCCTGTGTCTGAGATTTTACAGTTTCTGTGTTCTGGAGTGCTATAATTACATTCAGTAATTAGTAGCTGACCACTCTTTGGTAACAGCAGGTGGCATTACATGACCATGAAAATGTTAGAAAACTCAGTTTTTCCTCAGGCATGGACATGAACAGAATTTTGCAGCAATCAGTGCATCACTAGCCACTTGATGGAGGAAAAGGATTAAGAAAATACATGAAAGTTTCATTTTTTGCTTGTATATTGTAAAATGTTTTTAACAATGCAGTGTGTCAGATAAACTGTTGGAAAAATTTGTTTCTCCCAGTTGTATGCAAACTTCTGTTCCATGCTGTCTATTGAAAGATTGTGAGTGTTGCCAAGTGAGATGTAGTTCATGAGCTGTGTATAGAGTGAATGGTGGTGGATTAATTTCATGCTGTATTGTTTTATGCAGGCTTTTGAGGTCATCCTCTTATGTCTGCATGGCTCAAATAAGTTTTCAAATCTGTCTTCTAGATACTGAGATGATGTAATTAACACACTCTTAGTTGATGGCTGATTTGCTTTTTATTGCTGTAAGGGGCTCAAGTGCCAGAGACTGCCAAACAAGGCCATAGCTACTGGGAGGACAGGGAGCGGGGTTGCCCTTTCAGGATGGTCATACCAGGGGCATAATTTCATTCTCTGAGGAGCATAAAGGTTAGAAATGAACAGCATGTGAATAAACTCAAAGAACGTTATACACTTCAGTATCTTCTTTTGTAAAGACTTAGTCACATATACGCTATTACACTCAGCTAATTAACATACGGTACAACCTACACTGTGAGTTGTGGATCCCTCATGTGCATGGATTGAACTGTCCAAAACAGCGGATGGAGGTATGTAAAACAATATGCGGATGTGCCTGACCTCTGTGACTTTTCCGAATACACTGTAGGGATGAATAGCTAATTAGTCATTTGTGCTCTGTTGCTGAAAGTTCCTCTGAGCATTTAACGTTGAATGGAATTTTTCTAAGCCCTACCCTGAAAGCTTCTTCTTATTGTTAGGTTAACTCTCTGATACTCGTTCGTTCTGCGCTGGTTTGTTTTTCACTCTGCATTGCTGCACAGTACTCCCCTGGCAGTGTTCACATAACTTACATTTTACTTGATACTTACAACTGTTGGCTCTTTGGTATTCACCTAATTTTTAAATTTTGAGTAAAATTGTGTCAAAAAGTGGATGCAAGATTTTTGAACAATCATAATACTTTCATATAACGGAGGTATGAGGAAGTAAAAACTGCTTACTATTTGAGTGGAAGTAAGGAACTTTTGAACTCAAAAGGGCATAATTTCAAGTTTCGCCCTACCAGATGAGAGATCCTGAAGCCAAACATGCGCTTAGACATCCTTAAAGAAACACTGTGTACCAGAAAAAGAAATATATCAAAAATAGTTGCCACATTTGATTCTATCATGTGTGAAGAAGTAGTAGTTTTTAGTGTAATTTTTAGAAGTGAAGATGTGAAATGTCCAATTGGATAGGCAGGCAGGACAATGTATGGACAACTTTCTTTAGCATATGTTAATTTTTATTGCTAAAAGATGTGCTGAAACACACAAGTTCTGGCCTAAAAACTGGGGACTCCCTCTACCTTTACAGCAAGCTTCTTAAATTTATTTTATTGATTTTACTAGTCTGAAGATTAGTGGAGGTTTTACTGTGTTTTCAAGAGTGTCTTTCTCCTAGGTATGGCTTTGCAGATTGCCCTCACACATCTTTGTGGCTGTGGCTCTGTTATGAGTTGGTGTTGAGCAACCAATGCTGAAATGAACACATAATCATGACTGCCGTAACATGACTTCTTTCCATTTTGTAGTAGCTGCCAGGCATCTCAACACCAGATCATGACTGAGGCTACATGATGACCTCAGCCAGATGTGGTGATTCAACATCCAGTCATGATTGCTGCTAGATGCTGGCATGTGGTAAATGTACATTCTGAACACTCAACATTTTTTCAAGTGTTCTTCAAAGAGCTGCTATGTGTATTGAATATTTCAAAATGTGGAAATAAGTTTGTCAACTGTTGATGTATTTTAAGAAGAAACTTCGTAATATATGACTTCCCAAAATGTAAAGATGCTAGCAGTTTCACAATGATTGCCTGATCATTGTAAAGTTACAAAAAGTTAGTATCTGAGAATAGTGGAAATAACATCTTAGTGGTAGTGATTTTTTTTATAACTTCCATACAAGCAAATTCATTTTTTTTGTAGTTTGATTCTAATGAACATTGCACATTTTTTTTTTTTTTTTTTTTTGTTTGGAGGTTTATTGACCACTGTGAGCAACTCAGTGGGCTATAAGCAGTTGCCTGTCCGTAATTTAGGGCCACTGGTTCCAGGGAAGAGAGAGAGCCAGTGTCGTAAGACAAACACAAGATCCATGACTCAGTGGGATTTAAACCCGGACCCATCATGGATGAATGGTCAGAATCCAGTGTTTAGACCACTGTATCACCGGGACAGCACTTTTGTAATAAAAACTTCCTTTGCCCCCCAATTTTAGTGGTTAGGAGGCTGTCTTCTCATGCTGAGGACCTGAATTTGAGTTTTTGTTGAAATTGTCCCAAGACTTTGACCACTCAGATCTTGAACTCATACCCTTGCCATGACAAAATGAGCACCTTGATAGTCTTACAGAGTATTAGAATTCATATCCACCTCCTTTGGTAGCAGGCCACGATTTCGTTTTTTTTTTTTTTTTTTTTAGCAGTAGCAACATTTGCTAGTGGCCTTATTTTTTACTAGCAAATTGCATTATTTACTAACGAAAGTTTATTAACATTAGACAAAAGAAACTTTAACATGTCTCCCCTCCATTAGTCAATCATGACAAATTTTGATTTAAATGTCACATTGTAATGCTGATAAGATTACAAATATTTAGATGCAACTAATAAATATTTAGAGATGACTTTTAAAATTAAGCCTGCACTTTTTTTATTAAGGTAGAAGGATACAGATTTCTTAATAAAAAAAAATGTGGTGTAACTTTAAAAGTTATGGATGGATTTTGGCAAAATTTGGGGAATCTGTTTTTCTAAGCAAATCATAGTGTCTTTTAAAAAATCCAAATAATTTCCTTAAATTTTTGAGAAAATAAAATTTTCACATTTTTATTCCTACTGAAACAGTGAACAGCAGATGCGATCTGGCAGGTCAGGTAGACTGGGCGAAAAAGGAAGTAAAGCATTTGCCACCTTTTAGGTAAAGGAGGCAGATGCGAGCATAGTGCCTAATTTGTTACGGTTTACAGTGCGAGGGGGGGTCTAGAGCGAAAAAAAATTAAGTATTGGTAATCCCAGGAGTGAGTTACAGTTAGTGATTTAACAAGTTTTGGGGAAGGAACGCGCAGCAGTTGAATTTTTTTTTCCCAGCACGCCGACGCCATCGAATTTTTTCCCACGGCGCAGACCTGTATTCCACACGCGCAACTCAGTTGGCGCTTTACATTTTACACTGAAACATTCAAAATTTTTTCACTAGCAACTTTTGCTAGAACCACTTTTTAATCACTAGCAAAATGCATTTGCTTGCTAGCAATTTGCTACTAACTACCGGTCGGAATCGCTCCCTCTTTGGTAGTCTCGCACAAGACTTTAAATCCATATCCTTAGCACAGGAAAATAGTATCTTATCTAATAAAGCTTGTAATTACTTACGTACTATGCTTGTAATTACTTACTACTATGAGAACTTACGCAGCTACAAGTGCTTTTGAAATCATGGAAGCTTGTATAGCCATACAATTTCATAACAATGAAATTCATAGAGCCACAAAAACTGATGAACCCACATATGCTTTTGTAAAAGCCATGGTAACTAGTTACTGGACCATTTTGCTTCAGGCACTGTTTTTTTTTGTGACCGACAGTACACCGATGAGCCATTACATTATGACCACCTACATAATAAGCTGTAGAACCCCCTTTAGCCCGCAAAACAGCGGCCACTTGGCGAGGCATCGATTCAATGAGGTGGCGATAGGTATCCTAGAGTATCTGGTACCATAATGTCAACAGCAGGTCTGCTCCAGTTTCCGTACATTTCGGGGTGGCGGTGATTTAGCTTGAACCCGCTTTTCCCAGTCGAACCGCCGCCCTAGTGGCGCATTGATTAAGCGTTGGCTTATGATCATTCGTCCGAGATGGGACCGGTTTCGAATCCCGGTGAGGCATGGATGTTGTGTTTGTCTTAAGGCGTTGGCTCTCTCCCTTCCCTGGAAACAGTGGCCCTAACTTAGGGACGGGTGACTGCTTATACCCCTGGCGACTGCTTGCCCACAGAGTTGCTCACGGTGGTCGTTAAACCTCCAGTAAAAAAAAAAAAAAGTCTAACCAGAAATGTTTGATTGGGTTCACGTCAGGTGAATTTGGAGGCCAAGGCATTAAGAGAAAGTCAATAGCATGTTCCTCGAACCACTCCTTGCCGCCCCGATGGCGCAGTGGTCCAAGCGATGGCTTCTGACCGTTCGTCCGAGTTAGGTCCGGGTTCGAATCCCGGTGAGGCATGGATGTTGTGTTCGTCTTACGTCAGTGGCTCTCTCCCTTCCCTGGAGTCAGTGGCCCTAAATTAAAGACGGGCGGCTGCTTTATAGCCCATTCAGTTGCTCACGGTGGTCGTTAAACCTCCAATAAAAAAACAAAAAACACTCCTTGATGATTCTGGCAGTGTGTCATTGCGCATCATCCTGTTGGTAATGGCCATCACGAACAAGGAACACAGTTGCAATGATTGGGTGAATTTGGTCCGCAACGATATTCAGATACCTGACATCTGTCAGGGATTGTGCTATTACGATAATGGGGGCCTAAAGTGTCCCAAGAAAACATCGCCCACAGCATACCACCACCGCCGGCGGCCTGTTTCCGCCCAACAGTGCATTCAGGTGCCATAGCCTCCGTTGAAAATAGACGTATCCGCGCTCGGCCGTCTACGTGATGCACCAGGAATTTTGATTCGTCAGACCAGGGCACTTTCTTCCGATCATCCTCGGTCCAATCTCGATGATCTTGGGCCCATTTCATGCGTTGTTTGCGATGACGTGCAGTGACTATGGGGACCCGGCTGGGTCTTCGGCTACGCAGGCCTATGCGTAGAAGGCTGCGATGAACTGTGTGCTGTGACATATTGCCCTGATCACCACTCTTGTAGCTGCAGGTGATTTGTCGCACTGTGGCCCTGCGGTCGCTGTGAATAATGCGCGACAGCCTCCGCTCCCCTCTGGGATCAATGAGCTGCGGACGACGCGACGGTTCGTTGTTTGGCCACCTGTTCCCCACTTTTGATACGTACTTACTAAGCAGCACGTGAACAAGCCGCGCCGTTTCCGAGATCGTAGTTTCGAGGTGCCGTGCCATCAGAATTTGTTCTTTATCAAACTCCGATAAATCGGCATCTTTTCCCATTCTGACACCGAACGCTCTACTAACCGAAAGCCGGTCCTCGGGTTGTATACTGCTCTGTGAACTTCACTTGTGCCACCGTTCGGTCTCCAGGCGCGCTCATTTTTCTAGGCTGGGGGTGGTCATAAAGGAATGGCTCATCGGTGTGCTGATAAAAAGGGAAAGTGAATGTTTTGAAATGCAAACTTGAATCAAATTGTGAACATAACAAGTACACATATTGTAAAAGAATTGCCTCTCTGATTCATGAAGCAATTCCTTTATCAAAAAACAGTGATGTTTAGTTTTCATATTAAATACACATTTAAGGGGCTTTTGTTACAATTTTTATTATCACATACAGTATTGTGTGTTCAATTTTCATGAGGGAGGGTTTCAGCATGCCAACTCTTTCATATAATTGTCGTTCTCAGAGACAGTCTTATGTGATGCATGTATGATCAAAGTGTTATTCGGGTTTTGGGGTAAGCCCCAGCTTCGACTTCCTACTGCCTTACAGCACTGATAACATAGCTCCATATGCTGTGATTTGATGTTATGTGTAAAACATCAGAAGCAGTTATGTTTAGTTCATTGATTCTATCTTGCTGCCCTTTTGTGTCTGTGTGTGTGTTGGAGGGGGAGGGAATCTCCCTTCATTTTTTGAAAGATATTGTTTTCAAAATAAGTCTTCTGTCTAATTGCCCAGAATATACACACCCCCACCCCCACTTTGGTTCTCCAAAGAAGAAGTTTTAGCCTCTCAATTTGCTCAATACCCCATCATTTGTTTTCTATAGATCAAATATTCGTACCATTTTTCGGTTGTAACGCTTTTCAGATGCATAAACTTAGTTCCTTTCAGTTATATCATCCTTTGTCTCGTAAGTGGCCGCTGTGGAAATAATTTAATATTGTAATCCTCAGTTCTGCCGTTCTTATGATGGGGTAAACTCATTTTTTTCGGTAATTTGAAAAAAAGAAAGGTGAATCAGTATCAAATAAGCGGCAGCCGCAGGTTTTTCACTTGCGCAACGGCCACTTTTAGTTATTCTTTGACCTTATAGATTCATTTTTCGATCTTTTGTTTTTTTATCATAATTTTACAGTAACAAGCAGCCAACTACCATAACTTAAGTGTTAAAAAAATTAATCCTTTCACTTTACGTGTTTGCATGTTTTCAAGTATTTCTTTCCCACCTCTTTTTGTTTTTGGTACAAGAATTGTGCCCCCCTCCTTCCCCATTGTTTTGTTTTTAAAGGAAGCGAACAGGCTCTTTAGGCCTCGTTTTGAGCCGAGTTCTTCCACGGTCTTCGGTAAGTGCCCATATGTTTATGCGTCACTCCTTTATTTGATATTGATTGCTCTCTGATTCACACAGGAAAGGGAAGGCATTGATAGTTTTTTTCGCTCGTCGAATGTTATGAGCAAGCGTGGCTCATTGGCTGTGAGTTAAGATTTTTTATTTCCGATACAGAAAGGCTTCTTTTACTTCCTGGGTTTATTTTTCGTTTCTATCCTGACTGCCCCGCCCGAAGCACACGGATGCGTACGGCAATGTTTATCGCTGAAAGTTAACGGAGTTTGCCAGACTTAGTTTGAGGCCAATTCTTTGCTGTTTGTCTTCCACAGATTTCAGCGATAGGATGTAATAATGCGCCTTATCTTTGTTTGTACTCAGTCATCGATAAGTTGGGTATGATTATTAATGTGAAATTCCGCGTTGAATAAGTACAAATCAGTGGCGTAAATGGGATTTAGAATATGTATTGGGCATGTACGGGAAGTTTCTGGAAGGAGAAGTTTGCATAAACGTGAGTTTTTCCCAGTATGATCAACCATCATCTCGAGTCATTGTCCAGTTGGGTTAGATAGTAGTCCCCTACTAATCATTCCGCGCCAATATCGGATCCACCGAGAGGTGGCCTGTATTATCGCTCGGGTTCCTAATGGGGTTCACCCGGCGTAATATTGGGAGCCAAGGGGGTGTCGAGTGGATTGTGATTCTGCGATTCCCTGATTTAGGGCTGACGCAGCTTCAGGATCCACTGACGGGGCGTTGTGTTTCACACAGCAGATTTTCCTCTGGGAGTCAAAGGGTCCGCTGTGTGCCGCAATATTTTTGTGAACGTCTAGATTTAAAATAAAAAGCATAAGTGAAGTGATTTTCTAAGTTCCGGTTCCAAAAGTTATATATATTCTCCAAATAATCTAGGGTTGAGCACACATATTGTAGTTAACGATAAACTCATCATGGAACTGAGACAAAATTAACAACAAAAACAATTTATTGGTTATGATTTGGCATAATAAATATACGCTCATGATACTAGCAAAAATGATTTAAGACTCTCTGACAGGAACCTGTACTCAATTGAGTATTTGCTTATTAAAATATAAACTCTATGTGTGGACTGCTCCGATAAAGATTTTATGAGGGGACACCAAAAAAAGAATAGGATGTATTTCCTACCTTAACCTCCGAATCTGGCCTAGATATCGCGCTGCTGACCACTCCTGAGCCGGGAGAATTCTCGTCCGCCAAACACTGTTATCGTGGTTCCTCCACCTAGGGTACTGGTCTGCGATGTCTGCCCCGGTCCGTCAAACTTGGTGCGGGCTCTCGTCATGCTGCCAGTCTCTGATACATCATGGCTGCGTCCACGTTTTGGACCACCAAAAAAATCCCAAGTGACAAGTCACCAGTAATAAAAAAAAAGTGCAAGTCAAGCACCTCGACTTAGAAGAACAAGTGAAAAGATGAAAGTGACGAAGTTCTTCTCTTCCCTTGTAAAAATCTTTCGACGACCCACACTACCTCAAAACATCCCATCATCCAATCACTAGCTGGCAAACGCAAGCCTCCCTGAATTAAATTCCCCAGTGTAGATCTTACTGGTCAGAGAATTAACATTTTGATCTTCCATTCGTTTAGGGGGTCAAGATTCCTACCCGCTCCAGTGAAATTCTGAGAACCCCTCGTTTCCCGCGTGATACTACTCCCGGCCGTAAATCCTTACTCCAATTAAACTGCTAGCTCTGGTTCCAACAAGTCTACGGTCGGGCCAACACGCATTGTTGATCCTATAGACGGTGGACACTTCTATTGCCCCAATAAAATATACTACAAAACCAGCTCGCCGATGGCTGTCGCCAGCGTTTACTCCTTACAGTGTCTGTCTGTCCTGTGACGCCTTTTGCTGGGAGAGGTGGGACGGAGAGGGAAAAAAAAAGAAAAGATTCACCCGAAAGTATATGGCAAAATAAAACGTACTCCTTCTTCAAAAAAATACATGAATTAATAAAAATGAATAAATAAATAAATAAACTAGGGAATGGGTTTTCGACCTAAATGTGCAGCGCTCAGTTTGGGCGCTGTCACAACTTCCTCCCATCACGGACCTGAAAAGAAAGAGGACCGGGCTAGAAGATCTGGACCTGAGTATGTTCTTGCAGATTGAGTCGGTAATAAATTAACTTAATAATAATACACAAAATGCATAAATATATCAGCAAATAAAATGCACACCAATTTTCATCGAAATGAACACAGTATCATAAAACAGGGTCCTGTAAAACAAAGAAATAAACCATGACAAAATAATGGACACAAATGTGCCTTCCTTTGAGCAAAAGATAGGATGAATAAATCTCGTTGTCGTCACAGTACACGACATATCATAAGTCCGCTAGATATTAGCATCGTGAGATTATCATAAGACTTTTTTTTTTTTTTTTTTTCAGTTCATGGATTTCACTCCCATTTAAAATGACAAAGTTTCTAGTGAGAAATATTGTTAGTACGCACCACCAGAAAGTTCACTATTAAAAGTTGTTTTTTCTGAGTTGTTTTGTTCGAAATGCGGTAATGCTTTCCGCCATTTGGAAGGAGAAGGTGCTCCCTCCTTGTTCCAGAGTCTGTGTTGGACTCCATCCGCATTAGTCCGGCCGATCGTGCCCTGCCGCATTCTGTCGAATCGGTCAGTATCGCACAACGACCAAGTCCACAAAATCGTCGCACAACTCTTTGCCGGAGGTTATCAGTAGCAACACCAACCTTTTGGTCGGTCGACGCTGGGCAGAAGCGTAGCCACTGGAATAGATAGTCCGCTCTCGCTGCACCAGTAGCACTGTTGTGGAACTGCGATCCCTGCAGCCACCACTTTGACTTTCTCACTCTGTTGCTTCGATTGTTTGTTTTTTTCGCTGAGTACAACGAGTAAGAGAAACCTCGCTAGTTCTGTAAATAACGTCCAATTCCCATTTTTGCAACTGGTGGACGCGCTATCCAGCCATCTCCATGCTTTGTTGCGTAGGAAATTCCACCCTTTTTGGGCCCCTCGTGAAGAAAAAAAAACATAATTATAAATTCTTTTTTTTTCTTTGAGGATAATGTTTCCGTCAGAAAGCCACTTAAAATTAGATTGATTCATTTACACTTCATTTCGTAAACACTTGGTGAATTCATGACAAATATTAATCGACATAACAAACTCTATTTCGCTTTATATACCATTACAACACTAGGTGAATTAATTACAAATTTTCAACGTTACAACACACTCTAATTCATAAACAAGACTGCAATAGAATACTTAAACAGTTAACCCGTTGGGTGCTCAATCCTAAATTACTGGATATAACTTCGAATAATTTCACCATGGATTACTGTACATTATTACTTTTTTTTTCTTTCGTACTATTCGCTTATTTATCGCCCTTCGGAGAATTGCTTCTCCCTCTTTCTTTCTTTCTTTATTTTATATATACATATATATTTTTTGTGTCACATATTTATTCATGAACTCTTTTCATTTATGTCTTATGGTCCACTTTTTTTTCTATTTCTGTTCATCTCACTCATACGCCACTTTGTACATTAGTCGTTCCCTCTTGATTTACGGCTCAAAATTAATCCCTTTTCCTTTCTACTATTAATTACCATACACTTCGGCCTATTTCTTAACTACAGCCCCTCTTACATCTGACGAATTCAGTTCCTTCACTTTCTAACGATTCCCTGGTTAACCTCCTCAATTAATTAAACTTCTTCTAAATCACTGTCGTGTTAAGACATCTCCTGCATCATCCCACCGTTTCTCGTTGCATTAAATACTGCTATTTACCCCTTTCTGTTCTACCCGTTTTTTTTTCTTGTTCTCTCGTTCTCAAATTTTTTTTTTCTGTCTCATGGGTTAAAACTTTGTGCCTTTCCTAGACAAGAAATCTTTGAACGCCATTTCTTCTTGCTTCCCTTTTGACCGGAAGCTTCATCTGGACTTAATTCCCGCGTATCGCCATACCAAAAAAATCTCTCTCTCACCTAAGGGATCCGAACGTTACCATGGCGACGCTTTAACTATACTCTGCGTTATGAGAGAGGGGTGACGTCTCAGCGACCCTTACTGACCTCTAAGCGACTATTTGTACTTCCTGCCGGTAATCGCTGGTTTCTGTTTTTAATTAGTCAAACTTCCAAAAATATCTGGTTCTTTTAAGCGACACGAAAATACAATCCACTTCTTCAGTAACCTCTGGGATGTTCTAGTCAATGGACTACGATATTCTGCTCTGAATTCTGCGTGTTTTTTTTTTTCTATGCCGTGCTCTGCGGAATCATCACCTAACTGCTGGGTCGCGAATCTCCAACACTTTTTCTCCAATCCCGAGAATTTTTTTTCCCATGCCTTTAGCGTACAAAACGCATACCTTTTACGGTGAGATACGTCGAGCGCTTTCATCCGTATTCGAATACACCTCAGTACTTCATGGCTCTTGCTTTCATGGGGTCACTACTATTTCAAACGGCAGCCTCTTTTTTTTTCTTCTGTCTGTTCAAGACAACCAACTTCTCCCTTTGGCCCTCTCACGGATTATTTCACTGAACACCAACAACAAAGGATTAACCGGCCAATCTCAAACAAGGTAAGTACCTTTTTCTACTCGTTACCGCTATCGCCGTTAGCCCGTCTTGTTTCCCTCAGCAATTACAAATACTTGCACTCTCTACAGCATTTCTTCAAATTAGGAATTATTTCACTTGGAAAAAATAATTGCCTCGATCATTCGTAACCTTGCAAAACATTTTAAATGAAAGTTCTGAAACACCTACTCTACCTGTATGACAATGTGCTACGTATTCCTCCTGACGTTTGATCATAATATATTAATTAATCAACCATCAATAATTACATGAACTAAATATGCAAAAGTGATTAGTACGGCAAATAAAAAACTTATGGCACCAAATTATTATTCTATACCCCATCTTTGAACGATAATAAGTACCAATGAACGATTAATTCGTACCGTTCTTTTCCCGATTCTGGGTAACGTGATAATCACCTTCACGTAAACTCACACAACATAATAACACAATGAAACTTAGTTATCTTACTGTTACTATTTACACACTTGCATTACACAAAACAACTCTTTAGCAAAAATTTCAAATACACATGAATATACACAAACTGTTTTTTTTATTTTTTTCTATTTACAGGATCATCACTGCCTTGTTTACTATCTCTCGTTAAACAAGTGTCTCGTTGGTTACCGGCCGTAACTCGGTGTATGAGTGGTTCGCGTTACTTGCCATAGGGCCTCCCTCTTCAGGGTCCCAATTATCCTGAATAATTTTCGATAACCATCGACTTGCAATATTCACCCAGGAATGCGTCGATGCTTGCTCCTGTTCATTTGTGCACTGCACTTGTTGTACTGGTCTCGTGTTACCGTCGTACTGTAAATTATTTATTTGCTGGGTGAATGGCCTCTTCGGCACCGTGACTTGGTTCACGGATCGCTCTAACACGGGGACCCGTGACCTCAATGGATAAGGGTCTCTGGTCACCCTTTCAGACGAAATTTCAACCTTTTGCGTTTCCTGTCTTCCGTTTTCTTCTGGGACTGCCCTGCTGTGGGCACTCGCGCTGCGTTTTCTTCCAAGTTCCCAGCTACTTCTTGCTGTAGTGGGCAGCTGACTGTCCCTCTCTGAATGACCTCATCTCTATCCCTTGCAACTTCTTGCTTCGGAGTATCTATCCAGCTGGAAAATGGTACAAATTCATATTCTTCGGTTTCTGAGCTATGCTGACTTCCTTCCGTGGTTGAATCACACGGCTCTTGCGCTTCATCAGATTCCTGTGCAGGTGAATTATCAACTAAATATGGCCTGCGCTCAACTTCCTTGACTGTTTTAACCCCTTCGCTTTTTCCTTCCTGAACACGGGGTGCATGCCGATGCGCTCTATCTTTAATTCTTAAATTCTTCTCTTTAGCAAAACTGTCGGTGTACTTCCCTTGCTTCTCCGGAACGTCACGTAAATTTCCATGAACGGGTTCGTTCGTACCTACCGACGGTTTCACGCACACCACCCTCGTGCGCCTGGGCAAATAGTACGGCCGCTTGGTTGAATTTGATATCGAAATTGGTATCTTGCCCGAAGCATCAATTTTATTTACCGAAGATCCAACTCTGACGCGTCCATGAGCAAATTTATCCAAAGGTTGTACTAAGACTTGCCCTTTTAAATTTCCAGAAAATGATGGAATTCTAACCCAAACTATCTTCTCTGCATTCGGAGGAATTACCTCTTTCCTCACTAACCTTCATGTTCTAGTCTCATCCGGTGGCAAAATTTCCTCCCTAAACCTTCTCTGATTATTCTTTGCATCCTTCTGTGCTACCATGTTTACCCTTTTCGGCCTGTGGGATCTACTTCGGCGTTGTTTCTGCGCTTTTCCTGATTTCTTCTCCAAAACACCTGTCTGAGCATCAAAGCTAAAACCATGAGCTTTCAAGAAATCCCATCCTAAGATGACTGAGTAGTCAGGATGCAACTCCTGCTGAGTGACATGGAACGTGTGCCTAATCGTATCATTTCCTACTTCTATGGGCAACTCGTAACATACTGAGGTCTGTAGGAGGGCGCCAGTAATCCATTTTATATGCATTCCTGAGCTTTTGGGTCTACTGCGCAATTTTCCTTGAAATTTCCGAACTTGCGATTCCTTTATTAATGATACACCTGCTCCACTATCGACCAGTGCGTACGTTCGCACTCCCATAATCCTAATTTCCACTATAGGTAGCTCTCCGTGCTCCTGATCTATACAAGTCGTAAGTACCATAGGGACTAAATTTCTCTTTTGACCGAAAGCATCCCTGCGATTCCGGTCACCCTCTAGTTTAAATGATGATTACTCCGTCCTGAATTTCCTGATGTCCAATTCCTCTCTTCTCTGAATCTCACTCTAGGTTCTCTTCTATCATCACGCCTGTAATTAAAACTCTCGTGACGACCACCTTCCGATCTGCCACCTCCATTCCTGAAATTTCCACTGCGCTGAGAGTAACTCGGCGCTATGCCACCAGGGGAGAAATAACGCTCTTCGTGATTGCTCCGTGCTGAACGGGTTGATGAAGCTTGGTTCTGAATGCGCCCGCCAGAGGGAGCTTCCCTTGCTCTCCTCTCCTCTCTCTCTCTGTGCCTAAAGAGTTGAAGCTTTCTGAACTCCGATTTCTCTGTGACCAAGGGGGATAATGCTCCGAATTAAGCCTGGGGCAATTGTTCTTTAGATGAGTGAAAGAATTGCAAATAAAACAGGCACGCTGATCTCGTGAAGGAATGCTTCTATCAACCCTTTCCAAGGTTTTATCCTCTTCAAACCTCTGGAGTCTCTCTACGTAGTCATGATGACGTTTTTCTGCTGCTTGTAGTCTCCTAGACAACTCGGATGCCTCTGTCCTAAGTGTATTCACCTGCGATTCGTGCTCCGTCATCTGTCGTGCCATTAAAGTACACAAATCAGCTATCGAGTTATCCAGATTTCCTGATTTTTTCCTGGGTTCCACAATTCTCGCTGTCATATGGTCCTGCCGAGGCAGCAAAAACCTCCTGGGAAACTAGTTTCGAATTTTGCTCCTCTAAAATTGCTCGATTAACGGCTTCCGTAAAAGTTGTAGGGGCAAAAGACAACACCATGCGCTTCAACTTAGGGTCAAGCCCATTAAGAAACTGCGACATTTTTGTCTGATCAGCCATTTCTCTAACCTCCCTATTGGACTGATCCACATGCCCTAAGTACTGATGTGCCAGCCCTCTTAATCTGGCCACATATTCCGATACCTTTTCACCTGGTCGTTGCCGACAAGTGGTGAACTTCTGCATTCTAACCATAACTGGTTCTTGAGCTTCCAATATTTGAATAACGGCTTCCTTAAATTTTGCATAAACTGTTTCATTCCTGACATCAATAGCGTCCGTTAAAAAATGACTCGCTGCCTGTCGGCACTTAGCTTTTGCTGAAAGAATTTTAACTGCATCTGTCCATCCAGCTACCTGTGCCACACTATCCACCATTTCAAAAAATTGCTTTGCTGTTGGACCCTCTTCCGTGCCCGTAAAATTTGGGAGATAACTTAACATACCCGCCATCGACTGAATTGTTCTTTGCGTAGCAACTGCTGAATCGAACTGTATCGTACCGTTCTCCTGAACTTCACCGCTACCTGGCGCTCCGTTAATTTCCTGTCCTTCCGTATTATCACGTGCCTCATTAAAACTCGTACTACCCTCTATACCGTTAACTGCCATCCCGAACATCTATTTGCAATACCTTAATCAAATAACAACACTCTCCTAAGTTCTAAATTCTACAAAAATTCAATAAAATCTTTCCTGTTAGGACCTACTATCACCTCTAATTCTCGTAAAAATAGTAAAATTAACCTTCTTTCAGACAAAAAGAAAACTGTATTTTTATTATTATTTTTTTTTTAGGCGATTCAGCACACTACTCAAAGTAAACAAACGTGACCTTAGGACTATTAATGGTATTATTAATCATCCCTAAATTACTCTTAGCAAATTCCCATATAGCAGTATTCAATACGTAAATCATGAAAAAATACACTTCATTGCAATAATAAAATACAATAACACCAAAATGATCAAGCACTAATAAATCAATAATAAATCTGACCAACTCAAATCACTCGTATTATTTCACTATGCAAACTCTTAATTATTGAACTTCAAATTAGCTCGTGATATCTCACTCTGCAAATTCTTAATCATGAAACTTCAAATTAATTCGCTTACTGAATAGTTTTTGTAAAATCTTTCACTTCTTCACATATACACACAAAACCTTGCTGATGAATTATAATTATAATTTGCGAAACAAAACACTAATTTCAGCATACTCAATATTTACTGCTTTCATTCAAAAATATATACTGCTTTTCGTTCAAATTATTTATGCCACACTATTGTTCATCATTACACTTTCTTTACTTTTACTGTTGAAATTTTCAATATTTTCTGCTATATCGAATGAGTAATAACATACATGAAATATTTGCTTTATTCCTTCGCTGCTAAAATTCTGAATCTGTGCCATTTAAAAGAACCATAAATTAGCTTCCTTTCCAACTTCTTAATACCAAATCCAAAAATCCGAACTATCGTTAACTTTCCTACTACTACCCCAAATTCACCTTCTTATAACCATTGGAAAAACTTTGCTTTTTAACATACCCAATAATTGCTCCTCAATAACCCTTGGTGCGAACAAATCCTGGTCCAACGGCACCAAATTATTATCGCTCGGGTTCCTAATGTGGTTCACCCGGCGTAATATTGGGACCCAAGGGGGTGTCAAGTGGATTGTGATTCTGCGATTCCCTGATTTTTTAGGGCTGACGCAGCTTCAGAATCCACTGACGGGGCGTTGTGTTTCACACAGCAGATTTTCCTCTGGGAGTCAAAGGGTCCGCTGTGTGCCGCAATATTTTTGTGAACGTCTAGATTTAAAATAAAAAGCATAAGTGAAGTGATTTTCTAAGTTCCGGTTCCAAAAGTTATATATATTCTCCAAATAATCTAGGGTTGAGCACACATATTGTAGTTAACGATACACTCATCATGGAACTGAGACAAAATTAACAACAAAAACAATTTATTGGCTATGATTTGGCATAATAATAAATATACGCTCATGATACTAGCAAAAATGATTTAAGACTCTGACAGGAACCTGTACTCAATTGAGTATTTGCTTATTAAAATATAAACTCTATGTGTGGACTGCTCCGATAAAGATTTTATGAGGAGACACCAAAAAAATAATAGGATGTATTTCCTACCTTAACCTCCGAATCTGGCCTAGATATCGCGCTGCTGACCACTCCTGAGCCGGGAGAATTCTCGTCCGCCAAACACTGTTATCGTGGTTCCTCCACCTAGGGTACTGGTCTGCGATGTCTGCCCCGGTCCGTCAAACTTGGTGCGGGCTCGCGTCATGCTGCCAGTCTCCGATACATCATGGCTGCGTCCACGTTTTAGACCATCAAAAAAAAACCCCAAGTGACAAGTCACCAGTAATAAAAAAAGTGCAAGTCAAGCACCTCGACTTAGAAGAACAAGTGAAAAGATGAAAGTGACGAAGTTCTTCTCTTCCCTTGTAAAAATCTTTCGACGACCCCCAAGAAGACCCACACTACCTCAAAACATCCCATCATCCAATCACTAGCTGGCAAACGCAAGCCTCCCTGAATTAAATTCCCCAGTGTATATCTTACTGGTCAGAGAATTAACATTTTGATCTTCCATTCGTTAGGGGGTCAAGATTCCTACCCGCTCCAGTGAAATTCTGAGAACCCCTCGTTTTCCGCGTGATACTACTCCCGGCCGTAAATCCTTACTCCAATTAAACTGCTAGCTCTGGTTCCAACAAGTCTACGGTCGGGCCAATACGCATTGTTGATCCTATAGACGGTGGACACTTCTATTGCCCCAATAAAATATACTACAAAGCCAGCTCGCCGATGGCTGTCGCCAGCGTTTACTCCTTACAGTGTCGGTCTGTCCTGTGACGCCTTGTGCTGGGAGAGTGGGGACGGAGAGGGAAAAAAAAAAAGAAAAGATTCACCCGAAAGTATATGGCAAAATAAAACGTACTCCTTCTTCAAAAAAATACATGAATTAATAAAAATGAATAAATAAATAAATAAATGAATAAATAAAATAATAATTAAATAAATAAATAAACTAGGGAATAGGTTTTCGACCTAAATGTGCAGCGCTCGAGTTTGGGCGCTGTCACAGCTGGGTCGATCGCCTCATGTAAAACAGAATTTTCCTTTTGTATTGGCCAATATCTACTGTAAATAATTAAATAATGCATTTATTTTTGTAAAATTATAGTTATAAATCCACAGGTTTTCGTAAAAGTTTTCATAACTGAATTTGCTGTAAATTTAGAGAGAAAATGTTAGGTTTTAGCTTCAGCAGAAAAAAAAAAAATAAAAAAATCCTAGAGGTTCAGAAACAAAGAAAGATTAGAGCGGAAGTGAAAAGAGATTTATTTTGACTGATCTTGAAAAGCAATGGGTGAGCTTTGTTCTGCTTTTTTAGTGTTGTCTGGCATCATTAGTAATTGGGAGCAGGGAAAGTCACCGTGTGAGGTTAGGCTTTGAAGTGTGTGTGAGATAGTGTAGGTGACAAAGCGAAGTACGTACCTCTATTGGACCATAAACAAAAACTAGTTAGAAATTTCCAAGCTGGAAAATTTTCAATTAAAATAACCCATTTGCATGGAAGAAAGACACAAGATTTAAAAAGCATCAAATTGGTTTCCTCGAAAAGCGGGCAATTGAACGCCATGAAAATAGGGCTGATTTTTCAGTTCTCGCTTGCAGTTTGTGATTTAAAGATTTAGTACAATTTTTTAATGAAAAACTTTAAAATGCTTTGAGATGCCAGGACGGGGCAGAGCCGCAAGTTTATGGTGTGTGGGCACTCCACAAAGTCCCTTCAGACTCCTTTTAGCAGGAAGAGATTGTATAAGGCCATGGTTATTTGTTTCAGCTTATAGTACTTGTAGACAAAAATAAGCCATTGGCCAAAGAGAGTCCTTGTAAGAACTGCTATGGATCAAAAACACTAAAAAACAATGAACTTCGATCTTGAACTTGAATTAAGGATTCCTCCTCCTTATATCAGTTTTTAGTAAATATATGTTCTCTTTATATACACTGCTGGCCACCCAAAATGCAACACCAAGAAGGACACGAGATAGCAAAGCCAGATTTACTGGACACATAACAACAGATACAAAGATGAAACGATTGAGCTTAAAGGCCCGTGCGACTTGCGGAACACGCAGACATCAATAGTTCATGTGGCCCCCATGGCTGGCAATAACGGCCGCTGCACGCCGTGGCATCGAACGAAAGAATCTTTGGGTGTTGGCTTGGGGTATGTCGGTCCAGGCTGCTTCCACACGTTGCCACAGTTCACCAGGCATAGCCGCGGGTGGTGCTTGCCGGGCCACTCGGTTGCCGATCAGCGACCAGACGTGTTCGATGGGCGACATATCGGGAGAACAGGCGCGCCACGGCAGCAGTGACACCTGGTGGAGCCGTGAAGAATTGTTGCACGATGCGGACGCGCATTGGCCTGTTGAAACGTGGCCGCTGGCAGGTAAGAGAGGACTTCCAGGCTCCAAAACGTCGGAGATGTAGCGGTGTCTGTTGAGTGTACCGGCGTCTGTTGAGTGTACCGGCGTGTGTTGAGTGTACCGGCGATGCGTATACCGGAGGGGTGCGGGCGTCGTATCCAATTGCGCCCCAAACCATAACGCCAGGCGACGGACCGGTATGGCGATGTATAATGCAGGCGTCATACAGTCTCTCGCCGCGGTGCCGCCACACGCGGATCCGATCATCCTGGTATTGCAGGCAGAAGCTGGATTCGTCGTAGACGACAATGTCGTGCCATTCCACAGTCCAGGTGCGGCGCCCAACGGCCCACTGCCGCCGCACTCGCTGGTGGTGTAACGTCAATGGTAATCGGAGCAATGGGCACCGTGCGACAAGTCCCCGCTCCTGCAGACGACGTCGAACGGTACGTGCTGACACAGGTTGTTGCGCAACACACCCTAATTCCTGCGCTAACGTTCGTGATGTGGCGGTGCGAGCCGTCAATGCCCGCCGCACAACATGCCGGTCCTCTCGTTCGGTGTTGTGCCGCGGCTGCGGCAATCGCTCACGTCGATCCGTCCGTCCGTCCCTCCTGCATCCACCGAATCCATACTCGCCTCACTGTGGCTGGATGTCGTCCCACACGGGCGCCGATGTCGCGATAAGCCACTATTCGTCCTCTGCCGAACTCCGAAATGTGCTGGAATGACTGCCGTATTCTGCGACGAGGCATCAGGAAGCTTCCCACGCACAGGTCCTGCAGCACAACACACTTCCACTACTTACACCCCGCCTTCTGTGCACCCTTCTCGGTGGCGTGCCGGGTGCACATGTTTTGCATATGCCCTGCAATGCTAATCGTTTGCATGTCCTCTCGCGGGCGACGCATGCTGCGAATTTCAGGCCAGTCGGATGCTTCCTTCTTGATGTTGCATTTTGGGTGGCCAGCAGTGTAGATAGACCTGTGGTCTTGAAAGTGAGACTAGTTGGAGCTCTCTGCCATTTACCGTTTTTGTGCAGTTAGAAAAAGCAAAAAGGCTGTCAGGGTGTGAATTTTCAATGCCTCGCCAGCCAGTTTGGCTTGTAAATCCAAAATGGCGGACGTTAAAAAAAAAAAGTGAACCCCAGATTTGAACTCTCAAAATATGACTTTCCAGATGGACAAAAACATGAATTTTTTTAAAAATGTGTCTGCAATCACTCCAGGGTGATTTTCCACGGATTGACCGTTTGGTGAATACTTTTTACTGCTCTCGTCGGCGCTCTTAAGGAGCGGGAATAAAACAACTGGTCTCCCCCCCTTCCTGGTTCAGAGATAAACAGAGAGGTGATCGGGCGTGCTGCTGTAGTACTTGAACTCTTCGCTTGTTCACTAAAATCCCTTCTTCGAGTTGCAGCTACGAATAATTCTTTTGCGCTCCTTCTTAAAGGAATCAAGCTGTCATCTCGCTCTCACACTGAAAGCCCTGTTTTGGAGCGCTTTTCTCTTGAGACGCATTAAGCTGAAACAAACCCCTTCTTCGGCCCTTAATGTCTTTCAAATACGATATGAATCGACTGTGTGCCGGTGAATCAGGTTCACACCACGGCTCAGTGTGCCAAAACGCCAGTACTTGTGTGTGTGTGTGTGTGTGTGTGTGTGTGTGTGTGTGTGTGTGTGTTGTTTGGCCTATCAAAGAAAAAAAAGTTGAATCCGTCGTTGAGAACTCTGTATAAGCTTTCCGTATTCATGTGCAATAATTCTTAGGTTAACAGTCCGATTTGCCTTCAGTCATAGAAATAAAAGCTGTCATCGATTATGCATATACACGGTCGTATCAGAATAATATGACCACCCCCGTAATCAGCCGTACACGCGCCTAGGCGCTTCACAGAGTGCACGTAACAAAGTCGACCACACGAAGATATAAGCTGCCGGTCAGGACAGATGAGCCATAATGCGTTACGTGAGCACAATGGCCAGAGGTAGTGATTTGACGGACGTTCAAAAAGGAATGATCGTCGACTACCGCTCCAAGTATTGAAGCATCTCAGAAACAGCAGACTTCGTAGGCTGTTCGCGAGCTGCTGTAATAAGGGTGCACCAAAAATAAACCGCTGGCACATCGAGTACCTCCCGACGTCAAAACTGTGAAGCCACAAAGGCTATTGACCTCAGAGGAGAACGTCACCTCCGTCGATTGGTGAAGGGCAATCGATGCGTCGTAACAGTGCATCAATGAACGCTGGGGCACCCAGGTACGTGTCCTCGATAACAGAGCGAACCCGGTTACGCATAGGTCTCCGGAGTCGACATTGCGTCAAGGCGCCCATGTTAACCCAGGTCCATCGGCCTGCAGTTTGCATGGGACTACCGTCATTGGACAGTGGAAGAGAGGAAAAAAGTTGCCTTCTCCGGCGAATCGAGGTTTCTATTCCACATAAGTGACGAACGGTGGCGGATACGGCGTCAGACACACGCGAACCAACACCCGTACTTGATTGTCGGTCAAGTACAAGCCGGCGGCTGGCAGTGTGCATGTCTGGGGGATGTTTTTCTGGTATGATCTGGGACCGCTGGTACCACTGGATGAGTCGCTGAATGCCAATGATTACCTATCCATTCTCGCTGACCACATGTATCCCGTCATGTTGGACGTTTACCCTGGTTGTGATTCTATCTACCAACAGGACAATGCGCCGTGCCATGTCGCTAAGGAGGTGCGTAACTGATTCCAGAAGCGCGACACCGGTGTCTCCGTTCTCCCTTGGCCAGCGAAAACACCCTACCTCAATCCCATAGAGCACTTGTGGGACTATTTGGATTGACAGGTTCGACGTGCCGACTTACAACCTCGTCATCTCCGGGACCTCCATGCTGTGCTGCAGTCCGAATGGGAACGTGTGGCTAGGGCAACCATCCAGGGCCTCATTACGTTCATGTCACGCCGTCTTGCCGCTGTCATCCGGGCCAAGGGGGTTATTCCCATTATTAGGTAGGTAGTCATGTTATTCTGATACGACTGTGTACACTACCGTACCACAAGTGTAGGCGTCATCTGTTAGATCTACGAAACTCGCGTAAGATTTTGTCCATTCTTCTTCTCATGCACTGATCAGGATGCAAAAATTATGTTGTCGGACATAACCGGGGCATGTAAATATTCTGTCCGGGCGTGTATTTTTATCCCTATTCATGCCCAATCAGGCATATAAATAATCTAGCTCTTTACAGGATTAAAAAAAAAGTAATGATTTTCATTCCCAGTCAATTTTCTTACTACTCAGGAGCTTCGCTTTCCTCCCTTCCTGTGCTTTATTTAATGAAATTGATGGGATGTTTTGAGGAATTAAAGGTCAAAATGGGTGACCTGGAAAACTAAATTGCCCATAATATGATTGTGTGATTTGTCAATAGGAAGTGTATGTAATAAGCTTTCAAAAGGGCCCAATATGAACTCTGATGGCTAATTAGGTTTCCAATTACTTTCATTTGTGATAGGTAGACACAAAAATGCTTTTTTTTTTTTTTTTTTTTTGTAAATTTTAAAATCTTATAACTATAGAAGTATTGTATGTGTAGGAAGCTGAAATTTTGCACTGATTGCTTTCTCTATAATGCCTGCAAGTTGACCAAGTTTCATGAAAATGGTTCAGGTCAAAAATGTTACTTTTGTACTGATTTGACATGAAATGAATGACCTATAGGCAAGTTCATATTTCACTGCTGGGGTCAATTTATGAAATGAAGATAAATTTCAGTGAGTTGAAATTTCATTACTGGGGGACAAATTATGAAATGCAGTAAAAGTACTCTGTCTCTTGTATATAGTAGTTTCTGAAATGTTTAGAAAAATTACTAAGCACGCGCGTGTGTGTGTTTGGTGTATTTGGGCATGTTACAAAATTTTTTTGACATTTTTTTTATTTTTGATAATATACCAATTATGAAATTATGGAAAACATTAAAAGATACCAATATTAACACTACCAGGGGTTGCGCTGGCTCTTTTAATGTTTTCGTCAATTTATTCGCCAAATTAAATTTTTGATGGCCAAAGTTATAACTGTACAAAAATGTAATCGCCAAAGCCCGTTTTCCATCGCCAAAACGATTTTTTCGCAAATTGAGAAGATGGCGATCGGCAGCGCGACCTCTAACTACGATTGTCAAAGCAGCCAAAAAACTTTATCAAGGATCAATAACAAAAATAAAAATTGGCCAGAAAACTTCAAAAGGATTTCTAGTGACTAAAGGACTAAGACAGGGATGTTGCATATCTCCAAGATTATAAGATTTATGTGGAACAGGCTTTGAAAGAATGGAAAAGAAAGTGTTGAGAAATGGGGATTAATTTAAATGGAACGATGGTATTTACTTTACAATTCTCTGATCAGGTACTTCTTGCAGAAGATAAGTTTGATTTGGAGTATATGACTAGAGAAATAAAAGAATATGAAAAATGAGGATTAAGTATGAATTTAAATAAAACAAAATATTTATGCATTGGAAGTAATGAAACAAACCTACAGCTAGAAGATAACGAAGAAATTGAAAGATGTGATCATTATGATTACCTAGTAGGTGTTAAAATTATCCAAGAAGGTAGAGACGCAATGGAATTAAGAAATAGAATTGCACAGGGAAGAAAAGCTGTTGAACGCCTAAATAGAATCTGGTGGAATGAAGAAATAACCAGAAAAAGGAAATGGGGTATTTATAATAGTATTTTTAAGAGCATCTTATATATGGGGCAGAAGCCTGGTGATTAACAGAAGCGGATAGAAAAAAATAACAGCCGTAGAGATGGATGCTTTAAGAAGATCATGTAGAGTGTCAAGAAGACAGAAAATAACGAATGAAAGGATTAAAGAATTGATTGAAGTGAAAGAAACAATTTTAAAAGACATACAGAAAAGACAATTGCGTTGGTTTGTTCATGTAAAACGAATGACCAATGAAAGACTGCCCAAAATTGCCATGGAATTTAAATCAAGCAAACGAAAAAAAAAATATCAAACAAATGAATATATATATATATATACAATTTTAAAAATAGCCCTGGTACTGATCATTAATTAGTTGATTTACCATTTAATGACAGTTAATTTTCTGTTGTAATTCCGGTTTGATCCCAAAGGTTATCTGACCGAGAAGCGCGTAACTTCCGTTCATTATTAAGTTCCGCCAACGATTCAGTATATGCCTCTTCCCCAAGGTAAGAACTCGGCACTGTGGTGTCTTTTGCTTGAATTCATAGCTTCAGCTGACTGTAGATTTTCATAAAGCGATGTGAATTCACGGAAAATTTTCCTGAAAATAACGTGCAGCAAAGTTGCCGGTAGGTGTCCGTCTTTTGACGAAATCGTTTTGAAAAGTTTCCGTTTCTGCTAACTTCCGTATTTTCACAAATTTCTCGTAGTCAGTAATTCCACATATTTCAGAAAAGTCCGTTTCGGGGTTTTTTGTATTTTAAACAGAAATTTCGCAAAATTTAAAACTCTGAATTTTTCGGCTCTTGCAGCAGAGATTCCTTTCGCCCCAGTTGGATTCGATCCGAAGTCGTTTAGATTGGCTCATTAGAAGGCTCACGTCTTACCTCTGAGCCAGAGAGACCCAAGAATCTCAGTCACGTTCAAGGTAGAACTCTAATTGCGCGATGATGAAATGCTTTTGTCATTAATGCTGGTGAATTAATCATTTTACTTTCTCGTGGAGCTTATTATGTTTCTGAATATGTTTGTAATAATTTCATTTTTTCTGGAGGACTTATCGCAAATTAAGTATTTTTTTCATCGTGTTTTTTTTTTTTTTTGAAGCAACAGGATGCTTTGGAACTTGAGATCTTTTTAAACTGACAATGACTTTCAATTATCTTTAAGAAAAGGTCAAATGTACTGTTTTATATACGAGGGTTGTACCGAAAGTAAATCAGAAGTAGGCATAACTTTTTTGTTAACTGACAGAGATCGTTCAAATTGCACACGTTGGTAGAGTAACTCTTTCTCTATACAAAGGTACTACCCAACATTGTCTCCATCACAAGCGATGCATTTGTGCTATTTATTGAACCCCCTGTAGCAGAATCGCGGCGACGGGCGACGTATGTCGCAGATTTTATTTTCGTCCTGCAGACAAAACCGATATGCTCAGAACCCTATTAAATCTTTTTTTACGGACTCCCGACGATGGATGTGGGTTTTCTGTCTTTCAAAGCTTTCCGAAAACGGAAGTTAAACGGCGTGACAATGTCTCCCGTAATCGTATATTTTTCATTCTTCGCGATGTTCCCTCTGTCTGGTATAGTTGTTAAATATCATTTTATTGCATAGATGTTCGTGTTTAAGCTTAAAAATGGAAGAAAATGTTCCGAAAACGGAAGTTGGACGGAGAGAGAATTTCTCCCGGAATCGTAAAACGGATGCAGCGAAGATTTCTCCCGTAATCGTTTTTTTTTTTTTTGTTTTTTCGTTGTTTAGCTTGCACTGCATTATGCTTTAAACATTTTAATTACATAAACGTTTGTATTTAAGATCGAAAATGGGAAAGATTTTGCGAAAACGGAAGTAGTCGGACAGGGCGAAGATTTCTCCCGTAAGCGTATTTTCTTTTTTGTTGCGATGTTTCCTCTGTCATCATTGCAATTGCGTTAGTAACTAGGTCATTTTTTTTAAGGTAGAAGAAATGTAAAGTGGTCAGTTTTTTTTCTTTCTCTCTTTTTTTTTTTTTAATTTCTATCTGTGCAAACTTTTATTGTTTTTTGCATGCAGTAGTTATCTAGCACATTGATCACCCTCGGATTATTTTGTGGCACCAGCGCACCACCGTATCTGTCGCAGACTGATCAGGGACTTTCTGCTATGGAGATTCAACCCAACTCTCGAATCCTCTTTGAAAAAATTCAGGTGTGGACTGTTGTACCCACTTCTTCACAGCCACTTTCACCTCGACTGTGTCATCAAATCGTTGTCCCCGGAGACTTTCCTTTATTGGACCTAACAGGTGGAAGTCGGAGGGCGCCAGATCTGGGTTTTATGTGGATGGGAAACCACCGACCAGCCTACTTTGCTGATCGCCTGATTTGTTGCCAAAGATGTGTGTGGTGCATTTACATGGTGAATGTGGATCCTTTTAAGATACTCGTTCGGTCTCTTCCTCCTTGTGGCTTCTCTAAGCTTCTTGAGTGTCTCATTGTACCGCTCGCTGGTCACGGTATGGCCACGTTCCAGAAAATCAAGGAGAATGGCACCCCTGTCATCCCAAAAAACAGTCACCATGACTTTCTATGCTGATCGCTGGATCTTGAACTTCTTAGGCCTTGGTAAAGAGGTGTGACGCCATTCCATGGATTGATTCTTCGTTTCCGGTTCGTAGAGATACACCCGCGTTTCATCTCCCGTCACCAGATCGGATAAAAACGTGTCTTCATTGGCTTCAAACGCTTCCAGCAGATCAGAGCAGACTCCTACCGTTCTCTCCTTCAAATCGGGTGTCAACTGCCGAGGTACTCACTTTCCGATACCCTAAGTCTTTCACTATCTTCTGTATGGCATTGTGACCACAATCCAGTTGTGCAGCAAGCTCACGGATTGTGGCTCGTCTCTCCGCGCGAATCAATTCATCCACTCGACGATTTGTGTCAGTGGTCGCAGATGATGGTCTCCCACTACGTGGTTTGTCTTCAATGCTGGTTTCTCCTTCTTTAAACTACTTCATCCATCTGTGCACATTGCTCTTGTCAATGGTGTCATCTTCGTAAACATTCTGTAGCCTTCTGTGCATGGATGTCAGACAGCCTGCACACCCTTCCTTCGTCCAGAACTCAATGATGGCACGTTGCTTCTGCTTGGAATCCATTATTTACCGGCAATGAAGAAGAAGGGTTACTATAGAGAAAGAGTTACTCTACCAACATGTGCAGTTTGAACCACCGTTGTTAGTTAATAAAAAAGTTATGCCCACTTTTGCATTACTTTTGGTACAATCCTTGTATTATTTCACGAAACTTCTAAATGTAAAATTTACTCTCGATAGCTATAATAGCTTTTGTCTTAACGGGTCCAAAGTCTGATACATAGACATATACATCGGTAACACAATATGCAATAGCTGGAACACAAAATGGGGAGAGAGGGGTGGTAAAAATCACGATAAAATTGTTACTGTTCAGAACACTTTCCATGAAAAAAAAAATGATGCATGACTTAACATAATATATATTTTTTGGAAAGGGGCTTTCACGACCGCCGTAAGCATCCAAGACTATATCGAGTCTCCCGTCCATAATTTGGGGCCACTAGCTCCGAGAAGAGAACAAAGCGCCATCGGACATATACACCGTAAAAAAAAAATTCTGACATTTACGAGCCACTTTCCGTGATTCCTTTCGTGAATTAACGGAGCACACGACGGTCACAGCACGTAGCAGACCATCATATGTCACAAAGACCTTCGCTTGGCTACGCCTATGACTGTCACAGTCGCTGAATACATATGGACGGAATGTGCAGATCATATTAGTTCCCCAGTGCAAAACCCGTGCGGTGGGAAAAGAGAAGGATTTGTTTGAACGGGGAATGGTTTTAGGCGCGATGAAGGTGGGGTCAGCAACCGCAGGCATTGGTGGCTGTTCGATGGCCGCCGTAGTTGAACGTGTTGCAGGAATGGACCAAAAAGATACATCCACCCAAGTTGCCGGAAAGAAACCACCATTGGTGTCTGGCAGTCGAGGTGAACGACGGAAAAACAGACTGCGCACAATCCCCCAATTAACCTGACTACTACTGGGCTTCACACACGTTTTCAAGCGCACGATCCAGTTGGTGCTCTTGCGACTGGACCAGAGGAGTCGGGCATGTCCGTTCTTCTACCCATGTTGAGCGACTTTCATCGATAGCTCCTTCTGCAATGGTCACAGGAGCACTGTGACTGTACTTTAAACTATAGGAAACGAGTCTACTGGTCTGATGAGTTCAGGTTCCAGTTCCAAACTGGCATGGGTCTGTACTCCGTAGCGGCGGGGATTTATTATTATGGAGATTTTAGGATCTATTCGTTTCCGAGAATAGGAAATTTCAGCAGTAGGTCTCTTTGTCGTGTACCACGAGATGCTATTAACGAAATCGTCATTAGTAGGGTTTTTCGAGCACTTCTCTATCCCTCTTCCAAGGGACGTAGCATGATGGGTTCCATTTCAACTCAGGCAGGGTCGTACCACCATGGTCTGAGATTTCTCTAAAAATAAATAAATTAAGGGATGTTCCTTGACTAAAATAAGAAACCCATATATATATTTTTTTATTTCGGCAAAAAAAAAAAAAAATTCTCTTCGAGATAGAGGGTTGTTTTAAATCTTGCACCGTCAAATAAGCTCTCTAGAAAACGGTTATTTTTCCTAACTTCAGCGAGTCATTGCAGCGGAATTAAAAAATATATCTTGTTCTGGTATTTTTTTACATTGTGTGTATAATATATAATAATAATTAGTGCTAATATTTTTTACAAATCGTATGATTAGAATTAAAAAAAATCGTAAACTTCGTGTTTTAAAAAGAAATTGAATTTTTTAAGATTTTTTTAACAGGTGCGGATGGAGTTTTTTCTATACTCTTTTTTTTTTTTTTTGTTAAAGACATACAAATGTGTACTTTATTTGTAATTTTTTATGTATTTGTGAAACTGCTAGTTTCCGTGTTTCGGCAGCGTTAAAAACAGCCGATTTTGAAAAATCTAACTTTGCCAACGATTTTCTCAAAAAAGCCATTTCTTAAAATTCTGAAAATTAAATCGCTGTATTATTATCAATAGGAGAATATCTGTGTAAATTTTCACGGACCTAAAAACGTCCGTTTCCGAGTTAGATGCGTTTGAATTTGGTTTAAAAGCCTACGATTTCCCGTGTTCTAAAGGCGCCATTTTGGAAAAATCTAAGGCGTAAAAGTAACTGCATTGGAGAGATTTGGTAAGGAGATCGTTTTTATTTTTTTTCATGTGTGACTTCGTTCATTTGTACTTGCATTTGTTTTACGTACTTTAGCAAACAGGAAACACTTCAACTTTGTTTCTGTTGAAAGCAGGGCCGAAACCCACAGTGAGAGAGGGGATTTACATCTGACCTGACTTCTCTCGAAAGGAATTATCACCGTATTCATATGAGTAGGGTAGTCGGAAACTTCAAAGCTTTTCATAATTTTCAGTTGCGGTTGATAATACAAAAAGAAATTAATTATAAAGATTTGCCAGATACATGTACGGTAGAATTTATTCCATGGCTGTGGCCGCAGGCATCTTGCGGACCAGTGGAGTGTATGGCGACAGGTTCGACTCTTGTAACCAGCCAACTAAGTTGAAACATTTTTGAAAGCTACCTAGCTTTGAAACTCCTCGCCACCACGGGATATGGGGGATGGGGGGTGGAGTGGCAAAACTCCGCTGATCACCCATCGACCCAGCATTATCTTCTAAGGGGACAGACGACATGGGCAAGCAAGTACATGGTTTAATGTGGCCCAGGTGAAAACCACTAAGAACACAATTCCTCCCCCCCTAAAATGAAATCTTTGAATATGTTTTAAATAGATAAAAACCTTTACACTTATAAGCGCGTAAGTTGTATATGCATTCTACTTATAAAATCAGCTGATTGAACAGCAACTTACATTTTATGAATAAGCGTGCTCGCGTATTTAGTAGATTAGAGAATTGCCATTACGTTTTGGAGAGGAGTTATGCAGAGTTTGGGTAGCGACCAGCGCTATCAACCGAGCAGCTAGGTCAAGAGCATTGCACCCTCTCCCCCGTTTGCAGAGGACAAAACTCTCCTGAGCTAATATTTTACTATTACGAAAAACTGAGAAGTTAATTTTAACAACTATAACAAAACAGCGATTACTCTTCTGACAGTAGCCTACAGTTAGCAGCTCCCAGAAAAACTCGAGGGTGTTTAGCCCTCAAAAATTACTTACAGTATGTGTGCCCGCATTCTTTTTTTCTTAAAATTATTTCACAACAATAGTTTTCTACTTTTCATAGTTTCTTACGCGATGTTTAAGTATATACGTAAACAAACAACTGTCTTTTGCGGTTCACTGTAAACCACCACACAGGAAAACTGCCACACCGGAAGATTGCCACACAGGAAAACTGCCACACGCTTTTCATTAAGGGGCAGGGTACAAATTGCTATTCCTCCGAAGAACACTTTGAATGTGTGGCAGTTTTCCCAGTTTCCGAATTATGTGTGGCCGTTTCCCAAAGTGCTTAACGTTGGGAAGGAGCTCTTTTGATTGTCGGAATTTTCATGTCGGTTCATACTTAGGGCAGCTGGCCACAGAAGTTCGAGGGGGGGGGGGGTATAAAGATTACCGTTTCCTGGCCTATATTGAAAATTGAATTGGGAACTCCAAACAAATTTCGAGAAAACGTTCTATGTAAGCCAAGCGAAAATTGTTGTGTTCAGGAAAGGACAATGAGGTGGGATTTTTAAATAACGCTGCACTTTTACTAAGGCACTAAATACACTGACGGAAAAAAAAATCCCAACACCAAGAAGGGGTTGTGTTAGATAAACGACAGTTGGTAGGCGGTGAGAGTACATCTGCAAGATGACGTCTATGCAAATTTCGCGCTCGGCGCATACGTGTGGCGCTAGTAGCGCCCCTCGGAACATGCAAAGCAGGTTTTCTGTAAATACTCGCTGTAACGTTCGTGAGCGTTAGTTATCGTTGAGATTCGACGTAGTGTGTTGATGTTAGTCAATAATGCCTTTAAGAAGACGAAGAAGCCATTATCAACAGCTCACGGAGTTTGAACCAGGTCGTGTAATAGGGCTACGAGAAGGTGGATTTTCGTTAATGTTGCAGAACGACTTGGCAGGAATGTAGCCACTGTGAATGATTGTTGGCAGCGGTGGTCAAGGGAAGGTACTGCCTCAAGAAGACCGGGTTCCGGCAGGCCACGTGGCACTACTGAGAGGGAAGACCGCCGTGTACGGCGTATGGCCGTGGCGCATCGTACTGCGTCTGCGGCAGCAATTCGAGCTGCAGTTGTCACCACAGTGACACAACGAACTGCTGCAAATCGGTTCCTTGAAGGACAGCACCGAGCCAGACGCCCTGTAGCGTGCATTCCACTTACTCCAAACCACTGCCGTTTGCGACGTCAGTGGTGTCAAGCTAGAGCTCATTGGAGGACGGAGTGGAGATCTGTTGTGTTTTCTGATGAAAGCCGGTTCTGCCTGGGTGCCAGTGATGGCCGTGCGTTGGTTAGAAGGAGCCCAGGTGAGCGCCTGCAACCAACCTGTCTGCGGCCGAGACACACTGATGGACCTACACCTGGAGTTATGGTCTGGGGAGCAATTTCCTATGACAGCAGGAGCACACTCGTGGTTATCCCACGCACCCTGACTGCACAGTTGTACGTCGGTCTGGTGATTTAAGCTGTTGTGCTGCCATTCATGAACAGCATTCTAGGGGGTGTTTTCCAACAGGATAACGCTCGCACGCATACCGCTGTTGTAACCCTACATGCTCTACAGAGTGTCGACATGTTGCCGTGGCCTGCTAGATCACCAGATCTTTCACCAATCGAGCACGTATGGGACATCATTGGACGACAACTCCAGCGTCACCCCCAACCAGCATTAACCGTCCCTGTATTGACCGACCAAGTGCAACAGGCATGGAACTCCATCCCACAAACTGACATCCAGCACCTGTACGACACAATGCATGAACGTTTGCGTGCTTGCATTCAACATTCTGGCGGTTACACCGGTTATTAATGTACCAGCATTTCACATTTAAAATGGCTCTTCTCGCGCTTACATTAAGCTGTGATCTTGAAACCTTAATCGATTAAATATGTTACCTATGCAAATGTATTGCCGTCATTTCATTCCTCTACAACTATTTTTTCGTGGTGTTGGGATTTTTTTCCGTCAGTGTATTTACATAAGATGTCAAATTTGTAATATTTTTCTTTTACTTAATTACTTCATAGGCCCTACACCTCGGACTTTTTAACAGCTTTTAATCCGCCGACTTCATATTCATAGTGCTTACGTATCAAATCAAGTCAATAGCATTGCGCTTTTACTTAGGCACTAAATATTAATGTCATAGGCCACAGGCATGGGCCTTTTTAACAGTTTTTATTCTACCAGTGTCATATTCACAACGTTTACACATCAAATCAAGTTAATAATATTGCGCTTTTATTTAGGCACGAAATATTTATTAACAGGCGCTAGGCCTAGGCTTAGGTCCTTTTACCAGTTTTTATTCTACCAATGCCATATTCACAACGTTTACACAGAAAATCAAGTTAATAATATTGGGCGTTTACTTAGGCACGAAATATTAAATTCATAGGCCCTATGCCTTTTTAGTAGTTTTTACTTTATCAATGCCATATTCACAACGTTTACACAACAAATAAATGTAATAATATTAGGCTATTACTTAGGCACGAAATATTAATTCATTGGCCCTAGGCCTAGGCCTTGTTAATAGTTTTTAGTCGATCAATGCCATATTCACAACGTTTACACAAAAACAATTAATATAATAATATTGCTCTTTTACTTAGGCACGAAATATTCGTTCATAGGCCCTATGAATTAATATTTCGTGCCCAAGTAAAAGCGTAATATTATTAAATTGATTTGTTGTATAAACGTTGTAAATATGGCATTGACAGAGTCAACACTATTAAAAAGGCCTAGGGCGTATGAATTAATATTTCGTGCCTAAGTAAACGCCCAATATTATTAACATGATTCGCTGTGTAACTGTTGTGAATATGACATTAGTAGAATAAAAACTGGTAAAAGGGCCTATGCCTAGGGCCTGTGAATAAATATTTCGTACCTAAATAAAAATGCAATATTATTAACTTAATTTGATGTGTAAACGTTGTGAATATAGCATTGTTAGAATAAAAACTGTCAAAAAGGCATAGGCCTAGGGCCTATGAATTAATATTTCCTGCCTAAGTAAAAGCGCAATGTTATTACATTTATTTGTTGTGTAAACGTTGTGAATATAGCAGTGATAAAGTAAAAACTATTTAAAAGACCTAGGCCTAGGGCCTATGAATTAATATTTCGTGCCTAAGTAAACGCCCAATATTATTAACATGATTCGCTGTGTAAAACGTTGTGAATATGGCATTGGTAGAATAAAAACTGGTAAAAGGGCCTAAGCCTAGGGTCTGTGAATAAATATTTCGTGCCTAAATAATAGCGCAATCTTATTAACTTGATTTGATGTGTAAACGTTGTGAATATGACACTGGTAGAATAAAAACTGTTAAAAAGGCCCATGCCTGTGGCCTATGACTATTTAGTGCCTAAGTAAAAGAGCAATGCTATTGACTTGATTTGATACGTAAGCGTTATGAATATGAAGTCGGCGGATTAAAAGCTTTTAAAAAGTCCGAGGTGTAGGGCCTATGAAGTACTTAAGTAAAAGAAAAATATTACAAATTTGACATATGTTATGTAAATATTTAGTGCCTAAGTAAAAGTACAGCGTTATTAAAAAATCCCACCTTATTGTCCTTTCCTGAACACAGCAGTTTTCGCTTGGCTTACATAGAACGTTTTCTGGAAATTTGTTTGGAGTTCCCAATTCAATTCTCAATATAGGCCAGGAAACGGTAATCTTTATACATCCACCTCTCGAACTTCTGTGGCCAGCTGCCCTAAGTATGAACCGACATGAAAATTCCGACAAACAAAAGAGCTCCTTCCCATCGTTAGGCACCTTGGGAAACTGCCACACATAATTCGGAAACTTGGAAAACTGCCACACATTCAAAGTGTTCCTCGGAGGAATAGCAATTTGTGCCCGCCCCCTTAATGAAAAGCGTGTGGCAGTTTTCCTGTGTGGCAGTTTTCTTGTGTGGCGGTTTTCCGATGTGTGGCAGTTTTCTAAGTTGCTGAAAGATGTGTGGCAGTTTTCCTGTGTGGCGGTCTTCCGCCAAGCAACGGTGTTTTGCAACTCAACTTTGTTAGCGGTGCAACAAGAATTTTATTTATTTATTTATTAGTTATCCCCCCCACCCGCAAGATCGTTTTTTAGGCATGTCATCGCTCCGGGCAAGGTGAGGTGGACGTATTCGACCAGGGCCACCTGATCCAACGCTCTCATTCGGGGAAGATAATGCGTACTTTTGCGCCTGAGATTTTCCAAAATGGCGCCTTTAGAACACTGGAAATCGTAGGCTTTCAAACCAAATTCAAACACGTCTAATTCGGAAACGGGCCTTTTTTGGTCCGTGAAAATTTACACAGATAGTCTCCTATTGATAATAAAACAGTGATTTAATTTTCAGAATTTTAAAGAATGGCTTTTTTGAGAAAATCGTTGGCAAAGTTAGAGATTTTTCAAAATCGGCTGTTTTTTAACGCTGCCGAAACGCGGAAACTAGCAGTTTCACTGATACATTAAAAATTGCAAATAAAGTGCACATTTGTATGTCTTTAGCAACAAAAAAAAAAAAAAAAAAAAAAAACACGAGTATAGAAAAAACTCCATCCGCACCTGTTAAAAAAAAATCTTAAAATTTTTTTTTTAAATCACGAAGTTTACGTTTTTATTAAAATTTTAATCATGCGATTTGTAAAAAATATTAGCACCATATATTATTATATATTATACACACAATGTAAAAAAAAGTACCAGAGCAAGATATATTTTTTAATTCCGCTGCAATGACTCGCTGAAGTTAGGAAAAATAACCGTTTTCTAGAGAGCTTATTTGACGGTGCAAGATTTAAAACAACCCTCTATCTCGAAGAGAATTTTTTTTTTTTTTGCCGAAATAAAAAAATATATATATGGGTTTCTTATTTTAGTCAAGGAACATCCCTTAATTTATTTAGTTTTAGAGAAATCTCAGACCATGGTGGTACGACCCTGCCTGAGTTGAAATGGAACCCATCTCATAGTAAAATGTACATTATGCAAGCTGCAGGTTAGTACAGCATGTATGGTAATTACAACACCCACATCTGCTATATATAAATTATTCTGCTGCTCGGACTGGAATCACCCCCCCCCATCTCAAACAAAATTCCTGGATACGTGCATGCAATCGGCCATAAAGAACGAAAAAATACCCCCAACATAAAGTCTGGAAGAAACTTTAGATCTTTGTTCAGCAGTGAATGTCTGCTGCAGAAGATGATACCATAGTTTTTCCTCCGCCTTTCAAGCTTTAAAATACTGTACGTATGTATGCAGTGCTTTAACATTTAATGCAAAAACTCTCAATGCCACTACTTTGTACTGTAAATTTCCACTTTTTCTACTGTAAATTCCCAACGTTTTTTATTATTTTTTTTATTTTTATTACATACAGCCCATCCAAATGTTGTACAGAAAAATTCGCGATTAGAATTAGTGTTATCGAGAAAATCATCGTAGTACCTCCCAAGTACTGAAATGGTATATATAGTCCGATCTCCAGGGTGAGGGCAAGTTCCCCCTCTTTCCACCGCTCCCCATACGGGCGCCCCTGGCTGTGTGACTCGAACAGAATGTTGTCAAAGCATAGATGCGGGTTGAAAATGCTGAAGTGTACCAACCCCGGGAGTCCCCCGTAAGCAACCGCTATCAATATGCCTCATTTGCAAAATTTGCTGCAGGAAGGATGTGGAGTTTCTCTCCCAGCTATACTTTTATTACTACACTGTTGGGGTCAGACGAAGACGCACGCCAATTAATGTGTAAGTCGTTCTCTACTTCCTGTGAATGATTCAGTCCAACGAGCGGGAACTTGAGTAAGAAGTAAGGTTGCTTGCCTTCGCCAAGCGAGAGAAAGAAGGCCCTCGTTCTTAACATGAATCAGCTTTCCTTGAAAGTGGTTGGCTGCTTTCACCGAAAACGAAAATAGCAGACGCGGTCGTCGAGGAGGGAGGGATCGTGAACCAGGTTGCCATGCTGTTTCCCACTAATCTCTTTTATTCGCATCTGCTCATTTTTAACGCGTGTATTTTATTTACCGTGTGGGTCAGATCAACTTATCAAGGCTAAAAGAAAAATATTTTTTTAGCCTCGTCCTTATTGGAGTTGTGGGAACTGAAATAGCCATGTCTTGTGTTGATACAGTAATGTTCCTACCAATGGCAGACAAAATCGGCTAGAACCGAAGAATAAAAAAATACAGTGAAACCTCGGTTATACACTTTTCTAGGGGATGGCTTTAAAAAACGTGTAGATGTAAAAAAACGTATAAACGAAATTTCAAAATGTTAAAAACAGTAGTAACTCTCAGTAAGGAATACCCATGGAACCGGATGTTTTGCCCATTAAATGGAGGTGTCTTATCGGGAGGTTACTAACGAAATATGTGTTAAATAAATACGTAGTAGACATTTCATTTTAATCAGGGATGTAAATTTTATATATAAATAACAGTAAATCTTAAATACGTTAAAAATATAAGATACATATGTATAAAACAGAAATACAGTACATATATAAAAGTACAACAGTGGAAAGTATGTGTAGTACGTATTTATTTGAAATAATCCGACACAAGGGTTTGTTTTGAATCTTTCAATTAACAGGTAATTTTCTCCCCATGAATTTTAAGTTTACTGCTTAAATTGAGTCCTTCACTGTCACCGACGTTCAAAAAGAACTTATAAATTGTCCGGCGTAATTTAAGACTTGAACCGTTAAAGTTTTTGGTATCACATCTTTCCTCCTCTTCTTCCCCATCACTTTCCGGATCCTTCAAGCGCTTTTCTGTTATGCCTTCATTTTCAACCACAGGAATAAAAGTTCTGATGTCTTTATTAGTATCCTCGCTACACAGCTGTTCATCGACCGAAGTATATTCCTCTATCGCAACATTACTGACACTGTCTTTGACAAGTTCACACAATTCTGTATTTCCTTCAGTAAATAGTGAAGCCCGCCTTCTTAAAAGACTGCTTAACACAACTTAAAGGATTTAACAGGGGTAGTTATCCACTGCATTGCGCTCACTACATTGACAGACCTGGCAAGCTGTTCGCTGTTTTAACTAAAGGAACTTTGACAAAGGACATGCCGTAGCAGGGCTTGAAAAATACCATGTTCGAGATGCCCGCGGCATGTAAATTATTGACCTAGGTCAATTTCAGGATCATCATATTAAAACTTGAGATACACACTTTTGTGCATTGAACATTTTAAATACAGAGCCTTAAAACAAAAATCCAAAACAAATTGGGGCTGCGGATGGCCTAGTTCTCAACGTTCATGACTGCCTCAGGTTCGATCCCGGAAGGTACGAACGCTCGAATCACTAAATATCCGTCGTGCGTCGGATGGGCACGTTAAGCCGTCGGATCCCAGGTACTGGGCTTCCGGTAATAAATAAGTGCGTCATCCTCCCCTTTCTACCTCGCTTGCCCGTCACTTTCCTATCGGGTATTCTAGCCCAAATCTCCTAGCTTCTTATTTCTAAGGGTTGTTTAAGACCAGGGATTAGACACTCCCTTCCTAAAATCCTCTGCATATGATCTGATCTGAAATGCAAAACATGTAAAAAAGTTAGTTTTTAACTTAAAAAAAATGAGGGTTCTGATTTATCATCTTAAAACTTGAGATATTCAAAGATGAATTTTTTTCTGGGAATCCAGCTTTTATTACCTGGGCAGGTAAATAATTCCTGCACATGCCCAGGTGGGCATGTAACTTTTCAGGTATTTTTCAAGCTCTGCGTAGAAACAGTTTTCTATATGCAATCCTGAAGTTTCTGATGATACCTTGGGTCATGGGCTGCAATACGTTGTGTTAGGTGGAAAGAACACCAATTTCACAGATTTTAGTTTTAAATTTCTGATTTTTGAGTGAAACAGTTTCTTTTTAAAGAAATTTTTGGTTTCTGTAAGTGTCCCTAAAATAGTGTTCCTTATTCGGAGGCATTTGGAGAGAGATTATTTTGAATCTGTGTAAGTGATAATTCAGAATATAGTTTTTTGTTTTGATATAATAATTTTTGTATCATTACTTAACGGGCACACTGTGTATGTCCAGCCTATTGCCACTTGAGCGTTTGTATATTCATGATGCACTGTAAAAAATGGTGTGAATTCACGGAAAGTTTCTGAACATAACGTGCAGCAAAGTTGCCGATAAGTGTCAGTTTTCTAACGGAATTTCCGTTTTTAAAAGTTCCCGATTTTTTAACTTCCATATTTTCGCAGATTTTCCGTAGTTAGTAATTCCGTTTCAAGATTTTCCGTATTTAGACAGAAATTTCACAAAATCCAACACGCTGAATATTTCAGCACTTACACGGGAGAATCCTTTTGCGGCGATGGTGGGGATCAAGCCCAGTCGTTTGGGTTGAACCCGAGCGTCTTAACCACTGAGCCAGAAAGTCACAGGTATCCGACTCACGTTAAAGGTAAAAACTAATTGCGCGATGATGAATTATTTTTCATTAATGCGAGTGATTTATTATTTTTATTTTCTATTGGAGCTTATTATTTTTTTGAATGTGTTTGTAATAATTTTTGTTTCTGTAGGAGGTCTTATTACAAATTACGTATTTTTTTTCATTGTGATCTTTCGAAGCAACATAATGATTTGGAATTTGAGATCTTTTTTCAACTGACAATAACTTTCAATTATCTTTAAGAGAAGGTGCGATTGTACTGTTTTAAAATTTCATTTCACAAAACTTCTAAATGTAAAATTCACTTTACAGCTATTTAGCTTCTGTCGTAAGGACTCCACAGAGTGATACATAGACATCGTACAATCACCTGTACAATAAATTCAGTACCCGGTTTCTTACGGTATCACAACATATAATAGCTCCTGCACAAAATGGGGAAGGGGGGGGGGAGGAATATCTGTGTCCACAGTAACCAAAATTCATGCTATATACTATCTACAATATCCGATCTCGCTACAGAACTTCAAAATCAAATTCTTCGACAGACTATTGAAATTTAACAGTTAATCAAATCCCCAAGTATTCCCGTGCATCTCTCCTATTACCTCAAATTTTTCGTCATAGGGATATGGAAAAAGGGAATTTTTACGTTAATATACGAAAGGAATTGCGGAAAGGTTTTTTAAAATTCAGAATTTTTCTGTCGTACGACAAATCCGTGAAATTCATTTTTTCCGTCATTTCACGGCAAAAGTTTTATAGAAATAGGCTTCATTAATTCACGAAATAAATGACTGAAAGTGGCTCGTGAATTTCAGAAAACTTTTTACAATGTGGTGTAAAGGCAGAAAAATTCAGGGTCTTCGATTTTCCGAAAGTTCTGTAAAAATACGGAAAAACTTTAAACGGACTTTTCTGAAATAAACGGAATTAGTGACTAGAAAATCTGTGAAAATAAGTAAGTTAAAAAAACCGGGAACTTTTAAAAACGGAAATTTCGTTAAAGTAACTTTGCTGCACCTATTTTCAGGAATTTTCCGTGAATTCACACCACTTATTGTTTACAGTGCAGTGCTCTTGTTGCCGAGTGATCAGAGGCGTTAGTTTCTAAGCTAATCGTCTGAGCTGGGGCTGAAGGCGAATCTGGATGAGGCATATGTAGTGGTGCTTGTCCTTCGGCGTTGGCTCTATCGGAATCCCGTTCCTAGAACACGAATCGAGGGGAGGGTTGCGAAAAAACTTTATAGTCCTTTTGACTCAGAGCTATGATCAACCACTTAAAAATATCAGAAAATGACAGTTGAAGAAGCATTATCTCAGAAGTTGGTCAAACCGTTGCTTGACTGGGTGAGATGTATCCAGAAGATAAATCTTACCCAGGCAAGCAACGGTTAAATAAGTCCCAGCGTTCCCACCTAAATTAGATCAGATCCGATAATGTAGAGGATTTTAGGAAGGGAGTGTCTGACCCTAGGTCTTAAACAACCCTTAGAAATAGGAAGCTAGGAGATTTGGGCTAGAGTGCTTGATTGGAAAGTGACACGGAAGCGAGGTAGAAGACGCCCTTATTACTACGGGATGGGGGGGGTACACGGGGTCCGACGGCTTAACGTGCCCATCCGACGCACTGCTGATATTTAGTCGTTCGAGCGTTCGTACCTTCCCGGGATCGAACCTGAGGTTTCTCCGTGGCAGTCACGAACGTTGACCACTAGGCCATCCGCCCCCCCCCAGCGTAAATTAGCCGTTCCGTGCTACTTACATATTCATAGATTATTCTTGAATTTTTGGGTCAAACCTTTAATTTACTTTATAACGGAAGTGAAATAAAAATGCCTTTTATTTCAGAATATTATTTTTAAATTCCAAGATTTATAAATTATGTCGTGTAACAATGGGAACCGTACGGTTTCGCCACGTTCTTGTTGTGTTGCAAGCGGAAATCAACACTAAAAGAAGTGGAAATCGAGAGGCATTGCGAAAACGTAATCCGATTGTGTGCTTAGTCGATGAAATTTGTATTATAAATAAGTTATTGTTGAAATAAATATCAAATGTTCGAGACGTTACAGCGGGTTTCATTTCAGATATTTAAATATTTTTGAACAGCTTGAGTAGGGAGGGCTAAACATGGCGCACTTGATTGAGATGCCTGACCTCATGTTGCGGCATGCAAGTTATTCCAGCCATTTTAAGTTCGTAAGGCTGAAAGTCATTTGTCGAATTAGCACTGCTTGTAGACGTAGACGCACACGGTGATCGTTAAAACATCAACAATCTAGTATCGAATTTGAGGTCAGGCGGCTCCAAATCACGTACCAGACATGTACGATAGGGACCAGATCTGTCTGGCTACGGTGGGCCGCGGGTGGCCTAGTGGTCAACGTTCGTGACTGCCACGGAGAAGACCTCAGGTTCGATCCTGGGCAGGTACGAACGCTCAAACCACTAAATACCCGCCGTGCGTCGGATGGGCACGTTAAACCGTCGGACCCCGGGTACTGCCCCCGGTAATAAATAAAGGCGTCTTCCTCCCCATTTCTACCTCGCTTCCGTGTGACTTTCCTATCGGGCACTCTAGCCCAAATCTCCTAGCTTCCTATTTCTAAGGGTTGTTTAAGACCTGGGGTCAGACACTCCCTTCCTAAAATCTTCTACATATGATCTCTGGCTACGGGGAAACGTTTGTGTCGTGAAGAGCCAATCTGTAATGTTTGAGGTTTGTTGAAATAGCGAATTTTCCATATTCGTCAAAAATTTAATGACCTTTGCGTTTACGACGTTTTCAACGTTATGCTGCGCCATTTACTGTCCCGTTGGCGCAGTGGTCTAAGTGCTGGTTTCTGACCACTCGTCAGTGAATGGTCCGGTTTCGAGTCCCGATGGGGTATGGATGTTGTGTTTATCATACGGTATTGGCTCTGTCCCTTCCCTGGAACCAGTTGCTCAAAATTAGGGACGGGCGACTGCTTATAGCCCATTAAGTTGCTCACGGTGGTCGTTAAACCCAAAAATTAAAAAAAAAAAAAAACCCAGGAAAATCTGCTACCCTCCATAAGCCCCAGAGATAGTTTTCTTGTCATATCCAGTAACTTCTTAAATCATTACACAGGAAGTTTTGCGAGACGTGTGTCTTCCTTTTACAGTTTTACTCCTTTTACTCCTTTGCGTGCTCTGATCGTTCATTCGTCCATCACTCACAGCGAAACGGAAACTGCTGTTTTCCGGAAACAGTACAGAATTCACTTTCACCATCTGGTATACAAATGTATGACACCATTAAAGACATTCGTGGGCGATGAGTAGGAGTGAGAAGCTATAACAGTTCAGCGGTACTCAATGTAGCCTGACTTCCAGCGAATGAGTAACTGTGCAAAGGGGCACGCACCTTCATCTGGACTAGACACAACACGCCTACTCGGAAGGTGAAGTGTTCGCCAAAGCGTCTGATACGTCCTCCGTGTCTGTTGTCTGTGCGTGTAGAAGTTATACTTCGTCTTCTAAAGACGAATGGTTGTAATTGTGTCCGGAACCGTTGAATTGTGATGGCTGATGGCGCATCATAATGCTGAGGCCCTGAAGCTCAACTCGTTTACAACTATCGCAGAACATTTCGTTCTTTTGTAAGCCAACTTTCTGTCTACGTTTGAAGTCTCAGAGTTGGACTTGTTGAACAACTTGCTTTCTCGTCATTAGTCTGTAAATTCAATAATTTTCAGTTCAAAATTTTTAAATTTTTGTGAATAGAATATTATATTATTTAGCTGTAAGATCAGCTCACAAACAACGTTCCTCATAGTCCGTGGAGATTTATGCAACCGCAATCAGCTGGCACAATTGTCCTTGTGTGCAAGCTTTGTTCGTGATGTACCCACCTCAATGCGCAATTCCCATGCGCTGTGTCGGGCCATTATTTAGTCATTAGTCATTATTTTTTAATCATTTGCATATTCGGCCCTGCGGTATTTGCATTCGGAGTTTCATCAGAATCGAACGACTTTCTCGCGGTGCTTCGTTTTTTTGTTTTTTTTTTTAGCAAGGCGTGTATTTAGTTGTGTGCAGAGCATCAAATTGCAAAGCCGTAAATGTTCCCAGAAGCTCATTTATAAATCTGTACAGTATTATTTCCAACATATGTTGCGTTCTTCTTGATGCTTGTCTAATGTTTTACTATTTTTTTTAGGAGAAAAACATGTTTGAGGGATTGTACAACGGCCGTCCCAAAAAAACTGAGAGTAAATTCACACGAAATGAAGAAATATAGGTACAGCAAAATATATGTTATTCTTTCTCAAAGTATCTTCCCTCGGATGATATGCAACGGTCCCATCGTTCAGTCCACTTTTCAAAGCATGTGGCAAAGGCATTTCGTGGAAGCTGCTTTAGCGACACCTGTACAGCTTGAATAACGTCAGCATCTGTGTTGAACGTTGCGCTACGGAACTTTTCCTTCATTGTTGGAAACAACCAGAAATCGCACGGGGCGAGGTCAGGACTCTAGGCAGGCTGTGACCTGATTTCAATACTGTGTTTCGTTAGAAACTGTTGAACACAAGCAGCCACGTGTGGGCGGGCGGTTTAAGGTCCACCTGCCCACCAGTTCCATTCGCTTAATCGATATGTGTCGTCGCAGACGCTTCAAGACTGAAATGTAATTCTCAGCATTGACAGTAATTTGTGGAGGAACGACATGCTGGTAGACTACACCTTTATGATCAAAGAAAATTATCATCATCACCTTCCCAGCTGATTTGGTTTGGCGGACTTTTTTCGTAGGAGGCGAGCCTGTGTGTTTCCAGACACTCGTTGCGCGCTTCGTGAGGGGGTCGAAATAGTGGACCCATGTTTCATCGGCAGTTATTACTGTGTTTAGAAAGTTTGGATGCTTTGCAATCATTTGTTTCCACTCATGATACACCTGAACTCTGGCTAACAATTGTTCTCTCGTCAGGTGATGAGGTGCCCATCTGGAACACACACGATGCAGCAGTAATTTGTCGCGTAGAGTGCGGAATGCTGACGTTTTTGAAATATTAGTTGACGCCGCTATGTCTTCACACGTCATTCGTCGATCTTCTTGCAGGATTGCCCAAACAATTTTACAAAACGCTCCATAACAACACTTTCAGGTTGTCCAGGCCTAGGAGCTAGTTCTGCCGACAAACGCCCTTTTTTAAATTATGGTGTCATCTAAAAATAATTGACTCACCCAAACATTTATCTTTGTAAGCTTTTTCCATTAAATCAACTGCTTCTGGAGCCGTTTTACCTAAACGATAGCAAAATTTTATCGCACAACGCATTTCACTTCTTAACTCTGAATCCTTCACTTCCATAGCTGCCAAATGCAGACGTACTTTAAACAACTGCGCAATAACAAAACCAGAATTGTCTGCCACGGCAAATAGCTGTTGCCGTAGATATTTCCTTAATTCAGCCAGTCGTCTGCGTGGTTATTTTTCCTTTTCGCACTGTTGCCAACTAAAAAAAAAGTTACTCTCAGTTCTTGTGGAACGGCCTTTGTAATAAGGTTGACTTGCGACTTCAGTACCCGTAACCCTAGTTTTCCCCATGCGATATTAATTTGACCAGTAGCAATGTTTTTTAGAACGTAACCCTCGCGGTTGACACTGCTGTATTGAGTTTTTAAAATAGTTTGTTTTCGCCAAATTACAGTTCGCTCACTTTCTGAGTACCTAATGAAGGCCGAAGCTTCGAAGGATGTTCCAAACAAGAAATTATTAACTAGAGCACTCGTTGGGAGGTTTTGAATTCCAGATATGGAAATGTTAAGTATAGAGGGGCGGAAAGATGATGTGTGAGTAATAAATGATTGCTGCGGAACTGTCTGACGAGTTCTGTGGTCAATGAATCATGCTTGGAAATTAGTTTAATATTTTATGCGTTTGCGTTGTTAACCCTTTAGCTAGGCTAACATCAGCGTCGCCAAAACTGAAGTCATTTTTTTCGTAGGTCATTTTTTATGCTTTCCAACCGTAGGTTGAAGAAGCGTATATGCTCCAGCTTTGTCCGTCCGTCTGTCCGCACGATAACTCGCGTAAAAATGGTTCGATTTCGATGAAATTTTAGTATGTGGTAGAGGACCACCTGGGGACGAACCCTATTGAAAATGGGACAAATGGGGTCAAAGGTCACGACATAAGAGCGGGATCCATTTCATTGCCCTTATGCGTCATAACTTGCGCAAAAATGGGTCGATTTCGATGAAATTTTAGTATGGTAGGGGACCACTTAGGGACGAACCCTATAGAAAATGGGTGAAGTGGGGTCAAAGGTCAGGACATAGGAGCGGGAAGCATTCCATTGCCCTTATGCGTCATAACTTGCGTAAAAATGGTTCGATTTCGATGAAATTTTAGTATGTGGTAGGGGACCACTGGGGACGAACCCTATTGGAAATGGGGTCAAAGGTCAGGACATAGGATCGGGATCTATTCCATCGTCCTTATCCCATAATATTAAAGGAGCAATTCTTGTATTTATGTAAATTTTATTTTGAAAACGGCTCTAAGGATTTTGATGAAAGTCGTTAACCTACCGTTTTCTGGTACTAGAAATCGATTTAGCTTGATCTGGACTTTGGGAAAATTCGTTAGTGGGTTAAATAACCACCCCGAATTACCACCTTTTTAGTGTCATGGCGTCGTCCTATTAATGTTTCCCATGCTTAGAAATCTTATGACGTCACACTCTCGCGATTGAGATGTTGGCGCTCGGTCACGCCATCTGCCTCATTACGTCACGCGTTGTGTGTGGATCCTATTAAAGTTTTATGACGTCACAGCAGATGGTCGCGAGTCCCATCTGCCTCGTTACGTCACGCGTTGTGTGCGTATTACGCTTTACTTCTAATTTCTTCTAGAACAAAAAGTGAGTTGTGCCAGCTGCTTGGAGTTGATGCGTAGTACAGTATAAGCAGCGGAAAGCTGATGTGTTTTTCCCTTCAAAAGGTAAACTGTTAATACAGCATTTTTTTGTTACCTTTTTGAATAGTCACTTGATGACGAGCGTTATCCGCTGTGCTAAAATATGATTAGTTCATTTTTATTAATTACTATTAACAGAGTGTCACGTGGATGGTAAAACAATATAAAAAAAATATGGCTGGTCGACCCCCTACGAAACGTGGACGTGTTTTCAATTTTAATAAGTAGAATACGGCACTGTTGGAACAAGAACAAGCGGAAGAAGTAAATATGGAACAGCTTGGACATCCAAGAGCCGATGGTTTCCGATCACATTCCAGTCTCGAAACATATGACTTTCCATTGGAAGAAGATCAGCCTACAAAAAGACAGTTCCGAGCAGATAAGGCGAGGAGCATGGAAATAATGTCCGACGTTATTATAACCCTCAATGAATCTATATCGGAAGAAAACCTCGAACAAATGCTGCGAGTAAATAGACAGCGAATCGCAGCTGAATCATCCGAAGAATTAACGTAACCAGTGCTTGAAAGAACTACGAAGCCGTTCATCACAGTGAATCGCAACCGAAACCGCGGATGAACGTGTTCAGCGACTGGTACACTTGGGACAACGTGCAACTGACTTAGCATTACGATACTTAGAAATAACATATTAAAATAAAAAAAAAATTGTGCCCTCATCCCCCCGTTAATCGAGCGATGCTCGGTGTTCCTGATATTGCGTTATAACTTACGTAAAAATGCTTCGATTGAGACAAAACTGTATCATGTTGTTCCGGAAGTATACTTTACCGGTTTTGTTGAATATCATCGAAATGGGGTCAAAGGTCAGGTCATAGGAGCGAGATTTATTCTACAGCCATTATCCTCATAACTCGAGTAATGAATTCTGGTATGTTGGAAAGCGTATCATAATCAATGCATTGCACGATTTTACTAACTTTTATTTATTTTTATTTTTTTTAGCATAAGGGGCTGAGAAACTGAAGACATCCAGATTTATGGTGAAATTGATCTGTTTTTAGTTCCTCGGGGTAAATTTTTTTTAAGCGAATTTAATTCCATGTACATACTAAATATGTATTAAATTTATGTGCATAATTAATTTATTTGCATACTAAATATGTATTAAATTTATATTCATTAATTGGCGCAGAAATGGGAATTTTTTTGTATAACATCGATGAAGTTCGTAATGTTTTTCACATAGAGATAGTGTAATTGGCATCTGTGTGTTCCCAAAATAAACAGTGATGATGAAATGTTATGTAAAAATGAAATGGAATGGGGAAAGTTTGTATGGAGTAGTTGGTCAGGAAGTGCCAGATGTGTTAGTGGAACGAAATGCATGCACAGTTTCTGTTATTTCCAACGACAAAAGTGTGAAAGTATGTTATGAACTGAGATACCTAGTGTGATTGTGAGAAATGTAGACGTTTACTTAACTGTTTATGTCATCATCATCATCATTGTCAACCATTATCAATCCACTGCTGGACGAAGGTCTCCCCAAGTTTCCTCCACAACGGTCTGTCTTGTGCCAGTCTCCTCCATGTCACTCCCGCATATTTACGAATTTCATCCACCCATCTCCCATGTGGTCTTTTTCTGGGTCTTTTCCTGTCCCTTGGAATCCAATCTAAAATTTCGGCTGTCCATCTATGGTCTGTCCTTCTGGCAGTATGTCCAGCCCATTGCCACTGTTTATGTACTTATTTATTTTTATCTCTCTGTCAGCTTCCTCTGTTGACATCGTTGTATGAATATTGTGGTAATTAGAATATTGTGGTAATAAATATTGTTATAGTTCAGCGAGCTCTCTTCTCTCTCGGCACTCTTCTTACTGCGTTCGTCGCCTATGGTATTGCAAAGAAATGAGAGCTGAGGGAAAAAGGCTAACATTTGAACTGTTTGTTTGTCTCATTCGTATGTAAACCTCTTGCACAAAAGCGCACATGGAAATGAAAAATTCGGAATCTATTCGGTTACCTATGTAATTTTACATATTCTTATTTTTGTGCAGTGATCGAAGTGGCACAGAGCTACTGCCGATATGGTGTCGACCATAGATTCACAATAGTATAAATAGGAGGTTTCGAAAGAAATACATACCATTCCACATAGTTTTTTTATGTATTAAAAAATTAATGTATATAATATAAAAAAAAATAATGTAATAATTAAAAAAAAACTTCATAAGGGGTTTTGCGGTCTCTTTCAGGCCCAGCTGTTAATCATTTACCAATTTTATCCGTTAAAAATGTCATTTGCCGATTTTTGCGTTGCAATTTGTGCTTTCATCCAAATTTCTTTACGTAGTTGTGACGGGTTTATAATTATATTACATACTGGGATGGTAAATAATGTTTTTTTTAACTGCCGTATGCTCACTTCCATTTTTGTTGACTAACTGTATGCCATACCGGCCCACTTCGAACACTGGTTTTGCGCGTTGTCAGTTAATCAGTTTGATGCAGGGGCGGCTCTTTCCAAGGAGATAAGTGTGTGTGTGTGTGTGTGGGGGGGTGCTTATCCCCACACGAAGTGTGAAAACCAAAACCATTTGTGTGTGTGTGAGATATACCGTGCCGTGTAACTAGCTTTTCGTGTGCTCTGTGCAGGGTTTTTTATTTTGGGGGGACGGGGTGAGGAAATAATATGTAATAAAGCAGGTACAATATAACAATTGTTTATAAATAATTTTTGTGTACACAAGAAATATACAAGATCATTCACATGTATTTATAAATGAAAATAATTATTATAATTGCATGCACTTTTCTGGCTTTCATTTCAGCAAATTCGTTAATTTCATAATCATAATTAATATCTTTAACGTTCAAAAAGTAGGAACTGTACACCAAATTAAACTCAAAATAGTATAACTATATACTAAAAATCCGAAAATTTATTGGCGTAGAATAAATAATCAAAATTTCCAAGCTTTCGTGCATCAACCATATGGCTTTCTCAAGGAAGGTAGACAGCTAACTGCAAACAGGATAATAGAACGTTTCAACACTTTAAACGCGGTGACTTGACTAGACAATAAATGATTAGGAGCAAACGTGATATTTCGAAGAAACGAGGTCACGTTGGTTGGGCACGCGGTACTATGGTAGAAATCTCAGCATTATTTGAAGAATTGATTCCAAATACGTGGTAACTCCAGAGAGACGCTATCGTTACAAGCCTCGCAGCTGGTCAAGATTTCCAAGGTTTTGCGAATGGCAGTAGATTTGGGTGTGGAGTATGAAGCTAATTTCTTTACATCACTCCATATAGGATCGGCGGACTTGAACTTGACTTCTCTTGATAGGGCAGTGGTTATTTTTCCGTCTCTTGTATCCCTTTTATGTTCGCTGATTCTAATTCCAAACGAACGTTTGGTCATTCCGATGTAGTATCGCCTGGAGCCGTCCGGATATTTTAGTGGGATGGCATAAATGCCTGCCTCATTGAGAAGAGGGGGCTTGTCAATATTTCTCTTAAGCATCGTGTATAAAGATGCCGGAGACCTTATGCCGACACCGAAGTTCATCCTTCTGAGCGCGTTTTTTGAGTTGATAGGAAATATTTGGTATGTAGGGAATAGAGCCCAGGTAGCGAAGTTGCGGCATAGAAATATTATTAGCACTCCTGGTTCTGGCTTTCTCGATAAAGTTATGCATCAGGTTTGAAGTATATCCTGCCTCAGTGGCCAATTCGACGATGTTTCTTACTTCAGATTGTCTAGAACGGGCATCGGATGAGGCAGCGAAGGCTCTTCTAATTCGTGAACGGAATAAGGCGGTCTTGTAATCATCAGGGCATAATGAACTGCGGAGCATCAGGTTGGAAACGGAAGTGGGTATATAATAGACTTCCGTATGAAGGCGGTTGTCATGCGATTTGCTCACTGAGACGTCGAGATAAGGTAAGGTACCATTGTGTTCAAGCTCCATGGTGAAATTGATTCTAGGATGTATACAATTTATTTTATCGAGGAAAAACGGGAGAGTCTCCTTTCCGTGTGGCCATATGAAAAATACGCCGTCTGCGTATCGTAGCCAGGTGGTAGGTCTTGGGGTGATGTTGGTGAATATATGTTGCTCAATGGGGCGAAGTATTGCTTCCGCAAGGACGGCTGAAGAAACAATCTGAACTAAGAAACATCGTCGAATTGGCCACTGAGGCAGGATATACTTCGAACCTGATGCATAACTTTATCGAGAAAGCCGGAACCAGGAGTGCTAATAATATTTCTATGCCGCAACTTCGCTACCTGGGCTCTATTCCCTACATACCAAATATTTCCTATCAACTCAAAAACGCGCTCAGAAGGATGAACTTCGGTGTCGGCATAAGGTCTCCGGCATCTTTATACACGATGCTTAAGAGAAATATTGACAAGCCCCTCTTCTCAATGAGGCAGGCATTTATGCCATCCCACTAAAATATCCGGACGGCTCCAGGCGATACTACATCGGAATGACCAAACGTTCGTTTGGAATTAGAATAAGCGAACATAAAAGGGATACAAGAGACGGAAAAATAACCACTGCCCTATCAAGAGAAGTCAAGTTCAAGTCCGCCGATCCTATATGGAGTGATGTAAAGAAATTAGCTTCATACTCCACACCCAAATCTACTGCCATTCGCGAAACCTTGGAAATCTTGACCAGCTGCGAGGCTTGCAACGATAGCGTCTCTCTGGAGTTACCACGTATTTGGAATCAATTCTTCAAATAATGCTGAGATTTCTACCATAGTACCGCGTGCCCAACCAACGTGACCTCGTTTCTTCGAAATATCACGTTTGCTCCTAATCATTTATTGTCTAGTCAAGTCACCGCGTTTAAAGTGTTGAAACGTTCTATTATCCTGTTTGCAGTTAGCTGTCTACCTTCCTTGAGAAAGCCATATGGTTGATGTGCGAAAGCTTGGAAATTTTGATTATTTATTCTACGCCAATAAATTTTCGGATTTTTAGTATATAGTTATACTATTTTGAGATCTTTAACGTTATTATGTTCAATTGAAATTATGCAGGGCTAGTTCATCGACGTAATCCTGGTGCCTTCCGTGTTCCGTAACGTCACAGGTATGGATGATGAACCATAAAACCACATAAAACAGCCGACAAAGCCAAAAGGTGCGTGCTCACCGGAAGATCAAACTTCTTTGCTAACCTTGACGGGAGCTCTGGTCACGTGAGGAAGGGGGAAGCTTGATCTTTGGACAAGCCCTCCCTTTCTCACGTAACCGGATGTCCATCTTTAAAAATTACCCTTAAAAACATTTTAAAAAGATGTTCTAATGATGACTGGCTCATACAAGTCAGTCATTGTTAGAAGAACATCTTTTAACGGGGCGCAATGGAAAAAGCGTTTCATTTCAAGTACTCACGAAATTTTATTTAGCCGCCCCGGTGGCGCAGTGATTTAAGCGATAGCTTCTGATTATTCGTCGGTGATGGGTCTGGGTTTGAATCCCTGTGAGGCATGGATATTGTGTTTGTCTTACGGCCCTGACTCTCTTCCTTCCCTGGAACCAGTGACCCTAAATTAGATACGGGCGACTGCTTATATCCCATTGAGTTGCTCACGGTAGTCGTTAAACCTCCGATAAAAAAAAATATATATATATATATATATTTATTTATTTATCCCGTCACTTACGCATTTCCACAAGACAATCCCCCCCCCCCCCCGCTGGCGCAGTGGTCTAAGCGCTGGCTTCTGATCATTCGTCCGAGATGTGGCTGGGTTTAAATCCCGGTGAGGCATAGATGTGTTTGTCTTACGGTGCTGGCTCTCTCTTTTCCCTGGGACCAGTGGCCCTAAATTAGGGATGGGCGACTTCCAATAGCCAGTTGAGTTGCTCACAGTGGTCGTTAAACCTCCAGTCAAAGAAAAGAAAAAAAAAAGTCAGTTCCATTTCAGGTCCCCCTTCGTCCTGTGCACCTGCCTAGTTACGGTACTGGTGATACATACTAGTATAAAGTCTCCATAGATATAACCGATCTGAGTGGACTTCGTATATCTCTTTCTCTCACCCTCACTCCTGTCTCGCCCTGTAATTGTGTCTTCCCTTCGTTAAAGCAAGCAAGCAAGCGCCGCGAGCGTTTTTCTGGTAATTTACTAAAGTCCGATTACTAGTGATCCCCGGAATCGTATGACGTAGTTTGCATTGCCCCAATGAAGGATTCTCAGCGATCGAAAAGTATGCATAAGCGCGCATGCGTGTAAACGTGCCTCAGTGGAGACAATTCCAAGTGTCCCTTCGCGGTCGTTTGACCTTAAAAGACGCGCGTGGACGAAGAGAAGCTTAGTTCTCCGTGTGTTTTGACCACTTCAGCTGTAAAAGTCATACGGTAGCAGTGTCTATCTTGTGTTTTATTTGTTGCGGTGTGAATACGAAGAGTGAACTGTGAATTTAACCGTGTTTTTCCCTGTGTGTTTAGTGAAGCGTGAACCAGTGTTTAAGCTGGAATTTTTTTTCTTGAAGCAATTTGGTTACTTTGTCAGCAAAAGTTGTAGCAAAAAGCTATGCAGATTAGCCATATTTATGGTTCTATTTTTTGCTATATTTACGTATGAAAATACAAGCACAATACATTGGCTAAATAAAATTTTGTACTTTATTTAAATAGAATTCAAAAAAAAAAAAAATAGGCTTTTGCACTTCAAATTTTAATAAATATTCTTATATTGTAGCTGATGCATACAGTTTGTGAAAATACACACATAGATCAGGATTGAGCAAAGCCACAACCGACGACACACCAACCGACCGGTAGACCGAAACTGAAACGGCGCTTGCTGCTGCCGCGGCGAACCGCCAAAGGAAAAACCGACACGCCTCTTTCTATAATCATCGCAGCAAAGCCATTGCGAAAGGTGTTCTCGAGGCTCTCCTGTGCTTTTCTGCAATAGGAGGAAAGAGGACGGAGATGGGAAAAGACAGCAGGGGTGAAGCTGCGTGCGACAGCGAGAGCTGAAATGAAAAATGATAGGAAAGGATACCAGGTCGGCAGGGAGAAGCAGCGATGACGGAACGAAAAATGACTGGAATGGGAAACAACGTAAGAGCAAAGCAGGGGTGAGCGGGATTACGAAAGAAAAAATGACAGTAAACATTTACAGTTTGGCGAATCAGTGGGGTCTTTTTGTCTCAAACTTACCGTCTTTATCGCGATTTGGCGAAAATGCAAGCTACACCTTAAACAATGAACGAAGGGATTTCCAGAATTCAAAATCCTAATTTTAGAAACAAAAAATGTAGATGTCTACTTTTTCTACACCAAAATGATAGAAATTTATCTCGTGTTGGAGCACATCAACCTGATGATTTAGTTCTTGTCAATAGTATATAGGCTAACTTAATAAACTTTAAAAGCAAGTTGATATTATTAAAAACAAGGCTATTCCATTTATTAGCGCATCAAGTAGTTCTTTGCATTTCATGCGAAATTTTTTAACTGGAACGTTTACAAGTAGCAATTTTGTAAAGTAAAATAAGATTTGTTAATGAAATGTTGAATAATAAATACAATCATTTATTGCTAGTTGCTTTTCTTCTTTATCGGAAGTATTTTATGCGCTGATAATCGGAAAGCTAGCCAAACACAATTTAGTGGAACTGTAATTGTATTATTAAAAAATTATGAGGCCTGTAATCCATTTGTTATACACGACATTATGTTGAATAGTAGTTATGTGATTCCCACGCGTATAGACACGTAGTGTGTACTACGAATATAAAGGAAAACTTAGACTCTGGTATCCTTAAATCAGTGTTTCAATGATGTAAAATTAACGTATAATGCAAATGCTAAGCATTCAACTCCACTTGGAGGCTGTCTCAAGTCTGAAAATGCTATAGTGTAATGACTAAATTCAAATTCAAAAGTTCATTCGACAAAATTCCTACTTACGTTAATATTACGTGCATTAGACAGAATAGAACGGGATCTCGCTGCAACAACGCAGTCCTTGTTTAAACACGCGTAGGCTGTTTTGCCAAATTTCGCCAAGCTGAGGATATATCCAGGTGATAGATTAACCTTTCCGTGGATCTCAGCTTAGCGAGATATCGTGGCAGAGATTACATGACCTCAACTGTCAAGTCCGGTGGAGGTGGTGTAATGTTCTGGGGCGTGTTTATGTGGGGCACTTTGGGGTTCCTTATAGTTTTTGAGACCTACACCAATGAGCCATTACATTGACCACCCCAGCCTAGAGAAATGAGCGCGCCTGGAGAGCCACAGTGCGACAAATCATCCGCAGTTACAACAGTGGTGATCAGGGCAATGTGTCACAGTACACCGTTCATCGCAGCCTTCTGCGCATGGGCCTGCGTAGCCGAAGACCCAGCCGTGTCCCCATGCTCACTGCACGTCATCGCGAACAACGCATGAAATGGGCCCAAGATCATCGAGATTGGACCGTGGATGATTCGAAGTTGCCTGGTCCGACGAATCAAGATTCCTGGTGCATCACGTAGACGGCCGAACGCAGATACGCCGATTACCAACTATGGCTATGTTACCTGGATGCACTGTTGGGCGGAAACAGGCCGGCGGCGGTGGTGTTATGCTGTGGGCGATGTTTTCTTGGGACACTTTAGGCCCCATTATCCCAACAGCACAATCCCTGACAGCTGTCAGGTACCTGAACATCGTTGCGGATCAAGTTCACCCACTCATGGCAACTGTGTTCTCTGCTGGTGATGGCCATTACCAACAGGATAATGCGCCATGCCATACTGCCAGAATCGTCATGGAGTGGTTCGAGGAACATGCTGGTGACCTGTTAATGCCCTGGCCTCCAAATTCACCTGACATGAACCCATTCGAACATTTTTGGTTCGACTTGGAGAAGCGGGTTTGCGCTAAATCACCACCAGCCCGAAATGTACGGGAGCTGGAGGACCTGCTGTTGATTTTATGGTACCAGATATCCCAGGATACGTATCGCCACCTCATCGAATCGATGCCTCGCCGATTGGCCGCTGTTTTGCCGGCTAAAGGAGGTTCTACAGATTATTAGGTAGGTGATCATAATGTAATGGCTCATCGGTGTATGTTGACGTATTTGTCGACCACCTACTCCCCTTCATTTTTCCTACAGCAGAATGCCTTCTTTTAACAAGACAATGCTCCGTCGCATCGCTCCTGTTTGCTGAAGCACTGGTTGGAGGAGCATTTCAATGAGTTTTCGCAAACCATGACTGGTCCCCTCGCTCTTCGAATTTGAACCCAATTGTGCATCAGTGGGACGAAGTGGAGCGGTGCATTCTAACTTGAAATGCACTACCGGCAACTTTCTGCTCTTTATGGGTGGCTGTCATGGAATTAGGGGCCGTATTATTACAGGAATCTTTGTAACACTTAGATGTCACACGCTCCATGCCACGGCGTGTTGTTGCTGTTGTGAGGGCGAAAGATAGTTGTTTGTCATAAATCGTTTTTTTTTCGGTGTACGTCGTCAAAAAATGAGGGCAACTCTCATATCTTTATGGGCAGCTGTCGTGGAATCAAGGGCTGCATTATTACCGGAACCTTTTCAACACTTGGTAGAATCCATGCCGCTACGTGTTCTTGCTGTGTGAGGGCGAAAGGTGGTTGTGTGTAATAAATCGTTGTTTCGGTGTACGTCGTCAAAAAATAAGTGAGCCATCAAAGTATTACTTCTCATTTTTAGGCGAGCTTTCTGGAAAAGCTCTATTGGCGAATATGATTAACAATTCAAAATTAGCCAAGGTTTGCTATTTGCATCTCAGTATTCTAAATAAGGCGGACAGTGCTCAGCGTTGCCAGCAAATTCCTTGGTTATTCTGTAATGTATTACAGTGTGCATAAAATATAGTTGAAACTTGTTCTAAAATAATTCGTATCAATGTTGTTATTAACTTTTTTGGTGCAAAGTTGGCTAATTTTAATTCTCGTGAAGAAGGTAACAGCATGCGTCAAACTGAAAAAAGATGCGACTTCTGTTGTTTCTGATAGGAAGCACTACTTTTATTTACGACCCGTCCTTCAGGTACAAAAGCGTCGTAAACCGCAGTGTTACTGTATGCAGTTTCTCGAAACTTGATAAAGCGAACCTTTTGTCGTATTTTTATATATCAGACCGAGAATACATTTTTGGTTTCATTTGACATTGTTGGTAACTGCTTTAAGCAGCCGGACTGTCGAATCCTGATCAGAAAACCACTTTGCATTAAATTTTATGACCCAAACTTTATGCTATTTCTAAGCCAGTTATTTCATGAATGTGAGCGAGCTATTGTGTGAAAAGGCAACGGAATGTCGATTTTATTGCTTGTTCTGCTGCAATTGTTCGAGGAATTTACTTTACTCATGCAGTTTACCAGAGCATTCTTTTGGCATTAGTTCGTGTGCATGTTCGCAGGTGAATGAGTAACAGGAGTTGACGCAACCGAGTCCACTTATTTATTTCTCTCCAGAGCTTTTAAGGACCATTATGTAATTCACACTTTTTAGTGTTCCTCACCTCTTTGTCGCGTACTTTTTTCACCGTTAAACAAAAACATGGCAATTCAAGTACTCCCTTGTAGAAGTATGTGTTATCTCAGAAATCACATTTTTGTGCATGTTCAAATCATTCCTGGAACATCAGTGATAAAACATAGCTGTAAGTTAATCATCATCATCATCATCATCATTATCAGTCCACTGCTGGATGAAGGTCTCCCAAAGTTTCTTTCACAACGGTCTGGCTTGCGCCAGTCTCCAGGTCACTCCCGCATGCTTTCGAATTTCATCCACCCATCTCCCATGTAGTCTTCTTGCTCTTAGGAATTCAGTCCAGAATTTCGGTTGTCCATCTGTGGTCCGTTCTTCTGGCAACATGTCCAGCTCATTGCCATTTCAGGGATTTTACTCTGAGCATGTCTTCCACTCATGTCATTTTCATTATAACCACGAGTTCCTTTTCTTATCTCTCCTGGGTACACCAAGCATGCATCTCTCCATGCTTCTTTTATTTGTCTGCAGTCTTTGTATGTCTTTTTTAGTTAAGGTCCAGGTCTGTGCTCCGTACGTCAGCACTGGAAGGATGCATTGATTAAACACTTCTTTTAAGACCTAATGGCATATTGCTTTTAAAAATTATACTGTTTCTTCCAAAAGCTCTCGAACTGAGTTTTATACGTCGATTAATTTCTCCATCAACCTTTGCCTGATATCTCATTGACATTTGCTTGATATCTGCTGCCCAAAGTTAATGTAGGTATCTGCTATCTCCAGCTTTTCCGCATCAATCGATAAATCTTCATTTCTTGTAAAAGCGTTGTATACATCAGTTTTGTCTTCTGAAAGTTCATTTTTAATCCCACTTCGTTACTCTTGTCAGCAAGTTCCTGGATCACACAGTTGCAAAAATGACTACGTCATCAGCAAAACGAAATCTCCATTAATGTTTATCCCTTTAAAATAGTACTAGTAATCTGAATTTTTGGCGTAGATTATAAATCAAAGTTTCCAAGCTTTCGCACATCAACCAGATGGCTTTTTCATGGAAGGTAGACAGCTAACTGCAAACTGGATAACGGAACACTTCAAAATTTGAACGTGGTGACTTTACTAGACAATAAATGAATAGGCGCAAATATGATCGGTCATTCGAAGAAATGAGGTCACGTTGGTTGGGCGCGCGGTACTGTGGCAGAAAAAAAAGCATTATTTGAAGAATTGATTCCAAATGCGTGGCAACTCGAGAGAGACACTATCATTGCAAGCCTCGCTGCTGTTCAAAATTTCCAAGGTTTCGCGAAGGGCAGTAGATTTGGGTGTGGAGTATAAAGCTAATTTCTTGATATCATTCCACATGGGATCAGCGGACTTGAACTTTGACCTCTCTGGATAGGGCAGTGGTTATTTTACCGTCTTTTGTATCCCTTTTATGTTCGTTGATTCTAATTCCAAACGAACGTTTGGTCATTCCGATGTAGTATCGCCTGGAGCCGTCCGGATATTGTAGTAGGATGGCATAAACACCTGCCTCATTGAGGAGAGAGGGCTTTCTTATATTTCTCTTAAGCATCGTATATAAAGATGCCGGAGACCTTATGCCGACACCGAAGCTCATTCAAAATCAAAGAAAACCAACCAAGGCCAGTTCTTCTGGCTGTTATTTTTGCTTATGAAAATAAGTGACAAAAGGAATTGACCGTAGGCTTGGACCAGGGGCGTACTGATAGCCTCCGCATTTCGGGGGGGGCACACGGTTAGAGGACCTCTACCCTCAGCAAAAGTTTTTCGACAACATCGTATAAAACTGGTTAAATAAAAAAGAATTTTTAACAGCAGCTTTGAATAAAGGAAAGCATTACCTTTTTTTTTTTCAGAAAATAGGTAAAATCTTTAGAAATCAGTTTCGCGGGTTTAGTGCATGAAAACTGGATGACGGAAAAGCAGCTATTCTAAAGAAGTTAAGGGCTCTTTTCACAGCCATGCAGATGTATATATTCACAAGAGAGCATGAAAGAAATATCACTTCAATGAAGGAAATTTTTATGCCAGTGAGATAAGGTATTATGTATTACAGTAGTTTGCACATATAAAAAGTGCTTTTCGCGGGCACGAAGAAACAGAGACCTGTGTTTTGTTCTATTTATTTTTTCTACATATCACTGAGGCGGGGTAAAACATTTTTTTACTGTGTTTAGACATTGTGGCATTATGTTAAGTGTTTTTCGTATTCAAGAGTAAATAATTTTAGTAGTTTTGCCTTTTTTTGTGTGTGCTACAATTCTTAAGGTGGTTCACCACCTTAAATTTATTGCTTATGTTCTGTATTTTCGTATAAATCGGAAAAAGTCATTAGACACTGTGACACAGCAGCTACGTGTTTTGTGGTGTGATCGTGAGACAACTCAAAGAGGCTGTCCTTAGTTCTCTAAGAAGAATAAAATTTGCATGGTATGATTGATTTTGGTGTAAGTGATTTGAAGTGCTTTGTATTTGTATAAAACTAGGGCAATCCTTTTAATCTCAACAGCGAATCAGCGTTCAGAAAATTTCGTAGTACTTGCCGGCTCTGAAGGCGAATTTCCATTGGTTCCTTCAATTTCATACATTCAGTGGTTATAAATTTGCAATTCTTATTAGCGCTCTTACTCAAACGCAAAAATTCAGGGAATAATTTATTCCCACCCGCTTTTTTTCTCTGATTATCCTTTCAGCCTGCCTACTCAACCAGGCAGGCGCCAGAAGTACTATTCAAGACACTCGTACCGAAAACCGAGTCCTCTTAAAAGAAGAGTCTCTCTCAGTGCTTTCTGTGTCTTTCCCTGGAAGGGGGTGGGAGGATCTCCTTTTTTTTTGCTTTAACCCCCCCCCCCCCCCCTCCTGTTCAAAATTGGTTAAGCGGACCTTTTTGTCCTTTTTTTAGTCTTTCCCACTTTATTTATTGTAGACATCATGGGCTCACCCCTAAATTTTCTGTTTCTTGTGCAAAGAGCTCTATGATAACGTAAACTTTATTCATTTATGGGGAGGGCGCGTTTTTAGTGTTTTTTTTTAAGGTTATTTACAGAGTTTAATTATTTAATTTTGTCAAGTCCAGTTCGTCGTTCGTTCGTTTGATAATTAATAATTTTGGTTTTACGAAAAATGCTTGTAGGTTCCGAAGAATTTGAATTATTAAAACGCCCGTAAAACCTATTGTAGTTCTTAATATGGAACTTAAAAATTTCAGTAATTAGAAGCTAATAAATTTTCGCTAAAAGGCCTCAAAGATATTCTTTACGCGCGCGGGGGTGGGGGTTTCTGGTACGCCACTAGTTTGAACCACTCTTTTTCTGTCACGGAGTGGAGCGCGCTGTGATGGATGGTAGGGCAGATATGAGATGAAGAGAAAAGGTCTACTGGGGAGTCTTAACTGGGAAGATAGCGAATTAGGGCGTTCACTTAAAAATTCACCGCGGGTCTTCCACGTGAACTGCAACACTAACTCGACAGACTCACTAAGTTTCATTGAAGAAATGTGCCGCGTTAATATCACTGGCATCATTGTTTATTCAGCTCATTCGTTTCTTGAAAGGCCTTTGCACAGTTAGAGGCGGTAACAGAATACTCCTGGCGAAATCTTTCGGATTTATGCGTGCTGCTCCCTTGTTAGGCAACTTTTTGAAAAAAAAATATGTGGGCGTCAACGTTGGACGGTGCCGTCTTCCGGGGGCGACAAGGAACCTAGGGAATCAGATAAGGTCGTTTAACCGTTTGCCGTCATTTCTGGCATTTTCTTTCCTTTCCATTTTTTATATTTCAGAGGAAGAAAAGAGATTGAATGAAAAATGGGTGTTTAAAAGAGGTCTGTGGTTCACGCTTATCGTATTCGCGGTACTCAGAACCTTCTGGTACCGTATCGCCATACACGTGAAGTTTTTTTTTTTTGTTTTTTAAATTTTGCCGTCTGCTTTCAGTTTTTTTTTTTTCTTTATTTTATTGGTAAGGTATTAAAGGAAGGGCCTCTAGCCTTAGCAAAGTCATTTTACAATTTTTTTTTTCCTGGAAACTTCATATGAAACTAATTAAAAAACTTCCCTGAATTTTTGGCGGCAGCTTTGAATCAAGTATTGAATTGAAGAGCAATTTTTTTTCAATAAATAAATAAATAAAAAAAAAACCGTTTACAAATTATTATCGCGGTTTTAGCTTCCAGAGTACTTGAAGCCCTTTATCACAGCCATATACTAACAAGAGAATATGAAAGAAATAGTGCAATAAATGACATTTTTATACCAACGAGGATAATGATTAGGCGTTAGATATCACAGTTGTTTGCACATAACTACACATCTTTCAGAATATAATGAACTAAAATGTGTTATTTGCGAGGAAGAAAAAACAGTTATATTTTTTTTGTAACAGGGTGAAGAATTTTTTTTACTATGTGAAAAACACTGGGTTAAGTGTGTTTTTTATGTTCAAGAGTAAATAAAATAAGTAGTTTTGCGTTTTTTGTTCCGCGATTCCTAACTGTTACACATTTATTTGCTTGCTTTGTCTTTCCTAACTGTTACACATTTATTTGCTTGCTTTGTCTTTCCTAACTGTTACACATTTATTTGCTTGCTTTGCAATCGTGAAGCTTTTCAAAGAGGGTGGCCTTAGTTGTGTAAAAGAATAAAATGTGCACGATATGGTTAACTTTGGTGCAAGTGTTTTGTACTACTGTGGTATAAAACTAGGACGATCATTTTAACCACAACATGCACATTTATGTTACATGCAATAAATTTCAGTAATTTTGGTTTTACAAAAAATACCTATATGTTCCAAAGAATTTGAATTACTAAAAAGCCCATAAAAACCTAGTTAATAATATGGAATTTATAAACTCCAGTAATTGAAAGTTAATAGATTTTTGTAAAAGGGTCCCGAAGATATTTTTTGCTTGGGGGTCCCAAGTTTTTCCCGTACGCCACTGCTAGGGAGCTCTTGGACAGATAAGAGTTTAATATCAGTGAACATTATTTATTTATATATTTTTTCAGTTGAGTGAAATACAAGTTCTGTCATTGTGATGAACCTCCTTTGTTTGGTGTCCCCCCCCCCCCATCCATTTTTAAATTTCTTTTAATTCTCTCATCATTTCTACATCACAACTTTCTCTGAGCTCTCTGTAATAGACTAGGATAAAGTTGCTCTTCCATAATTTAGGGTTACCACTTCTAAAAAAGGGAGAGAACCTGATTCAAAATACAAACACATCTATTTGTGTATATGATTTTGTTGAACCCAACAGCTTTGTGCAAGAAGTTAGCATCCAAAATACCCTACCACCACTAACTTTTGAATCCAAAAGATTATTACTATCATGCTGAAGTATAAATACATTAATATCAAACCATCTTTGCATGATTTAAACTTGCAATAAATATCCCAAAGTCAAGAAAAACAACAACAAAAAAGAAGTAAATAAACTTTAAGATCTTTCGTATACACAATGGATCCATCTTCAGAAAACATTGACTGCGAATAGAAAATGTTACAATTTAAAAAATAAACATAGTAACGGTAATGATAATAACGTATAATGCACATGCTCACGGGGTTTTTTTTTCCATAACGTAAGCTACAGTTTTCTTCTGGGTTGGGTGAAAAGTTTTATGAACGACAATTAGTGAAGTTGATTTGGATTTATATAGATAAGTCATTATTAAGTAATACCTTCCAAGGTTGAGGAACGCAAAAATTATCTGCAAAATCTGCTAATAGGATGGAAACTATCCGCTTACAGAGTACGCATATACAACTACATTCTGCTACTTTTGATATGGGTCATTGACTTGCTATTGTGTTTTAGAACATTTTGTGTTGTCCTTCATGATCATGTTTTTTGAAGGAGTACAGCCATGTAGAATAAGCAAGTTGGGAATAAACTTCTCTAATTTATTTAAGTAAGAGGTTGTACTATTGTGCTTGTTCGTGGAATAATTATAGAGATGAAATTGTGCTTGGACCACATTGTATTTGGCATTAACTTATTCACTATTAATTATTGTTTAGTGACACTACCTGCATGTGTGTGGAATGTATCATTTGTGTGCCATTTTTTTTATCTGTTTATTTCATTTTTGTTTAATCATCATGTCTGAAGTGTGAGTTAAGTTAAATTTTAGATCAGTCTTACATGTGTGTTGTGCTTCAAGAGAATTGATGATTAATGCTTTTAATATCTGTTTCATTGCATAGCTTTTCCCCCTTGATTATAGAAATTCATTTACATGTAGCCTTTCTACAGGCAGTTGAAAATCAAGCGACTTTCTATATCTTTTACTGCAATGACTTTTATTGTTAGTTTGTAGCTGTTGCTCTTTTTGTAGCCGATGTTTTGAGTGTGACTTTTCATTTCTTTTTTGTGTATCCATTTATTGTTGGTCTACTCTTCTTGTGTTGCTTCATCAGCTATAACCAGAAGTAGGCAATCCCCAAGATTTTAAGGTGCCAACCTCCCCCTTTTTAGGACTTTGAACTTTGAAAAAAATGCCAAATAACTTCCATTTAATGAAGACAATTTCTGTTTTGGGAAATTTTTATTTCAGAATCTCCATGGGTTGGATAGAACCATATTTTATTGCCTCATCTTGTGAGTTAACTGTAGTTTTTGTTGAAACTTGTGCACTGGCAGTTTATCACTTAGAAAAGGTTTTAATAGATACTAGGCTAATAATAGATGTTGATAGATCTTAATAGATGTTGAGAAGCATAAATGTCTATTAAAAAAATTTGCTTAGATCTGAAAGAAAATAAACTATTATTCTTTACCATATAAACTGAACTGTCATTTTAATTTGAAACAGAAAGCACTTCAGCTAAAACATATCTGCATATGAGGTGTACATTATATCAGAAAAGTTTTATGAAATGAGAAATTTATTCCTTTTAGTATGTAATCTGCATGTGCTATGTATATGCTGTTTTGCTCATAATTTTTTTGTTTATACAGTTTTATAATGGATATTTTATTACATAAGAACATACAGGTATCAGCTGTTGTCTAAAATGAAATATTTGCCATTACATCTTTGGAAGAGACAGGATTATTTGCTAATGTCAATATTTTTTTTTCCAGATATTTATTTTCATTATGATGCTAAAGTTGGGAATTCTAATATGCCTATTCTCCTGCTGCTTAGCCCAAGAACAACAGCTACTACAAGGTACAGTGTTTTTGTAAATTCTTGTTGAGATTCATATCTTGCTGATAGTTTTTGAATCTTGGGTTTATACCTATTTGTATACACTGATCTTGAACAGTTTGAATTCAGGGATTTGAGCATTTTGGTATTTACGTTGGATGTATCAATTGAGTAACCTATGTCCAAATATTGTTGTGACCTTTGACAATGCAAAAGATAAAATTTCTTTGTTATTGCTACTCATTTTCTGGAATGGACAGAATAGTTCAAACCACGAAGTTCAAGAGCATGTAAACACTGAATAAAGCAGAACTAAGTAATTCCAGTATATTTCAAAGGCATTATTGAGGCGAGAGGAGGACATAAACCCAGAAAACTTTTCTGTCACTTTGTTTCACAAAGTTTGTACAACTGTTACTTCATCACTACATTTATGGTTAGTATAAACCAGTTACTTGGATCTTAAAATTAAAAATTCATTTACATTCATTTATATATATCTTTGATTCAAAACTGAATCAAGCACCTTACAGTTTGAATGTTGCATATTAAATTGTGATTGAACTCTTCCCCAATGGGCATTTGAAAGCCATATAAAATCAGTTTTGGTTTGTCATTAACCAGAGCTGTTTCCAGATTCCCTGTAATCAGTAAAGTTCTTCTGTTTTGATGCCTGTCATCTTTTTTAGAACCATTTTTTGGTATTTGCTAGATGAGCATTAAGAATATTTCCTTCTAATGAATGCTTGTAAACTTCTCTGTACTTGCTTCTCTTGGAGCATTTATTCTGCACGTATTCTATGCAAAAACTATGCATCATCTGTTGGCATCAATTAATCAAATTACACCACTATAAGTATAACATAAACACTTAATGTCTCGTGTGAAACACCAATCCTAATCTTCATAATGGAATCCAGATTTATTATACCCCGATAGTATTCAAACACTGTTTCCACGATTGATGGAAGTGCCTTTTCTTTAAGTTTATTTTATAAAGAGCACTGGTAGGGGTTTGTGTCATGGATGTTCTTGTGCACCCCATTGTCATATGATGCAGCCATGTTTTTTCTTCTATAATGATGCCCAGCCTAAAATTGACGTCATGGCAATTAGATGTCAGAGAGAGAGAGAGAGAGAGATAGAGATAGATAGATAGATAGATAGATAGATAGATAGATAGATAGATAGATAGATCGAAATTCTTAAGTAGTCTTGAGATGATTCATCACTGTACACACTTTTCTGTGCTCAAGTTTCTTAAGACTCAGTATTATGCACACCACCCAGTAAGATTCAAAGTTCTTCAGCAGTTGCACACAGTCAAGTCCTATGTGTTTAAAGCACTGATGTGCCACCTAGTGTCTTCTGTGCTTGGTGGTGTCTGGATGTCTTGTTCATCTTGAATGTCCAGCTGCTCGCAGAGGCATTGTACCAAATACAGGACAGAACAGGTCCATGCACAACCATTTTGTTAATGTATATCTGCTGGTGTTGTACCCTATGCATGAGGAAATCTGATTGTGATACACACTGCTATGTTTGACCATGTTTCCAGGTACCACACTGTGTTCAGACAACTTCTGTGGTTTTATATCATGTGTCTACCACACAGTGGTAGTTATGTAGTACAAAAAATATATTTGTACGCCTTCTACCAGGTGACACTTACTCTTGGAACTTGCATATTCATATGGACCACATTTCCCCCTTACTTGTTAAAACTTCCTCATACATCATGAGGCATTTAACTCTGATCATGAGTTAGTTCCTTTTTATAAAAAAGCAAGTTCCAAGTAATACTTGCTTTGTCCTTAGCAGCTGTTTTCCATTTTAAGCCAACACTGTTTTTGAGACAGTCTATCTGTATGAACATAAAGAACATCACATGCTATTTTTTCACCATTTGTCCATTTTTTGTCCCCTTTAATGCCAAGAACAGGGTTTCTGCTTTTCTGAAATAGTTGCTTCATTACAGTGTTATGAACTCTGAAGAATTTGACTCTCCCCATTTCACATCATTGGAGTTTTTGTAACTGATTGGTATATATAAACTTGCTGTTAGAGTTCATTTTACACACAATGACAGGAAGTATGGGGTTTAAGGTATGAACAATAATTTCACCTCCAACTTTAAAGGTCAAAATGAACACTATAAGATAGTCCAGAAGGGCTTGGTTCCACATTACGATCAGTGTTGCAACCAAACTCTTATGAAGAGAATTGGAAGCCTTGATAATCATTTTTCTGGTGCCATTGTAATTGTTTAACAGGGGATGAATGCATTAACAGTGATAAATTTGAAAATATTTATAATTTAAAAAGCTAATATGAGTAGCTAAATAAGCACACATAGACAGATGTCATCATCATCAATCCACTGCTGGATGATGGTCTCCTCAATTTCTTCCACAATTGTCTGTCTTGAGCCAGTCTCCTCCATGTAACTTCTGCATGCTCTAAAATTTCATCCACTTATCTCTGATCTGGCCTTCTGAGTCTTTTTGTGTCTCTTGGTATCACTTTGGTTGTGTCCATCGGTTGTTCATTCTTCTGGCAATATGTTCAGCCCATTGCCATTTCAGGGATTTTACTCTGATCATGATATCTTCCACTCTTCTCCTTTTCCTGATCCACAGTTTTCTCCTCTTATCTTTCTTGGTTACACCAAGCATGCATCTCTCCATGCCTCCTTCAGTTGTCTGCAGAATTTTTATGTTTTTTTTTTTTAGTTAAGGCCCATGTCTCTGCTCTGTTCATAAAAACTATAAGGATGCAATGATTAAACACTTTTCTTTTAAGACATAATGGTGTATTGCTCTTGAAAACTACTGTTTCTTCCAAAAGCTCTCCATCCAAGTTTTATATGGCTACCAAGTATTAGTATTAGACTGGTGTACCAGTTTTTCTGGCACTTCAGTGTATATTCCACTTTAGAAGTTGCACTTCCTATAATTTTCATTAGCCCTTTCTCTTTTGCATCAGCAGTTTTGTTGTTTCTGATATTTTCTTTCATATCGAACTTGTTTTTAGTACTACCCATTTTTGTTGCTGTTTTCATAAGGTTAGTTTTCTGTTAACTTCAGAGGTGTCCACTTCTTCTCATGTTAGACCTGTAGCAGAGAATGTGTTCCTCAGTTCTAATTTAAAGGTTTTATTATGCTTTTTAAAACGGTTTGTCATGTCAATACACTTCATTTGATTTATGAGCTTCTCACATTTGAGTTTAGTGTTGAGGTGCATCTTACATCTCATCATTCTATGGTCACTACCTGTATTGAGCCTGTTTAGCACAGTGCAGTCTTCAATGACGAATTTCTTTTTGCACATAATAAAATCAGTTTTACTTATCATCCCATTGGGATGCCTTCATGTCCATTTACTATGTTGCTTTTTCTTGAAAAAGGAGTTCATGATGAAAAAAACCTTTCTGCCTCTGCAAATTGTACAATAGCATTTCCATGCTGGTTTCTGTTTCTGTGATTGAATTTACCTATTGAAGTTTTATTGTGTTGTTGTTGCTCTATTTTTACATTGAAATCGCCCATAATGATTGTGAAGTGCTGCTTGCCCGTTATTTAGAAGCTGAATTTCCTTGTAAAATTCAATTTCTTCCTCAGGATGACGTGTGGAGGGAAGCTTGATTAATCTGAATCAGGTATCTTTTTGAGAGTTTGATAGCGAGTTGCGCATCTTTGTTTGAGGAACTTTCAACTTCTAGAACTTCCCTTTTTCTTGTTTATTACGAAGCTAACACCACTAGTTCTGGCAGTATCTGTCCCACAATAATGGCAGAGCTGTTCACTTTTCAGTTCAACTAGATCTTGTTTTCTTTTTACCTCAGAACCCCTTCAGTGTGCACTACGAGAAGGTGAAGTTTTTATTTGTCAAGGAGAAACTATATTATGCTTGCATGTCACCTGACCTTGTACATATGTATATAATATCAGTATGAGAACATTTTTAGGGCTGTTGGCTAAGTTTGGTGATGCACAAAACATGAACTTAGAGAACAGAAATTGCAAATCATAAGTAACAAAATAGAAATTAATGCTCATTGCCTAAGAACTTTCTCCATTTCTGTAAGATTTCCTTCCTCTGACAAAATTATTTCTTCTACCCTTTAGTGGCTCATTTTACACCATCAGTCCATCTTATTCTAGGTCTTTCTTTGGTTGTGATCAGCTACTTAAAAAGTAACACCTTTCATGGTGATCTTTCATCTCCCATGTGACACACATGACCAAACCAACTAACTTTGTCTTCCACAAAAGTACCAAACTCTGATCTCATACTTGCAGTATTATTTCTGTCATGCCACTGAACCCATAACCTCAGTTGCAGAATTTTGCTAAGCTGTCTGCAACACAGATATTGGAAACCCAAAATTAGTCTGCGGACACTCGCCCCTACCCACCCCGCAGGCCCTGAAGTATATATATATCTCTGTCTTTCATTCCTTGCCACAGTCAGCAAGCTTTGATCAGCTGTTGTTTTACTTTTGAGGGCTTATCTGGCCCAATTTTAGAATTAATATGCATTAAGATTTTTGCTGCTCAGTGAATCTCTAAATTTTGACGGAATTCTGTTTTCTGTGCTAAAGCCACGTTCACATGGTACGTTTCTTAAACATAACATAAGACATTTAAAGCAGAACCTCTTGACACTAATGGAAATGTGTGCTTATAAAGCTCTTAGAAAACTTTGGACATTGGCACATGTAGTCTTCATTTTTTTCAGATATGTTTTAATAGTGAATATTCCATAACTGCATCTTCATTCATTTTGGAAAAAAAAAAAAAAAAAAAAAAAAGGAAAAAACTGTTCTGCCAAGCTTTTTGTCTACCAAAACTTGTGTGTGTGTGTATTGCTTCAGAGATTCAAGCTCTACACACTCAAACTTAAAAAAGAGTTCCATTGTGGAGGAAGGAAATCTGCAATCTATCTCAATCACAAAAGATAAAATAAACCTTCACTGGACATTGTGATGTGCAAGTTTAGTACTACAAGGGTCAACTAATTTATTATTTTTAAACACGTTTCCCTTCAGCTCTGATAAAAAAAAATTCTTGAATTCTATGTATGAGATGTTTGCAGTTCACATAATTGAGATTTGGTTGATTCAACCATTCTTCTGATATGATGAATGTGCAGTTTTTTCCATTTGCAACTATTTATGGAGGGAAAATGACATTTGATTCAGGACACTGGGAACATCGCAATAAAAAAAAAATTACGATTACGGAAAAAAATTTCCTTCGCCCGCCTTCCGTTTTTAGAAAATTTTCCTCCATTTTCAAGCTGAAACACAATCAGTTATTGAACAAAATTATTTTACAACAACACTCAGCAGAGGGAATATCGCGTGAGAAAAAAAATTACAATTACAAATTAAATCTGCAGTCTGTCTAACTTCACTTTTTGAAAGTGATTATCTTTAGTTTTGAGAACGATGCAAATGATGACAACAAAGTCAGAGTTTCTCGAATCTGCGGAAGAAACTTGTGCCTAAAGTTTGCATGGAAACTTTTGCTCCGTCGAACTTCCGATATCGAAAATTGTTGTCAACACTTTCAAGATGAAATACAAACATTTATGCAATAAATTGATATTTAGTAACAATACTAGACAGAGGAAACTTCGCGAGAAAAAAAAATTACGATCGCGGGAAATTTTTCAGTCCATTTAACTTTCGTTTTCGGACGTTCTGAAAATCGGAATACCGTTCCCCAAACGGAAAGCGACGACCCCCCCCCACACACACACACACTAATCCTCAAAAAAAAAAAAAACATCTTCAGTTTTTTTTTTTTGCATTGATATTGAGTATAACCGAAATATGGCGAAAAAAGCGGAATTCCGCGAATCCGAAGAAGTATCTCATGCTTGATCCCTAACAGTCCGAGATATGCAAAGGGAACTGCTCATGCGGCTACATATGGAAGCCGATTCATGTGTCCATAAACTGATTATGTTTCCAACATGAACGATGTATTCAATTGCATATTCGGAACTCTGAACGGTCGTTTTCTAGCGCACATATTTTTACAAAGGATACATTTTTAATGCGCGAATTTTGCGAGTGGTCCAAAAACGGACCCAAGATTATATATATATACACTGACGGGGAAAAAAAAAAATCCCAACACCAAGAAGGGGTTGTGTTAGAGAAACGACAGTTGGTAGGCGGTGAGAGTACATCTGTAAGATGACGTCTATGCAAATTTCGCGCTCAGCACATACGTGTGGCGCTAGTAGCGTCCCTCGGAACATGCAAAGCAGGTTTTCTGTAAATACGCGCTGTAATGTTCGTGAGCGTTAGTTATCGTTGAGATTCGATGTAGTGTGTTGATGTTAGTCAAGAATGCCTTTAAGAAGAAGAAGAAGCCATTATCAACAGCTCACGGAGTTTGAACGAGGTCGTGTAATAGGGCTACGAGAAGGTGGATTTTCTTTCTGCAATATTGCAGAACGACTTGGCAGGAATGTAGCCACTGTGCATGATTGTTGGCAGCAGTGGTCAAGGGAAGGTACTGCCTCAAGAAGACCAGGTTCCGGCCGGCCACGTGGCACTACTGAGAGGGAAGACCGCCGTGTACGGCGTATGGCCGTGGCGCATCATACCGCATCTGCGGTAGCAATTCCAGCTACAGTTGCCCCCACGGTGACACAACGAACTGTTGCAAATCGATTACTTGAAGGACAGCACCGAGCCAGATGCCCTGTAGCGTGCATTCCACTTACTCCAAACCACTGCCGTTTGCGACGTCAGTGGTGTCAAGCTAGAGCTAATTGGAGGACGGAGTGGAGATCTGTTGTGTTTTCTGATGAAAGCTGGTTCTGCCTGGGTGCCAGTGATGGCCGTGTGTTGGTTAGAAGGCGTCCAGGTGAGCGCCTGCAACCAACCTGTCTGCGGCCGAGACACACTGGACCTACACCTGGAGTTGTTCTGGGGAGCAATTTCCTATGACAGCAGGAGCACTCTCGTGGTTATCCCACGCACCCTGACTGCACAGTTGTACGTCGGTCTGGTGATTCAACCTGTTGGGCTGCCATTCATGAACAGCATTCCAGGGGTGTTTTCCAACAGGATAACGCTCGCCCGCATACCGCTGTTGTAACCCAACATGCTCTACAGAGTGTTGACATGTTGCCGTGGCCTGCTAGATCACCAGATCTTTCTCCAATCGAGCACGTATGGGACATCATTGGACGACAACTCCAGCGTCATCCCCAACCAGCATTAACCGTCCCTGTATTGACCGACCAAGTGCAACAGGCATGGAACTCCATCCCACAAACTGACATCCAGCACCTGTACGACACAATGCATGAACGTTTGCGTGCTTGCATTCAACATTCTGGCGGTTAAACCGGTTATTAATGTACCAGCATTTCACATTTAAAATGGCTCTTCTCGCGCTTACATTAAGCTGAGATCTTGAAACCTTAATCGATTAAATATGTTACCTATACAAATGTATTGCCGCCATTTCATTCCTCTACAACTATTTTTTCGTGGTGTTGGGATTTTTTTTTCCGTCAGTGTATATATATATATATATATATTCTTAAAATTTCTTCAGGCGGGAGGCGGGTAACAACTTTAATTTCGGAGGGAGTTTAAAGTTTTCTGCGGGAGTCCCGCCTTGAATTTTAATCCCCTGATACAATAATCAGGAAGTTTCTTCTAAAGAAAAAAATCCTTTTTGGAAATAAAATATTTCAGAAAAAAACTTCCTGATTACAGTATTGTATTTATACTATGCTGTAATCAGGAAGTTTCAGGGCACACAATTTTCTGTCGCCCACTTGCCACTGCCAATCGAAAATTTATTTTTGGGATAAGAAAAAATAAATTTCAGGTGTTTTCTATTCAACTTCGTCAAAAATATGTTGCCGATGTCCGGCGGGTTCCATTTGTTTACGCTTGTACGACTATCGAATCCGCAGGCTGTCGTAGGTGAGAGTTATTACCCATATCTATGACCCGCCCCATACGGGAGAGAGTGCAGTTGAGGACACAACTGGAAAAATGAAAGAATAGTATCCTATAGTTTATTTGCATTTTGACTGAAGCGCGAACTCAATCCATCTTTTACTGTCACATTAGTAACGATAAAAGATGTTAGGCTTAGAAAGTCGTGGCGCATTTTGTAAAAAAAAAATACGGTACCTGGGCTTTGTTATGCAAAATATGAAAGTTTTGTTACTTTTCCCCTATTATATGTTGGACAGGGAAAGCTATGAATAAATAACAGCCATTCAAGATAGCTGCAAAAATGTAAATAAACTGGAAGTGGCTTTCCCACCGAACATCAGCCACATATTTTTGACAAAGTTGTATGAATAAAGAAAAAAAAATGTGAAAAAATATAATTTCCGCTAAAAATACTCTCTTAGAAATGCTTAAGCAGCGGGGCGAGGAAGCTATGGATACTAACAGTCTCACACGAGAGCCGTGAAAGCGTAAACAAACAGGAAGGCACTTTCACGCCGAACAGCGGCCACATATTTTTGACGAAATTACATGACTGAAAAAACATGTGAATTACAATTTCTGCTATCAGAAATGTTTGTTTAAGCAGCAGAAAAAAATAAAATTAGAAAACAGATTCACTCATTTGCTTAAAAATCCATAAAACTAGCCCGTTGATCTGGCTGATTTATCATGAAATAAGAATTGAGGGGTGTATACGAACTGGAGAAATATTTTTCTTTTTGCGAGTGAACAATTCTGAGGGAGCAGTCTCCTGCTCCCTCAGAAATTGTGACTTCGCTCTATCCGGGTTATCTGATAGCTGCGCGTCGCGTCCCCTCAGCAGCCAACAGAAGGCCCTGCAACATTCCACCCTCGAGAACGGAGTCCCCTTGTAATCCCATCCCCCACCCGCTATGGTTACGGCTGTGCCGAGATGTGCCTTGACCACCCACCCACATGGCACTGACATTTCGCCTACAGGAGGAAGGCGGGGGTTGGGGAAATGGAAACGCTACTTGGATCCATTTATTTGTCCGCAGATTTGTTAAGCAAAGCTGCAGAAAAGAAAAAAAGAGGAACTTTTTTTTGTGTGTGTGTGATTTATATTGGAAAAGAAAAGAGTAAATTGATCTGCAAGATTTGTTGAGCGATCTGCGACTGGGCCCATAACATACATACACCAGCTAAAAAGCATATGAACCTTTATTTAGTATCAAGTAAGTCTATCTTTGTTGTGAATAACAGCAAGTATGCAATGCAGCATGGGTTCTATGAGGTGCATGACTTCATTTTGGTTCAAAGGTTGTTAGTTATTCCTGCAGCAGAATGTTGTGCGACTCTGTTAGTGTTGTTGGAAGAGGCCAGTGACACTGAATAGCTTTTCCCAGCAGGTCCCATGAATTTTCAGTGAGATTGAGATCAGGCGAGATGATGGAAGCCCACCTCTTGCTTATCAAAGTATTCTTGCATAATTCTAGTATGATATGCTGTTGCATCACATTCACCAAAAAAGTGTAACAATTCAGAGTGCACTTTGTCCACTACAACATTCGGGTATTCCCTAGATATCATCTTACCTTCCACTGGTATCAGCAGACCCAGTCTGTATCAATGAAAAAACATCCATCCCCTGTGGCATGGTGCCACCTCCAGATGTTTGGATTGTGTTCACAAGTTGTGAGGTTCTCACCACACTCTCTGCAGACCATCAATGTAAAGCAATGTATGCACGTTTCATCCAACCACATCATGTTCTTCCATTATGCCACTCTCCATTCACAGCATTGTTGGCACCACTGTAAGTTTTTTTATGTTTTTTGTTGTGACAGGTGGCTTCTAAATGGGCAGACAACTTCCTAGACCAATTTCTTTTAACTCCCTGCCCATGATTCGCATTGAAATGGCTGTTCTTGGCTGTGGTTGAATCCAGCAGTCAGTTGCTGCACACTGGATTATCTGTTCTTCTGTCATGACAGTCACACTCTTTAAGTCCAGTTTTCTAGCCCCAATTTTGCCTTTTGCATATGAAAGATCCATTTGTCTTCTAGTTACTTAAACATATTTGAAATGCTTGCTTTTGAGAAACCACTAATTTGTTTTATTTTGTTAATAATGGCTTCCACTAAATATGTGCCTCTAATTAGACTTTTTTCAATTTCTGACAGATTGTGAGTTTTCTTATGTTTAAATGAGTTACTGCAGTCAAATAATAATCCATACACTCTATGAAGGAAAAGGAAAAATGCCATCTGCCCACGTGACTAATATGTTTTCATGTTTGTGACCTTATCATGAAGTTTTGTGATTTTTTTTTGCCACTGTGTGTATATTTCCATGATATTCCTCTGACCTTCTAGTTAGTCCAGAGCTACAGTCATTTGCAAAAGTTTAAGACCACCTGCCAATTTATTGAAAATTAAGATTTTCAACGAAACAACTAATTACTAATCAGAGATATTTGAAAAATGACACCACAGATGAATACTTACATTCTTTAGAGCACAAAAAGACCAAAATCCGCGATTTGTGTGGCCTTTTGTTTTTTATAACAGACAGAATACGTAGTGGCATACTCGATGAGGGATTTGCAGTAGTCACTTGAAATGTCTTTGTTTGCACCACACGTACTTTATCACATCAATCAAAGCTTGGGAATTTGATGGTTGTTTTTCTGCTACCTTGTCTTCTAAAATGGCCCACAAATTTTTAGTAGGGTTAAGGTTGGGACTATTACCGGGCCAGTCAAATTCAGTTATGTTTTTCTCTGCAGGTAGTCGTTTACTCTCTTTGATCTGTGGCACGGAGCACCATCATGCATAAAGATTGTACATTTGTGCAGTTGCATATGAGTTAACAGCTTCTCATGTAACATTTCCACATAAAAAGGACTAGTCATGGTAGTGTCTGTCAACAAAAAGGAAAATGAAGCATTACCGGATGCTGGCATAGCACCCCATATCATCTGACTAGGCAGATGTCTCACGGTGCTAATGGTGTATTTTTCATCAAACCCTTTTGCCTTTCAGTCGTTGAACATATGCTTCATGTGATTCAAATTGACACACAGTTGGTGCATTGGAAAACAGAACTTGGCTCCAATTTTGAGCAGTCCACGATTGATGAAGCTTCGCCAACTAGGGTCTCTTCTTTTCCATGACAGAGGTTAGTCAAGGTTTATGTGCAGGGTTTATAAGACTAATCTAAAATCATTGCTAAGATGTCTGGGAAACAGTGCTGATACTAATATCAGATCCTTTTGAATGCAGAAAGACCTTGATTTTCTTGCATGAACTCCTTGGAAAATGCATAACTATTCACCTTACAGTATTCTCATCACGTGGGGTTGTTTTCCTTGGTTGTTCATTTCTCTTTTGGTTGCAAAATTCACCTGTATCTTGATATTTCGTGATCATATTATCATACCTGCCAACTCTTCCGTTTTCCGATTTTTTATACAGTCTTCCGTTTTTTGGCCGGAAGCACTTTTCTTCTGGATTTTGAAATTTTCTGTATTTTTTGCAAAAAATATCCCAATAAGTAAAATATGTTACAGAGATGGGAATTCTGTGCCATTGTGTGCCAGAACCCCCGTGCCCCATCGTCATCGCCAGGACTTCGGCACAGTAAATTCTCCATGCAAACCATTTCGCTTGACACTGAATAAGATCATGCAGTGGGAAGAAAGTTTCAGACTCCAAGTACTGCGGATTTTGCGTAGTTACTATGGAAATCATCGGTCCTGTACGGACTACGACGGAAAACATAAACTATGCTATAGAAATCGGCGGTCTGCTATGGACAGCGGAAAATTTTGAGTAAGCTATGGAAATGGTCGATCCGCTATGGACAACAGAAATTTTTGAGTAAACTATGGAAATGGTTGATCCGCTATGGACGATGGAAAACATTGAGTATGCTCTGGAAATCATTGGTCCGCTGTGAACGACAGAAAACATCGAGTATGCTACGGTGATTGAAAAATCTCAGTGAAATATTGCTGTTAAATATCTATGTAAAGTTTATTTTCATGTTTTCAAGAACCTAACACTTGTTAATGGGTTCTAAAGACCATAGTGAGCTACTCCCAGTTTGTGTAGGCACTTATTACATTTACTGCAGGATTCCTATTGGTGTGTGAGGAAAACTAGAAAAAGAAAAATGTTAGTTCCACTTAGTGTTTCTGAACTTTAGAAGCAGGTCTGTGTCCCTGATAATGTTAAAGAAAGCAGAAGAAAACAGTATAGCTTTGAAAAGAAAAGAAAAATGTGGACATTGAAAGTGTCCAGGTACTTCTCAAGGAAACAAAAATTGTCTGATATCCTGGCACATACTGGAAAAAAAATAAAAGTAAAATAAAGAGCAGCAAGAAAAAAAAAATGAAATTCTGTGTAGGTATCCAGCAAAAAGGATATAATTTTTCTTTCTGACTTGTATAGGTGAAGTGTTTCAAAATCTAGTAAATTATACTTAATGGACTTCTTTATTAATCTTTCCCTTGTTTTGTTGAAGTGGATGTAAAAATTTGTGTGTAACTATTGCAAGATAAGATATACAGTTTCTGCTCTGTGTGGACATTTTATATTGTATAACAAACTGACGTCAGAAAAATCTTCCTGATTATTACGCAATCTTCTGGTTTTCCATTAAATTTAGTTTGCAGCTATGTATTATGAATAGCAGTCTTGCTCAGATTCACCTTTCTGTTTATGTCTTGTTCGGAATATCTTTCATGATATAATGTCACTATTTGTGCCCTCTGAGTAACACTTAATGACGCTTTTTTTGCCCATTTTTCGCTATATAAAAAATACGTACAAAACCTCTCAGCATAAAATCCAGAAGCAAACTGATGCTCACACGCTTTCTCCAACTCTATTAATAGCTGCCGCTGTGGAATAATGCAACACTGACAGGAAGTTGAATAATACGGACAGTAGTAGCTGACGCAATCGGCAGAAATCTCCTAATACTAACAGGTGGTCTTAAACTTTTGCAAATGACTGTAAGTAGGCAAAAAATAAAATAAACCCATGGCAAGTTATTCAATAGATTTTAAAAGGTACACGATGGGACTCTCATACAGTGGATTTGTCAGACTTGTTTTGGCAGCTATGTGGAAAGTGCTTCTTTGAATGAAAAATCATAAGTACCAAGCTGATAGAATGTTTTTTTTTTTTTTTTTTTTTTAAGATTTAAGCCAACATTGTAAGAACTTAGTGCTAAAAATTATGGAACCTAGAGAAAAACCTGTGTTTCCAGAATCTGCTAAATCTTACATCACTTAATTACTCTTCTCTTCATGATTAGATGTATGCAAACTTCATATGTATAATGATAAGGAATGGCAAATATCCTTGTAACAATATGGCACTAGAGAGGATTCGTGGAGAGGTATTCCTAATATGACATTGAAAATGAACTCTATGCTTTCAGTTATGTAAAAAAATATTGTTATATGGGACGATTCGGTTGTGACTGCTACTTCCTTCATCCATTGAATGTACCAGAACGTGAGGTGATGACACGTCAGGAAATGTGAATCATGAAAAAAAATGTGACTTGTTTATTCTCCAAACATCCTATCACCCAGCAGTTTGTGGGTTTTATACCTTACAACTCTTTTTCTTTCACATAACTGTGCTCAATAGTTAAATCCTTTGGTTATAAGTTGGCTGTTAAATCTACCCACATCTTCTCAAACTAATTCTAAAAGACAGATATTCAATTAAGCCCCTTGATTCTTCAGCTGTTTATGCTGTTCCAGACAACACCTACTCGGGTGTAACCTTTTACAGGGTATCTCAGCTAAAAGTAGCATGGGTTGGAACAGTGAAGAATGAAGAAATAAAACGTATAATAACATTGCTGTTCATATATTGCAAGACATGTCAACACTATGGTTACAACAGTCTTGTCATGTTGTCACAATAAGTGCTAAAAATGTTCGCGTGCCTGGTTACTTCACAGTATAGTTCTCTTGAGCATATTGTGGAAGACATCACATAACTCATGTATGATTCTGTTAATAACTTTTTATGATTTTGTAATATTGGTCTTCAGTTCATCTAGTGTGTGTGAACTAGTTTCATACATTTTGTCTTTAAGGTTCCCCCACAAGTAAAAGTCACATGTACTAAGGTCAGGCGAATGAGGGGGCCACTGCCCTTTGGACACTGTTCGCTCAGAACTGAATACCGAATGCACTTAATGCAAAGATGTTTGTGAAAGTATGCGTACAGTTTTTCCTCTTCTATCGACTGCTTAACGAACACATTGAATGTCGTTTGTGTACCGCTCTGAGTTAATGGTGGTGTTGAAGAATGTGGGTCCAATGATTCTGCGTGTGGACAGTGCGCACCATACCCCAATCTTTTCACTGTACAGTGGAGTTTGGAACATTTCTCTGGGATTCCTGGAGGGTCCAGTATCGTGTGCTTTGGCTATTCACATAACCGGAGAGATGGAACCAAGCCTCATCTGATATGAAATACAGGTGAGGATCCATAAGACCTTGTGCAATTTCATTGTGTATCCATTGACAGTATCCTAGTCGTTTAGTGGTATCTGCTGGGAGTAGCTGTTGAACACTCATTACTTTGTATGGTTTCAACTGCAGCGCACGAACTTCACAATGACAAGATGAGCGCGACATACCATTTTGTTGCAACAGCTGGCGTGTAGACTTCCGTGGACTCGCACTTATTCTTCTGGCAATACTATCCACTGCTTCAGGTTTGCACAGAGTGCTGTCTTACATGTGTCCAATTCAGCACACTTCCTGTTTCCCGAAATTTCTGGACCAGCTGTTGAATAGTCCTTGCTGCTGGTACTGATGTTGTTGGGAACTTTCACAGCTAATGGCTCTTGAGTGGCCTTGAAGGATTTCGACGAAAAGTAGTTCTCCATTACAAACAACCTTTCTTGTGGACTCGGTGGCATTCCGAACAGCATAAATGCCATTCAAACAACAACACGAATCTCAGCTACAAAACCTGTAAAACAAACGTTTACATTAAATACACCTTCAAAAATGTTTCCAATGTTTACATTAATCTACGGGTGCAGTGCTACTTTTAGCTGGGACACCCTGTACCTTGGAAGTACTTACTGCCTTATTAATCGACGTATAGATATACATATTTGTGATGTAAAGAAAGGTGATTCATGTGTTTCATTACATCATTATTACCCACTGATGAAACGTCTGCCATACCAAATTGTGAAAACACAAAACATCTTGCGCCTTTTGTTAATCAGGAATCTTGCAGATATGAAAGCATTGAAATTTACCTTTTCCATAATAATTGTAACACAGAGACTTACCATGTCATATTCCTGTCATTTGGAAATCCATTCTCAAGTATGGCAACTTTGAATGAATGCATGTTACCACCCATGTTGTTCACATATTTTTTGTGGCGGAAGAAGGTAGCAGTCACTGTTGTAACAATTTAATGTACATAACTAAAAGTGTGGAGTTCATTCCCAATATCATATTAGAAACTCTTCTCCATGAATATCTGTGGTGTACTGATATGTGCTCACTTATTCAGTGCTGATCCTGTGACCTGTTGAGCTGACCATGTGTGGCAGACTTTTTAAAACTTTTTTTTTTATTACTCCTAATATTCTTTTAGACAAAATTCACATTTAAAAGACTGAATAATTTAGTGCCACAGATTTTGATTTTATAATTAAGGACATCAAAACCGAGGATCACCAACTCTGGCATTATTTGGCCCTAATTTTAAATTTATTTGTTCTGGAATTTTCCCAGATTCCTGAGTGTTCTGGATACAAAATGATGCCAGATAAAAGATTTCATACTGTATTTGATTAATATAATTGTTGGTAATAACATAATCTTTACAGTTTGAAACGGAATTATTGGAAAACAAGGAACTTCCCTCTAATGGTTGAAATAAATTGTCTGTATGTAACAGTTAATATGAGGCCACTTATACATTTTCCTTGCTTGTTGATTCTTTGTGTGTGTGTTCATTGCAGGAGCTAGCACATTATAATTGGGCTAGTAAGTAGTTAGAACTGTTCATAGAAGTTCAGTAAGGTGTCCATCAGTTAAAACAGAGGGCACATTGAATTAAAGATTTTTGCATTGACCACAGGGATTCGCAAGAATATATTATACCAAAAATAGAAGTCAATTTTTGTGCAAATTTTTAAGTTGTAATAAATTTATGTCTTGAAGATTCTGTGGCTGAGCTCGAATGTCAGTGAAAAATGCTGCATCCCCTAACCATTTAATATCTTGAAGGGGAGGGAGAGTTTGCCCCTCCTTGTAAGAAATTTCTTGGTCAATTCCAACAAGTGTAAACGCTTGCTGAATACATTGCTCACTGACAATCGTCTGACAAATACAAAACCACAATACATCATCAGAAGATTTTCCCCTCAAAGACTCCAGTTCCTTATGCACAGCACCTGAAACTCTTCCACAATCAGCAAGTTATACCAAATGCACTGTGCCACAATCGGTAAGTTAAATCTTTTTTGAACTCCCAAGGCTAAATCTAGTGTGATCTTGAGCTTTGGGCCTCCAGTACCTCCAGCCTTTCCTTTATTGGAATGGTTAAAGTAGGTCTGGTTTTCAATCCATTCATCATTTTAGTTTCAATACATAAATCTTTGATCATTTTCAACTAAGAGAGAAGTGACAGAGCACTGAATTTGGTGACTGGTTCTGCGAAGTCAGTCAGTAAACTTTGTTTTGGAGACATGCATAGAAATACCTTCTGTGAAGCAGGGAAAACTTTCTTGTAATTAATTAAATTCTCTTCCAGATGAGTAGCTTACAACAAAGATACTTGACTGTTCTTAGATTTTAGGAGAAGTGTGTAATCAAGCATTTACTGCAACAGAGTGCATGTATTTCTGATTATATGGAGGGTACTAACACTATATATCCTTCAGGCAAAGCTCATAGCAGAGAGTGGCAAGAGCACTTCTACACTTCAGTAATTGGAAAGTAATGATCATGTAAGCAAGTTGCCACTCAATAAGTAATGCTGACTATATCATGTGCATTTTAATTTTCATTGTTCTGCTATAGAAGTTTTTAATTGATGCTGATGTGTTTGGACTTTCTCATGCTGTAATAATCATAACTTCAGCTGTAGCCAGGGAGTCTAAGAATAAAGTTGTTTTAGATCTGAATGCAAAGTTACAGCACCTGAGATCAGCAATGAACTGAAGTTTAGAGTGAAACAAGTAATGCAAAGTTAGAAAAATCTAAGTGTATTTGATTTTGGACAAGTCTAGTATAAACTACAACCATTTGGATAAAAGTAACGGTTTAGGGAAAATTCACTAGTGGGGCATCAGTGAAATCTTATGAGAATGTGTTTTAAGTGGAAGAGCTAGATACTTCTCATGTTTGAGTCAGCAATATTTCAATACATACATCTTTGTGTTGTCTGTGAAAGAACTAGCTACAGTATTAGGGAAAAGGATTTGACAACCTCTCTAATGTAAGTTTTGTATACCTTCAGAAAGGTCAGAATGTTTTTAAAGGAACCTGTGTGAGATGGAAATGTTTTCGAAGAAATTAAAAAAAAATATTCTACAAAATTACTTCAATTGTCGAAGGTTATGAACATTTCATATAGTAATAAGACAGGTTTCATTATTATTATTTTCATGGTGTTGCAAAACTGTTTAAAAGACAAAAAGGTCATAGGAAAAATCAGACATTAAATAGCCTGTGTGCATAATCACACCATAAAACAAAGCAAAAGTTCCAACTTTTGCTACAATCTATAACAGGTATGAGATGGTGCATGGATGTTTCAGTTGTAATGAACAGTTTAAACCAGTTTCTCTCTAAAGACTTGCTGATCATTATAAAAGTTTGTGGAAAACAAGAAGTGGGGGTGGGGATAAGCAAAATAATTCAGAACTCATTCTTTGACATATTTTGACTATTGGCAGGTGTTGTTTCTGTCCTTTGGATAGTTATCAAGGTCTGTTCTCAATGCTTTGATTGGCTTGACCAATGGTCCACAACCTTTATGATCTTATGGATTCAATTTCAACCTTAAAAAATGTTTCATGAACACCCAGGTGCTATTAATAGTTCCTTCCCCCTAAATATATGTTTTTATGGTTGTCTAAATGTTCTAGGAAGAACTGAAAGCTGCTTAGTAATACAGTTCTCATAATATTTGCAAACAAAATTATGAAATCATACTTATTACCTGAACAAATTCAGGTATGAAGCTTAGCAATTTATGCTTTTAAGAGAATGTTTTTATATTGAACTAGCTTTTGCCCACGACTTCGTTCACATGGGACTTGGAACATATTATTGGAACATACTATCTTGAATATATTATTTATCATATGTAGTTACAATGCTTCTGCATATACCGCATTTTTAGTTTGGTTGCAATTTATTACTTAAGCATACGAACGCTCAAATAATAATATAGGTACCTTCTCAAAATTCACTTAAAATTGAGACCTTAGCAATCAAGGAAGCAATGTCAGTGCGTACATCTGCACTATGTGTCGGTTCACATGGCTGGTCACTGATATCGAAGTGGGTGTGTCTTCCCACATGGCACCGAAGTGAGACGCGGCAGTGTTTTACATAAACATTTGTTGTTCATCCCCGGGAAGAAATAAGCTTTTGAACAGAGAAAGAATTTCCCAAATCGGTTTGGTAGTTTCCGAGATTACATGACAGTGTTTTACATAAACATTTACTGTTTGTCCCCATTTTAGCTTTAATAAGTTTTTGAATGGTGAAAGAATTTTCCATATTGGCTTGGTAGTTTCCGAGATTACCTCTTACAAACATATACAAACTTGCAAACTTTTTATAATATTAATATAGATTACTGATGTGTTAAGATGTTTAGACTGGTGAGATGGCTATTGATGCTTATGTTTTGTTAAAATTGAGATATTAAGCTGGAGTAAAAAGGGTATGAATCTTAAATGTGGTTCCATCAATACTGGACTTATTTTCTTCAACTTCCAACACAGTTGACCTAGAAAATTACCTTTCAGAAATCTGATGTGACACAAAGAAGTAAGGACATAGCTGTTTTGCTAAATCCAAGGGAAATTAGAAGTCTTTCTTATAAGTTTTGCGTCACGGTGAACTGTAGAAAGTTATAACATGAAAGTTTTGTATAGCTATCAAATTCTTTGGATATCAGGTTTGTGATATTCCATCATCAAAGATATCAATGGTGAACACATGACAAAATTCACAGTGTTGGTTTGGATTTTACTGCAGTCTTTACTGAAACTGGGAAGAGTACTGTTCTACTCTGCATTTACTTTAGAAGCCTCTTTTCCAATATGACTAAAAAATGGGAAGCATGAGAAAATAAGCTTCATATCATGAACATGTTCTTCATAATTTGGAGTTTCCCGTTAGCTTGGGCAAATTACAAATCTCACCCTTTCCCTCTCTAATTTAGGGTAAAATTAAGTCCATTTAATTGCTCAAAATTATTTGCCATGTATTTCAAGTTTGTAACAAATGCAAATCAGTAATGCAATTTCTGTTATGTTTTTTCTTCTTCTCTGGTTTCGTTGTTAGCAGTACACTTTCAGTAATTTCCCAGCAATTTTGTTTATTTGAAAATCATCTTAAGCTTCTTGGTAGAAAAAGAATACTGTATCATAGTTTAACTTTGTAAGCAAACTAGTGTGTGAAATACACATAGCCGCTCTGGTGGCTTCAGTCGTCTGAGCGATGGCTACTGACCATTCGTCTGCGATGGGTTCGTGTTCGAATCCCGGTCAGGCATGGATGTTGTGTATATCTTATGGCACTGGCTCTCCCTTCCCTGGAGTCAGTGACCCTAAATTAGGGACGGACGACTGCTTATAGCTCACTGAGTTGCTCACAGTGTTTGTTAACCCCCCCCCCAAAAAAAAAAGAAATACACATATACTCACCCTACATTCATTGTAGGACTAATACTATTTTTAAGCACATGTTTTGTCAATTCATGGTATGAACCACGTGTACCTCGATTTGTTTGATATTATAAATATGTATACTTAGAAGGATATGATATTATAAATACATTGCTGTGGTCGCGGTCACGATCCCACCGTGGACCACCAATGTTGTAACCGTGGTCCCACCGAGGATCACTAATGTAACGACTGTGGCCGAGCAATTATTAAATTTCTTTTCCATGGTAATTCGATGTTGTCCTTGGCGCAAAGACTGTAATTTATGGGCACACACTTAAACAATTAAAACCAATCGCATTCGTACACATAAATAATGTATCCTGCAAATGCTCTGACTGCACTAGACGTAAACATTTAATTGGCTATGAAAATAAAAGTGGCGCAAATACGTATAACAATTTGTTGTCTGCTGATCTTAAGTGCTGGGTTATCTTTAACCAAAATTTGTTCCCGTTATAAAGTTTTTGCGTGCTTAAATCCCACAGTTCAGTTCTTACCAATTGACTAGTTCAGTTCACTATAAACTGCAATTTTGATCGGCTCATACATTCCTAACAGTTACTCTACTATCAGCGTACCAAATGTAACAACAATAAAAAAAAAGTTTTTACTTACATGGGGCTGACAAGAATAAATCCAATTAGCGATTTCACCTGTAAATTGACCCCGCACGGGGATAACTGGTTTTCCAGTTATTTGGGGAGCGAGCGCCCCCACGGCCCGAGCTAACCTTGTGACGGTTTCTCTTGCCTCTGCGGCTTTAACGATTACATCACCGAAGGGACAGCTGTTCATCCAGCTGCTGGGGGATGGCGTCCCCACGGCCCGAGCCAACATGTACTATATGTGATGATATTCACATTTTTTATCTTTTTTCACTTGACATGAACCCGCCTCAGTTGTAGGTTGCTGAGGTTGTGATTATGCGCCAGCTCAGGATTTTAGTTTCTCGTTTTCTTTCCTGTCTTCTCCATTTCATGTTTCTTTCTTTGTTTTTCCGAGCTGGTTAGCTAGACCTACCTGCACGTTTGCCGTGTGTGGTGACCCGTAAGGTGGAAAAGGGGATGCTGGAGGCTGAGGTTTCTGGAGGCCTGGGTGTTGTTGTCGCCAGTTGCCAACACTCCTCTTTGCCCCCTGCTTCACCCTAAACGGGCGGCTGGAAACTAACCCACTCCTAGTCAATGAGGTCTGTGGCCGAGTGGAGCCCAGACCTCTAACGGCTTGTCGTCTCGTACGACAGGGTGAGTCTGGGGATAGGGTGGGCATGCCAAAGGGGTGTTCCCCAGGCATGGGAAAGTCTGGGTGCTCGCCGAGCGCATGTCTGCCCTATCAACTTGCTATATCCGCTTGCTATCCCTAGAGCCGTGTCCTGCGTCCACTTGGGCTTGCGGACCTCCGGTTTTCCCTTGTTGGGCTCGATTGTGGGTGGGGAAGTTGGCGGATGAATCCTTTAAATTTTTTCATGGCTCTCAATGAAATTTCCCATGAACCCAAAACTAAAAGAGGTATGGAGGAAGGTTCAGGTCCTTCCGCCAAAAAATTTGTCGCTGATGTTTCCATTGCTAGATTCTTTTTTGTGCACTCATTGGACCCTTCAAAGCCTTTGAGTGCCAAAAGTCCATTTTGGATCCATAAAGCACTGCAATCAATTGCAAGCTCTCCTAAAAGCATCAAGAAGCTCCAGTCTGGAGATCTTGTTGAGATGTCTACTGTGGCCTACAGTTCCACACTTATCAACACCAGCATGCTGCTTGAGACTCCGGGCAAAATAACACCACACGGTTACCTAAATTCATCTCTAGGTGTTGTCTCCTCTCGGGATCTTATTGATTGCACTGAGGAGGAACTTCTCGAAGAACTGAGGAGCCAACATGTTACGGGTGTGCGGCGTATTTCTTTCAGGAGGAATGGGCAGTTTGTCCCATCCTGGAACATTATCTTGACATTCAACTGCCCTTCCCTGCCTACATCCATCAAGGCAGGGTATCTCCACCTCGAGGTACGACCGTACATTCCTAACCCGTTGAGATGTTTTAGGTGCCAGTCGTACGGCCACTCTCAGCAGTCATGTAGGAGTACTCCTAGGTGTGGACGCTGTGGTGCCACAGAGCATCTACTCTCAGAATGTGTGGCCGAGGCCGAGTTTTGTGTGAACTGCAAGGGTTCACACCCAGCATCAGCCAAAGATTGTCCCAAGTGGAAGGAGGAGAAGGAAATCTAAAGGCTCAAAACGGTGGAAAATATTTCCTATCCTGAGGCCAGAAGAAGAGTGGTTCCCGTTACATCTAATCGGCGATCATACGCTTCAGTGGTGGTTGCCAAATCTACGGTTGGCATTCAGACCGACGTTCAGATCTCCCCTAACTGTCCATTCAATATGGAGGAAATCATCGCAGCCGGACTGGAGGCACTCCAGTCGCGAGCTAGGGGTCTGAAAGCGGCACCCGCCACTTCACCGAAGCAGACTCACTCCAACACCAGCAAGGGAACTCAGGCCACTTCTTCTGGCAAAAACGCCAACACTAACACCAACACCAACACCAAGGTCAAGGATAAGAAGAGCATTTCTTCTCCTTCAAAGTCTCAGCCAAACAATCAACGTCGAGCAAATCCCGCTAAGACACTTGGGACAAAGCATTCACCAATCTTGGCCCCTGGTCACACACCACCAACTCTGGGGGAACGCTCACCAGAGGAAATGGAGGCTGACCAAGTTTAACTATTTCCTTTTTCATTTCATTTTTGCCCATGGGTTCAATAATTCAGTGGAACTGCCGAGGTTTTCGCACCAGTTTTGATGACGTGAAACATCTGCTTTATTTGTACTCTCCGGTGTGCCTTTGTCTTCAGGAGACAAAGCTTAAACCATCAGACCTGCTTTCAGTTCGAGGCTACAGTGCTTTTCGGACAGACCACTCGTCTGGAAATATAGCCTGTGGGGGTGTCGCTATTCTTGTCCCTCACATGGTTCCGTTATCTTCCGTCGCGGTTTCCACAACTGTGTAGGCCGTGGCGGTTCGTATTTCTATGCCTGTGCCTCTTACTGTTTGCAGTGTTTTATCTACCACCGGATGAGGATGTTAGCGTCTCTGTTCTGGAGAGCTTGATTGATCAGCTGCCCTCACCCTTCCTTCTTTTGGGTGACTTTAATGCTCATCATCCTTTGTGGGGTAGTGTCAGCGCCAGCGCTAGTCGCATAGAGTCTCTTCTGTGCTCGGCCTCTGTGTGCCTTTTAAACACCGGTGCTGACACTTACTTCCACGAGCCGACAAGATCTTTCAGTGCGATTGATTTGACCTTGGGTTCACCATCGATCACTGCTGACTGGTCGTGGACGGTGTGTAAGGATCTCCACGGGAGCGACCACTTCCCAATCGTCCTCTGGCACCATGCAAACGTGCCATATTCTGCCTCCCGCCCACCTCGATGGAGGATGGATTATGCCAGATGGGAGGTCTTCACATCGTCTGCGGTGATATCTTCTGAAATGGTGACCCAGGGGTCAATCGACGCAGCTGTACTTAAAGTCACAACTTGTATTCTTCAGGCAGCTGATCTTTCAATTCGTAAAACATCTACGAAGCTCCCCAGAATTCCGAAACCTTGGTGGAACCCTAAATGCGCAGCGGCTAGGAGAGCTCAACACAAGGCCTGGTCTACTTTTCGGCGTTATCCAACCGAGGCTCATCTCGTTGCTTTTAAACGTGCTAAATCCTATGCTCGGTTGGTGCGTCGACGTAGCAAGAGGGAGTCTTGGATCCAGTATGTCTCACCTCTTACCTCACGTGCCAATTCGAAAACTGTGTGGGAAAGGATTCGTAAGATCCGGGGTACCTACAGTTCACACCAGATTGCCATTCTCGAGAGTAACGGCTGCACATATGCTGACGTCGGGGAGATGGCAGATTGTTTGGGGGAGGCGTTTGCCTCCGTTTCGAGTGATCTGGCGTATCCGGCCTCCTTTCATAGGATTCAATCCTCCGCGGAACGCCAGAGAATCTCTTTTGCGCCATATACCGACACTGGTTATAACTCCCCCTTCAGCATGTGTGAACTTCGGGTGGCTCTGCATCGGTCCGGGGCTACTTCTGTCGGTCCCGATGACATCCACTACGACATGCTCCGTCATCTCTCCCAGTCGTCTCTCGAGAACCTTTTAATCTTATACAACCGCATCTGGTTAGAACACAGTTTCCCGGAGTCTTGGCGAAAGGCTTTTGTTCTACCTTTTCCGAAGCCTGGCAAGGATCCTAAGTCTCCCTCTAGTTATCGCCCAATTGCTCTCACTAGCTGTCTGTGTAAAGTTCTCGAACGCATGGTTAACTCACGATTAATTCATTTTTTAGAACATCATCAATTACTTTCACCATCACAAAGCGGTTTTCGGCGTCATCGTTCACCTCACAATCATCTCCTGCACCTTGAGAGGTCTGGCGCTCTTTGGCCAACCATGGCCCTTGCGCCAATAAAATCTAACCAACCAACCAACCAACCAACCTTGAGACATCTGTGCGCGAGGCGTTCGTGCGTAGGCAGCACCTGGTTTCTGTATTCTTTGACATCGAGAAAGCCTATGATCGTGCGTGGCGGCACGGGATTATCCGTGACCTCCACGCATGCGGATTGCGAGGGAATCTTCCGACTTGTAAATTTTCTTCGCAATCGGGTGTTCCAGGTGCGCCTGGGTACGACGCTATCTGCAACATTCCATCAAGAACAAGGTGTTCCTCAAGGTTGCATTTTATCTGTCACATTGTTCATCCTTCGCATTAATTGTCTCCTCACAAATCTTCCTCCTGCGGTTTCGGCTACTGTGTATGTCGATGACTTGCACATCTTCTGCTCGTCATCGAGCATGCGTTTCATTGAAAGGCAGTTGCAGTCTAGTATTAATCAGATTTTGAAAGCGGCGAATAGCAATGGTTTCGTTCTTTCTCCCGACAAGACAGCGTGTGTTCATTTCTGCCGGAGGCGTGGCCTCCATCCTGACCCCGAGCTGTATTTGGACCGTGCAGCCATTCCAGTTTTGCCGGAGACCAAGTTCCTTGGACTGACCGTCGACCGTGCGCTTACGTTCCGTGTGCACGTTCGGCGGCTCAAGATTTCCTGTCTGCGTGCTCTTTCTATTCTAAAAATCCTTTCGAGGGTTTCGTGGGGCGCAGACAGGATCTCTTTGTTTCGCATTTACCACTCCTTAATTCGGTCGAAACTGGATTACGGCTGTATCGTGTATGGCTCGGCTAGTCCTTCCGTTCTCCGGCCTTTGGATGCTGTTCATCATCAGGCGCTGCGTCTTTGTACGGGAGCATTCCGAACATCTCCGATTCCCAGCCTTTACGCTGATGCGAACGAACCATCGCTTGAATTACGCCGTCTGCAGCTGTCTGTCCACTTTTACTTAAAACTTCGGTCTTTTCCAGACCATCCTTTGTACGGTGCAGTTTTCCATCGTCAGCATGCTCGTTTATTTGCGAACCGGCCCTCGTGCGTTCCAACCTTCGGTCTTCGTATGGCGGCCGTAGCTCGTGATGCAGGGCTCGACTTGTCGCTTGTTGCAGCGACCAGGGGCTTTGGGGATCCTCCATGGCACCCACTTGGTGTCATGGTTGATACCACCTTTACGTCTTTCGACAAATCCTCAACCCCTGCGTCAGTGTACCAGCAGCTCTTTGCTGAGCACCGTGCCCTCAAAACTGAATACACTCCCATTTTCACTGATGGCTCCAAGATGCATGAAGTCATTGGATCCGCAGCTGTCTGTGTTGATGACGTGTCAGTAGCGCGGATCCCAGCTGAGGCCACGGTGTTTTCGGCGGAGATGCATGCTCTGTATCTTGCACTTCTTCATGTTCAGTCGAGTTCTCATCATAGTGCTATGGTCTATACGGATTCCTTAAGTGTCCTGCAGTCTTTGTCATCGCTGGACTATTGTAATCATCCTTTTCTTTTGAACGTACGAGGGCTTCTTCGTACCTTACTCGAGGCCGGAGTCCAGATTCAATTCTTCTGGATTCCTGGGCATGTTGGAATATCGGGTAACGAGTGTGCTGATGCGGCCGCTAGATCTGCTTCCTCTTTGGTCGTCACACCCTTGCCACTCTTTCATCGCGATTTTCGATTTCTTGTTCGTGATCATATCAAACAAACGTGGCAGGGTCTGTGGGACCAACAGGTGGAAAATAAACTGCATCGTATAAAACCTATTCTCGAAATCTGGAACTCCTCATCTCGTCGGAACCGCAGGGAGGAAGTGGTGCTTGCGCGACTCCGCATTGGGCATTGTCGTTTCACTCACCGCTTTTTGCTGTGTGGCGACACTGCGCCGATGTGTGAGACGTGCAATTGCCGACTCACTGTCATTTATCTTTTGTGTAGCTGTGTTCGTTTTTGTGGTGTACGTTTCCATTATTTTCATTCTCATTTGTTGACCGAGGACGCCGCTACTCTGCAGCGGGTCCTGGATGACCACTGCGATACTGTCGCTATGTTTTCGTTTTTACAAGAGATTGACTTTTTTAAACGCATTTAGATTTTAGCTCTTCCATCATCCTCATTTTTCAGTTTTAATGAATCAACCGAATTTTAAACATTGTATCATGCTTTTAATGCTGTTTGTTTCATTGTCTTTTAGCCCTTCCATCACTCTCATTTTTCACTTTTACTTAATCAGCCAGGTTTTAAGTTTTTTACCATATTTTTAATACTGTTTGGCTGTCCTGTGTCTTGTCTTGTCTTAACTTGTCTTGTGTTTGGCGCTCTTTGGCCAGACATGGCCCTTGCGCCATAAAAACTAACAAACCAACCAACCAACCAACCTGTAAATTGATACACCAACACACTTCCTTTTACGCTGAAGATTTCACAAACTCGCACACATGTTTTTGTTGATGGAGCTTCGCTTCGCCTCGCCTCATAAGATGAGCTCATCTCTTTTGCTGCATAGGGGATGTAATGACTGGATTGATGGTTCTGCACCGACGTCGTTGACATTCCAACCCGAGTTTCGTCTTGGCCTTCGCTTCTCCTTGGAGCGACCACTGTCAAGTCACCGACTTCTGAATTTCTCCGTAGCTTCACTTTTTACTGGGCCAACAAGTCGCTATTCTCATTCGGCTCCCAGCACAGGAATTGCTGCTTTATCACACGGATACAAGCATTCTGCTGTCTTAATGGCAATCTGGCCTATTGAGATACCTTGAGTTGCTGATCTCCGTTTCTTTCAAAAATGCAGGTTTGCTGCTTCATTTTTCCAAATAACATAGCAGCCCAAAGACATCTCATCTTTCACATCGGATACCATACAGGCAACTGCTCTTTCTTCCTTATCTTCAATGCCAAGTGCGCAATCTTGATTACCTGCCGGACCACACAAAAAGAGAGCATTGTTCTCGAAAATGCTCTTAAACAATCGACGAATTTACGATTATTCGCTCACCCTCTTGTCCCCCATCTTCATTTAGTTCTACAAGTGGCTCTCAATGTCTCACTTCGAACCGTCGTTCTTTCCTGGCTGTTTAGTCTACTGTCAGCCGCGACCTGCGATTTCAAAGCGCTTGAAACTCTGACCACCCAAACAAAGTGAGAATTCCTCTCTTTTCTTTCCTAACCCTGGATAAAACTTTCTTTGCTCCTCACTCTTTAACCCCAATAAAGCCTTGAACTTAATTAATACCTAATTAATTTCATACATCCACCACACTCGTTAATTTTAGAATTAATGCCGGGGGGGGGTCGTAATGATATGTATTTATTTATAATATATCAAACAAATCGAGGTACATCTGGTTCATATCGCAAATTGATAAAAACTGTTCTAAAAAACAGTGTTAGTCCTACAATGAATGTAGGGTGAGTATATGTGTATTTCACACATTATTTTGCTTACAATATTAAATTCCTTTAAAACATGTTAAATTTGCCTGAAAAGCTGTTTTAGGTGTCTTTGACTTCATTTCATATAGTCGAAAACAACAGTTTGTGTAACCTCTCCTTATTTTGAACTTTTTACAATGATTCATTTTGATGCAGATATGTTTTTCTGTGAATCAGTTTTATTGTTCTGTTATGTTAAACTGATATTTGTGGAGTGCATTTATATGAGTGATTGTGTACTGTTATGTGTAACCAAGTGAATCTTTCTACAGGTTTAGTTCCAGAGAAATTGACAGGTAATCCTTGCATTTCAAAAGAAACATGTGGGGAATGTATTACAGCTGATCCAGAATGTGCTTGGTGTTCTCAAGAGGTTTGTATTTTTCTTTATTTTGGGTTAACAGATTGTTTTGGTAGTAATGCAAGAGTGTTGTGTATGTTTATCTTATACCATTTACTTATTAATTAACCCAAAGAGTTGATTTTGTATAACATACCAAAACTTGGCAGATTGTATGTAAGATATTTTTTACCCCACATGTAATGCAGTGTTATTTTTTTATGGAGTCAGCCAGTGCACTAGTGAATGGGCTATTTTCATCCCCTCAGTCATAAGTGTGCAATGTGAAAAATTACGAGACCCTTTTTTACTGTTCAACTCAATGAAATCATGTACAGCCCTTTTACTGTTCAACTGTGTTGCTCACAGATTTATACTTGTATGTCAGAATCTGTAAAAAAGCTTATCTAATGAACAGTAAGCACCAGTAAACTTTATCAGGCTAATTATTGTGTTGCTGCCTGCTGGCCAGATAGTTTTTGTGTTGGCTTCTCTTGTTGAGGACATGGGTTTGAGCCCCATGAGGATCGAAATGAGTCTGTTATTGTTAGTTGCTTTTGTTGTGCAAGATTCAACTTGGGTAGTTTAAATAAAGACAGCCGCCCCGGTGGCGCAGTGGCCTAAGGCGCTGGCCTCTGATCATTCTTCCGAAAGGGGTCCGGGTTCGAATCCCGGTCAGGCATGGATGTTGTGTTTGTCTTACGGCACTGGCTCTCTCCCTTCCCTGGAACCAGTGACCCTAAATTAGGGACGGGCGACTGCTTATAGCCCATTGAGTTGCTCACGGTGGTCGTTAAACCTCCAATCAAAAAAAAAAAAAAAAAGACAAATGACATTTATTCAGCTGCAAACAGTATCAGTTTTCATTTCAAGTGCTCTTCATGTTTCTAGCAGAATACAGTTTAATGTTCAAGTGGAACATAATACCTTTCCTTATGCATGAAAAAATATTCTGCTTTTCTAACACGTAAGTTATAATGTACTAGCAGATGTAATTGTTGGCATACAAATGTGCTGTATTTTCACTGTTTCTATATAGCAACTTCTTTAGAAAATTTGAAAATTACAAAATTGCTTCCCCTTGAGTGGGAATCAAAACCACATTTCCCGATTTCTGTTTGAGCATACTATCCATTACACCACCCAGGACAAGAAAGTTCCAAGCAACTAAAGCTAAGCAGGTGTAGCTTAGAAATCTGAGAACCGTTCAGATTTGCGCTAGTTGAAACTATCCCATGCTTCCTCAGGGCATCAACATGATCTTTTCTCACATCCAGGGTCGAATGTAGGTCACAAGTTCCAGTGCTTCAGAGAATGTCATACATATAAGTGGGAAACAAATCTCCCTGAAGAAATAATTATTCACAAATTCATGGAAGGCAATACAAATGACATTGTTGGCATACAAATGTGCCATATTTTCACTGTTTCCATGTAGCAACTTCTTCAGAAAACTTTAAAATTACATTGCCCTGGAGCGGGAATTGAATCAGCATCTCCCGATTTCCATTCGAGCATGCTATCTGTTACACCACTCGGGACAAGGAAGATCCAAGCAACTGAAACTAAGAAGATGTAGTTTAGAAATCTGAGAACCATTCATATTTTCACTAGTCGAATTTTCAAGTTTTATGAAGAAGTTGCTACATGGAAACTGAATATACGGCACATTTGTATGCCAGCAATTACATTTGTATTGCCTTCCATGTATTTGTGAATTATTATTTCAGAGAGATTCATTTCCCACTTATATGTATGATGTACTGGCAGAAAAGCATGTCATTGCCAAGGACAAATTTAAAATTAAAAGAAAATATTCCAGTGCCGTTTTTTTTTTTTTTTTTGTAACATTTTTATATACAGTTGTTTTTCGAAAAATGCAATTCATGAGGCAACCTTATGGGTTGTCTTATGTTATAAATGTGCTTTTTGATTGAAATATACATAATATCTAAGGTATTTTACCTGACATTGTCAAAGTATTTCGCACGTTGTTTGCTCTGTGAGGCACGTGCTCCCGGCCCGAGAGGTCCCTTATGTTACAGACCTTTGGTTAGTTATAATTTTTTTTTTTTTTTTGCAGAAATAAAACGGTTAGGTTATATATTTTCAGTTCCACATTCATTCATTCGCACAATCAAACATTTAAAATTTACTATTAATTAAAAGATTTTAGTAGAAAGAGTTATACTCATCGGGTCAGGAGACATCTCACAAGGGGTTCGTTGTTATGGCGAGCGCTTTCAGCGGTGCTTAACCGCCATCTTCTGGCCACTACTTCTAAAAGCACAGTGTGTTTGCTGTTCCATAGTCAGTGCTTGAAAAATGCTGTCTTCTGCTTGTCTGTGATGAGTGAAAAGTTTTAGTTGACAAGTAAAAAATTCAGTTGAGTAATTAGAATTATTTATACGTTATTATGCCTATTGTTGGATATGTAAAGTATCAGTTTCTTAATAAAGCTTATTTTAATTCACAGAAGTGATGCATGATTGTGCGCCAGCACGGGAAACTAGTTTCTCCGTGACAGAAATTGGGGCACTTAACAAGCAACATGAGGCGAGAAACCACAAGCTCGAGAAAAACTCAGTTTTATCTCATGTGACTCTTACACTGCCTATCTTTCTCCAAACGTTGTGTGAAAAGATAGGCAGTGTAAGAGTCACATGCGCCTTGCGAGCTGCCGCTTAGCCAATTGCTGTCGTAGGTTATAGTGCAAACATGGAAACCTGTGCTTCTGGGGAGCTGTTAGGAAAGTTCTAAAACATTGAAGGATTCTTGCGTCATCTACTCTAGAGGGAGAAAACCAAGTTTAGTTTAATAACAGCTATGAAAAAGCAAGTGCAAAGGTTCAGAGATCTAAGGATACAGCACAAATAAAAATTGGAAAGGAAGTGAGACAAGGTGACTGACACCTTATCTCCCAAGCTGTTTAATGCCACATTGCAAAATGTCTTTTCAATCATTGGAACTGGGAAAACAAAGGGATAAAAATTAATGGAGATTATTTAACTCACTTTCATTTTGCTGATGACAGAGTCATTTTTGCAACTACCCCTTCAGAGCTGCAGAGTATGACCCAAGAACTTGCTGACAAGAGTAAAGAAGTGGGATTAAAAATGAACTTTCAGAAGACAAAAGTGAAAAGTGATGTACAATGCTTTTACAAGAAACAAAATTTTATCAATTGATGGAGAAAAGCTTGAGACAACCGATACTTACATTTATCTTGGGCAGCAGATATCAAGTGAGGGTCGCATTGAAGAAGAAATTAATCTGTGCATAAAATTTGGATCTAGAGCTTTTGGAAGAAACAGTACAATTTTTAAGAGCACTATGCCATTATGTCTTAAAAGAAAAGTGTTTAATCAGTGCATCCTGCCAGTGCTTACATATGGAGCAGAGACATGGACCTTAACTAAAAAAGGCAAAGACTGCAGACAACTCAAAAAGCATGGGGAGATGCAAACTTGGTGTAACCAGGAAAGATAAGAGGAACTTGTGGATAAGGAAAATGACAGGAGTGGACGACATCATGACCAGAGTGAAATCACTGAAATGGCAATGGGCTTGGACATGTTGCCAGAAAAACAGACCACCGATGGACAACTGAAATTTTAGACTGGATTCTGAGGGACAGAAAAAGACCCCATGGGAGATGGATGGATGAAATTTGAAAGCATGCCACAGTGACATGAAGGAGACTGGCTCAAGAGAGACAATTGTAGAAAAAACTTCGGAAAACCTTCTTCCAGCAGTGGATTGATAATGGTTGACAGTGATGATGATGATGATCGTTAATCTTTTAAATTAAGTTAGCGATAAAATATTATTTGAGAGATGTGTGTTTAAATTCTTAACAAATCGAACTTTAAAGCACGAAGCAAATTTGACAGCCCTCAGGGCTGTCGATTTTCATCTGGCCAGTGAGATATTTGCTTGATGGTGAACCAGCATGAAATTTTTCAAACCCTGTGCATAGTGCTAATTGCACTGATGGCTTCTGCCAGCTGTGTCAGCACAAGAGCCCAAGACCACACGTGCCCATGCTTGCTGTGAAAACTCAGGAGAAGGGAGATGCGTGATTGGTTACGTGTGGGTCCCCAACAGGTAAGTGATTTATATGGTGTCTGACTCACTTCAATTCAAAAGACGGTGTCACACGGTTACACAGGAAAAGTAATGAGGTATTCCTTCATCTTTGGAAGCAAGAAATCCGACGATCTCAATTTGAAATGGTATTAGATTTTGCACGTATCATATTAGCAGCACTTATTCCTGAGGAATCCTACAAATAAAGGTAACTTGATCACGCTAGTTACGTTAAATGAAAACTTTTACAAAAAGTTCGTAAGTTGGAAGCTTTCGACCTTATCTTAGGTCTTCATCACGCCAATGGAGGACTAAGATTGTTGCCAGATTCTACATTTGAATTTTTCCTATTTTTGTTGCCAAAACTTAGAATTGATCTCCAGATCATCGGAATGTAGAGAGGAGATTCGGAATTGCAAGTCATTGAGTTGAAAATAATTTCCAGGCTTTCACGGTAACGGAGGGCAAAACGATTGTCAAAAGAAGCAATTCGTTTTGCTTCGTTCCAGTGGGGAACTGCAGAAGTGTCTTCCATTGTCAAAATAGGCAAGGCAGTATAAGGATTGGCTTTTGAAACATCTTTTTTATGTTCTAAAATTCTATGGTTAATGCTCCTGTATGTGCTTTCAATGTATAAGTTATCCCCAGTAGAAGAAGAGATAGGAATTCAGTAAACTCCTGGGAGGTTCAGGCTTTCAACTTTGTCCCTATCCCTTTGTAGAAGTTTCAAGATGTTTGGGGTAGATTTAATGGCAAGATGGTAACCAAAACTTCTAAAAAGAATCTGTAACTTATAAGCATAGGAAGGATGGTAAGGAACAGAACCACAGAATTTCAGGTCTTCTTTCTTATGAAGTAGGAGGCATTCGATTTTCGAATGGTTTTCATATTTCTTTATGAGGGAGTTGACTGTAACAGCAGGGAAACCATGGGAGAGGGCTATTGTAGAAATTTTGGAGAGTTCTTCTTGAAGAGAGAGTTGGTTGTTGCAAATGATATGAGCCCTGTGGATGTAGGACTTCAATGCTGCAAGCTTGTAGAGATGCAGGGTGAAAGATTTGTAGGGAATGATGTTAGTGGCCGCAGAAGGTTTACGATAGACGGAACGAGTAATGGAGAGATCAGCGTTTCTGCAGATAGATACATCCAGGAAATTTCCTGGATGTATCTATCTGCAGAAATCTATCTGCAGAAACGCTGATCTCTCCATTACTCGTTCCGTCTATCGTAAACCTTCTGTGGCCACTAACATCATTGTGCAATAGCGCGTGACTTGTCGCAACGCGTGATCCCGCGATGACCGAGTGTTTATATTTCTTGCGGACTTTCGCCGCGCGGGAGAACGAAGTGCGGTGTTTTATTACTAGAAGCTCTTCACATTATTCATTTTTTTCCCAAACAAACAGACACAATCGCAAAACTCAAAACTCTGTGAATTACGAATCCCCCTCTTTTTCCAAACTCGTGTTAGCAGAGGATGACTTTATTGACAGCTTGTTCCTTAGACTAGCAGACGTGCTTCTTCCTACGGAGTGAAATTTTTTTGTATGGTTATCTGAAATTGCTTGTTGTAGTGAGAGTGAAAGTTTGCCAAGTGATAGTGATGATTTTGAATCATCTGAGAGTGATATTGGCCAAGGAACATCAATCCAGAAAACTAGTGCCACGCACACAATATCTTCTTCCGAAAGTGAAGATCTTGTTAGTGAATCTTCAGATCATGAAAGTTTTGAAAGTGAATTTGAGGATGTAATAGAGGGAAGTGGTGAACAACCTCAGCATCCTTTTATTTTTTATCATGAAATGCCGGGGCCCAAACATGCTCCTACAATTGATGCGTCACCTATTGCATATTTTGACTTGTTTTTTACCAATTTCATCCTTGGAGTTATCGTTTCTGAAACAAATAAGTATGCATAGAGGTTTCTCCAGGAACATCTGAATCTTTCTCCCAAATCTCGAGCTAGGAAATGGAAAAATGTTACAAATGCTGAAATAAAGGTTTCCTTGCATGCCTTCTAATATGGAAGTAATCAGTAGCCCATGCAGAACGAGATGATTGCTGAAGGCATATCCAGTAAAAAAAACATGAGGATTATGTAAAATTAAAGACTCAATCTAAGCCTTTGGATAATTTTTTTGCAAAAAAGAATGAAAATAGCGTGATAAATGCTGAATTGCTGTTTACTACATTCGTTGTGGAGCATAACCTACCTTATAGCAAGCTGTGAGCATGCTGGTCCCTTGTTTCTCTGATATTATTGAAGTTGAATATCCTAGAGCAGATGTGGCATGGAATGAAATATCTAAGGTGAAAGATTCATCTGGCCTTCCCAAGTATTCTGCATTGCCTAAACTAATGTTGGCAATGTTGACTATCTCTCACAGCAAATCCTGTACAGAGAGAATATTTAGTATAGTGAGGAAAAACCTCACATACTTCCACCCAACAATGAGCACCAAAACATTAAGTGCCCTTGTACAGAAAAGTAAAGCATTTTCCTTAGGTGAGCTGTGTTATAAAAGAAGTTTTCTGAAAAAGAATATACCACTGCAAAACAAGCAACAAGGGAGTCTTTATGCCAGAAATGACATGAGGTAAGTACAATATTGTAATTAAATTTCATAATTTTTTGTCAGGATAGTGCAAACATATAAGGTTATTACACATTTTGTGCATTAATTTCTCATGAAATACCCTTTCCACGCGTTAATGATGAGGCTTCGTATGGTGATTACTGATAGGCTCCTCGGAAGGTTGGCACCTCATACAAGTATTACAGGTTACACAATAATACTATAATATTGTCCCTTAACTTTGAAAAACAAAATGGCGTGTTACATTATTGAAAATATTACTGAAAGTTTGTGTTCCATTACTGAAACGTTACTAAAAAAATCCCCTATTGATTACTGATATGTTCTGCTACAGGTTGGCACCTCTGCTCTGGTTACACAGTAATACTATATAATATTGTCCTTAACTTTGAAAAAAAAATGGCGTGTTACATTATTGAAAATATTAGTGAAAGTTTGTGTTCCATTACTGAAACATTACTAAAAAATTCGCTATTGATTACTGACATGTTCTGCTAGAGGTTGGCACATCTGCTCTGGGTGAAAAAATATTTCATAATTTCTACTTATATATATATATTTTTTTGGTTTTTGGAAGTACTTCCAAAGAAGTGTTACATGAATCTTCCTGCTGCAGTTGTTAGCAATTTGTGTACTTGAGCCCTCTGCTCTCTGTGTGATATAAATAGTGAAATGCAAAATGGGGTCAAATTTTTTAAAGAATTCATATATATGTATATATATATATACTCCAATAAGAACACAAGTGAAATATGCCGCCCGGTGGCGCAGTGGTCTAATGCCCTGGCCTCTGATTATTCGTCCGTAAGGGGTCCGGGTTCGAATCCCGGTCAAGCATGGATGTTGTGTTTGTCTTACGGCACTGGCTCTCTCCCTTCCCTAGAACCAGTGACCCTAAATTAGGGACGGGCGACTACTTATAGCCCATTGAGTTGCTCACGGTGGTCGTTAAACCTCCAATCAACAAAACAAACAAACAACAAGTGAAATATGTAGGATGGAATGTGAAAAATCTCTGTAATCATTATTTTCTTCTTTGGTGCGGAATCAATGTCTCCTTTTGCATCACATGTATGCCATTGGCTGATGACAGGAGTGCCATTTCTCCACTATGTCTTGAGAGCTGAATAACCATACCTACCAGTTATTAACCATAACTGTGCCCCACCCCCTCAAAGTAGAGAGCACAACCACATGTAAGCAGACTTCCCCCACTTTGAGATCAGGAGTATATGTGGTAAAAATATAATATATTGCAAAGAATCGTATGCATAAGGGCTTCTTGCAACCATTGTTGCCAGCAATATCTCACTGTTCTGGCATCACAATTCACATGGGACTCTATGGCTTTGTTGACTACCCAGCTTTACACAAGCCTTATTATCCTGCCTTGTTAAAATGCATCCAGCTGATGACAAGGTCGGCAAGGCATCATTGTTTTTTCTAAAGGCTATATGCATCCTAGATACTCTGCTGCAACTCTTAACACCTGTAGCACTTGAAACAATGAGTTTGGCCATCTGCATTTACCCTCTTATCTCCCCCATATATCATGATTATCTGTGTAATCGAATGGTGTGCATAGCCCATGTGTGTTTGCACATATATTGTGATTTTCATGGTGATCCAGTACCACCTTCTGGGTGGGGCAATTTCTATGTCTGGCAGTGTACATACTACCAAGTGATTCTCTGCGATTTAAAGGTTAGCTCCTCAAAGGAAGATGTCCTTAAAAAACAAATATCTAAGTACTGATGATAGATTTACTTACAAATGTTGATGTATCAAATGTCACCATTTACAGCGATCTGGCATGCAACTTGAGCATCACTGACATCCATCACATAGGAACTTTTGTACTTCATGCAGCATTACATAGTTTGTACACTCCTTGAAAAGTCTTTGAAAAAAGTTCATTTTCAAGTCCTTGAAAGTCTTTTGAAAAAAAGTTCATTTTCAAGTCTTTGAAAATATTTGAAAAAGTTTTAAGACTGTAAATAGTACTTGAAATTTTCTTTTTGTTTTTTAAGTAATGATATGAAAGAGCATGTGTAAAATAATTGTGCTAAAAAGTTGTATAGGAGATTTCTCTGTAGTTCCAATAAAAACACCAATTCTATTGAACAGTACAAGGAGTCAGGCAACTGTCTACCTCATGAATATGAAACAATATTTAAATATGATCACAGTGATTGTGAGAAGTCTTAAGTGTTTTTGTTTGTACTGGAAAAGTCATTTTACTTATTATAGTACCATTTAATTTGTTGTAGCTTTTTCTTATATATATATTAGTTTTTGTTTTAATGAAACCTATTCAGTGCATATTTCTGAAATTTTACCCCCTCTCTCAACCGTTCACAGGATTTCACAGCTGATGGAAGTAGGAGATGTGACTACACTGGCAATCTCAGAGGGAAGTGTGCTGATAATGATATAGTCATTCCTGGACAAGGGATGGAAAAAATCTTGGTAATTATGATAAGCATTATTTTGAATATAAATATGTTCCCAATGAGTACACACACACACACACACACACACACACACACACACACACACACACACACACACACACACACACACTGTTGTTTTTGTTGCTTAATTTATGTCATAAAATTCTTGCTCTTTTTTTTCCAGGATAGTGATATGAGTGACAAAGGTGCCAAGGAGGCAGAAGCCATTCAAATGAAGCCACAAGAAATCAATCTGAAACTTCGACCAAGTATGGATTTGTGAAATTGTCTAATATCTTTGTTTTGCCTTTTCATACACATACACTGAAGAGCCAAAACATTATGACCACCTGCCTAATACGATGATGGTCTTCCATGTGCCGCCAAAACAGCTCTTACCCACCGAAGCATGAATGCTACAAGATTTCTAAAGGTGTCTTGTGGTATCCAGTTCCAACATGTTGCCAACAGATCCTTTAACTCTTATAAGTTAAATGGTTGAGTCACTGCAGATTGAATTTGCTGTTCGAACACAACACAAACCACAGATGCTCGATTGGATTGATGTCTGGGAAATTCGGAGGCCAGGGCAATAGTCTTCCTTGTACAGTTCAAGCAGTGTTGAATAGCTCATTGTGCTGTGAAAGAAGGCACTACTAGAGGGGAATACTGTTGTCATGAAAGGATGTACCTGCTTTGCAATGATGTTTAGGTAGATTGTAGACATAGTTTCCTGCGCATGAATGACTGAACCCAGAGTTTCCCAGCAGAACGTTGCCCAAAGCATTACGCTTCCTCCACTGTCTTGTTTTTATCCCATGGTGCATCCTGATGCCAACTCTTCCCCAGGTAAATGATGCAGATGCACCCGGCCATCCACATAGTATTAGGTATATAAATAAGTTTTGAGGGATTTGAGGTGAACAAAACACGTTGTTGGAGAACAGAAACAATATTTTAATATTAATTGAAGTATGCTCCCTCTGAAGCTACAACTTTACCCCATCTTTCAGGCAGTGAACGTATGCCCCGAAGGAAGAATTCCGGTTCCTTGGAAGAGATCCAGTTGACCAGCCAATTTTTGATGTCTTCATAAGAACTAAACCGTTCTCCAGAAAGTGCTGACTGCATTGACCGGAACAAATGGTAATCCGATGGTGCAATTTCTGGCAAATATGGCGGGTGGGGTAGAATTTCCCAGTCGGATCCTTCTAAGTACTTTTTCACAGGTCGAGAAACATGTGGTCTTGCGTTGTCATGCTGTAAGATGACTTTGTTGTGTCTATTCTCCTATTCTGGCCGTTTTTGCGTGAGAGCTCATTTTAAACGCATTAATTGGGTTCGATACCAATCACCAGTAATAGTTTCTGACGGTTTCAGCAGTTCATAGTGGATCACACCCTTCTGGTCCCACCAGATACACAGCATTACCTTTGAACCATGGATATTGTGTTTTGGCATTGAATGGCCTGGTTCACCTGGCTTCACCCAGGCTTTCTGCCGTTTAGGGTTATTGTACCATATCCATTTCTCATCGGCAGTAATAATACGATACAAAAAGCTCTTTCTTTTTTGCTTTTGAAGCAGCAATTTGCAAATGGTTTTTCGACGTTCAAGGTCTCTTTCCCGCAAAGCATGTGGAACCCAATTCCCTTCTTTTTGCAGCAATCCCATGGCAGCTAAATGTTGTGAAATGCATGGTTGACTAACATTTAATGCTGCTGCTAGTTCTTTTTGGGTCTGGCACGGATCCTCGTTGAGTAAAGCTTCCAATTCGGCATCAGCAATTTTTTTGGTTGGTCCAGAACGTTCTTATCACTGACATCGAAATCATTCCTTTTGAATTGTCTAAACCAATACCCACATGTTTTTACGGATGGGGAATGTTCACCATAGATTTCTGACAGTAAGTGATAGTTGTCGGCAGCACTTTTCTTGACAATAAAGTAATGCAGTAACACTTCCTGCAAATGCTGTGTTGTCGGGACGAAAGTTGCCATTTTCCATCTAGTAAAACAAATACGTCTTCGCACCTCAATCGAATGTTGTATACTGACTCTGACAGCTGGCGTCTCGTACTGCGATATTGCAGTGTTGCCACCTTAAAATACATGCGAGCAGGATAAGTAAGACACCGAACGGAAATCCCTCAAAACTTATTTATATACCCAATATAACAAAAAATGAGATTCATCAGACTAGATGACGTTTTTCTAATCATTCAAAGTCCAGTTTTGATGCTCGCAAACCCATTATAGGTGCTTTTGATGGTGAACTGAGTTTAGCATAGACACTCGGAGCAGCCTACAGCTACGCAGCCTCATTTTCAGCAGGGTTCAATGTACTGTGTGTTGTGACACATTCCCCCTGGCACCAGCATTCAAATCACTGGCAAGTTGAGCCACAGTATCCCTTCTGTTGGCGTGGGCCATATGGGATAGCTTTTCTCACCTCTAGCGTTGATGAGCCGAGGTTGGCCTACACCTTGTCGGTGGTTTATGGTTTTTCCCCTCTTTGGACCACTTTTTGAAGGTACCAACAATGGCTGACTGTGAACAAAACACTCCACAAGCCTTGCCATCTTGGAAATGCTCCGACCCAGTCATCTGTCCTTTGTCAAACTCGCTGCCTTTCCTGTCTGACGAACAATAACACTGATTAACAGAGCTCAGTACAGGTTTATTTGTACTGTTTCATGACCTTCACACACTCTGTTATTTACCTGCAGTTGCTTCGATTTTCATTAAGATGCCCTGGTTATAATGTTTTGGCTCTTTGGTGTATGTGACATGCCTAATACAAAGCATCCAAACAGTCCTTTTACTCAAAGCTTGAAAATTCATTATTACTGTATTATTTTTATTGTGCTGCCATGCTTTGCTCTGAGAGTGTGGGGAATTTTCTGGAACCATGTTATAAGTGATGCAACCTCTTAGAAGCCTTGGGTAAGGGAGCTTAAGGTCAGTTAGTTGAGAACTGGTTTTATGTACGGTCAAAGGATCTCTTTGCTGGAGGTGAACTTTCAGTGTTAATCTCAATCAAAACTGTGTGGAGATGTGGTGGTGTAAATATTCTGATATTCCATTGCCAAGTAAAGTTGCACTGTACTGAATAGGTCACTGGTTTCATGACACTGGTTCTGTGGTTGGTTGGTGGTGAAGTGGTAGACCCAAGGTACTCATGCCAGAATTCATTGGAGATGTTGTGCAGGGTCATTATGATATTCATGCATGAGATTCTTCCATAGATTCATGGAATTCCTTTTTTTTTTTTTTTTTTTTTGGCATCACTTGGGCCATTCTTGAGATTGGTGCTAAACGAAAGAGAAATTTTGGGGGATTGGTAAAGGGAGGGAGGTGTCTTTTTCTATCTGGAGACAGTATTTCATCTTCCACAATGTTCAAAAATGGAAGTTAAACGGAGCAAAGATTTCCATCATAATTTCATTTTTCTCACAATGTTGCCTCTGTCCAGTATTGTTAAATATTATTTTATTGCATTAATGTTTGTATTTAAGAAGGTTCCACCTAAAAACTTGGTCCTGTGTTTCCAGTGGTAAAAACTTTATTTGCAATTAATGCATTCCCAGTATGAAAATTTGCACATTGATAAAAATGACATTAAATTATTGCATGCATACTTAATATTTGCTAAAACTTAAAATTATATTAAAATCAATTTTTCCTTGGGTAATGTTGTGACCTGCTAATAGATGGTATGTCCTGTACGTTGATGATATCAGTTGACAAACAAATGTTTGCTGGTTTATTTCAAAATTAGAAATCAGCAGTATCTACTGTTCTGCTGGCATTTTCAGATAAATTATTAGCAGAACATTTAATTTAGGTGGCTCAAATCATTCTAAACATTTCAAAAGGATCGACTCAAATTTTGATTCCATTCTGAAAATTAATTTATGGAAAAAAAAAAAAAATCTGCTGTGTACTGCTGGTAGTGCTGATTTCTAATTTCAAAATAAGCCATGAACATATTTCCTTGTCCACTGATGTCATCAATATACAGGTCACACCATCTATTAGCAGGTCTCAGCATTACCCAAGGAAAAATTGATGATTTTTAATATAATTATAGATAAGTTTTAGCAAAGAGTAAGTATGCCATGCTATAATTTAAAGCTATTTTTATTGATGTGCAAATTTTCGTTCTTGGCATTACACTAATTGTGAAGTAAATGTATACAGAACTTTTTACCATTGGAAGCATAAGGCAGTTTTTAGATGGAACCACCATAAACACAAAACTGTGGTTAAGAATTTATGAAAATGGAAGTTAAGATGGTGTTAACATTTCACTGTAATCTTTTAGGCATGAGATTCTTTTGTGGATTCAAGGAATTCCGCCTTTTCTGTTATCGTTGGGTCATTGTTGAGATTGGTGCAAAACTCTACAGAATTTTGGGGTGATTTGTGGTGGTGGTGGGGGTTTCATCACCACCACAAATCACCCCAGGATGGAATTTGTCTTTCAAAAACTTTTGAAAATGGAAGTTAGATGGAGTGAAGATTTCTCCCATAATTGTAATTTTTTTCTCGCAATGTTCCTTCTGCCCAGTACTGTTGTTAAATATCCTTTTATTCCACAGATATTTGTATTTCAGCTTAAAAAATGGGGGAAATTTCCAAAAAGGAAATCAAACGGAGCAAAGATTTCTCCCGTAATCATTTTTTTTTCTCTCACAATATTTCCAGTATCCTGTGTTGTTGTTAAATGTTACTTCTTCCCATAAATGTTTGCATTTAAGCATGGTAAGTGAGAGAAAAGTTCCCGAAAATGGTAGTAACAGGGATCGCATTCCTCCTAAAATTCCTAATATTTTGGGACCCTCCTTAAATTCCTAAAATTATACCTAAAATTTGCTATTCATCCTAAAATTTTCGTAAGCTTATTTATTAAAAACACAACCGTTATTAACGCCAATAAATTTACCATTACGCAGGGTGCGCACGCGTGCTTGAAAACCTGGAAAGTCCTGGAAAATCATGATTACGTTTTCAAGGCCTGGAATATCCTGGAAAAACGGTGTTTTTTTAATGCCGTCTTGAAAAGCCTTGAAATTTGAAATTAGTGCTTAAAAAATGCCCTTTTAGGAAATCGTGTTACTGTTACCCCTTCATTTTTTAAAGTTCCTTTTCTCTGTTCTCAAAGAAACCACCGGCAGCGGTTTCCGATGTGCACCAAATCCTAATTTGGCTGGGGGGAAAAAAAAAAAAAAAAAGGCACTACTTCCAGTGCAATAAAATTGGATGATTACTAGTAGGTCGAAGGGGAGCTTGATGTCCGTCCGACAATTGAGAACAGAAGGGGAAAGAAGAGGCATTTAGCATTTGCAGGGGGTCGCGTATGTACCAAGTCAGCTGGCATCCACCAGTGAGGAGTATGCCTGAACAACACATTCATCTTCTTCTTGTTTATGTGCATGCCACCCTCCCTCCCCTCAAGAGACTTCCACTACTTATGATAAAAAATAAGAAAACTATCTTTGCGAATTTTTCACGAAAGTGGCTGAAATTTTTACATTCACTGTAATTGGATTACAGAAGCTCACTTCCAAAATTCCAATTGAATCGGTTTAAAACTTTAAAAGTTAGCATTGGTAATTTTTATTATGGACAAGTATGTGTGCCTCTTTGGACAGAGTGAGCCTCCAGCAGAAAGGGTGTTACCATAGCAACGGTTGATTGACAGCTGGGAGCGCTGATCTGAAGCCCTTGGTTGGGAAGAAAGCAAACACCTGTTTATCACTTCCACAGCACAAAAGGACTAGGAGAATATTTTCAGAAATCCATTTTTCTGAATTTTGAAAATAACACAGTAAAATTTTTACAGTAGTTAAGATACATCACAATAAAGTTCTAGTGCAAATTTCGCCAAATTCCGTTAGGAACTTTAGCAGATGCAAAAAAAAAAAAAAAAAAAAAAAAAACGTTGCATAATCGGATTGAAAAAAGAAACAGTAATTATAAATTACGGGAAAAGCAAGTGAACTATTTTTTTTAGATGCCATGGTTTATTTAAACAGAGTGATCCTTAAAATTTTTTTTCTGTGATGATATGGACTCTATTTGAATTACAAACACGTTTTTATTCAGACGTCTGAGTTACTGTTTTAATAAAAAAATCATCTATAATTAAAAAAGTTTTCAATGGATTTAAGCAATATTCAGCAGATAAACAAACGTATTTTAGTAAATTGCAACATCATGACGTAAATTTGGTAATTTAATTTTGTCGAAAATTGGGGAGCATTTTTTTTTTTTACAGTTTCTATTATAGTTAAAGTGAAGGAGGAAGGGTGCAACTTGACAGTTCAGTGAGCTGCAGGTGGTGATTTATGGCGATGTGCCAAATGAAAAGAAGCCATTCCATCAGGTAATTCCAAAGGTTGTGTTGTGTGGACGCGTCCTCCTGCTGTTTGATCTTAATTGGAATGTTTTTGTGCAGGGGGGGGGGGGTTCGAGAGAAATATCCGTTTCAGCTTTACAGCTTTCACGGCTCTTTTTTTTTTTTTTTCTTGGTAATAAATAAAAATCATAGTTGCTGCATTCACCATTGATCCATGTTTGCATTTCTTGAATATAAACAGCAGACAATCAGAAACATAGTGTTGGGCGGGTCTTGATGATCTTCATTTTGCATATGCTGAATTCAGTTCTGTGGGAATAAGGAATGACTTATACTGTGAATATATACAAAACTACATATTTTTGAGCTGAAAAAATAGGTCTACTTGTACACAGTAGCTAAAATGTGAACTCAGATGAAGACAATCAGACATACGGACGTCTGATTCCATAAAAAAAAAATCAACATAGTTTTTTTATTTACACTACAGGTAAAAAAGCAAAAACATGTTTTTAAACGTTATAAAGGAAAACGGATTTTTGAAACGCATGACTTGATGATCTTAATTTCTGAAAGTTTCTTTTTTCCACATCCTTTTTTTTTCAATTACAATACACTGTAACAGGATACTGTGTGTTATATCACTTAGAGATATGGCAGATTTTCGGTTGCTGATATCCGCGATCGTAAGCGGTAGTTGCATTGCGATTGTTGATGATGACAAGATAAATACTGGAGTGATGTAAAATGTTGCATAAACTAAAAAAATAAAAAAAATAAAGCCCTCCCCCCCACCCCGAACTTTTATGCGGTCATCATAGCTGATCAACCATTTCATTCCATGAACATCAGCACATTTCAATCATTTGAACATTGGGGGTATCTGAAGGAATTCAGCCGTGCTTAAGCGCCCTAGCGCAACGAAAACATGCTAATTTTGGACAGTTCTATTCCCTTCCCCTCTACCATCCCTAATAATTGAGAGTGCATACATTGAGAGTGTTTCAAATATTCTATTTATGAGCTAGTTTTCGCGCTGTTTGTTATGCTTTTATTTTCGAAGAAAGAGAGGGAAAAATAAGGAAAAGCAGCTAGAGAAAAAAAGAAAAGCTGAGTTTGATGACAAAATAAAAGAAAATGATGCAGAAATAAATAGGCTTAAAAAAGATAAAGAAGCCTCCCTAGCAGTAATTCAAGAGGGAACAGAAAGAATGAGAAAAGCTGTAGAAAAACAAAATACTGTTGAAATAGCAGTTGCCTCTAACTTGATCATACAAGGTTCAGCTGAAATAAAGAAAACTGAAAGTAAATTAGTTGTGGTGGAAGCAGAAAAAGATAGGCTAATCAGGAAAAGGTTAAAACAATAATACGAAAAAAGTAATTCAGTGAACAATTGTACATAGTTCTTGGTTTTCAATTACCTTTTTAGGATATTATAGTTTAATGTGAAACCTGAAAACTTTACTGTGAAAATCGTGAATTGCTTCTGGTTCAACAGCATATTAATGTTCAAAGTGAAACTTGAATGTGGTAAATATACTTGAATATGATAATAACACGTGAAAAGATAAGAACTGAACATTAGAAGTAAATCATACTTAAACTTTAGACATTATGCAAAAAATTTGGGTGTGAACTTTGACCATATATACTAATGGACTGCGCATTGGCAATAGCTGCATCAAAGCCGCCATGGCTCAAACATTGGGCACGTCATCATCAGACTCCAAATTTCGTGTACAAATGCTGTTATGATTACTAATTTACGCTGCAGAACTTCAGTGTTTTCGGTGTATTATGTGAATGCACCTCATATATAATGAAAACTCTTCAGGTAAGTTTACTTATGAGCTATATACATGCATGATCGTGTTGTTTACATTTTGTGATTTATAATGTGATGAACATTTGCGAAGAATTTGGAACATGCATTCCATTTTTTTTTCTTAAGTTACTATATTTTTATATCAATAGCTGCAAGTTTCTGGTTAAGTAATTGAACTTTATTGACTTAGGTATTTAATTCGTTTCTTACCCATGAAAAATCATAGAACTTTCTTTACTATATCGGTCAGAGCAACCATAAGCACAGCAGGTGTAACCCATCTTTTTGACTGTTGTCATGTGATTTTATGTTGGAGCCAGAAATTTTGATGTCATGCGCAGTCTATCAGTATATATGGTTGAAGGGTGTGAAGCAAACTCTTTACAATGTATACAAAGTTGTTTTACTAGATGTATACAAATATACATCTAGTTTTTATTGAAATACACTCCTAAAATTTTCCTAAAATTTTTCTAAAAATTCCTAAAATTCCTAAAATTCTTACCTAAAATTTTCCAGAAGTATGCTATGATCCCTGTAGTAATGAAGTTGGAAAATTTGCAAGAATTGATGCATGGTGTTCAAAAGTATTCATGTACTAAATTTACACCATTTATCTAAAATAATGAAAACTTTGATATAATGCATCCATAGTCCGCAGGCTGAAAGTTCTTTCAACATGATGGATAAAATTGTCATCCAAGAGAATAAAGAGAGAGAGAGAGAGAGAGAGAGAGAGAGAGAGAGAGAGAGAGAGAGAGAGAATAACAACAATGAAGAAATGGGAAGGAAATGATATAGCAGAAAGAAAAATTAAACAATGAATGCTATGCAGAGTCAACAAAAGACAAACGTGGCCATGGAACTTGATGAGAAGAAAACAAGGCTTGCTGTGCACAAGAGGAAACTTGAGCTTATATTGTAGCATAGTACAAGAAAACAGGAAGAAGAAAAATGTCTTTTAAAAGCATTTTATTTTGTTTTTAAATTCTGTAATTTTATATTGTGAATGCAGTGATGTGCTCCAGTTTTATATTTACATGGTTCTATGCTCCTTGAAAAACTTGAAAAGTCCTTGAAGAGATAAAGTTCATTTTCAAGTCCTTGAAAGTACTTGAAAAAGTTTAATACTCCATGCATAGTACTTGAAAAAAAAATGTTTCATTTTTTGAGTAATGATATGAAAGAGCATGTGTAAAATAATTGCTTCTGCTAAAAAGTTGTATAGGAGATTTATGTGCAGTTCCGATAAAAACACCAAGCTGATCAAATAGAGTAGAACTTGCGTTCAACTCAGGAGATTGTGTGGACAGCTGGTACCTTGGATATGACATCACTTTAGAGTAAAAAAAAAACATCAGTCTCCTGAGTTGAACGCAGAAATGATGTATTCACGAATTGTGATTGGCTTCTGTTGACTGAGGTTGGGGATGGGCTCTTACTGGAAGGTGAATATGAAAATAATGTGCCCTTTCAAAATATTCCACAAAATAAAATGATTTTGAAAAACATCAAAACAGAGGGGCAATTCAAAGTTGATAAAATAAACCAACAAGGAGACGAGGGGTAACGGACAGATCATTGAAGGTGTGCCCATCTCAGCTAAGTTGAATGGTTTTAACTTGCTAAAATACCTACCTACTGACCGACCGACAGCTGACACATATGATAATCTGGTTTTAAAAATCCTTGAAAAGTGCTTAAATTTATTTTGCTTGGAAGAGTACAAACCTTGTATTTACATAAACAAATTAGAGTGAACATTTCCATCTTGCTCATGCTGCAATATATTCACACTTTCGCGCTGCACATTTTGATTTGTCACCCGGTTAAAAAGTTCAGCTTTTGTTTTTCTTCTCTTTACCGGTCTCGTGTATGGGTATTATAATCATTTCAGAAATCTGTGAGACACTTTTTGCAACAAGTGGAAGTGTCTTGTGGATCCGTACATAATGCTATGAAATGTTTGAAGTTGCATTCATACCAAGTAAAGTTAGTGCAGGAGCTAAAGCCACTAGTTCAAATAAATTCCAGTGGCATTGTAAATTCATTCGGAACAATGTGCCCATTCTTGGTAAGTCTTTTTCGCAGATGAAGCATGGTTCCTCCTTAATATGGATACATCAATTCCCGGAACACACAAATTTGGGCTTTAAAATCCCCATGCCTTACATATGGTGTTACTTCATTGTGAGAGATAGTGTTTGGTGTGTGCTATATTACATAGAAGAATTATAGCACCTGTTTTTCAAATCCATGGTAGATGGTGCACTCTGGCTACAGAGATATTGTGCAGCTGTTTTTGGCTTTATTAAAATGAAATGAGTGTGACTGTTGGTTTCAGAAGGATTGTGCAACATGCCACATCAAAGAAACCATAGGCATGCTCAGTCTCCTTTTTTTTGTGATCACACCATCTCTGAAATTCTTTGGCCTCCAGGCTATCCTGATTTAACCTCAGCAAATTTTTATTATGTTGAGTTATTTGAGGAAATCATATAAAGATAATTGCTATATATTGAATGACTCGAAGCAGGAAATTCCACAGGAAATAGACACACTCCTGCAGTGTTGTGACACATGTTGTAGAATATGTTTAAGCATGTAGAACTGCAGCTGAAAAAGAATGATGGACATATCCAAGACATGTTGTGAACTGGATTAGTGTTCCACAACATATGACGAAGATATACATGTACTAATTAAATCAGTAAAGGAAGAAATATTCTTCATAATACGTGGAAAATCGACAGAGGATTCAAAGCAAACAGAATATAAATTCTGAATTTGCTTGTAACACTTACTGGTCATCCTCTCAGAAAACTTAAAATTTCATAGCCCTGGATGCGGGTTTGATTCCCGCATCCAGGGCGATGAAATTTTCAAGTTTTCTGAAAGGTATTACATGAATGACCAAGTAAGTATTACAAGCAAATTTAGAATTTATACTTTATTTGCTTGAATATTCAAAAAATCCATTTACTTTGAGTAAATGGATTTTTTGGATGCTCTGTATAAAGTGAAATAACAGCCTGCAATAAATCCCCCAATAATAATAATAGTATAATCACTACACTTTGTTTTGAAAATGGTACTGCACTCATCATGCAATTTGAGAAATTTTAATCTTTTGGCTGTCCTGATCATACTGCGCAAAGGTTATCCTTTCCTGTAATTACTTAGGTACATTAGCCAATTCACCGGTTTCGGTTCCTGTTGTGTTTTAAACATGCTTAACATGGCTTTTTTTTTTTTTTTCTTTGATAGCTGAGTTTTTTTTTTGGGGGGGGGGTGACTTTTCAGGGAACACACTGATGTTTGTTCTCTAGTTCTAGGTCTCTACTCATTCTTTGTCCTGCAAAAATAAAAATAACTCATTTGCAAGCAGTTTGAACATATTCAGTGGAGCATTTTTTCTCCTGTGTCCATGCAATTGACTTCATAAATTAAGAACCTAAGGTTGACTCGCCTGCCTCCAAGGTTTAATGACCTCCATGAGCGTCTAAGGCACTTAAGAGCTACTAGTTTCAGGAAAAGGAGAGAACCAGTGCTATAGGATGAACACATTATCTAGTATGTCTTTTACAAGAAACTGAACCCAGACCAGTGTGATTATAATACAAGAAGTCAGAATTTGATGCCCTAGACTAGACCACTTCGCCACTGGAGAGGTTTGAGTTCTTGTTGGCACTTGTGAGTGTTGTGTTTGCTCATAACTATGGCTTTCTTACTTTTCATTGAGTTAGTAACAATAAATTAGTGTGAGTGGCAGCTCATTTCTTGTGTAATGCTGACAGATCCTTTCAGTTTTAAAAAAACAACAACATCTGTGATAGCCCATATTGCCATTTTAAGCAGCCTTAAGGTAGTGCAGGAGCTAAAGTTACCACTGCAGGTTAGAACCTTCATTATTGCATGTGGCTTTGTAAATTCATCTGCAACTTGTCCATTCTTGATAGTCTTTTTTCACACGTGAAGCATGGTTCTATTTAAATGAGATACATTAATTCCCATTCCTGGTTGCCCATAATCATGTAATTAGGATGCCATCTTCTTGCTCACAAAGTTTTAGTCTCAGGTGGGATATTAATATGTTTGTTTTTCAGTCCTGATTCCACTTTTTAGTTACACCTAATAACTCTAAATTAGGGATGGGGATTACTCATAGGCTTTGTGGTCATAAAGGTTACTTAACTAGAACAAAATCTCATTTAATTAAGACTACTAGCAACTTAAACGTAGATATTTTGTTTCTGTTTACGGAATGTATGCTTGGTAGTTGTTGCATTTCTTTTTCTTCAATAGTGTGGGCTACCTCTTTTAACTGTATATTGCACTGGAATATCTGCATTTTTTTTAAACATTGTTTGAATTTTGACAGGAGTTAATTCTTATCCTATTGATTACTTCTCCTCACATGTTCAGAGGACATTATTAAACTCTTGAAGTAGCATACTTGAATGACCTCATGAAAGATGATTATATTACAGCATTTAATGTTCTTTCAACCCTGAGTAATATGCATATGCACATAACAAAAGCACCTGTGTCATTTGGGTTTAGGCAAGCACAGAGTGGTTTGATTTACTCTAATTGCCTAAATGCTACAATCCAGATGCTCCGAAACACACAAAAAAAGTTTCATAACCCAAAACGGATTTGTTCATCTATAATGTGTCTTGCTTTAGCAGCTAAAAGAATTTCCTCCTGTGTGTATTTAGTGGTTGACTAGTTGTGATTGATTCCTACTTCTCACATGGGAGGTTTGGGTTTGAATTCTGAGTGAGATATGGATGTTTTGTTTGTTGTCTGTATTGGACTGTTTCCTTTTCTGTTGTCAGTAACCACTTCTATGAGCCTTTCAAGGTTTTTTTCTTTCTAAAGTGGAGGTTTAACAAACCATTGTGAGCAACTCAGTGGGCTATAAGCAGTCACCCATCCCTAATTTAGGGCCACTGGTTCCAGAGAGGGGAAAGAGCCAGTGCCGTAAGACAAAACACAACATCCACGCCTCACCAGGATTCAAACCTGGACCCCATCATGGACGAATGGTCCGAAGCCATCACTTAGACTACTGTGACACCAGGGTGGCCTTTCAATACTTATCAGAGTAGTTAAATTACTTAACAGGCAGGTGCTGAGGAAGTTGTATTATGTAGAATAAATCCACAAACTAGGGTAGTGATGGTGACACAAAACATTTTTATATTTATCATACTTCTTGAAAATGTTAATCAGCATGTCCAAGTAGTTAACTGGATTCACATGCAGACAATCTATTTGGCTGTCAGAAAAGTCATGACATATTTTGGCCATGTTTTGCAAAGGTCATTTATTGATAGAAAAAACAAAGATCAATCAATGATATAATGCCCGATTTGTTCGATAACCTTTTGCCATCTTTCAGCGAGCTGCAGAATGCCTTGTTCATAGAAGAACCTGTCTCTTTGTGGCGAAAAACTGTACAAGGTGCTAATTTACAGTCTCATCTGAATTGAATGTTATACCACGCAAGGACTGGTGAAGAGAGCGAAACAAGAGAAGTCTGACGGCGCAAGGTCAGACGAGTATGCTGGGTGTGGCAACACATCCCACCCAAGCTCCAATAATTTTTGGCGAGTGATCAAACTTGTATGTGGTCTTGGCGTTTTCGTGATGGAACACAGCACCTTTACGATGAACGAGCTCTGGACGTTTCTGGATGATGGATTCGTTCAAACTGTCCAATTTCCTACAGTAAACATTCGAATTGATTGTTTGGTTCCATAGTAGGAGCTCGAAAAACAAGACACCTTTAAAATCCCACCACACTGAGACCAGAACCTTCCGCTGATGAATATCTGCTTTGGATGTCGTTTGAGGCGAAGCAGCACGTTGGGACCAAGACCGTTTGCGCAGCACATTGTTGTGTACAATCCACTTTTCACCACCAGTTATCAGTCGGTTCAAAAAAGGATCATTTTCCTCACGTTTAATGAGCATATCGCAGATGTTTATACGCGGCGTCAATGGAGCTTCTTTGAGTTCATGAGGAACCCACACATCGAGCTTGCTTATGTATCCCAGCTTCTTCAGGTGATCGTGAACGTTTGAATGATGGATGTGCAATGTGTCTGCAATCTCTTGTGTCGTGTAACGTGGGTTTGACTTGATCAATGCCTTGATTTGGTCGTCATCAACCTTGGTTGGCCTCCCGGAACGAAAAGCATCGTTGAGATCAAAATAACCAGCACAGAATTTTGTGAACCACCGCTGGCACTGACGTTCTTGTAGAGCATTATCACCATACACTTTACGCAACTTTTCACAAGCTTTACACGCGTTCTTCCCTTTACGAAAGTAAAACAGTAAAATATGGCAAAAATGCACAGTTTGGTCTTCCATCTTCAACTTGATGTCAAATCTCCGCAAATCAACCAAATCGCTCACTATTCCTTTTAGACTGCAGTTAGAACTGGCACTTGTCGAATGCCATAGCGATAACAGAGCTGCACATGCCTCTAGTACTTCCAAAACAACCCAACTGCCATCGGGTGCCAAAATACGTCATGACTTTTCCGACAACCCAATAATATATTTCCTAGCCATTAAAGAAAATTATAAACTCACTTCTATATTGTGTACGTATATCCCTGACGGTCGTCCTGGGCTTGAGTGAAGCACTAACAATAATATCTCCATTCTTTTTAACCATTAATAACTTTAATTAAAATATTAATTTTTATATTAATTCTATTTAAGAAACATATAATACACAGACGCCAAAAATGCCAATGTACAACGTACACCTAAGTTATTTACGAAACTTCATTATTGAAAACCTATTATAATGAAGTTAAGTATAATTTTTCAGTATAATTTTTTAATATGTACATATGGCTTTGGTATCTTCTAAAAATAATTAAGAGCAAGAGATTCATTGGCTATTTAAAATTCAGAAATATTAAAACCTTTTTATTTCACCCTGGTCCTGACTCCCGTCAGTTTCACCTTAAGACTGGTTTAGGCCTTCCACTTCAATCATGAAGTATTCTCAAAACCACCTTCTTTCCCATAACGCCTAAGGTCTCAACATCTGACCCTACTGAAAATTATGATGGTATTGTGAGGAGCCTTCTCACTTTCGAGTGTAGGGGGCACAGTTCAGTGAAACTCCAATAATACACCTACGACAACAAAGGTTTAATTTGATCCAGCAGATTTGTGCTGCCCTCCTGTGAGCTGAATTAACACAAGAAAGCCTAGGTATGTTATTCATTTCTAATACTATATTTTTTTTTGAAAAAAAAATAGATCTACACAAAATGTATACTGCTTAATAATAAACATCACACAAAACTTGGTCAGAGCTGATATTTATGAGATCCCAATTTCTTTAAAAGTACAAGTTTCATGTATAGTTAGCACCAAAAATAAATTAAAACATAGGCTCACTCAATGTACTAAGAACAGGCAAAAAAAAAAAAAAGCTGCTCTAATTCAGCATTGTGTTGAAAAAAAAATCAATTTGATAAAATTGAATTACTTGCTTCACACAACAATGAAAAGAATTATGGATTTCCAAATCAGTTTGCATAAAAAAAAATAAGACTAGAGTTTGTAATAGTCATATTCCAACAGTTTTGGCAGGTCCATGGAGAATTTTAATCCATCAAACAACAAGAACTAGACTGTTAGAAATTAATAACATGCATAGGCTTCACTGCATTCATTCACCTTACAGGAGGGCAGCTGAAGTCTGCTGGATCTAATTAAAACTTTTGCATTGTAGGTGTGCTAATTGGTGTTACATTGTGTCGTATCCCCTAGACTCGGAAGTGAGAAGGCTGCACACAGGGATAAACTGGAGTAAATGAAATTTATGAGGTATAATGACATTATAAAAAAAGGAAGTAAAAGAAACGGGGAAAGATTAGTAAAATTTCAAAGGAATTTCTTGACAGACACCTTTTCTCTGAGAACTGAATTAAAGCCTTGGTATCTTGGTGGGTCTCTGCATCCGCTAAACTCTTAGGAATGAATTACAGTAGAGTGGTTAAGTTTATTGAATTACAAATGATATGGCAACAGTAAGTAAATAATCAGTTAAAAATTATCTGGTAGTTTGTTTTTTCTTTGTGGAGCTAACTTCTGAATCCCAGATAACAGCTTAGTGATATGTATGTACAAATGACAATTAAGCATTATAATTTTTGGCCATATTTATTTTAATTTGTGTATTAATTGTATTGGTTCATGTCATATAGCATGTGTACAATATTTTATTTCGTTTTCTTGATAAATTTAGATTCACCTTTCCCTCTCGTTGTGGAATTCCGTCAAGCAGTAGACTACCCAGTTGATCTTTACTATTTGATGGATTTGTCCAACTCCATGAAAGATGACAAGGACAAGTTGGCAGAGTTGGGCAACTTGCTGTCTGAGGAAATGGAAAAGATTACCAACAATTTCCGACTTGGTTTTGGCTCATTTGTTGATAAAGTTGTCATGCCATATGTCAGCACAGTTCCTGAAAAGTATGGAAAACTCATACTTCACATTCATCTATTTTATGAATCTGTAAAGATTTTTGTTATATTTTTTTGCTTTACTGCATATTTGTAGTTTTTTTTTTGTTTTTTTTTTGTATGTCTGTGCTTAGCTGTCTTTAATGCATATACCATCAAATATATGCTGTCCTGATATTTATTATTTTCTGGTACAAAGAGAAGTAAGTGGTTTATCTTTATATATTGAGTTCCTCTTTCTATTCTATGTTGGAACATTTTTGATATGATTTATTCTATCAAGTATGGTACAAAAGCCTAGCTCTCACTTTCGAAGTTTTTACCGCAGTACGAATGTGTTTGTGCTAGTATTTTTTAAGCAATGTCCCACTGAATTTGCATTGAAGGTCATTTTTAAGTGTGGCAGAAAACAGGATTTTGCAGTATAAAATATGAATTTCCTTCTGATCAAATTTTGTGTGCAGCTAAAATTCGTTTATTGTGTGCATGCCGTGCAACAATGACATATTGAAAAGAAAAGCTTGAGAAAAAGAGCAATTGTGTAACAACCAAATATATTGGTTGTTGGCATTAACAGAGAGGACTGCTACTTTGCTTCCTTTGAACAATCACTCATCCCATTCCAGGGATGCATTTTTTAATTTCTGTTCCTAGATTCTATTATTTTCTGTAGAAAAATCCAACTGGTACAGAGTCAGATGGATGTGCAGAAGATGCAATTATAAATTATTCCCTCATCCTCTCTCTCCTACTTTCTCTTCTCTCCCTGATGGCTAACAGTTGACATTGGAGTAGGATGGAAGTTCAGCATTACCCCGACTTCCCTCATCCCACAGACACACACTCCAGTTTGGATGTAGCTGGCTTCCTCTACTCAGTAGTAGTTGCAATTTGCTTTTGCAGCCGAGTTGCAGTCACATACCTACTGCATTAATATCTTCAGCCAGGTTATCTGAATGTTTCTGCTTTGCTTCCCCTTTCCTTTCTACATATCCTCTTCCACAGGTTTGTATTATGGGTTTACATTTAATTTGTCCAATTTAGGCTTTCAGCTATGTTCATTGTGTCAGACAGCATTTTTTTTTTTTTTAGAAACTTTTTGAAGCTCTTTACCTCATAATTGCCCGTATTTATGTCTCTGATAATGCAAATTATATCCAGTTTTATTGCTGTAATTTTTCCTCTGAACTTTATTTAGCTTTTACTGTTTATTGGGAATTTAATGGTGCAAGAAACATATTTGGCTATAGAAGACCAGGTGCAAACAAAAAGGTTGGCTTGGGCAGTTGGGGTTTGATTGGCATCAGTGGCGTGCCCAGAAATTTTTCGGAGGGGGGAGGTTTAGATTTTTTTACATAATTAAATGCATTTATAAGTGCATTTACCGACTATATTTTGAAATGAGTGCATTTACTACATATATTTGTGTTATGAGTGCATTTGCTGACTATATATTTTTGAAATATCGAAAGGTTCCAAATTTTTGCGGCGGGGGGTGGGTGGGGGTGAACCCCCCTCCTTGAGCGCCATTGATTGGCATCATTTACAGGGGTTGGTTGTCCAACATAATGGAAACACCTTGAAGCAATAGGTTTTACGCACCTAATATGGTTTGGGAGCACCCTTGGCATTTAAAACTGCTTGAATCCTCCTTGGAATGGACGCATACAAGTTCTGGATGGTGGTAAGAGGTATGTTGTACCATTCTTCCTGCAGAAACTGCTCCAATCCAATTCCTTGAGAGACTCGCACTCTGTTTTCCAACACAGACGACAGGGGCTCAATGATGTTTAAGTCCGGTGATTGTGCAGGCCAGGGAAGATGTGCAACTTCATCCTCATGTTCCTCAAACCATGATTGAACAGTTCGACTTCTGTGAATAGGGGCATTATCATTTTGAAAGGCGCAATCCCCTGACGGAAACAATGTCTGCACCATTGAATGAATATGGTCTGCCAAAAGAGTGACATAGTCACCGCTAATGATCCGTCCGTGTAAAGTGATAATGGGACCTGCAGCAAACCATGAGATCACGGCCCAAACCATTACGGAACAGCCCGATGCTTCACTGTAGGAAGGTGACAGTCTGGGTTGTAGGCTTCTGCTTGTGTTCTTCACACGTAAACCCGTCCTGTGCTGAGGAATAGTGAGAAACTTGATTCATCGGAAAACAAGACATGTTTCCATTGATCCGCAGTCCACGTGTTATGTTAGGGGTTTTGCAATCGCAGCTCTGCCGTAAATATTGTGCTTATGCAATTCCCTTCGCACGGTATGTGTTGACACTGGGTTTTGGAGATGTGCATTAAGATCAGCAGTCACTTTCGTCACCGTGGTCTTCTTTCTTGCGGTCACAATCCTCTTTAATGTCCTCCTGTCTCTCGCAATGAGTTTGGTTTTCCTTCCACAGTTGTGTCTTGCAGATGATGTTGTGCCATGAACATTGTATGCTGTCATGACCTTCGACATGGTACCTCTCGATACCCCCAATACCTGTGCCACTGTGGTTACCGACGGACCAACCAGACGGGCTCCTACAATATGCCCTCTTTGGAACTCCGACAGGTCACTCATTGTGCCTTCACCTGAAACGAAATAAAAAAAAACACTGATTTACAATGCAATCACACAGACCCTTGAGACTATAAGCAACACTTTTTTACAAAAAAAAAAAAAATGTACCTACATGTTCGTTTTACTTAAAAAGCAGCACATACCAAAGTCACTGTTTTCAGCAAGGTGTTTCCATTGATTTGGACAACCCTTCTTTATATATATACAGGGTGATTACAAATTTTTATTGAGAGGAAAGTATGCCGCCCCTGGAGGTCGAGTGGTATAATCTGGCCATTCATGTGAGGTGGGCCTGTGTTTTTAGTACTGGTTTGAGAACAGGTCGTGTGTTTGTCTGATGTGTCACTGGTTCTGTACCTTCTTTGAAACCAGTGGCCATAAATTAGGGACCTGTGAGTACCTATACCTCTCAGAGTTATAGGCAGTTATTAAACCCCAAGAGCAAACAAACAACAAAAATGTACACCGATGAGCCATTACATTATGACCACCTACCTAATTAGCTGCAGGATCCCCTTTAGCCCACAAAACAGCGGCCACTCGGCGAGGCATCAATTCAATGAGATGGCGATAGGTATCCTGGGGTATCTGGTACCATAATATCAATGGCAGGTCCTCCAGTTCCCGTACATTTTGAGGTGGTGGTGATTTAGCGCAAACCCGCTTTTCCAGATCGAACCACAAATGTTCAATTGGGTTCATGTCAGGTGAATTTGGAGGCCAGGGCATTAAGAGAAAGTCAGCAGCATGTTCCTTGAACCACTCCTTGACGATTCTGGCAGTGTGGTATGGTGCATTATCCTGTTGGTAATGGCTGTCACCAGCAGGGAACACAGTTGCCATGAATGAGTGAACTTGGTCTGCAATGATGTTCAGATACCTGATAGCTGTCAGGGATTGTGCTATTGGCTTAATGGAGCCTAGTGTCTTAGGAAAACATCGCCCACAGCATAACACCGCCGCCACTGGCCTGTTTCTGCCCAACAGTGCATTCAAGTATAGACTCCGTTTGTAATCGGCGTATCCACGCTTAGCCATTTATGTGATGCACCAGGAATCTTGATTCGTCAGACCAGGCCACTTTCTTCCAATCATCCACAGTCCAATCTGGCTGGTCTTGGGCCCATTTCATGCGTTGTTGGCGATGACATGCAGTGAGCATACGGAGCCAGCTGGGTCTTCGGCTACGCAGATCCATGTGCAGAAGGCTTCGATGAACTGTGTGCTGTGACAAATTGCCCTGAACACCACTGTTGTAGCTGCTGGTGATTTGCCGCACTGTGGCTCTGCGGTCGCTGTGTACAATGCGAGACAGTCTCCGCTGCCCTCTGGCATCAGTGAGTTGCATACGACACACGGCTGGATGATGGTTGGTCATTTGGCCATGTGTGCACCACTTTTGATACGTACTTACTACAGTGGCACGTGAACAAGCCACGCTGTTTCCAAGATCGTAGTTCTGAGGTGAAGTACCATCACAATTGGTCCTTTATCAAACTCCAACAAATCAGCAGCTTTTCCCATTCTGACTCCGAACACTGTACTAACCGAAAACCGGTCCTCATGTTGTATATATACTACTCTGTGAACTTCACCTGTGCCACTGTTCGGTCTCCAGGTAGGCTCATTTCTCTAGGCTGGGGTGATCATAATGGAATGGCTCATCGGTGCATGGGCCATATAAATATGAAACAGAAACTAATACAAACTGTCTGCTGGTCATGAAAATCATGAATGTCTCGAAAAAGTTGCACAAATTCTGAAAAGGATCATGAAAACGTCGTGAATCTTGCTTTAGAGTCATGAATTTTTTTATTTTTTTATTTTTAGGAATTGTTCATTTTGTGGTGACATTCCAAGTAATTCTCCATGTACCAACCACATGAGATTCAAATGTGGTTTCCATCTAACAATCCATGTGTCGAAAAAGGACTGTTGTGCTCTCTCCCTTTTAAATTACTGTGCTTATGAAGTCTTGACATTTTTCAAGTATAAATGGTAAAGGAAGGTGTGTAATGAAATCGTGTAGCACAATGTTGAGTATTTTAACTTACTTTTAGGTGCAGTCAAAGTGCAATGTCCAATTTTTGTTACTAGCAGGGGGCACTTTTTCCGTAGAATAAGAGGGGGCAGAGGGTCTCCTATTTAATATACATGTGTGTTTGTACCTCTTTGGATAAGTATATATACACAGTCATACCAGAATAATATGATCACTCCCAGAATCACAGTGTACATGCCCCAGGCGTGTCACAGAGTGCATGTGACAAGGTCGACCACATCGAGATATACACAACTGGCCAGGACAGATGAGCCATAGTGCATCATGTGAGCACAATGGGCAGAGGTGTAGTGCTTTGATGGACGTTCAAAAAGGAATGATCATCAGCTGCCACCCCAAGGGTGGAAGCATCTCAGAAACAGCAGACTTCATGGGCTGTTCGTGAGATGCTGTAGTAAGGGTGTATCAAGAATGGATCGCTGGCACACTGAGTACCTCCCAATGTCATAACTAACTGTGGAGCCCCAAAGGAGAATGTTCCCTCCAATCGACGCACAACAGCGCAGCAATTGGCCACGCAAATGAACGCTGGGGCACCCAGGTACGTGTCCTCAATAACAGTAGAGTGAACCCCTGTTACGCATGGGTCTCCAGAGTCGATTTTGCATCAAGGCACCTGTGCTGACCCAGGTCCATTGGTCACAACGCCTACAGTTCACATGGGACTACCATCAATGGACAGTGAAAAACGGTTGCCTTCTCTGACGAATCGAGGTTTCTACTCCACAGAGGTGACTTGCAACGGTGGATGCAGCATCAGACACATGAAAACCAACACCTGGACACGCTTGTCGGTCAAGTGCAGGGCAGCAGTGACAGTGTGCATGTCTGGGGAAGTTTTCCTGGTACAAGCTGATACCGCTGGATAAGTCCCTGAACGCCAATGGCTACCTGTCCATCCTCACTGGCCACATGGATATCTTCATGTTGGACGTTTACCCTAGTGGTGATGGTGTCTACCAACAGGATGATGCGCCCTGCCATGTCGCTATGGGGGTGCGTTATAGGTTCCAGAAACATGGCAGCGATCTCTCCCATGCTTCTGTTAGAACATTATTGAAATTTCTTTTATACATTTTTAAGACCATTCCCTAGAAAAACGTATAACTGAGGTTCCACCATATTTCTTTTTATACATTTGCTGGGAAGTTCTTCCATTTTCCAATTAGCTTGCCTTGTACGTACATAAGATAGGCTTACTGGGTCATCAGTGTTACAATTGTTAGTATGATTTTTCTATGTTTATTGCCTCTGCTGTTCTGATTTTTTTTCATATTTCATATCATTTATGACATGCTTTTTATTTGTTTTTTCAGTCTAGTACTGTTCCTTTGTTTATGAGGAATTGAACTGATGCAGTGTTCTTTTGGTGTTCAGTTTGTTTTTTATGTTTCCTTGAAGTCATTCATTAGTCCCTCGTGGTGTTACCTGTATAAATAAATATATATATATATACTATCTACCAACAAGTAATTGGACACCCCTGCAATCGACAATATCTGCGGTCCTGATACACGTCACGGCCGCCGCCACTAAATATCGTGTGGGAAACAACAACGCAACCAGTCGCATGCAAGATGCCACGCAGTTTGGAGCTCTCTGATACGAGAAAGGTGTAATCATCGGGTATCACAGAAATGGCCGATCCATACGTGACATATCCAGCGAGTTGAAGTCCCCAAAATCGACAGTGGCCTACGTGATTGGCAAGTGGAAGATGAGAAGTGACTGTCGGAATGTGCCCTGACCCGGCAGACCCAAAAACTGGGAGTTACAGACCGACGGGCGCTGGCCAGAAAAATTCGGAAGAACCGCACCAAATTGATGGGCCACATCCGCAAGGAGTTTCAACAGGCATCCGGGAGTGTTCTTTTGATGAATACCATCCGTAAGGAAGCCCATCTGCTCGGTTATCATGGACGTGCTGCCGGCCATAAGCCTTTGATCACCAAGTCCAACAGCACTGCTCGGCTAACGTGGTGTAAAGAGCGTCGACAGTGGACCGTTGAACAGTGGAAACAGGTTCTCTGGAGCGACAAATCAAGGTTCACCCTCTACCGTTCGGATGGCAGGGTCTGGGTTTGGCGTCTGCCTGGAGAACGCCTCCTGCCGGAATGTATTGTCCCAACTGTGAAGTTCGGCGGCGGTGGAATTATGCTATGGGGGTGTTTCTCTTGGTATGGCACGGGACCCTTGGTCGCACTTCCTGGTAGACTCAATGCCAAGACCTACTGCACCATTTTGGATGACCATGCGCATCCTACGTTGTGGCAGTTTTACGGGGTGGACCCATGTTACTTTCAAGATGACAATGCCACCTGTCATGTTGCGAGGTCCACCATGGCTTAGTATGGTGACAATGGGGTTAATCGAATGGACTGGCCTGTGCAGAGCCCGGACCTTAACCCTATCGAGCACCTCTGGGACGAGTTGGAGCGTTGACTTAAGGGGTGCCCCCACCGTCCGAAATCGGTGAAGGAACTGACCTGTCTTCTCCAAGCCGAGTGGAAGAAAATACCGCTAGCCAGCGTACAACGCCTGGTTGAGAGTATGCCCCGGAGGGTCGCAGCTGTAATCGCCGCTCGTGGAGGCTCCACCAACTATTGAAGGTGAATAAACTTTGTTTTCCTTTGCTATCACAGGTGTCCAATTACTTGTTGGTAGATAGTGTATATATATAAAATTCTACTTTATGCCATTCCCAAGTGGTACTATTTATGGGCTCCCCAACTTTATTGGAGATTAATGTATGGTGGAGATCTGAAGTATCTTTTCCCTATTTTTTTCTTTTTCAGATTGTATGTGTGTGTTCCCTCCTGGCCTAGTTCCTTGATAAGTTTGTTACTTAAATTCTTTTTAATTCCTGTTGTATTGTTTTTTATTCTCAAGTGTGTGTGTGTTTTTGATGCTTTTTCCTGAATCACAGATTTAATCTAATTTACAACATGGAATTATCTGCATATGAAATTGTGCAGGTACTTGTATCTGGAGGATGACATGCATGACAACAACAAAAATTAAATTAATTGTGGATTGGTCTTTGTGTGCTAATATAAATAGTATTCTTAATTGGGTATGGTGCATGTAGTAAATTTTACTTTATTATATTAAGAAATTGGTTTTGATTTTGGTATTATGCTTTGCTGTTGCATACCTGCCAACTACTACGGAATGTCTGTAGTTTCTACGGATTTAGTTGTCTAACTACGGAACTATGGATTCTACGAATTTTCATTAAGAAAATTTTTTTTTTTTTTGCTATTATTTTATGACATACATGAGATTTTAGAGATTAGCGGAATTCTGCTTTTTTTTCTTTTTGTCATCATTTAGATTATTTCCAAGATCGATGCAAAACTGAAGAGAATTTGGAGGGAGGGGAAGTCGTTTTACGTCTGGGGACGGTATTTCGTGTTTCAAAAACGGTAGTTAAACGGAGTAATCGTAATTTTTCCCTCCAGATGTTGCCTTTATGTCCAGTATTCCAGTTAAATGTAATTTTATTGTATAAATGTTTGTATTTCAGCTTGAAACTCTAGGCAACAATTTGCAGAAACGGAAGTTAGACGCCGCGAATATTTCCCCGTAATCTTCAGGCATAAGATTATTCCGCAAACTCTAGGAATTTTGCCTTTTTCGTTATTATTTTGGTCATACACAGGATCGATGCCCAAGTGAACAGATATTAGGGGTAGGAGCTGGTGGTGACGGGGAGGGTTTTCGGAGGATGGAATAACATCTTGACGAAACTTTCGAAAACCGAAGGTCGATGGAGTTCAGTTTTTTTTTTCCGTAATCGTAATGTCTTTTTCTCGCAATGTTAGTTCTGTCCAGTATTATTGTTAAATAACATTTTATTGCATAAGTATTTTTATTTCTGCTTGAAAATACGGGAAAAATTCCAAAACCGGAAGTCAGATGGAGCAAATATTTCTCCCATAATCGCCCCTCCCTCCCCACCCTCGATGTTCGCACTCTTCTGTGTCTATGTGTGCCACGCAATAATACTAGTTACTACTGACAAGGCTCTTGCCAATGTTGGCAGGTATGCTGTTGCTATTCTATAACTATGTCTGCTATAAATTTGAGAATTAATATTTGCAGTATTTTTCTGTGCTGAAAATGTTCCATGAATTTCACATCATGTGATTTGTCCTGTATGTTATGCAATTAATTTTGATTTCAGGATTGCTTTGAACTGACCACTGCTTGCTGGCTGGTCTATTAAGTGAAATAAGTGTGGTTACATTTATCTTTTTATACATCTATCATATTAGATTTTAAAAAAAATGACAACTTTTTTGGCAGGTTAAAAGAACCATGCACTGACTGCGTAGCTCCATATGGATTTCTCAATCATATGCCTTTAAGTTTAGAAACAGGTAATTTCTCACGGCAAGTGCGGGAAGCCCGTGTTTCTGGAAACTTGGATGCACCTGAAGGTGGCTTTGATGCAATAATGCAAGCTGTAGTCTGCAAGGTTGGTTTCAGTTTTATCATTTGTATTTATTGCGATGTCACTAAATGAAAAATCTGTTTCCTAAACGAACATAAATGTAATGTCTTTAAACATCACATTTCTTATGAAATTTCAAGAAGCTTTCATGTAAAATCTAGAAGCTTTTTTAAGTGGAATAGAGAGAACTCTCTGTTTAAGTGTGTGGTTTCAGAGTATCTCTTTCCAGCTATTCCTGTTAATTTTTAATCTTCAGCATGATTGTCTATTTGAAAATCGTCTCTTGTGTATTTCAACATTTGAAGGAAAGATCAGGGTTTTTGAGCAACCTCTCTGGCACCTTCTTGGTGTCATGGTTGATACCTGTTTTACTTCATGCGCTAAAACCTCTACACCTGTGCTGGTATATCAGCAGCTCTTTGTTGTGAGTACTAGTTCCTTCATTCAGATTACATCCTGATTTTCACCAATGGATCAAAGATGGGTGGAGTGGTGGGATCTGCAGCCATTGGTGTTGATGTTTTTGTTGAGTGGATCCCAGCTGTGGCCATGGAGTTTTTGGCTGAGATGTATGCTGTCTACCCTGCACCTAGTCATGTCCAGTTGAGCTCTCATTGGTGTGCTATAGTCTATTTAGATTCTTGAGTGTTTTGCAGTCCCTTTGCTCTGCAGATTGTGGTGACCATCATTGTTGGAATCCAGAGGAATGAGTAGGCTGATGCCACCAGGTCTGTTTCCTTGTTGCAGCCCACAGCCGTGCCACTGTACCACCAAGACTTGCATTCAAATGTTCATGAGCATATTAAACGTAAGTAGCAGGCTCTATGGGACCAACAGGTAGGGAACAAACTGCTGTGTGTAAAGCCAGTTCTTGGAGTCCAGACTTTCTACATGTGGTTCAGGCAGAAAGATGAAGTTGTACTATCTCTTCATTGGACGTTGGCCTTTCACTCACCGCTGTTTGTTGTGAAACATGTAGTACACCTTTGACTGTTGTGCATGTTTTTTGGGGGGATTGGGACTGGAACCCTCAGCTGTGGGCTAATCCCCCACACTGATGTACTTACCTGATTAAAAAGACAAAAAGAAATATTAAGAATGACTCAAGTGTGGGAAATGGTGGACCTACCACACTTGAGAAGGACGGTCCACCACGGAATCGACCTGGACTTTCTAAACGGCGTATGAGAAAGAGATCTCGGCTGAGTGAATGTAAGATTGGTGTATGGAATACTAGAGGTATAAATGGCAAGATGAGTGAGGTGATTGAGGAGATGAATAAGTATAGACTGGATGTGCTGTGTGTAAGTGAAACTAAAAAGAAGGACATTGGGGTAGAAGAAGTGAATGGCACGGTGAGTGTGTGGTCTGGAGTATTGGATAATATGAGAGGACAGGCGGGTGTAGGTGTGATTTTAAGTGAAAAGATGAAGAACAACTTGATTCAGTATAGTTGCGTAAGTGAGAGAATTCTCTGGATTCGTTTGAAAGTGAAACTTCAGAGAATTGTAATTGTTGTAGTGTATGCTCCTTGTGACTCGGAACCTTCTGATAAGAAAGAAGATTTCTGGAATGAGCTAAAAGCTGTTTTGTGCCAATTTGGTGCTAAAGAAAAAGTTATAATAACAGGGGATTTCAATGCTAGAGTAGGTGTGCAGAATGCAATTTCTGACAATGTTCTGGGTAAGTTTAATGATCCTTGTGTGAATGATTATGGTGAAAGATTAATTGAGCTCTGCATTGAGAATGGTTTGTGCGTATCTAATACATTTTTCAACCACAAGTATATCCACACATATACTTGGGAAAATCGTACTCTTGATCAAAAGAGTGTGATAGATTTTGTTGTCTACGATCAGCGTTTGAAACACTTGGTTGTTGGCACTCATGTGATGAGAGGTGCGGATGTTGGTTCTGATCATTACTTGGTAGTATCACGAGTGAAACTTGATGTTGGTTGGAGGAAAAGGAATAGGAAGAGACCCAGGATAGAAAGAATAAAGGTTGATAGGCTCCTTGAAGATCATCAGCGGTATTCTGACTTACTCAGAGAACGACTGAAGGATCTGAAGCCTGGTGAGAGGGATGTAGAAAAGAAGTGGGAATGTTTTAAGAACTGTGTTGTCACTGCTGCTAAAGAGGTCTGTGGCACCACAATAGTGGGTAACAATAGAGGTGATGCTTGGTGGAATAGTGAGATTGAAGAGGCAGTAAAAAGAAAGAAGGAAGCCTATTTGGGGATGTTGCAAGGTGTAGAGTCTCTGTGGATGAATATCGCTGTAAGAAGCGTGAAGCTGCTAAGCTGGTTCGCCACAGTAAAGCAAAAGATAGGAAGGAGAAAGTGGAAAGGCATGAACTGGCTTTTTGGAAAGATAGGAAGGAGAAAGTGGAAAGGCATGAACTGGCTTTTTGGAAAGATAGGAAGTCCTTTTGGAAGTACATGAGACTCAGGAAAAATAGGGGAAACAAAGTTGTAAGTTGTGTGAAGAATGAGATTGGGGAAATGTTATTGGAGCCCAATGAGTTAAGTGACAGATGGGGTGAATACTTCTGTGAGTTATTAGCTCAGGAAAGCAAAGATGATTCTGAGACAGACGCAGATGATGTCACAATGAGGGATGAAAGCACAGGAGGGATCTCAAGAGAAGAAGTGTGTAAAGCTCTAAAATCTCTTTAGAATGGTAAGGCTCCGGGAGTTGATGGCATAACTGCAGAGATGTTGAAATATGGTGGTCACTCTATAATTGACTGGTTAACTGAATTTTGCCAGTTGTGCTGGGAGTTAGGAATGGTCCCTCGGGATTGGAAGGATGCTATCTATCATTGTTCCCTTGTATAAGGGAAAAGGTGATCAGACTGAATGCAAGAACTATCATGGTATTAGCCTACTGAGTGTGCCAGGGAAAGTGTGGTAAGGTTGTTATTGAAAAAGTACGGGTTTTTACATCATTGAAAGTGTGCGATGTTCAGAGTGGTTTTATGTCTGGTAAAGGCTGCACTAACCAGATTTTTGCTTTACGCACGATGATTGAAAAGTATCTGGCTGTTGGGAAGAAAGTTTTTACTGCCTTCATAGATTTAGAGAAAGCTTATGACCGAGTGAATAGGACACTTTTGTGAAAGGTATTGAATGAATATGGTGTTACTGGGAATCTACTTAATAGTGTAAAAGCCATGTATGCTGGTAGTAGAGCTTGTGTACGAGTGAATGGTGTTTTATCAAAATGGTTTTCCATTGGTGCAGGAGTTAGACAAGGTTGTGTAATGTGACCATGGCTGTTTAATATATTTATGGATGCATGCATGCGTGATGCCAAAATAGATAATAGTGGTTTATGTCTTGGTGATATCCGTGTGTGCAGATTGCTGTATGCTGATGACACTGTCCTGTTGGCAGAGAGCAAAAGTGAGTTGCAGCGTATGTTGACTCTGATGCACGAAGTTTGCATGAAATTCAAACTGAGTATAAATAAGGGAAAAACCAAAGTCATGGTTTTTGAGAGAGGAACAGGTAGCACTGAATGTAATGTAAGTATAAATGGCACTGTGATTGACCAGGTGAGTGAGTTTGTGTATTTAGGAAGCATGTTTGACAGAGAGAACAAGTTGGATGGTGAAATCAGTAGGCGAGTGAATTCTTCTTTGAAAGTCATAGCTGCTCTGGGAGGTTTTCACAGGAATGATGGGTTCTCTAGAGAGTCCCGCATGGCCGTGTTTGAAAGTGTAATTGTTCCTACTCTGATGTATGGTAGTGAAACCTGGGTACTGCAGAAGAAACATAGGAGTCGTTTGTGTGCTGGAGAAATGCGTTACTTACGTGGGGTTTGTGGCAAGACATGATATGATTGTGTGAGAAATGAAGATGTATTGCAGTTGTGTGATGTGAAGCAAAATGTTGTTAGCAAGGTGAAGACCAATATGCTTTGGTGGTTTGGCCATGTTGAAAGAATGAGTGATGAAATGTTTACTAAGAAAATCTTTTCAGCCCAAGTGGCAGGAAGGAAAGGCAGAGGAAGGCCAAGGAAGACATGGGTGGATCAGATTCAGGAGTGTCTGCATGAGAAAAAGATTATGAGTATGAAGTATAAAAGATCTTGTGTACTGCGTGTAATGGATATTAGTGAAGCACGAGTTGTATGTCAAAATCGCTGTAAATGGAGAAGTTTGATACGGCAGCAATAAGTAAAAATATCTGGTAGTTTGTATTTCTTTTTGGAGCTAACCTCTGAATCTCAGAGAACAGTTTAGTGATATGTATGATGTATGTTGTATCTTCATTTTATTTGTGAATGCTCTTGTTTTCTGCTTTTAACCACTGTATCATGGGACTCAGAAACCCAGGATCACCTTTTAAATAATCATTATGATGTGTCTTCTGTGTTCTCTTTTTTATATTGTACCGGCGTTTTTCAGTTTGTAGTCCACTATTACACACTGATTCTTGTGTTTCTCTTTGGTGGCATATGTTTTTGTTGCTGTTGTAAACTGTGGGACTTGGTGCTATTTGGCCCATTGAGGTTCTTGTGCTGATAAATGCAAATAAATCAACTAATCATGCTAGGTTAGAGGTATAACAGAAACAAAAAAAAGTATGTTATCATGTCTGTTTGCTGGTGCACTGTAGTAGTGGACAAGTGAGATTAATAGTGCAATTCAAAATTTTTGAAATCATGATGAAAGAGGTGTAATAAAAAGTGTAATAAAGAATGGTTGGAGGTGCAATAAAAATACTAAAGTTTGTTAGGTATGTGAAGAATAAGTATATCTAGGTAAGGGAAGAATGAAATAAAAATCAATGAATTTAAGTTAAAAGGTTTAGTAAATATAAAAATAATAAACTTACCTGTAAGTTCGGTTAACAAGTTGATAAATTAATTTCTTTTTCAGCAAAAACAAACTTAGCTGTTTTTCTCATTAATGTTCATAATGTTAAGATCTACTTATTAACACATTGTAAAAAGACAGAATTTTTGTGACAGCTTCCCCCTTTGTACTGTCACCTTATTTAAGTGCCTGTCCTATGAAGTGGCCATATTGCGGGTGAAATGCCACCTCACCTAACATTTAGAAAAATAATTTTTCAAAAAATTGAGTGAAATTAATCAATTTTTCATTAGCAAGATTGGTTTCTGAAAACTGGAATGGCTTTGGTAACAGAGTTCTCGTGTTTTTGGAAACCGAAAATCTTAGAAATCCATTTAAAGTTATGCAAAAGCATGGAACATCTGCTGGTGAAGCAATGAAACTATGCTGCCATCATTGCTTTTTCTCTGAGGAAAGAAGCACAGTGACATTGGAACGTGGATTCTTCAGCAAAAGGGTGTGTTTGTGACAGCCAGTTGCATCGAATTGTGTGGGTGAAAAGATTGGCATATCGCTTCACCATGTTCCCTCAATGCGGTTTTGACATTGGTTTTATTACTGCGCTGTCCTGTTTGAATGCTTTGCTAAGTGTTGTTTCTGTTTTGGAACTTAGTGTAATTTCTCTTTCTAGTCTGTTTCTGAATTAATGTTGTATCTATGCTTTTATATAAAATTAATCCAGAAAATGATTTAGTATACAATCTACTCGATACTCCTTTTTCTTGTTAGAAAGATGAAGGTGAAAGAGGCTTGCTGGTTTTCAACCAGCCCATACCAACATTCTCCATATCTATGAAAGGGTGAGCAAATCTTATGGAAAATTATACCAACTGCATTTTAAAAACTTGTAGTATAAAAGAGTTTTTGTGGCTATGAGAATGTTATTAGCAAACATTCTTTTTTTTTTTTTTTTTCTTGGCTTTTCTTGCTTCTTGGGGTTTAAATTTTTTTTTGTGGAATCATAGAGGCTTCGAAGAAGATTGTGCAAATGCAATTTGTGCTTTCCATAAGCATGGTGATTATGCCGAATATTTGAAATGTGAAACAACTGCCCCCCCCCCCCTCAAAAAATTGTTTGGTATGAATGCTTTACAGACTTTTCCAGGCTTCACATAATAAATATCATTGAAAATTTTAGATCAAACAGACTTTTTATGAGCATTGCCATTCAGCAGTGTTGTGCTTAAACAGACAGGAATTGCCATTCCGTAGACATGATGAAACTATTTCTTCAGTAAATCTGGAGAACTTTAAGGAATTCTTGACCACATTATTATCTAAGTCTGGAAATTAAAAATCACTACAAAAAGATCAAGAAAGTTTCTAAGTCTTGTAAAATAATGATAGTAATGTTCAATATTACATACTGAAAGTCAAACATCAAAAGTACCTACTCACAGACTTTACTCGCATTTAAATAAGTAAAATTAATTTTAACTTGAAGAATTTTGAGGGATTCTTCATATTTTCTAAGTTCTAGTCAGTAGCAAAAGGAAAAGAATTTTGTATGGAAATCTTCATCAATGCAAGAAATGGAATGCTCATAACAGAAAAAATGGCAGTATGTTCACTTATCTGATGATATATATTTTAGATTCTAAGACATTGATAAACTTTCATTTCTTTGAGGACACCAATATTTAACAAATTTCCTAAAAGCTTTTCATTACATCCCTTGTTCAGTTTATTAGAAATGTTATCTATCAATACTGAAAAAGCTGCAGCTGTAAGAAACTATCAAGGTTGAGATGAATTGTACAACATGCTACACTGTTGATGTTTGGAAAGGAGTTCAGTTTTTGTATGAAAGTAACATGTGTGAGGATGTATTACAAGAAGCATGCAAACTGTTTTCTCTAGTACTTACTTTAACTTCCCGAAGAGTATCAGTAGAAAGAAGTTTTTCTTGTTTAAAACAAATAAAAAAAAATGGCCTAAGAAACATTTCACAGCAAAGCTACAATCCTCTTTAGCTACAAATTTTTGATTAAACAGCCTTTTTGCAATGACATCATTGAATGTTCTGCTTTGTTAGAAAATAGAAGAATTGATCTTGTTTACAAGAAACAAATGATTGAATTATGTGTTCCCATTTAGCTCACAGAGACAAGATTGTGTTGCATATATTGGTGTTTTGTGTTTCTAATTTTTTTGTTGTTTGGAAATGGGGGGGGGGGGGGTTGAAATGTAGGAGTCAAAAATGTGTTGGTCTCCAGGAAAAAAAATATTAATCATTATGTATGTCCATCTGTGCTTTGGAAAATTTATTGTGGCTTCAAATTTATTTTCAGTTTTGTTAATTAACAATAAGCTATCCATTGGCAATTGATTCTGTTGCCATGTTCTTCTGCTATTTGTTGATTTCTGTGTACATGTCCTGATTGCTTTTTCTCATTAATTTTTGACTTTTCTTAAAACACTCTTTCTCACAGACTGTACTCGTATTTAAATAAGTAAAACTAGTTTTAACTGGAAGAATTTTGGGGGATTCTTCATATTTTCTAAGTTCTTTCTGTGATTTTCAGATGTTTCTTGCCTCTGGATCTTTGTCAAGGCTTTTCCTCAATTATTAGTAGCTCTATCCAAAGTTTTATTGACAAAAATTATTTAACAAGCCATTTAATGTAGGTACTTATAGAGAACAGGTCTTGATAAAGATCTAGAGGCTGGAAATTTCTGAAAACCACATGCGCTATGAAGAATGCTTCAAAATTCTCTAAGTTAAAACTGGTTTTATTCAAACGTGCATTTCCAAGATGCAAAAATGTTTTACATATGTGCTACTGTTTCTGTTTTCCCACTTAATTTTCCCCAATGGTTCTTTTTCTTCAGGCATTAAAATTTTGCCTGCTCTTCTATACCATGTCACTTGTTTAATTTCTTTCCAAATAGGGTTGGCTGTATTTTTATAGCAGTACAAAATAAAGTGGCCAAAAGTAGAATTAATAAATTAAAGATGTTGAAACTGGACTATTAAGGAATTAAGACTACCTGTTAACAAGGAAATTTAACTAGTAGTGACATATAGAAGAATCACCGAAAGTTTCATTAGCAAATTCCACAGAAAAAACAAAGCATTTAAACTGCAGCAATAGCTTATCTTTCAACATTTCTTGTACTTGGAAATGCACTGAATAATGGAACATAAAAAGAAAATTTCATTCATTTAAAAAAAAAACTTATGGTATTTTAGCTAAAATTTAAAATTGTAGCTTTAAGTAGCCTCTGACCATTTGTAAACCAGATATGGATAAAAAGGTCTCATTTGGCTGGACCACTCATCATTTGTGAATTATACTAAAAGTGACTTTGGCCATGCTTTTAATTTTACATATTTATTGACCAGAATTAATTTTGTTAATGATAAATGTTTGGTGTTAAAATTGTTGTTGTATTATGCTAGTTCTTGATGTTCATTTTATTGAGTACATTGTCAGTGATAAAACTTATTTAGTACTATTGACTTATTTAGGATGACATTGGATGGCGTGAAAAATCAAGAAAAATGTTATTATTTTCTTCTGATAGTGGTTTTCACTATGCTGGTGATGGAAAGGTATTGTTGTACTTTCTTCTTACATTTTAAAGGGAAAAATATAAATATTATGCTCACATCTAAAAATTTTTATAAATGGATGCATTTAATGTGATAAATTTTGGTTATCTGATATCTCTATTACAAACAGTATTTTTCAACACAAAGATTTTGGGTTTTGGCCAATGTGATTGTGCATACCCCCCCTTTTTTTTTATGTTAGTGAAGTGAAAAAAGTGAAAAAAAGTTCTAAGGCAGCAAGCACAATGTCTGAATGCATGAAAATAGCTGAATAGCTGTCTGAGTATTACTGAGTTTTTTTGTTTTTTTTTTTTTGCAGTGCATTCATGCTGGTAAATCTAAAATTGAGTTTGCCATTTAGTAAAACAAAAACATACAAAGCACTATTTTTAAATAAACAAGAAATAGTGAATTTCTCATTTTACTGATTATTAATATGTATGTGTTGACTTAAGTCAAAGCTAATGGTTGAACATTACATTTTTTCCTCCCTGACTTCATTATCATCAGCTGTACCTGCGCACCAGTTATTTTCAGGCTTCTTTATATCATGGGTCACTAAAAACAAAAAAAGTTAAATTAGAAAGAAAGAATGAAGAAAAGTTGTTTTGGTTTGCAACACATTTTCTCCATTTTCAGTCCATGGCAAGAATATACACCTTTAACATATTGCTTCTTTGATCATTAATGTCTAATTTTTTTGTCTTCACTCCTGAGACCTTGTAGATCTACCATGTGGTCTTTGGATTGATTCAGAATGTAACATATTTTCTAAGTAATCTTTCATTTCCCAGGCAGTGTATGTGTCCACCTTAATATATTCATATTAACTTTTCTTTCATGGAAGTTTGCATCTGTATTACTAATTCTGTTTTCCCACTGAATTCACCTAATTTCTACTAACATTTCTTTTACTTTTCTCATGTCAGCAGCTTCTAATCTCCTTAAGCACCCTTTACTTTGCACCCCAGCTTTCTGCCATAAAATAGGACCAGTCTGAATAATACATTGTCTGTAGCCCATTTTTTTTCTTTGGCCAAACTCTTATGCAGTGAAAATAATTTTCTTGCAAGAGAAGAGATTTTCCTGGTTTAACCAATTCTGTCATCTAATTCCTTATCCATCTTTCTTATCTCATCAAGAATCACTCCCAAATAATTAAAATCTGTTACCTGTACTGGCTGTATCTCCTGCAATTTGCATTTTTTTTTCAAGTATGACTTATAATAGAATCACTGATTTAGATTTCCCAACACTGATCTCCATCCTAACTTTATTCTAAATTTTGTAATACATTTATGCTAGTGCAGTGGTTTTCAGCTTTTTGTAGGTCATGACCACCTTAACACCCACACTATTCATCTGTGTCCCCATGTGGAGAGAAAAAAATAATTCCTGATTAGTTTTTACATCAGATGAAAACTGCAGTAATGAAATCCTATCTGTACCAGCTAAGCTGCATTAGCAGATTCGTCTGAAAGTGTTGTCAACAGACACAGCTTTCAAACTGTATAACCGATGAGGAAACTTTCTGCCCTCTGATGCAAATGACTTCTCACCCTATACCAAGCTGAGAATGTGTGGTAGCATGGTCAATCACTGCTAGACATTAAACATTTGGTAGCCGTGTGGGATCATTAAACATTTGGTAGCCGTGTGGGATCATTAAACATTTGGTAGCCGTGTGGGATCATTAAACATTTGGTAGCCGTGTGGGATCATTGTGTCAATTACTGACCATTCATTTAATACTCCTGCCAATCATTTCTGTCCCAAGCAAATGCACGGTTTGTTCTGGCAAGAGTATAGAAGGCATGTATGAGAATGTCCTTGGACCTCGAAGATTTATTAAGAATGGCTAAGGGAAATGAAGGGTGCCATCCACTCGAGCATCAGTTCCTTTATCCGGAATTTATGAGTCAAAATCAGCTACTTACAATATGTAAAACTGACACTTCATGGCTAAGGAAAAACTCTTGAAAACTTCACTCTATGGCATTATTTGTTCAGAGATAATGCTGTTTACCAAGTCCACTCATTTCTGTGCTTATATATACCTTTAGTCATGATGAATATGTTTAAATTAATAAGTTCCTTTTGTTTTATTTTTACTGAACTTTGTTAAATGAACAATTGTATAATACCACAAAGCATTTTTGTTAGTGCATTTAATTGTGTAAGGATTATTAACCAAAATGCCTTCTCATTCTGTGGAAGGTCTTGAATAATCATAATATTACTTAGAATCTCTCTGCTTTAAGGTGGACGTCAAGTGAAAATCCGCCAATGTATTTTCAATGGGAAAATTTTGTTACATAAGTTCTCATACAAGAAATGCTTCCTGACTTGTGAAAATTCGCACACATACAAAGAAGGCACTGAACTATAGGGAGTGGCAATCAAATTTGAGAAAAAATTATAGGAAATATTTTAAAATTAAATTTCTTTGAGATGGAGTAGTGTAGCCTATCTTTACTAGGTGGCGCTCTAGGTACGCCAAGTACTGAAAATGTGGCATAACCTTGACGTTTTCTTGAATATTAAAAGTTTTCACACAAATAATAATAACTGAGCTGTCATAGCCTTTAGTTTAGGATGTCAGTAATTATTTAAATCACTTACATTACAGTTTATTGGCTTTTCTACCCTCAAACTTATGTAAAAAAGAAATCACATGCTGGTTACTCTAAGATGCTGACCAAAGCTTTTACGAATCATCCCCAGCTAAGCAGGGGATGGGGGATGAGATTTCCCCCTCAGCGAAGGGGATCGACTGACGGTATCAGGTTTCTGTAGTATTTGGGGAAAGAGTAATTACGTGTGAAACCTATTGTGCTGACCCTTCTTCACGAATAATGTTCAGCGCTATTGGGACAAGGAAAGAATTTTGGCCACGACAGAACGAACGAATCTACATTAATTTTTCGTTTATTATTTTTTTCCATGAAAAAAATGTAATTGTGAAAAATGAAAAGAAAAATAATTATCAAAAATAATGAATAGTAAAAGTAAGACACAGTGGCTCACAGAGGACTTCTTTATGGGGTGGCCCAAAATATTGAAGATGCAAATAAAAAGATATCACGAAGAAAACATCTGCCAAAATATTGCAAAGCGATAAAAATATATACCCCATACTAAAGGGCGCTTCTTATTATTCGTAAAATATATATTAAAAAATATGTACCAATATATTTTTAAAAAAGCAGCCAGAGAACGAAGAACCAAGTGATACCTAATGAAGAGGGGCCCGGAAACCTTGTCCACCCCACACTGAGCAGGTCACTGGTAAAACAAATGTATGATATAAAATGTTGGTACTTTATTGTTTTAAGAAAGTTACATGTATTCTAGTGTCCAAATAACAAAAGCTAGATATGAGCTCACAAATAGCAGCAACAGTCTTCGTTTCGGAATTTGTAATAGCTTTTTAAATTCGTTTTTCATCATGTTTCATTTCCTGTCTAGGATAAATCAATCTTTTTTTTTTTTGATTTGCGAAAATAACCCGTAAACCATAAAAAAATTTATGCATTTGTTGTAAATAAGTACACGATATTTACACACAAGACATGGAAAAACAAAAGGTTTATCCAGAAATGAGAACTGACCAAAAGCGTAACAGCGTGAAAGAACACAAAAATCATTCAGAGAACGTTAATATTGTCCTTAGTAACTTTCCCCCGTCTTTCTTGTGTCAAAAATATTTGGCAGAATGGGATCAGGCAAAATGGGAAGACGATTTTAGACTGAAATTTTGTTTTCACGTCCACTAATAACACTCCCCCCTTCCTTTAATATCTGGCAATATGGGATTCAGCAAAATGTTTTTACACAAGATAGGAAGTAAAATTGCTACTGAAATTTCATTCCTCGTTTTACAGCCGCTAATGATTTCCATTTGGCAATATGGGATTAGAAAAAATGAATTGCGGTTTTCATATGTGTCTTCTTCATACGCAGGAAATGTTTGCCATGGAAGCTAGCTGTGATAACAATTTTTCATTTTTTTTTATTCTTTCTTTCCTTTCTTCTGTTTTTTTTTTTTTTATTTCTCTCAGCGTGTTATTATCACGTAGGCAAAATGGAGCCGCATGCAAATAAATAATTAAAATCTGATAATCGTCGCACGTATGACCTCGAGTAGTGAGTTGAACTGACATAAAAGAACTGCAAATGAATATAAATATGTATAATTTTTATTAGCATTAAGAAATATATTTTACCCCCCCCCCCCCAAAAAAAAAAAAAAAAAAAAAAAAAAACTGTATGCCCACACAATACCACTGTCGCATCCACTCCCAGTCCTACCTCAAGCCATAAAATCCTGGAAATATAGTCCCCGTCAACTAACCTTCGTGGAAGGTACGGAACAGCTATACCTACTCTTCGGAAAACGGTGACGAGCGTTTAGGACGAAAATCAACATAATCATTGCTCAGAATCCATTTTTGTCTGTGTGAAAATTGATATTTAAAATTTTCAAAATGGCAGAGCGTTTCAGTAATAGATTTAATACGAGAAGTTACTCAATCAATATCCTTGCACTTTCGGCAGCTTAGTCCATCTGGCAAGTTTACGCAACTTGGAGACGGGTGGGGGTGGGCAGTGGAAGGTACAGAAATCTTCTGCCAACATTCGCTAAACACAGGCAATAAACTGACAATCGGACAAATGCGCGGGGGTAAGCAACCGTGGGGAAAACGATTCTTCCAAGTAGGACCCTATCTCACCCCGATTCTGTTCTATCTCCACTGTTCTTTCGAAAGATAGGAAGATGCAATGATGTACGTTTAGGTCATCAAGTCGTAAATGGGGGAAGGGGTCATAGCTGGAGAAATGTTCACAGCAAGGAACACAGCGGGATTGGAGTATGATGCGAATTCATACCACTGGCTAGCTTGCCCTTCACAGTCCGCTTAGTTTGACGTGGAGTCAGTCAGTGTAGTTTTCCTAGGCATTTGTTCTCCGCATTTGTTGTTTTTCTGCCTGTTGTTATCTCACCTCTTGTGTTTCATTAGTTGTAGATGATTGTAGATTCTTTTGCATTTTGAACTGATTTTGTATGTTCTGCCTAAAAAAAGTGGGAACAATGGGGAACGTGTGAGGTGAAGAGATTGAATACAGGAAAAATACTCTATACATTTAGAGAAAAAAAGAAAATTAGGATTTCAGTGGGGAAGGAAATACTTTTTTTTTAGTTTCATTTTTGAAGGATTTTGAATTATTTGTTTTAACATAATTGCTAATAAAATCCAGATTGCTAATATAATAAAAAGAGAAACTAAATAAAAATGCGTACACTACAAAATTTAGGTAACTCCTCGTACCCTGTTTTTCTTTAGATACTTTCGTACATACAGTGCTATCTTAAGTTGGTTTCGAGCCTCGCATTAATCAAGGGACTACAACTTAATGTTTTAATCGAAAGGAAAAAAGAAATTCCCTGAGAACTTTAAAGTGTAAAATCAGTATTTGGGAATTTTCCGTGTAAGTTAGTTTGACTCCCCCCCACCCCACCCCCCACACACACCGGCTGTGTGAAGGAAACATACCCCGTCGTCATTTCTGATATACATTCCTCAGTCGATTTTCAATATTTCATTTTTCTGTTGCCTGTTCTGAAAGTTCCTGGAAGTATTCCCATAGGATGCATTTTTTCCTGATGTGTATTCTTACAGGATTCTCCCTCAAAATACAAACTGGCAATTTGTAAGGGTTTTCATTGAATTTTTGGAAGATAATGCTATCACTATGTGGACTGCGTGCCTCAAGAAAAGCGTGTGTGTGGAGTGGGTGGGGTGGGGGGTGGTGGCATGTGTGTAACAAAACATCTTAATTTCATCTAAAGGCGGCCAGACCTCTACCTTGCCCACGCATTAACAATGGTTGGCAGAAGACCGCCACACAAGAAGACTGCCACACAGGAAGACTGCCGCACGTCTTTCAGCAACTTAGAAAATTGCCATACATCGGAAAACCGCCACACAGGAAAATTGCCACACGCTTTTCATTTAGGGGCCGGGCACAAATTGCTATTCCTCCGAGGAACACTTTGAATGTTTGGCAGTTTTCCAAGTTTCCGAATTATGTGTGGCAGTTTCCCAAGGTGCTTAACGATGGGAAGAGCTCTTTTGTTTGTCTGAATTTTCATGTCGGTTCATACTTATGGCAACTGGACACAGAAGTCCGAGGGGGGGTATAAAGATTGCCGTTTCCTGGCCAATTTTGAGAATTGAATTGGGAACTCCAAACAATTATTCTACCAATGTCATATTCACAGCAAATCATATTAATAATGTTGGGCGCGCTTACTTAGGCACGAAATATTAATTCATAGGCCCTAGGCCTTTTTAAAAGTTTTGATTCTTTCAATGCCATATTGACAACATTTAAACAGCAAATCAAGTTAATAATATTACGCTTTTACCTGGGCACGAAATTTTTAATTCATAGGCCCAGACCTAGGGCCTATGAATTAATATTTCGTGCCTAAGTAAAAGTGCAATATTATTGAATTTATTTGTTGTGCAAACGTTGTGAATGTGGCATTGATAAAGTAAAAACTAAAAAATGACTGAGGCATATGGATTAATATTTCGTGCCTAAGTAAACCCCAATATTATTGACTTCATTTGCTATGTAAACATTGTGAATATGGCATTGGTAGAATGAAAACTGTCAAAAAGGCCTAGGCCTAGGAGTTAATATTTCCTGCCTAAGTAAAAGCGCAATATTATTACATTTATCTGTTGTGTAAACGTTGTGAATATGACAATGATAATTATGTGTGGCCGTTTTCTTAGGCAGGAAATATTAATTCATAGGCCCTAGGCCTAGGCCTTTTTAATAAAACTGTTAAAAAGGCCTAGGCCTAGAGCCTATGAATTAATATTTCCTGCCTAAGAAAACGCCCAATATTATTAACTTCATTTTCTGTGTAAACGTTGTGAATATGACATTGGTAGAATGAAAACTGGTAAAAGAGCCTAAGCCTAGGCCTCGGGCCTGTGAATAAATATTTCGTGCCTAAATAAAAGCGCAATATTAACTTGATTTGATATATAAACTCCGTGAATATGACACTGGTAGAATAAAAACTGTTAAAAAGGCCTATGCCTGTGGCCTAGAACTTTAATATTTAGTGCCTAAGTAAAAGCGCAATCCTATTGACTTAATTTGACACGTAAGTGTTATGAATATAAAGTCTGCGGATTAAAAGCTGTTAAAACGGCCGACGTGTAATGCTTATGAATTAATTAAGTAAAAGAAAAATATTACAAATTTGACATGTTATGTAAATATTTAGTGCCTAAGTAAAAGTGCAGCGTTATTAAAAAATCTCATCTTATTGTTCTTTCCTGAACACAGCAATTTTCGCTTGGCTTATATAGAACGTTTTCTCGAAATTTGTTTGGAGTTCCTAATTTAATTATCAATATAGGCCAGGAAACGGCAATCTTTATACCCCCCCCTCGAACTTCTGTGACCAGTTGCCCTAAGTATGAACCGACATGAAAATTCAGACAAACAAAAGAGCTCCTTCCCATCGTTAGGCACCTTGGGAAACTGCCACACATAATTCAGAAACTTGGAAAACTGCCACACATAATTCAGAAACTTGGAAAACTGCCAAACATTCAAAGTGTTCCTCGGAGGAATAGCAATTTGTGCCCGGCCCCTTAATGAAATGCGTGTGGCAATTTTCCTGTGTGGCGGTTTACAGTGAGCCATGTACAATATAACGGGCCGGCCCTGACTGCGGGGCAATAGGTTTGCAAAGAATCTGCTAGCAAGCTGTTGCTAAGAAAAGAGTGTCGGGTTTCCAAATGATGCCTCTGTTTTGTAAACTGTAGTCTGGTAGAGTGTACGATTTGCTGCAGCATGCACGCTAAATGTCTGCACTTATTTCCGATCAACATGTGCGGACGTCCGGAACTGTATCTGCACTGCTGTGTCCATCATGACACTTTCGGGTGCATAGTGTTGCACTCTGCTGGGTTGGCGTAACCTCAGGGTACTGCATTCCAGCTTTACATATATCGATTATTCATATTTTCTCAGAGTTCAGTAATTTCCCATATGGATTGCCGTTTCCTTCCCCGGGCATATAGAGAAGTTCGGACATTGTGCTCGACCTCTATTCTCTTACTTTCTATATTCTGTCCGCTATGACGAACCAAAATAACTCATTCTACGTGAATGCTTTTCATTTACAAGCCACAAATCAGAAAAGAAATAAATTTTGTACTAGTACAAATATGTGTTTATAATGGTTGTTTGGAGTAACAAATAAACTTAATCTTCCGCTTGGGAAAAAAGCATCACTCCTTTAGGCTGCAACCGTACTATTGTAATATCGTAAATATTAACTTTGGGTGCATTACATATTTATCATACTCTAAAATTTGTATTCAAAGTAAATTTTGTGTATATAAAAATGTTGAAAAGCTATTATGCGCTAAATAAAATTTTCACCAAATGCATAATAACATAATACTATTTACAAGCTGCGTGTATAAATTCATTCGTACTCGTGGATTATCAGTCGAAAAACATTCGCTTCCCAACACAGAAAATATCTTCGAAACTCACTTTCTATCCTTGATACAAAAATGTTATTTGAAAAACCATTGCGTTTTGGAATATAACCTAGTAAACAACTCTTCACTTATTTTGTGAGCAAGTGTTTTTCCAAAATATTATTTATTGAAAACTATGTTACATCACGGACAGGTTTTTTATGCCACTAATGTATATATAATCTTTTTATAAACCCATTTATTCTTTGTAGGGAAATATTAGCGATTCCCTAATTTTTTCTTCTCTAATTTTCGAAACAACCTAGATGCTGACACCAATTTGCAAAATACCGCTAGCGGATGAAATCGGTCCCAACTAATGTAACGGAAGAAATATGCACCGATATATTCGACCATTAGGCTCTCTGTATGAAACTAAAAATGTTAACATTATGAACTTCTTAATTATGTGCTTGGTTTATTCCTCTGTAGTACTGGAGAAATACGGATTGATGTGGGCTAGTACTGTGCCCATAGCACAGATGCTTTATATTTTAAGTCACGTGTAATTTCTTGATTGCAAGCTCAATCGGAGCACAACATCCTATATTGTAAAGAGAATTTACTCTCCACACAAAAGACATAATAGCCATAAAAGGACAAGAAATTCAATCTAGGTTGAAGAAAATGGTTTATTGGCAAGGCACCTGCTGATGTCTTTTGGACGGCATTCATATGCTATCAGGCATTACTGGTAAGAAAGTGCATGTATAAAACAGTGAAACTGCAAAAGAATAGAGTAAAAATGAATATATAACTTAGTGAAAAAAGATAAAATAGTAAAGTAAATTTCCTCCTTCACCGTTATCTGTTAAAATTTGAATTATTTATCAGTTCCCCTTTGCTGTCGTATATCACAAATTTTCGGATCATTTGTGTTAGCAGAAAAAAAAAAAGCTTGCGTTTTACTTGAATAAAACCAGGGCTGGCCTAAAACGACGTTGTAAAGGAAATGTACTGAGCTTTCCCCTTGAGAAACATGGGGGTGAGGAAAGAGGGTAGGGAGCCAAGGCTTTGTAGGGAGCTGTAAACTGATCCTGCATCTGATCAGGGAAAGTGGTCATGACACCAAGACCCCCACAAGATGGAATAGGAAATAACCGTGCGATTTTCAGCGCCACCTATGAGCAGAAGCTTTACGTTAGACATGCCTTTATATCCACCTTAATGTGTGAAAGCTACACATGCTTGCAGTAGAGTATGTGTGAATGGTATTTTACAAAAATGGTTTACTATTGATACAAAGGTCTAACAAGATTGTGTAATGTCACCATGGCCATTCAGTATTTTTATGGATGCATGATGTCAAAATAGACGACACTGGTTTACATCTGGGTAATATCTGTGTGTGCAGATTGCTATATGCTAATGACACACTCCTGTTGGCAGAGAGCAAAATTGATTTGCAGAGTATATTGTCCCGGATGTACAAAGTTTGTATGAAATTTAAACTGAGTATGAATAAGGGGAAAACCAAAGTTATAGTTTTTGAGTGAGGGATTGTTAGTACTGAATGCAAGATCAATACAAATGGTACTGAGTTAGATCAGGTGAATGAGTTTGTGTATCTAGGAAGCATGTTTGATAGAGAAAACAAATTAGATAGGGAAATTAATAGGTGAGCAAAATCAGCTTTGAAAGTCATAGCTGCTTTAAGAAGATTTCACAGGAATGAAGGGTTGTCAAAAGGTCCTGAATGACTGAATATGAAAAGTGTACGGTATATACTCGTGTATAGGTAGATTTTTTTTAAGGAAATATTTAGGTCGAAATTAGGGGGTCGAACTATACACGGAAAATATTTCTGATAGGTTGAAAACCAAAATTTTGATGTCTTATGGAATTGCGCATACTTAGCCCTTTGCGCCATCAGTTCATTTGCAGTTGTATATTGTCATTTTCCAGGTGTTGCTGGTATAGAAGAAAATTATAGCTAAAAATTTTCTTGATTTTATATGTACAAGTTTTTTATTCACTAATAGAAAAACTCATTTCGCAAGAGATGTCTCAAAGTCCGTTTTAGATCTGTCGATATGGCCTTGACTGCCCGAGAGGTAAATCACCCAGAGGAAAGAGGTGAACGCGTCAGCCAGTAGTTTAAGTTGCACCGTACCGTGACCTATGACCATGCTTAATTCTCGACGGGGGGATGAAGAGGGAAAAGAAGTCTATTGAATAAGGAGAAGGCTGCCCTTGCTTAACGACGGCGGAGAAGAGAGCGTGACAATCTACAGAACAGCGGTAACTTGATCAACCCTTCCCGAAAACGAAAGTGTTTAAACTTGGCCGATCGCTCAGAATAACATTGCCACTGATAGTAAAAAGTGCATTAGTTTAACAACCTACTTACGTTTATTATTAAATTGAGTGTGCCCTTCTCTAAAAATCAAACAAACAGTAACCTTTTCTGAAGACTAAGAGCAAGCAAAAAGGATTGCATCTTTACTGAATGGGGCGATGTTTGGTTTTGTCACTAACTAAAGCCGATTGTTTGTCACAAACACAGTGAAGAGGGGGGGGGGTGAAACTCGGGAGTAGATAAACGACCTCTCTGTCAATCACACACTTGTCCAGCTCAGCAGTTGACCGACAGCTGCTACGCTGCACAAGGTAGTGGGAGAAAATTTTATAGAACAAATTTTCTTCAATTTTTTAAATAGTTGCGTGCAAATTTTACAGTGTCCAAAATACATCAAAATAAAGATTTATTTAAAATTTTGAAGAGATCCATTGAAAACTTCAAAAGTTACACATTTATTTTTTATGGCAAGCATATTCTTTATGGGATAAAAAAACTATCAGGTTGACATCAAGACCTATTTACGCTTTCCAAATATGTTTCAGGACGTGTTTTTTTTTCTTTTTAAATTAATAAGGATGTGCTTTACGACGTTTGGTAAATGCATCACGATTCGTTTGCTGCGGGAGCAAATGCTTTACTCTCCATGAATGAAATAACTGCAGAAAACTCGCTTACAAAAAGTGGGAGAAGGGGGGGGGGGGCAATGTGCAAAAGTGGGTTCATATATTGTTAAAGTGTGTAACCTTCCCCTGAAAACTCTCTAACCAGGGTGGTGAGCCCTATCATCTTCCCAGAATTGTGCCTCAATTCCACCCACATTTTGCTGGGAACTGCCGTAAGCAACATTGCGAGAGCTAGGCTACAACAATAAACAGTAGGTTCACATGTCCGCATGCGGGCGCATCCTCGGAAAAGAATTTTTTTTTTAATTATTTACACACAAAATAGGTAGGTAAACAAAAACTGCAGATATTCACATAAAAATCGGGGGTCAACTTATACACGGCATATACAAAAACTGCAAATATTCAGATAAAAATCGGGGGTTGACCTGTACACGAGTATATATGGTAATTGTTTCTCTCCTGTGATGTATGGTAATTGTTTCTCCTGTGATCCTGAGTACTGCAGAAGAGACATAGCTGTCATTTGTGTGCTGGAGAAATGCGTTACTTATGGTTGGTTTGTGGCAAGACATGTTCTGATCATATGAGGAATGAAAATGTGTTGCAGATATATAATGTGAAACACAATATTGTTAGTAAGGTGGAGACAAATATTCTGAGGTGGTTTGACCCTGTTTCAATTCATGTTGAAATGAATAGTGAGATGCTTACCAAGAAAATTTATTCAGCCCAAGTTGCTGGAAAGAAAGAGGAAGGCCAAGGAAATCATACGGAATATAGGTTCAGAAATATCTGCTAGAGAAATATAGATAATGAGTATGAAGTACACAAAAAAAGGACTTGTGTGAGATGTGTATTGTATGTCAGTGTACACACACACACACACACGCACACGCGGACGGACGGACGGACAATGAAATTTGCACACCAAGAAGGAAGCATCAGATTAAACTGAAATCTTATGGATGTAATGATATAGATGAAATGATACCCATGATTGGAAAAACAAAGCTGCAGGACAATTGCTGAGCGATCTGTGGCACCCAGTCCAGTCATCTTCAATAGCGCGTTGCACCATCTCGTTCGGCAATACATTCTGCAATATGGCCCGGCATGGAGGTGAACAGATGCCTGATGTTGTCCTGCGGCAGACTGGCCCACACGTGTTGGACGGTATGCTCCAAATCCTGGATAGTGCGGCACGGCAGCAGCCGGTGTTTCAACTGGTCCCACACATAAACGATAGGGGACATGTCCAGGGAGCAGGCAGGCCATGGAAGTGTCTGGACATGACGTAGGCAGTCCTGGGCAACCCGAGGTGTGTGTGAGCAGGCATTATCCTGCTGGTATAGCGCACCTGGAATCCCGGCCAGGAATGGGAGCATATGGGGCTGTAAGATCTCATCCACATACCGCAGGCCCGTCAATGATACATGTACCGTTACTACAGCTGATCGGCTATCATAGGCAATGGCTCCCCAGACCATAATGCCTACAGTGGGGGAGATATGGCACTTGATAGTGAGATTGGGATTGTGCCGTTGACCTGGGGACCTCCACGCCCGGACACCATGATCATCTGTCCCCAAAACAAAGCGGCACTCATCGCTAAACACCACACGTCGCTGTGGCCTGGCACCACTGCACACGGAGCCGGCGATGTTCCGGTGTTAATGGCAGCACACGTAAGGGGCACTGGGATCACAGATTCGCTTCTGCGAGGCATCAGGAAATGGTTCGTGGGCACACAGGAGCTGCTACATCCACCTTTATAGTAGACCGGGTCCCCATGGGATCCGTTCGTGCCTGGTGCATGATCCGTCGAGCTTCTCTACCCGTGGTCCTCCTGGTCCGTCCGGAGCCTCTCTGCCGTGTGGCGTGCCGTCACGTGTCCACTGCTCCCAACACAGTTGGATGGTATGGTCAGACCGATTAACGTGGTGGGCTATGCGGTGTGCCGACCACCCTGCAGTTTTCAGCCCAATGATTAGGCCTCTCTCAAAGTCCGTAAGTTGCATAAATCAACATCTCTGGGGTCTACTCAGCATTCTTGTCACTCGTACTCTTGCTTGCGTTGGCAGGTGCTTTTCTCTTTCACGGGGCATCAACTACATGCCGGTTCGTGCTTGCAGCACCCCCACAGGGTGTGCGGTCATGCGCACTTGCACCAAACCTGGATTATTTGCATACCAGCACTCACTCCAGCTATTTGCAAAGTTTTGCGGTTGTAGCATGTTTTCTTCTAGGTGAGCAAATTTCATTGTCCGTGAGTATATATATAGATATACCTTCTCATTCTGGTTTGCATTGCATGTTAGAATGATCCCTGTTTATTTTCAATATATTCTAAGGTATTGAATTTCATGAATTATGTGTTGATGTTCTACCAGCACCTAAGCAGTCTTTGATATCTGTTGGCAGTACTTTTTACTGTCAATACCCAAACATCCTGTTTAATTGTCAGTTAGGTGTTGATGTAGTAAAGCATTGGTAAATGGCCTTGGTTATAATTTGATGTCAGAAACGTCTGCAAGGAATTTAAGAAAATTCAAGTTCTTGAAACATATTAATGATAAGTGGTGATTCTTTCACAGTTTCATACAAGTCTGAAAGCAGTTTACTGAGTGAAGGCAAAATATATAATTTTTGTTTCATTAATTCCATCTAATCCAGTGAAATATGTTCTGTTATTGTTGCAGTATAGATAATAACTAGATGCTCATTTAATAGTCTAGATTGGTCCTAACAGCATTTATTATATACTTACATCTTTCGATATTGTTTACATTTTATATACATGCAGCTCACGAACACACAACCTCCTAACACTGCTTACCTGGTCACTGTCTTAAATAGAAGTCTCTCTGAGAGGGCAGCAGCGTCAACACGCATTACAGCATGATGATATCACACCTGAAGAAGATGAGAGTTCTCTATTGAATTGGAATCAACAAAAACAACTGCAGTGACAGGTTCCAAAAACCTGGAGAAAAATCCAACTAGTGAGGTAGTGTATACCTGAAGTGGTCTACATGTAAGAAAACCTCGGTAAGGGGAATGTGGCATGATGCCATCATGATGTAATGTCTGTTGACGCTGCTGCCCTCTCAGAAAGACTGATATTTAGGACAGTGACCAGGTAAACAGTGTTAGGAGGTTGTGTGTTAATGAGCTGCATGTATATAAAATGTAAACAATATCGAAAGAAGTATGTATATAATAAATGTTGTTAGGACCAATCTAGTCTGTAATTAAATGAGTATCTAATTATTATCTATACTGCAACATTTATAGAGTTCTTTAAAATTTACATGATTATTCTCACGATTCTTTTTATTAATTATTTTTTATTCCTGTGGAATCATAGATGTTTCTTTGGATATGTTCTTGCTATCTGTATTTTGATTGTGCCATTGTGTGTGTTTGACTGGTATTTAAGAAACATTAATAACAAATTATTATTTCAGCTGGGAGGAATCGTTAAACCAAATGATGGATTATGCCATTTAGACGAAACAGGAAACTATACGGAAAGTACTACCCAAGATTATCCATCTCTCAGTCAGATCAACCATAAAATCCAAGAACACAAAGTCAACATAATATTTGCTGTTACTGAAAGTCAAGTTCCAGTGTATGAACGTTTAAGTGAACTGCTTGAAGGCTCAAGTGCTGGTAAACTGGAGAATGACTCTTCAAATGTTGTCGACTTGGTCAGAACACAGTATGATGTAAGTATTTGCTTGACATTATCTTTTAATAAAATAATTTCCAGGCACATTTATTGTTACAAACTAGGAATTGTTGTTTAATTTGTTAATGTGGGCAGCAATACATACATGCACATGTGCAATCAGTCAATCATCTTCAGGGCTTGAAAAATACCATGCCCAGGGCATGTAAATTATTGTCCTGGGCAAGTAAAAATGAAATCTAGTTGCCCAGCCGGGCAACTAGATTTAAAGAGTTAAAAAAGTTTGGAGTGGAGAATTTTCTACTCTAGAAAAAAAAAGACTGTCGTCGCATGTTTTTCATTTTACTGCAGTTGTATATTGTTACGGAATGAGTGCCAAGGCCAGTAGAATAGCGCTTCTTCAATTATATTACGCTCTATGTCCAGAAATTGGGGCCATACGTAGTTTTGCTCCAGATGTTGTTTACAGTTAACGATGGGATGCATGCCTAGGATGAAACTAGCCTCCGGTGTTTAGTGACAAAATGCGTAAACTGCCATGAAACAGGAGGGCGCAGATTGATGGGCAAAAAAGCTGTGCTTTATGGGGAGAGGGAGCACCTTTGGGAGGGAGGGACAACAGAATATTTATTGCACAGCCCTGGGTGGGGTTGGGTCTCTGGAAGCTTCCGCCCACACACGTGTCCACATATGCACACATGAACTGACAGCGGTACTACTGAAACGAAGCGAGTTTTGTTTAAGAATGAGCCTGTGCAATGCGTTCCACTTAACCTAGAGAATAGTGAAAATTACCGACGCCGATAACTTAGTTTATCTGCGAGAACAGTAGTTCGTGTTAGCTGCGGATATGAGTTGTATTTAGTAATGGATATATGATGTTTTTTTGGAAAAAAATCCAGCAATGAGAGAGTATATCTCATAGTAGGCAATTATGTGAAATTCCCGATCTGTCAGTGGTAGTTACAGATTCGTTATCCGCATTGTTGAGTAACGTAATTTCAGAATTGGAATCTACATCATTGGCAAAACTGAAACTTACACAAGCGGACTATGATAAAGCTCACAAAAAAAAAAAAAAAAAAGTGCTCTCGCACAGTTGAGGAATCTTGGAAAAACATTTAATTGGCTAAAGTCAAATGACAAGGATTATTATGTGGTGCACTGTTTGCAAAAACCATCCTAAAATTGGCAATACCACCAGCAATCTTTTCAAGGAATGTGGGGTGTCAGGTGATAATATAGTTTAATAACTAAGTGCACACAACAATAGTCGAAAACATAAGATCTGTCTTTGTTTCTAAACAACAATTCTTGGGATATTTTATGATGCAAAATCACTTCTGTTTGTGCAAGAGAAAAAGGTAAATAATTTTTACATTCAAAATTGTTGTTAAAAACTACTTAAACTGCTATACAGTTAACTATGATTATTTAATTTTTGGCTACACTTTAGACTTCGGCCCCTGTCGTCTGCTTCAGCGAACGCGCAGCTGGAATGATGGGGAAAACGTTTTGCGATAGGTGGCGCTGCGTCATCATTTTCTCCCGCGCTGTGTGTGTTACGTAATCGCTGTTTGCTGAGGGCGTGAGCCGTGAATCCCATGTACTTACTTTTGTTCGCCCTGTTCTAAGCGATACGTGGCTTGTGTTTTTTCCAGCGTGCGTTGTAGCTCTGTCAGCCGCCATGTGGAACTGGAGGCATTTTTTCGACGTAGTTGGGAAGGATGAAGAAACATGTATTGCATGGTGTGAGCGGAAAGGATTGCTTCCAACCGAATGAAGGTGTTCCGCAGGTCATCCAATGAGTTTGCGAGTGAATATGTGTCATCGTTTAGGACAATTCAGGTGTAGGAAGAATCGCGTTACAGGGAAAAGTGAGCAGTGTTCCCGTTTACTTGGGACGTGGTTTGAAGCTGCTTGTATTCCTCTCGATAAGGTGACGACTCTTTTATATTGTTTCGCCAAAGGATTGTCCTGCGATGATGCAATTGAGGAATCCTCCGAGGGTGGGGTTTCCACATCCTCTGTGACAGTCAGTGACTATTATCAGTCTTGCAGAGAACTAGTTGCAGAGTTTATGGTAGCCTACAAACAAGACGAAGGACAGCTTGGAGGCCCTAGTGTAATCGTAGAAGTGGATGAGGCAAAGGTTGGGAAGTAGAAGTATAATCGTGGTCATCTCTTTGAGGGCGCCTGGATGCTTGGCATCTTTGAACGAATTTCAAAACGATTCAGGGTTGAGATCTGCCCGGAGAATAACCGCTCTGGTCACACATTCCTGCCGTTCATCCAGAAACATGTTTAACCTGGAAGTACTGTAACGACGGATTAGTGGTCTGCATACCGCAATCTCCCATCCTGTGGTTTCCAATAACTGTCAGTAAACCACTCGCTCAATTTTGCCGATCCGATTACTGGGGTGCATACGCAAGGTGTTGAGAGGAATTGGCGGCCCCTTAAACGCACACTATCTAATGGAATTCACAAAGACCACTTAACAGACCACATTCTCGAATATTTATTCCCACGAAATTATAGTCTTTCCTCTGAACACTGTTTTGAGGTGATGATTGCTATCATCAAACAGTTCTTTCCTAGTACGTAATGTTTTCCACTTAAATATTTGTACTAGATAGGCAGGTTCTCAATGAGGAGGAAGCACTTCTTTTCTGTCGTTATAAATATTTAACAACACCTGAACTACTCACATTCCATAAAGGCCCTTTTCAGGGCCAGCCATATTACAAAATGAACCCCTTCCTTTCAAAAATGCCCTCGCCCCACATATTTCGCGTCCTTAACACTCCTCTCGCACAACACACACCGATTACGTAATGCACGCAGCGAAGGAGCTAAAAATGGCGATGCAGCTGCAGCACCACCTATCGCGAAACGTTTCTCCCGTCATTCCAGCGGTGCGTTACCTAAAGCAGACTACAAGGGCTGAGTGCATCCTAATTTTTTTGCAAAACACAGTACATATATTAAAAATTCTTGAACATGGCATCTTCACTAAATTTCTCAAATGCCATCGATTACCTTTCTTAAAACTTGAGATACATGCTTTTGTGCATTTTGAATACAGACACTTTAAAATGGCGACGCAAAAGATGTATAAAAAGTTTATCATATTTTACTTTAAAAAAATGAGGCTTCTGTTTTGTTATCTTAGATAAATTTTTCTGGGCATGTAGATTTTACTTCTGGGCAAGTAAATATTTTCTGCACATGCCCAGCTGGGCATGTAACTTTTCAGATATTTTTCAAGTCCTGATCTTTATGTATTTAGGTATGCAACTTAATTCTTGGCCACAGGCACGACACGTTGACAGCAAATTATAGCAAATCGAATACGTACCTAATCAGGGAAATAATCCCCGTCGTGTTGGATACATTTGAGCCATCGGTCAGGGAGCTGCTGAATACCACTGCGGAAAAAAGGGGGCTGTTTCGAGTTGATAAAGTCATCAATACTTGTGTGGACCTCTTCGACAGAAGTGAAGTGCATATCATTCAGGCGATGTTGCAGGTAGCAAAAGAAGTGAAAATCCGACGGTGCGAAGTCTGGAGAATACGCAGGGTGGGACAAAATCTCCCATCCCAGGTCGGTGATCGTGTTTAAAGTCGTTTTTGTGGTGTGAGGACGCTTGTTATCCTGAAGCAACAGGACCAACCTTCTGCCCTTGCCGTTGTATGGCCTTTTCGCCTCCAGTGCGTTGCTCACATGAATGAATTGCTGACAATAACGCTCAGCATTGATCGTTTCACCAGGTTTGAGCAACTCATAGTATACGACACCGCACTGATCCCACCATTTGCACAGCAACAACTTCCTGGCATGGATATTCGGTTTGGCGGTACTGGTGGTAGGCTGATCTAGATAAACTCACGATTCGCGCCGCTTAGGAATATCGTAGAGGATTCACTTCTCATCACAGGTCAAAATCTTGTGGAGGAAATCCTTCGGCTTGAATCTGGAGAGCAAGGACACAGCAACATCGTAGCGCCTAGACTTGTTTGCAGCTGCGAGTTGGTGAGGCACCCAACAGCCCTCCTTGTGAATCCGTCCAAGCTTGTGCAGGTGCTTTGCAATGGCTTGCCGTGTTACTCTGAGTTCTTGGGCAAGCCCTGACTGTGTGAGACAGGGATCCGTGTCCAACAGTTGTTCCAGTTCCTCATCATCAACTTTCTGTGGCTGTCCCGGACGTTCTGCATCACGGTGATCGAAATTTCCCTGCTTAAACCACTGGAACCACTTCTTACACTTACTGTAGGACACAGCAGCCTCACCCAAATCAGCACAGATCATTTGCTGGGCTTCCGCGGCACTTTTTAAAGGTGAAACACGAACAGGAGGCAGTGCCTCAAATGTTGCTTCTCAAACGACATTGCTTTCACCGTCAACTTTCGTCCTTTCTGTCACTACAGCTGTGAGCGGCTATGGTTGCCTGGAAAGCTGTTGGATGGTGCTGCAATCAGCCATTCTCGCGCACAGCCATTTGCATTTGTCAACATTCTATGATAGCTTGTGGTTAGGGGCCTAGAATTAAGTTGCACACTAATACATGTAACCCAAACATGCAGGTGCACTCTCACAAATGCTCATGCATGTGCACACACTCACCCTCTCCTCCATCCTGTTTTTATTCTACTAACATAGACACAAGCACACCTAATCCATTCTCTTGATGTTGTGTTAGACTCTCTGCATACAAGGCTTGTCCTAGAAGTTTCCAAACTTCTTTATTTTTTAAATTTTTTTCTGACTTAAAAGAGGGCGAGTCGGAAGTTTTGCAATATTTGGATCACTTTTATGTCTTCATACGTACCTTTATGATGAAAGCTGACTAGCATTCAAAATATAGGCCGTTGTGTCACACTGTCTTTGCCAGTTCTTCAATTCCGCTGTGGTGCCAGATCTTGTTCTTCAAGGCAAAGAACTCCTTCGTCCCAGCTGCCACTTCTTCCTGGTTGTTGAAGTGCTGCCCGCGAAGAAAGTGGGCCACGGACCGGAACAAGTAATAATCTGACGGGACGAGGTCAGGGCTATATGCTGGGTGTGGCATCAATTCGATGCCCTCAAGTTCCTGGAGTTTTGCCCGGGTCATTTGCACGGTATGAGGCCGAGCGTTGTCCTGATGTAGGAGATCCCGCTTTCTGTTCGCCAGTGCCTGGCACTTCTCCAAAACGGCATACATCCACTCCAGCTGTTCAGAGTAGAGATTGGCGTTGATGGTCCGACCATCTGAAACAATTTTGTAATGAATTATTTCCTTGAAATTCCACCAGACGCAGAGCCAGGATGCGCACGCATGCTTGAAAACCTAGAAAGTCCTGGAAAATCGTGATTACGTTTTCAAGGCCTGGAATATCCTGGAAAAACTGTGTTTTTTTAATGCTGTCTTGAAAAGCCTTGAAATTAGTGCTTAAAAAATGCCCTTTTAGGAAATCGTGTTACCCCTTCATTTTTTTAAGTTCCTCTCCTCTGTTCTCAAAGAAACCACCAGCCACCGTGGTGTTTCGAACGTGCACCAAATCCTAATTTGGCTGAAAAAAAAAAAAAGCACTAATTCCAGTGCAAGAGTAGCTTGATGGTCCGACAACTGCTGAGAATGGAAGGGGAAAGAAAAGACATTTAGCATTTGCAGGGGGGGGTCGCCTATGTATCAAGTCAGCTGGCATCCCCCAGAGAAGAGTATGCCTGAACAACACATTCATCTGCTCCTTGTTTATGTGCATGCCAGACACTTGCTTCCGGCCCTACCCTCAAGAGACTTCGGCTACTTATGATAAAAGATAAGAAAACTATCTTTGCGAATTTTTCACGAAAGTGGCTGAAATTTTTACATTCACTTTAATTGGATTACAGAAGCTCATTCCCAAAATTCCAATTAAATTGGTTAAAAACTTAAAAAGTTAGCATTGAAAATGTTTATTATAGACAAGTATGCGTACCTCTTTGGACAGAGTGAGCCTGCAGCAGGAAGGGTGTTACCATAGCAACGGTTGATTGACAGCTGGGAGCGCCATAGAAGCCTTTGGTTGGGAAGAAAGCAAGCACCTGTCTATCACTTCCATGGCTCAAAAGGACTAGGAGAAAATTTTCAGAAATCCATTTTCCCGAATTTTGAAAATAACATAGTCAAATTTTTACAGTGGTTAAGGTACATCACAATGAAGTTCTAGTGCAAATTTCGACGAAATCCGTTGGTAACTTTAGCAGATGCAAAAAAAAAAAAAAAAAAAAAAAAATCTTGGGTTGCATAATCGGATTGAAAAAAAAAAAAAAGAAACAGTAATTATATATTACGGGAAAAGCAAGTGAATTTTTTTTTTTTTAGATGCCATGGTTTATTTAAACGGAGTGACCCTTAAAAAATTTTCTGTGATAATATGGACTCTATTTGAATTACAAACATACATTTTTATTCAGATGTCTGAGTTACTGTTTTAATAAAAAGAATCATCTATAATTAAAAAAGTTTTCAATGGATTTAGGCAAAACTCAGCAGATAAACATATTTTAGTAAATTGCAACATTATGACGTAAATTTGGTCATTTTGTCGAAAATTGGGGAGCATTTTTTTTTCTTTTTACATTTTCTCCTATAGTTATTGTGAAGGAGGAAGAGTGCAACTTGACAGTTCAGTGAGCTGCAGGTGGTGATTTATGGCAATGTGCCAAATGAAAAGAAGCAGTTCCATGAGAACATTCCAGAGGTTGTGTGTGCGTGGACGCGTGCCCCTGCTGTTTGATCTTAATCGGAATGTTTTTGTTCGGGGGGGGATCCATTTCAGCTTTACAGCTTTCAAGGCTCTTTTTTTTTTATTGGTAATAAATAAAAATCATAGTTGCTGTATTCACCATTGATCCGTATTTCATTTCTTGAATATAAACAGCAGACAATCAGAAACATGGTGTTGGGTGAGTCTTGATGTTCTTCATTTTGCATCTGCTGAATTCAGTTCTGTGGGAATAAGGAATGACTGATACTGTGAATATATGCAAAACTACATATTTTTGAGCTGAAAAAATAGGTCTACTTGTACACAGTAGCTAACGTGTGAACTCAGACGAAGACAATCAGACATATGGACGTCTGATTTCATAAAAAAATCAAAATAGTTTTTTTATTATACACTACAGGTAAAAAATCAAAAACATGTTTTTAAACATTATAAAGGAAAATGGATTTTTGAAACACCATGACTTGTTGATGATCTTAATTTCTGAAGGGTTTTTTTCCCCCACATCCTTTTTTTTTTTTTTTTCAATTACAATACATTGTAACAGGATACCTGTGTGTTGTATCACTTAGTGATATGGCAGATTTTTGGTTGCCGATATTCGCGATCGTAAGTGGTAGTTGCATTGCGATTGTTGATGATGACAAGATAAATACTGGAGGAGTGATGTAAAATGTTGCATAAACTAAAAAAAATAAAAAAATCAGCCCCCTCCCATCCTCCAACTTTTATGCGGGCATCATAGCTGATAAACCATTTCATTCCATGAACATCAGCACATTTCAATCATTTGACCATTAGGGGTAGGTGGGGTCTGATGGAATTCAGCAGTGCTTAAGCGCCTAGCGCAACGAAAACATGCTAATTTTAGACAGTTCTATTCCCTTCCCCTCTACCATCCCTAATAATTGAGAGTGCATACTGTACTTTCAAATATTTTGTTTATGAGCTAGTTTTCGTGCTGTTTATGTTTTTATTTTTGAAATTACTAACCCTTTTGAACTGTAGGTTGCAGAAACGTTTATGCTTTGGCTTTTTCTGTTTTTCCATATGATAATTCGCATGAAAGGGGTTGGATTTCGGCAAAATTTTAGTATACTGTTAGGTACAACCTGAGAACCTACCCTATTAAAAATGGTTGAAATTAAATTCAGAGGCCAAGACATAAGAGCAGTATTCGTTCTCCAAGCTCAGGAATGTTAACTCACATAAAATCTGATTGCAACGAAGTTTTGATATGTTATCAGGGAGGAGAAACCTACCCTTGTAGAAAATGGTCCAAATCGAATTCAATGGTCAGGGCATAAGACCAGAATCCGTTCTTTATGATCTTGTGCTTGATAAACTTGATCCATTTGCATAAAGCACACTCATTCATTTGCATCTTTCATCATTTTTATTACTTAAAACTGAAATTACTTTTAAAAAATAATTTGAACATGATACTGTAAAGCTTAATAATCATCCTGGAATCCAATGAATAGGGTGGCTGAGAAAAGATTGTCGTGTTATGTTATACCAATGAGCCAGTGCATTGTTGTGGTGGAGCATCCATGACTTCTTTCTCCAAGCCTCTGGCTGGTCTCTCCGAACACTTTCGCGTAATCACCAAAAAACGCAGTAAAATTCTTTCTTCACTGTTTGCCCTTCAGGGACAAACTCATGATGTACTACAACTACACCATTACAGTAAAAAACACAAATATCACTTTGACTTTTTATCTAACTTGTCTTGCCTTTTTTGGTATCTGCAAACTTAGTGAAACCCACTAAGAAGACTGGGCTTTGGTTTACATCATATCCATATTCTCAGGCTTCATCACTGGTTATATAACGTTATTTAAAAAATTGCCATCAGCATTAGTGCGATCTAATAGTTCTTTGCCGATGGTGATGTGATGCATTGTTGTTTCTGCTCATCAGTAAGAAGCCATGGTATGAATTTTGCCACTACATGATGCATGTTCAATTTTCCAGTTAAAATATGATGACACTTACCAATAGAGATGTTGCAATCCCTCTGACAGTAAGACTGCGATTAGAACAAACAGTCTCGTGCTCTAAGGTGATGTAATTGTCATCTGTTGATATCAACCGTTGACCTGATTGTGAATCATCCTCTATTGACTGCCAACCACTTTTAAAGCATTAGTACCAATCATAACACTGTGTACGACTCATACACGCTCATTGCTATCAACTTGCTTTAACATTTCATAAGTTCCAGTGAGCAATTTTCTGAGCCTAAAACAAAATTTAATATTCACACACTGCTCATGATGAGCCATTTTGAAAAATTGTGAACCACATCCCACACACTCGCAGACAAAGCCATGCTGAACAAAAAATTAAGACAGTGTTGTGCTTAGTGTCTATTTTTAGAACAAGAACCCCACTGTTACATGACACCTGCAGGATTTCAATGTAACTTCAAACTTCTGCCTACAACCGGAAGGTCGGAAACTTTTTGAAGCAGACCTTGTAGACTCATATTTTTGATCCACTTGATACACTGATGCATTGCATTCTCTTGATCTAATGTATACAGTGTTTTTGAAAAATTTCTGGACAACAATAATAAAAAAGTCACAGATGGTCTAAAGTAGTGTTTTACCTGCTTAGTGTTCAACATAATCCCCTTCACATTCAATACAGGTTTTACTGTGATCATAGAAAGTCTGGAAGCTTTTCTGGAATGCCTCTGAAGGAACTGTGTTAATTTGCTACCTCTCATTAGCCTGGATTGTTGGAATGCATTGAAAGTGCCCTGTCAGCAGAGATTTAATTTTTGGTAAGAAGAAATCTGCTGGTGCCAAATCTGTTTTTTTTTTTTTTTTAGCAAATGCATAGCAGCACTAGCAGAGTAACACAGCACTTTATCATGAAAGAGAAACCTATCTTTTATTTTGTGAAATTCAAGACAAATGTGTTAAATTTCCATTGGTGCAAGTTTTCCATCCTGGGTACAGAATTCAGAATTTTCCAAAAGCAGAAGTTAGATGGTGTGAAGATTTCTCCCATAATAGTACAGTAGACTCTCGCTAATCTGGCCATTCTTTGTACAGAGGGGTGCTGGATTAGCAAGAGTGCTGGATAACTGGATGAATTCAGTTTAATTCTTCATTAAATTGTTACAATTACAAGTTTACTATGTGTAGTACATATGTATTAAAAAAAACACAAATAACAGACAAGCATATGATAATGGTAAAAGAAAAAAAGAACACACTATCAGTACATACTGTACTGTCTCATTTACAACAATGAAATGATCTTTTCATCTTTTCAGTACAGTAAAGCACAATATGTATGTGTACGTACTATACACAGTAAAAGAAATGTACAATTGCAATACAGCACAGAAAAAAATCTTCCATTTTCTACTCAGTGTGGTCACTTCAAAACGTCACAGATTTTTGTCTGCTTTAATGAAGATGCTCGTTGATTGTACGCTTTTTCATGCAGTCGCTTTACTAGCATTACGTTGATACTGCACGTGTCTGGTTGTTGCATTATGTACTGCAGGAAGATGTCAGCAGCGTCAGCAGTATGAGAAATCTTCGTGCTCTCTGCCTCTGCGGTGCCCTCTTCCTTGTCACTTTCATCTTTTTCTTCCTGCATGCTTTTGATGATTTCTTCATCTATTAAAGCCTGGTCTACTCCACAATTTTCCTCATTCAGCCACATAGTAATGTCCTCTTCATCAACTTCTCCTGGAAGCTTATGGAGCATGTCAACGAACACAGCATCTGAAATTGATGATTCTGAATTGACTGGCTCATCACTGCCACTCAATGCTGACTCCAACTCAGTGTCAATCAATGGCCACACTTTTTTCCAACACTTCTGTATGGCAGTGCTCTCCACAATGTCCCATGTTTTGCTGTTTGGAAAACAACATGACTCATGTTGATTGCTTTCCACGCCTTCAGCATGGCCTCAATGGAATCATTTTCACATTCATCCAACAGGGAGGTAAGAAGCGCAAGTCGGTAGCAGCGCTTAATTGATTCCAAAATTCTCTGGTCCATAGGTTGGATCAGAGCTGTCACATTGGGTGGAAGAAAGACAGCTCATATACCACCTGACTTCAGAGACAAGTTGGAGAGATGACTGGGAGCGTTATAAATTAGGAGGATGGCTTTTAACAGAAGTTTCTTTTTCTTCAGTTCTTCCTTCACAGCTGGTACGAATTTATCGTGGAACCACCAAGAGAAATTTTCTGAGTCCATCCATGCCTTTTTTTGAGCACGATGTACTCATCTCGCTGTGTTGAAAACATCATGGCTGTTGGGCTTTTCCAATTACCAGGAGGGGAAGTTTGACTCCCATCGGCATTGCAACATGCCATCAATGTGGCGCGTTGCTTTTGTCGTTTATACCCACGAGCTTCCTTTTCATTCTTGACAGCAAGGGTTTTTGAAGGGATCATTTTAAAAAAGAGGCCGGTCTCATCAGCGTTGTACTCTGCAGCAGGAGTTAGTTCTTCTTCCTTTATCATCTTTTCCAACTTTTTTTCAAACCCTTCCACATATTTTTCGTTTGCTGAGCGACTTTCCCTGGTGACTGTCAGCTGCCACACACTGTCTTTTCTTCCACTTTGATATCCAGCCCTCGCTTGCTGCAAACCATTCACTGCCACCAAGTTTTTTGTTAAATGCCAATGCTCTTTCTTTGATTATCGGGCCACTGACAGGTAGTCTTTTACTTCATTGCTGTATGAACCATCTGTAAACGGCTGCATCAAGTTGATCGTTTTCACCCTTTCGCATAACCTTTCGTTCTCGCAACTCACTGTCCTTTTGGCTCGCATACTGTCAAAGTTCATTCTTTCATTTTTATGTATAAACAGTGGCACATCCAACGTTGTACTCAGTAGCAATGGCTTTTTGGGAACAACCCTGGTTTAACTTCTCTAAAATTTCCAATTTCTGCGCCAGTTCTAACGTAAGATGCTTTCTTTTTGAAGTCATAATTGAAGGCCACCACGGCGCTCCGACCACACTTGTCCCACGCTCCTAAATATAAACTGTCCATTTGGCTCGCATACTGTTGAAGTTCATTCTCTTTCATTTTTATGTATAAACAGTGGCACGTCCAACTTTGTACTCAGCAGCGATGGCTTTTTGGGAACAACCCCACTTTAGTTTCTCTAAAATTTCCAATTTCTGCACCAGCTCTAATGTAACATGTTTTCTTTTTGAAGCCATAATTGAAGGCCACCACACTGTGCTAATCACTTGTCTCACACTCCTAAATGTAAACTAAAACCTTTCACACATGCCAACACGATGTGCTGTCACGGCGCCGCCTGAGTAGCAACAAATGTTATCAACATAACCCATGGGCATGACTTCACAAGGACGTGTAACCCATGGGCTATTGCAATGCATTTGTGTTGGTCGTTTGTGGTTTTCAAGGCTATTGCATTGCATTTTGTGTTGGTCACAATTTGTAAAAACATGCAGCGATAATTGTAAGAAGTGTAAATTCTCTCCTCTCCTCAGTTTGAATAATTTAGTGGTAGGGAGTGCTGTTTATTTAAGGTTAGGCAATTGCTTATTTTCTAGTACAGTGTAAAGTCAGTGTTAGATGAGATTAGTACTTCGGTGTGATAACTAGTTGAGTTAAGAAAGTGATAATAATCAGTTCAATTTTTTTTAAATTAATTTTCTCAGATTAAGTGATATGTTAGAGTTGTGAATCGTCGCAGAGATAAATTTTCTTTGTTTCGTGAAATTTTTGGCTTGTAACAATTCTTCGTGTAATTCTTTGGTTGATGCGAGTGGTAGACAACTGCGTTTCGAAACATTTGTTTTTCTCGTTGAGTGGTAGCCATGTTGTGGCGGAAGTCAGCTCACCGGAGGTAGGTGGCGTTGCAGGTTTGTTTACATTCATCGGTTTGTTGACATCGTGAAACACGTGTAGTAGAGGGTAGGAGTGAATTTTCTGGTATTGTGTGTTTCGACTCGCGTTGCTCGTCTTTTTCGTAGGGGGTATGTATTGTCCTGTCGAGAATTTTCATGTTCGTAAATCTTGGGGAATCTGGTCACTTCGCTGGGATTTACGAAAAATAAAAAAATAATAGAAAAAAAAATAAAAAAAAATACATAGAATGAAAATACTCGACCGTCCACGTTTCAAAATTGTGTTTGGAAGAGGCAGTGAGATAAGGGAATAAATGGCCATATTCATTTTACTTCACATGCCCTGACCAAGCAAACAAAATTTCTTAAAAGAAAGGGGAATAATAGGCATTGATTTTTTCCCCTTTTGGCTTCATTTATTTTTACCTTAGTGAGTTAAATAATAAAAAAAAGGGCGAAAAGAAGACAGCATCAACCCCTTTTAAAAGCAGAATTATTTGTACAAATCACGGAACGAGGAAAAGCATTTCTGAAAATTTGTGAAAGAAGAGGCAAGCAAAAATCTTCTTTCAGTCAGCCATTTTAGGCAAAGGATTTTAGAGGCTTCTAAAGTGTGTTCGCAGAGGGTTCTCTGGGCAAAAGAAATTCTATTTATAGAACAACAGCGTGTGAAACGGTACGAAGTTTTCCCCTTTTGCTTACGTGTGAAGGTCAGAGGTCACTCTCCAGGCGTGGGAGAGAAGTTCCGTTGGGAGACTGCTGTTACCATGCAGAGGTCAGCCAATGGGAGGTCAGCAGTCTCAAACATCCCCGAGTGCTTTTGTAAAATTGGGTCACTCTGGCTCTGGTCTTTGCATTTGAACGGTTGACGATGTAGAACGCTGTTAAAGAGGCATCCCGCCGGCCGGGAACTTTGCCCTGGCAAGAAAAATGGCAAGGAGGCGACAGGCTAAGATGATGTCGTTCGTGGAGAGGGCTTAGCTGAAAAGGGACATGTCTTCTCCCTTATTGATATCCCGGAAAGAGAAGGCCCAACACATCTACAGCTTCTCCATTCTGTTGCTACTCCCAAAAAGAGGCCTGCTTCAAAGCCCGGAGAAAAAAAAAAAAAAAAAAAACCCAGTTCCATCTCATCCCAAAGTTTCGGAAATGGTTACCTCGGCTATTACCAGTTTAAAGGAACGTGGAGGCTCTTCCCTGCAAGCCATCAAGAAGCACATTGCTGCTAATCACAAGGTGGATATTGGAAGGCTCTCCCCTTTCATCAAAAAGTACCTCAAGTTTGCAGCTGCCAGCGATGCCCTTGTTCAAGGAAAAGGTGCCCACTGGGTCAACAGAGAAAAAAAAAGAAGACATGGAAGACGAACTGCAGAGACTTTGGTTGTTCCTGGACCGTGAAATCGGGGAGGGGGGGGATTGAGTTGTGGAAAAAAAGAAAGAAAAAAAGGGAACGCCAGCTCAAAGGTAATGTTTTAGTTCATATCTTTTAGTATTGATACATAAAAGCCCACGCAAATACCTGAGCTTCGAGCTGAGCATAAGAAAAAAAAGCAAGTTTTTTTTTTGCCTCTGATTGTGCTTGTGTTGTCGTTCAGTTTTCAAAAATAAGATTTATTAGTTCCTCAGGTATGAGTTCAGGAAAAAAAAAGGGGAGTTGAAAATGTTTTCATTTATGTTTTTTTTTTTTTTATTGTAGTGTCTGGTGTGCTTAGGGAGTGAAATCACCTGAGTTAATGTTGGGCAGTGTAAAAATGGATTCCATGACATTTTCTGTGGGTGGTTGAAATAAAAAAATAAATTAAAAAAAAAAAAAAAAGAAGGGAATTGTATAATTTTCTGGGTCATGTGGTGATAGATGATATAATAGGTATGTTAAGATATTTCGGAACAAACCCCGTCCAGACCAGTATTTCTCTTAGGTGAAATTTAACTCTTTTTGTGCTCGGTGATTTTTGTATTTGTGAAGTAGAATTTGTATTTATGAACTTAGCGTAGGTGCCATGTAGTTGGGAATTTTTCTTGTAAGCTGGTTATTATTTTGGTTTAGTGTTTTGGTAAATTTAAGTGAAAAATTACTCTTTAAAATTTAATTTTTGTATTAGTGAGAGCTAATTTCTAGTTTCAGCCCGTAGATTAGAAAAACAGGTTTTTATGGGGAAATAATATAAGAATTGGGCATACAGGCAGATATGAGCATATGTATAGTGTGACTAAAAAAGAACCCGAATAGCTGTTGTGTTTCTTCAAGAAGTGATGATTTTTCAGGAAAAGAGTGATCTAGGAAGTATGGTGATGTATAGATTTTTCAGGAAATAAAGTAAGGTTTGGTATAGTGTGTCAAGTATGGTGTTATTGAGCTTTATGGGAAATGAGTATGTACAGTGTGTTCCTGGGAAATAAAGATAAGTAATTTTCTGGGAAATGAGTGTGTTCCTGTGAAAATAAGGACATGAAGTGTGTTCCTGGGAAAATGAGGATATGTAGTGTGTTCCTGGGAAAAATAGGATAAGAAGTAATTTTCTGGGAAGAAAAGGGTGATGTATTGAATTTTCTGGAAAATAGATGAGATATTTTGGGGACAAGAGAACTCTTGTGGGATACTTTACCCTATGTAGACAATGCAGCAGGGTCTGAAAGGGTGCACAAAACAAATTGGGGGATTTGTTTTCTGCCCGAGTAAGCTCGTTCGGTCCATAGGAGGTGGTACCTATGAGAGGGAGTGATGTGGGTTGTCCCCAAATCAGAGTGAAGGAACAGAAAAGGGTTAGGTCGCACTTTGCTCCACTACACTGTATAGGCTGGGAATGGATTCACGACCCATTCCCACCTTTAGACTCAAACTTTGTTGTTCCTGCAGTGAAATCGTGTTTTTCGAGGCAAGTGGAATTCGTTGAGTGAGATGATTGTTTGGCTTTAATGCCCAAGTTTAGTTCTACATGGGTGCTGGTAGATTTGGAGGACTTATAGTGGGGAAGTTTTGAATAGTTGGATTTTTATGATAACTTGTGAGTAAATTGAGTAGAGTATTTAGTGTATTGGGTTTTGTATAGTGTCGAGATTTGGTTCAGTGTCAGGTAATGCTACATGGTTAGGATATGTTGATTTTAAGACAAATGTTGATTGAAGGCAAGGTTGTTGATTTTAAGACAGATTTTCCCAGAAGTGTAGAACCTGGTATAAAATAACTTTTCATTATATGTAAAATTTTGGCAGTTGATATGTTAGTTTAAAGTTAAAAAGTGAATTCAGAAGACTGGTCTGAGAGGGTTGGTTCGAGCGATTAGAAAACATAGTGTAAACATATGCATATAATACTTATTATTTTTTTTTTTTTTTTGAGAGAGAGAGATTTACCTTCCACATACTTAAGTTGCACACCATGTTAAATCAAGTGTTTGTGCTGTGCGGTGTAATTCAATGAAATTCTGGTATTTATATTTTGTTTTGGTACTGTGACTGGTGCGATATTTGCTAAGCTGTCCGATGTTTATTGTTTTTTGGCCCAGTGGCCGGGTTTGAAATTGTGTTCAAAATTTACTCTCACACTTGTTAAGTTTTACAATAAATATAGGCCAAGTGGCCTTTCAAAAACCTAAACCTTAGTGCAGTGAAGTTTTAGATATTTTCAGTTTAAATTTTCATCACATGGTTTAAGTGCATCCCCCTCAGCAATGACTGAGGTGGGAAAGTAATCTGAGGTTATAGTGGTAAAATCAATGTTTTTGTCCTAACTAGCTAATTTGATCATCACCACTTCCAAAAGGTTATTTACATGTGTACATTGTATACCATTAAATTTTATTGTTTACAAATTTGGTACACATGCAAACAATAGTTACCTTTTCTTACACTTTCAGGTGTATCTACTCATCAAACGCAAACAACGCAAACAAATACAATAGTAACTTTTGGGAGTTACCAAATTCAGTGGTGCATTTTATTTAATTTTTCTATATTGTTTCATGGCCTTATTCAAAATTTCAGTTTTGTTTCGAAATGCATCCACCCATCTCCCAAATTTAAATTTTCTATAATTTACTCATAAAATTTCAATATAACACTCTTCCTTTAGAAAACTTGAAAATTTTCATAGTCCTGGAGCGGGAATCGAACCTGCACCTCCCGATTTCCGGTCGAGCATGTTGGTCATTACACTACCCAGGACAAGGAAATTCCAAGCAACTGAACATAGATGCGAGTTCGATTCCCGCTCCAGGACGATGAAAATTTTCAAGTTTTCTGAAGGAAGAGGTTATGTGGAATACAGTGAAAAATATGTCAATAATAGCATTACAATGCCTACCATGTATTTTGGAAGAATTATTTCTTCGGGGAAATTTGTTTTCCAATTGTATATGACATTTATTCGATAAATGTTGGTGTTTCAGCATGCTGATAACTCGAAAGAACTTACTTTATACACTTGGAAAAGGTTCCGAGGAACACACATTCTGTTTTTGCACACTGCTGCCAGTCTCCATTTAGTGTGTCTAAAATTGACAGACCTGGACTCCTGTGGAGTTATATGATATTCTCAGAGATTATGAATTCCTTCAGGGAAAACATGTTAAAATTCGACATACATATCATTAAGCTGTTCTCTAAGATTAAGAGGTTAGCTCCAAAAAGAAGTACAAACTACTAGATAATTTTTACTTACTGTTGCCAAATCAAACTTCTCCATTTACAGCGATATTGACATACAATCGGGCTTCACTGACATCCATTCCATGCCATACACAAGATTTTCTACACTTCATACTCATAATTTTTTCTCGTGCAGACACTCCTGAATCTGATCCTCCCATGACTTCCTTGGCCTTCCTCTGCCTTTACTTCCTGCCACTTGGGCTAAAAAGATTTCCTTAGTAAGCATCTCATCACTCATTCTTTCAACATGGCCAGACCACCAAAGCATATTTGTCTCCACCTTGCTAACAACATTTTGCTTCACATCGCACAACTGCAACACATCTTCATTCCTCACACAATCGGAATGTGTCTTGCCACAAACTCCCCGTAAGTAACGCATTTTTTCCAGCACACAAACGGCTTCTATGTTTCTTCTGTAGTACCCAGGTTTCACTGCCATACATCAGAGTAGGAACAATTACACTTTCATACACAGCCATGTGGGACTCTCTAGAGAACCCATCATTCCTGTGAAAACCTCCCAGAGTAGCTATGACTTTCAAAGAAGAATTCACTCGCCTACTGATTTCACCATCCAACTTGTTCTCTATGTCAAACTTGCTTCCTAAATACACAAACTCACTCACCTGGTCAATCACTGTGCCATTTAGACTTACATTACATTCAGTGCTACCAGTTCCTCTCTCAAAAACCATAACTTTGGTTTTTCCCTTATTTATACTCAGTTTGAATTTCATGCAAGCTTCGTACATCCAAGACAACATACTCTGCAACCCACTTTTGCTCTCTGCCAACAGGGCAGTGTCATCAGCATACAGCATCTGCACACACGGATATCACCAAAACACAAACCAGTATTATCTATTTTGGCATCACGCATGCACACGTCCATAAATATATTAAACAGCCATGGTGACATTACACAATCTTGCCTGACTCCTTCACCAATAGAAAACCATTTTGATAAAACACCATTCACTCCTGCACAAGCTCTACTGCCAGCATACATTGCTTTTACACTATTAAGTAGATTCCCAGTAACACCATATTCATTCAATACCTTCCACAAAAGTGTCCTATTTACTCGGTCGTAAGCTTTCTCTAAATCTATGAAGGCAGCAAAAACTTTCTTACCAACAGCCAAATACTTTTCAGTCATCATGCGTAGTGCAAAAATTTGGTTAGTGCAGCCTTTACCAGGCATAAAACCACTCTGAACATCCCACACTTTCTCTGATGTAAGACCCTGTACTTTTTCAATAACGACCTTACCAAACACTTTCCCTGGCACACTCAGTAGTCTAATACCATGATAGTTCTTGCAGTCAGTCTGATCACCTTTTCCCTTATACAAGGGAACAATGAAATGATAGCATCCTTCCGATCCCGAGGGACCATTCCTAACTCCCAACACAAATGGCAAATTTCAGATAACCAGTCAATTACAGAGTCACCACCGTATTTCAACATCTTGGCAGTTATGCCATCAACCCCCGGAGCCTTACCATTCTGAAGAGATTTTAGAGATTTACATACTTGTTCTCTTGAGATCACTCCTGTGCTTCCATCCTTCACTGTGCCATCATCTGCACCTGTCTAAGAATCATCTTTGCTTTCATGATCTAATAACTCACAGAAGTATTCACCCCATCTTTCACTTAATTGAGCTCCCATATAATTTCCCCAACTCTATTCTTCACATAGCTTAACACTTTGTTTCCCCTATTTTTCCTGAGCCTCATGTACTTCCAGGAAGATTTCCTATCTTTCCAAAAAGCCAATTCATGCCTTTCCACCCGCTCCTTCCTATCTTTTGCCTTACTCTGGCAAACCAGCTTAGCGGCTTCACGCTTCTTACAGCGACATTCATTCACAGAAACTCTACTTGCATACATGCATACATATCACTAAGCTGTTCCCTGATATTCAGAGGTTAGCTCCCCAAAGAAATACAAACTACCAGATAATTTTTACTTACTATTGTCACATCAAACTTCTCCATTTACAGCGATTTTGACATACAACTCAGCTCTGACATCCATCACACGCCATGAACAAGATTTTCTATACTTCATACTCATAATCTTTTTCTCATGCAGACACTCCTGAATCTGATTCTCCCATGACTTCCTTGGCCTTCCTCTGCCTTTACTTCCTGCCACTTGGGCTATAAAGATTTTCTTAGTAAGTATCTCATCACTCATTCTTTCAACATGGCCAAACCACTGAAGCATATTAGTCTCCACCTTGCCAACAACATTTTGCTTCACATCATATAACTCCAACACATCTTCAATCCTCACACAATCAGAGCGTGTCTTGCCACAAACTCCCTGTAAGTAACGCATTTCTCCAGCACACAAACGACTTCTGTTTCTTCTGTAGTACCCAGGTTTCACTGCCATACATCAGAGTAGGAACAATTACACTTTTATATACAGCCATGCAGGACTCTCTTGAGAACCTATCATTCGTGTGAAACTCTCCCAAAGCAGCCATGACTTTCAATGAAGAATTCACTTGCCTACTAATTTCACCATCCAATTAGTTCTCTCTGTCAAACATGCTTCCTAAATACACAAACTTATTCACCTGGTCAATCACTGTGCCATATAGTCATACAGGATGCCCAGTAAAGTCCTTTCTCAGCCCCGTAACTTTCAAACGCCAACAGCTATAACCATAAAAACGGTGTCTTGGTATAGTAAAGTGGCTATGTGCTATTCGATGAGACTGCTTACAGCGCCTCCTAGTGGCAAAGTCAGGAGTTAGCATGCCAATCTCGAAAACTATACGAGATACGGGAAAATAGTCAATTACAAAGTTGTAGAGCAGCATCGATTTAGTACGAAAAGACACCTTGCACACATGAATGCTAAGAATAGAACGCGTACAACGCTCGTTTGTTTGTTCGCGATGTCGAACACTGTTGCATCACGAAACACGTCATAAAGGAGATAATATCGCCTTCCGCAAAGCACTAGCCCGACTCGTGGCCCAGTGGTAGTGTGCACTCTTCGCATGCGATAGGACCTTGGTTCGATCCTCGTCGGGTCCAGGCTATAGTCATTGTTGGTGATCATAACAATTCGTCTCGCATCGACTACCCAACTCAACTCAACTCGCGATTGGTATGCGAGTTGCATGCAATTTCTGTGATATGCAAATAAGTATGGAACATAATACCTTTTCGACAGGTATAAAAGAGAGTTACCGAGGTGTATGTCAAATCTCACGGTCATGGAGAAATATTCCAATGATGAGTATTGCAAGATGTTGCTCCTATACGGTAAATGTGGTCACAATGCAAGAAAGGTTGAGCGGCTATATCGTGAACGTTATCCTACAGGACCGCATGCATCCGTCATGGAAGACCATCCTCAATGCTGTTAATAGGTTAAGGGAGACGTGCTGCGTGACCAACTGTCCTCTATCTGGCAGACCAGCTGCTGTGGGCCGCCAAGTGCAACCAGAGGATGTCTTAGCATACGTCCTCAAGAATCCTGAGAGCAGCACAAGAGAGGTTAGTGCCGAGTGTGGCCTCTCAAAAAGCTGCGTATGGCAAATCCTGCGGCGATCAGGTGCTCATCTGTTCCGTCCACAGGCACTACAGCCAGGGGATGCTGAGCGACGTTACGACTGGTGTAACTTCGTCGTGAACAAATTAGAGGTCCAGCCAACGTTCCTTGCCGACATTATTTGAACAGATGAGGCGTGTTTTAGGCGTAAGGGCGTCTATGATAGGCAGAACACCCATTACTGGGCGCTGGAAAATCCTGCATATGGTCTACCAGTTCGTCATCAGGTGCGGTGGTCCATTAATGTTTGGTGCGCCATTTTCAAGGACAGCCTTATCGGACCTGTGTTTTACGAGGTTACGTTAACAGGAGCCCGATACTGGGAGCTTCTACAGTATGTATTACCCGATCTTTTGGACAACCTGCCGTTGCCTCAACTGCGGAATGTTTGGTTCCAACATGACGGCGTCCCTCCGCACCAGCCAGGAAATGTAAGAAGGTATCTGGTCGAGACATTCGAGCAACAAATCATCTGCTATGGTAGTTGCGTAGAGTGGCCTGCACGCTCACCGGACCTCACCCCATTGGAGGACTTTTTCCTGTGGGGCTACCCCAATGAGCAGGTGTATCAGACCCCTCCGACAACGTTGCAGGACCTTCGACGCCGTATAACTGATGCTTGTTCCAGCGTGTCACCTGACATGCTGCAAAATGTGCTGCGTGATATTCAATCTAGAGTCCAAATGTGTATTGTGGCTGACGGAGAGCACATTGAGCACCGACGGTAAATGTGCCTAGTGACAACTAATTGCTCCTTTCTGACGCGTTTCGTGACGTAACAGTGTTCGACATCACGAACAAACAAACGAGCATTGTACGCATTCTATTCTTAGCATTCATGTATGCAAGGTGTCTTTTCATACTAAATCGATGCTGCTCTACAACTTTGTAATTGACTGTTTTCCTGTATCTCGTATAGTTTTCGAGATCGGCACGCTAACTCCTGACTTTGCCGCTAGGAGGCGCTGTAAGCAGTCTCATCGAATAGCGCATATCCAGTTTACTATACCTAGACAGTGTTTTCATGGCTATAGCTGTCGGCGTTCGAAAGTTAAGGGGCTGATAAAGGACTTTACTGGGTACCCTGTATATTACATTCAGTACTACCAGTTCCTCTCTCAAAAACCATAACTTTGGATTTTCCCTTATTTATACTCAGTTTGAATTTCATGCAAACTTTGTACATCCGAGACAACATACTATGCAACTCACTTTTGCTCTCTGCCAACAGGACAGTGTCATCAGCATACAGCAATCTGCACACATGGATATCACCAAGACATAAACCAGTGTTATCTATTTTGGCATCACGTACACATGCATCCATAAATATATGAAACAGCCATGGTGACATTACACAATCATGCCTGACACCTGCACCAATAGAAAACCATTTTGATAAAACACCATTTACTCGTACGCCAGCTTTTCTGCCAGCATACGTGGCTTTTACACCACTCAGTAGATACCCATTAACACCATATTCATTCAATACCTTCCACAAAAGTGTCCTCTTTACTCGGTCATAAGCTTCCTCTAGATTTATGAAGGCAGCAAAAACTTTCTTACCAACAGCCAGATACTTTTCCATAATCATGTGTAACACAAAAATTTGGTTAGTGCAGCCTTTACCAGGCATAAAACCATTCTGAACATCCCACACTTTCTCTGATGTAAGACCCCATATTTTTTCAGTAATGACCTTACCAAACACTTTTCCTGGCGCACTCAGTAGGTTAATACACGATAGTTCTTGCAGTCAGTCTGATCACTTTTTCCCTTATACAAGGGAACAATATAGCATCCTTCTAATCCTGAGGGACCATTCTTAACTCCCAGCACAATGGCAAATTTCAGTTAACCAGTCAATTACAAGGTCACCACCATATTTCAACATCTCAGCAGTTATGCCATCAACTCCTGGAGCCTTACCATTCTGAAGAGATTTTAGAGCTTTACACACCTCTTCTCTTGAGAATCCCTCCTGTGCTTCCATCCTTTACTGTGACATCATCTACTTCTGCCTCAGAATCACCTTTGTTTTCCTGATCTAATAACTCACAAAAGTATTCACCCCATCTTTCACTTAACTCATTGGGCTCCAATATCATTTCCCCTATCTTATTCTTTACACAGCTTACAACTTAGTTTCTACCTTGCAACATCCCCAAATATGCTTCCTTCTTTCTCTTTACTGCCTCTTCAATCTCACTAATCCACCAAGCATTACCTCTATTGTTACCCACTACTGTGCTGCTACAGACCTCTTCAGTAGCAGTGACAACACAGTTCTTAAAACATTCCCACTTCTTTTCTACATCCCTCTCACAAGATTTCAGCTGCTTCAGTCATTCTCTGAGTATGTCAGAATAACGCTGATGATTTTCAGGAAGCCTTTCAACCTTTATTCTTTCCATCCTGGGCCTCTCCCTATTCTTTTCCCTCTAACCAACATTAAGTTTCACTCGTGACACTACCAAGTAACGATCAGAACCAACATCCACACCTCTCATCACATGAGTGCCAACAACTAAGTGTTTCAGATGCTGATCGTAGACAACAAAATCTATCGCATTCTTTTGACAAAGAGTACGACTTTCCCAAGTGTATGTGAGGATATACTTGTGGTTGAAAAATGTATTAGATACGCACAAACCATTCTCAATGCAGAGCTCAATTAATCTTTCACCATAATCATTCACACAGGGATCATTAAACTTACCCAGAACATTGTCAGAAATTGCATTCTGCAGGCCTACTCTAGCATTGAAATCCCCTGCTAGTATAACTTTTTCTTTAGCACCAAACTGGCTCAAAACAGCTTTTAGCTCATTCCAGAAATCTCCCTTCCTATCAGAGGATTCAGAGTCACAAGGAGCATACACTACAACAATTAATATTCTCTGAAGTTTCACCTTCAAACAAATCCAAAGAATTCTCTCACTTATGCAACTGTAGCGAATCAAGTTTTTCTTCATCTTTTCACTTAAAATCACACCTACAACCAGCCTGTCCTCTCACATTATCCAATACTCCAGACCACACATTCACCGTTCCATTCACTTCTTCTATCCCAATTTCCTTCTTTTTAGTTTCACTTACACACCCAATCTGTACTTATTCATCTCTTCAATCACCTCATTCATCTTGCCATTTATACCTCTAGTATTCCATACACCAATCTTACACTCACTTAGCTAAAATCTCTTTCTGATTTTCCTTCTTCCAGTTCCAGGTCGATACCGTGGTGGGCCATCCTTCTCAAGTGTGGTACGTCCACCATATCCCACACTTCAGTCCATTTTTGCATTTCTTTTTGTTTTTTTAATCAGGTAAGTACATCAGTGTGGGGGATTAGCCCATAGCTGACGGTTCCAGTTGGTCATTCAACCTAAGGATTATGGAACAAAACCCAGTGAGTTGGGGTCTTTTCACCAATGTCACGCAGAACTAGCTGGCACCTCTCCAAGATTCACAGAGGCCCTAGTTGCTGTTGTGTGTGCCATTGTTACCACCGAGCGCTCCGAGGAAGCCAACCCATCTCTCACTAAGACCACCCACTTCTGTTGAAATTCGACAGTGCTGTGAAATGTTAAAACAATTTTTGATTGGGTTAAATTTTTTTACATATGTATATGTTATGGAAAGGAAATGGTGTACTTGAATCCTTTTTAAGCGTGTCTGAAATTACAAGGAGTGTTCAAATGAAAAGGTACGAAACGACACTGTGGGTATAAATGAAGACTTTATTCAAAGTATACACCATAGGCCGTAGCACAACGATCCCAATTATTAACGAGCCGAAGGATTCCTTGTTCCCAGAATTCCTGTGGCCGTGACGAGACCCAGTCCTGCACAGCGTCCTTGAGTTCGTCGTCCGAGTGGAAGCGCTTCCCTTTCAGATGTTTTCTCAGGGGACCAAACACATGGAAATCGCAGGGAGACATGTCCGGGCTGTAGGGCGGATGGTCAAGCTGCTCCCACTGGAACTTGGCCAGTTCCGCATGTGTGACCCTGGAGACGTGTGGACGCGCGTTATCATGGAGCAGAACCACACCCTCCGCGATGAATAGCGGCCAGTTTAACACCTTCCGCTGTCAGAAATCGGATAACGCCTCGCTGCTCCTCAATCGTCGAATTTTGCAATGTGAACGCCATCCTGTCCTCACACGCACTGCCGCGTCAATTGGACGGCGCTCTTTATAAGAGCCTCTGCTCTCTCCTGCGCATGCGGGCGCCCGCGCATGCTCCGATCCACGCTGGCGACTCCAATCGCATCCCTAGATGTGTCGCTACGTTTTCCCATAGCGGCATAGGCAAATATGTTAACGGTTACGTTCTTATGACGTTTCGTACCTTTTCATTTGAACACCCCTAGTATTTTCTTATAGAGTACAGCTGGTTGGTACTTAAAATTAACTGGAAAAGCTTTTTTTATATAAAAGTTTTAGCTAATGAAACAGTTTTCTGTAATGTGCCCTTCTTGGGGAAGGATATGTATATGCATTTATTTATTGTTATTTCCCTTTTCAAACAGAAAATTACTTCAGCTGTTGAAATGAAGGATAATGCTAGCAGTGATATCAAGGTGACTTACTACTCCACTTGTCTTGGGTGAGTAAAACAAAAGCTAAGTTTAGTAAGTTTTTATAAAAGGCTGTGAATCTTAAAAAGTAAAAAAATAAAAAATAAACATGCAGTTAAGTTTTGGATATTCAAACCCAAGAATTTTCTGAAAGTGCCGTTGCTTAGTATTGAAATAATTATCTGTTATCTAAATCTTAGTTTATTCACTCTAGTGTTCTTCCTAGATTTTTTTACAGCTGGGTGGCAAGAAATTTTAGCTGGATGGTACTTTTAATGACCCCCTCCTCCTTGCAGACAAAGATAAAAATAGGATTTTTTGTTTAATATTATTATACTTATTAAATATCTTTATAGCAGTGTGGTAGGCGTTAAGATAACTAACATGATAAATATTAGAAAATTGTACATAAATGATAAAAAAAAAAAAATGGGTGCTTACTAATAAATGAAATTTGATGCAGATTTCAGCCAGTCTTCATCAGTATTTATGGTGTATATGCAGGCCTGTAGCCAGACAAGCAAGTTGGGATGATGATTGAGATCGGATGAAGGATATAAAGTGGTCGGGCAAATGATGTGAAAGAAGTCTGGCACTATACTGTTGTGTGAGTCGCTAGGATGGGCAAAAGGAAACACAGATCGGGTTTAGCCTGGCCTGGCCCTCCCCTGCCTACGGCCCTGTGTATGTGGGAATACGTTTTCCACTCTTACAATTATGTGCACTTAATATGGAGCACAATAAAGAAAGTACTTATAAAGGAAATCACAACATATTGAATTTTTGAAATTTTACTGAATTAGCAATAAAACTATTTTTTTTCCTTGCCTGTAGGGTTAAAAATGGAAACTGTTATTTAAGGTGCCAGCCAGAGTTTACATTATTCTTAATGTACATGTATAACCAGGGTGTTCAGATATGTATTTTTCTTTTTTCTTCCCTGCCCAGTTATCAGCAGCTCAATCATAATAGAAAGTTGAAGGATCAGGACCTTCTAATGCAATCATCAATAAATTATTTAGCGTTTTCTGGCTCATTCTGTTTCATAGGCAAGTTTTAATTTTTTTCAAAGCAGAGAATCCTTTTTCACATTCTGCAGTTGACACTGGTAAAGAGAGACAAAATGTTGCTAGTTTGGATAAATTAGGGAACGATTCTCTAAGTTCATGATTCATAGATGGTTTTTTGAGACAGTTTCTTATTGACATATCTTTATATGAGTCACTTCTGATCATCACTGAGGCCACACTCCATTCTGCTTTTGTGGCAGTATAATCAAGAAGCGGGGGATTTCCATTTTTTGAGTAGTGAATAAATAACTCTTCGCATAGCTCACTAACCCCTCTGGTGATGTTTCTTTTAGAGTAACAGGGTTAAATATGATAGAAAATGCTGACATTATTGGCATATCTGGGAATCTGTCTTCTAAATGAATTTGTATCACATTCAGATATGTATCATAAACATTTTTCTTGTACAGCTTTACACTTTCCTCATCTGCTTTTAACAGCCTGGTCCATCCACTCATTTTCCAATAGCAAGGGTAGATATTTGAAATTTTCTCCTTGGTCAGATTTCAGTAAAATTATTTTAGATTTGGTTGCCTCTAATATTGATTTAACAGTGGTTAAGTCTGTATCTTGCCATAACCATGATCTAGATAGGTTGCTCAAAATTGGCAGTATATCACACATCATCATTAATGTAGCAAGAAATTAGTATGTTTTTATAAATTTACTTAAACCTTCTGCAGTGACATCATTTCGTCCAATGGCTTCTCTCTCCAGTGCAGCCACAACACTCATTAGTGTTTTACGAAGTGACTGAACAGCAGCCTCATGAGAAAGCCATCTAGTATCACTGGCCATTTTCAGTTTTATCTGAGGTATGTTGAAAATGTCTTGTATTTGGTGCAATCCAGCCATTTGAACACCAGATTTTTGAAAAAAAAAAAAAAAAACTGCTGCAGAATGTCATTGAATTTTACTAAATACTTAACTTCTTGTGCAGCCTGGGCACTAGCTAAAGTTAGACGGTGATTTACACAATGACAATTAACTAAAAGATTTTGAGTTGCATCCTTCAGCAATTTTGCAACACCATTATTCTTGCCAATCATCACTGTGGCACCATCAGATCCCAAACCTACCAGTTTTTCAAGCTGTAAATTTAATTCACTTAATGTTTCAGTTAAATTCTTTGCAATTGTTGTAGCTTTTCCATCATTTATGCTTTTAGTGGTCAGGAAAGCAACTTTAACTTCTTTTGTTTTTGTGGACACAAATTTTGTATAAATTATTAACTGCTTTACAACTGAAATATCAGTTGTCTCATCACACAGCACACTAAAAAACTGACTTTTGGCTGACTCGCTTACTATATTAGAGTGAATTTCTGAAGCTAGCACCTCTAAGAGCTCTTGAACAATTCTCTCAGAAGTGTAATTAGCATTTTCTGCCACTTTCAAATTACTTAAGTAAGTGCATCTCATCAATTTGCAGTGCTCCAATAATTTTTCATATAAAGTTATATGAGGTAATTCATTTTGGCAAGCCAATATACACTTTTCAGTGCACCTAAAAAGGCATCGCGTTGCAAATTATTTAAAGCTGAAACATCTTTCGATCTCTCCAACTCCGGTATTTTCCAGTAAAGTAGCAGATGAAGAACGTGAGCAGGCATCAGAGTGCATCTTACTTTTTTCATGATTTGAAAGGCTTTTCTTTCCTCAGTCGAGCACAAGGAGTATCCACCCATGTTAATTCTCGATTAGCAGTTTTTGTAGCATATTTCAGGCATATGGTGCAAAACATTCCATCTTCAGTCACAGTTAACCATTTGTACTTCTGAAACCATTTTTTGTTAGTGCCACTAGAACGGTGCTTGAAATTAACAGTACTCACCTGCTGACCTTGAGTTGGAAGTTGTTCAGTTTTTTCAGCACTTCCTGAAACAGAAGAATCATTCAACTGTTAACTGGTTGAGGGATGTTTTCTTTCAAGTGGAACTTTTAGAGGACTTAGAAAAGTAGCAAAATAGTGTTTTTTCCATTTTTATATGCACTGGACAAATGTAACACAGAACTGATAACTTCCTTATTTGCTACTACGGTTTACTGGCTTGTGTAGCTCACCACAGTCACAATGACTGAACTTGTCACCAACATCTCAGCCTTAGTCAGACAGACATGATTCATCAAGAGAGATTAAGTCCCTGCTTACTTCTTTAAATAGACCCCCCACCCCCTTCCACACCTATCTCTTTCTTAATCTAGGAGTGCCTGACCATTGTGTGAGCAAGAACAGACTGATGTTTAAGCTGACTCAAAAAATGCTGTAGCAAAACTGCTAAAATGGGGAAAGAAGTTGTAGCAAAATGCTAAAGTTAGCCGCTTTTATCGCTCGGAAAATCATAACACCAACTGAATTATTCACACCAACAATGCTTTGGACGTCAGTGGAAAACTAATGTTGATGGCCTTGGTGAAATGTCATAGACGCCAGGGCTGACTCTGGTTTAAACTTAAACTTTGAATAGGGTGAAGGAGTCTATAATCCCTGTGGCCTCTATAATCTTACCCCACCCATCCTTTATGGGGGTGCTCTAGAGTGTATGGAGGAGGGGAGGGAGTGATTAAGAAAACAGATATTGTAGGAACATACCTTAAGAATTAAAAAAAAAAAAATTAGCGGAGCGTGAATCGCTGCCAGAATTTCAGAATTTTTTTGTTTTCACATAAATAGAAAAGCTGTAGCAGAATCTGCTGATGCGTTGATATTTGAATGGCTGGTGCCATTTTGCTATGGACACTAATTTTTCTCTTGCATTTAACTCGTCGCATTTCATGAAAATAGCGATCATAACTTAACCTCTATGCACAGGGTTATGGGATTCAGAATACTTTCCTAAATTCAACATGGCCAACTTCACTGCAACAAGTTTGAGAAATTACACCGAACTCCTCAATAATTCCGAAATAAAATTCTCAAGGAATTTTATAGACATGCAGGAAAAACAACAGTGATTTTTGCCACAAAATTCCGAATATGGCTCACAGTAAGTGCATTTGTAATACAGGCGCAGAATTCAGGAAGTGGTGATCAATTCTGTGGGATTGCTCTAGGCGCAACATTTTGACGCCCAACTCCTTAGCTTGTAGTACCTGCCTGAATCATTTTAACTTGGTAAAAGGGGTAAAATGAAATTCATAATATATTACATGAAATGTTTGCACTTTTTTCTGGGCATCAGTTTTTACCTGTTCGTTGCATGCCATTAATCGCAATATTTTTCCTCTCCCCCATATGCAATTTTAAAAAGCATCACATAAAAAGTGCAAATTGAATAACACACAGTTCAGAGAAATGAACTGGATAAATGTCTATTTAGCACGTGCAATGATTATTTTATGCCATAATTTAGGTACATTTTATAACAAAATATATTCATAAAAGGGCTTCACTAGTTTGTGCAATTGTTGCATTTTTGGCGTTTCAAAGTTCAGCAGCAGAATGAAAATCTTACTCTAATACTTGTCCATGTTTTTCAGTGACATGTAATTGCGTTGAAGTTTTAAACAGCTTGGATGTCTCTTTGGGGAGGAGAAAAAAACAACAACACATCTTTTACTTATACAGTGGCAGTCTTTTGTTACAAAGAAGGGGTCAGCCATAGCCTGGAAGTTCAAAAGCCAACGGGGCGATCAGTTCTGTCTGTCAATGAATCACGTGACTTCCGTGGTTCAGGCAAGTGCTCGATCTTACCCCAGCAACAGGACTGGGATAAAATTTTCTAAAGTAAAATTTCTCTAATATTTAAAATATCGGAATGCAATTTTCACGGAGACCAATACATGTTAAAATAATGTTCAGATTTAAATTTCATCAAAATCTGTTGAAAACTTTAAAAGTTACGCATTTTTTAAAAATTTAATCCGTTCCGCTATTACAACTTAATGTTTTAATAATTTCAAAAGTAGTGAATAGATTTTCGCAAAATCAAAAAGAATATTTTAGCTTTGATAATCTCGATAATTTTTTTACTTAGAAACGACATTTTTTTTTCTGGTACTTTCAAACAGGTTTAAAACAAATGACAATTTTTAACAGTTTAAAACCGTAGGTTGAAGATGCGTTTATTTGCTATTCTGAAGAATCATGCAAACTTTTCGTAACTACAGTACATAAATTTTTCAGTTTTTTGGCATCATGACATTTTTAAGGTTTTCGAACTTCATGGCTCTGTCCGTTCCATCCACATGCATTTTTTAGAAAAAGATGCAGTTTCGTTTGTCACAGAAAGTAAACGGAATAAAATTAAATACTATCAAATCACTCAGATATAATAACTCCTTCAAAAAATTATACCAGATTAAAATTCCTAACTTTTTTTTAAAGCACTTGTGATCTATAAATTTTTGATTTCAGTAGCGGTCTCCGAAAATGCACGTGAACAGCAACGACCAATCACGTGACCATATGTATACCCCGAACCTCACTATGTGCCTTATGAGTCATGCAGGCTTGAACAAATGGGATCAAAAGAGGGGGGAGATGTTGAGATGATAATCTCCTGTCTTTCACGCGAGAGAGTGACTTACCATCCCCTCCCGCATCTGGTTTATCTTTCCCCCCACACAGACAGGAACACCTACAGCATTGACAGCACCAACTTTGTTTTACTGCATTCGGGAAGTGAGTAAGCTACACTTTGTTTAACACTTGGTCTTCTTACATTTGGATCTTGAACAGCACAGGATGAAAAGTAGCGCTAACAGCCACTACGTGAGGTGAAAAAAAAAAAAAAAAAAAAAACTCTGAGTGTCGCAATGATAAAGTTGCATGTATGGGGAGGACTTTTCCCTCTTCCCATAATTGCATCTGCAGCTGGGCGGCAGAAAAAAATAGCTATGCGGGTCGCCCAGTAAAAAGGCTCTAGGGAGAACACTACACTCAATCGTAGTTAAATAAAGCTGCCTACAAAATTTTGCATTGAATAAAAACAAGTAAAAATTTTCTCATATATGTAGATAAATTGTGACTTACATTGTTACATAGAAGAAATTATGCACGGTTTCACGATGAAGGTATGAACTTAGCAGTTCTGCAAGATGATTTAAAAGGTATTGAATGAGAGGTGCAGTACTCTCCACAAGATGTTGGCCAAGATGCATTTTTTGTCCCAAGTAAAGTGCAGTACAGTATGCAGCATTTTGGGGCCTATGATTAATATAGGCTTCTTTTTTTTTCTGTGACACGTCAGATCAGAATTATTGCTGTGGTGTATTTTTTCCCTTTATTTAAGTTGTACAGTGTTGGCTGTGTTTGGAGTGTATAGCCATTTCTCTTCTTTCAGTCTTAGTTGAACACTGCTGTAATTGAAAATCTGAATAGCTCCTCTAGACAGATATGTATTGCTGGTGATAATAGCAAAATAATTAATATATTCACGGTGATATTGGAGTAGAATGCAAGACATAATTAATTGACATTTTTGCCTGTCAGTTGTGCTGAATTATTGATGAAGTATGTAGCATTGAGATGATCTGGGATGGCAAGTGTGAGGGAAGAAGATTGGAAATAAAGTTACCTTCTTTCCCAGAACTGAATTATGTGCAGTCATATTTAAAAACATCTGGTTAAAATGTGCTCTAATATTGGTTTCATCTAAGTACAGCAAAAATTATGTTAGTTTTACCTACAAGACTTCCAAGGTTAGATATCAACAGGTGACCAAAATCTTTTAAAACTTATAGCAATATTTCCATTGTGCTTTATAAATTTATACTTGGATGTTTAAAAAGGGTTGAGATTGGATGCTTTTGACAATGGCAAATATGAATTCAAAGGCAATCATATTAAAGCTTTTTTTTTTTTTTTTTAAATAAAGGTTTAGATAGAATGCTTTTGGATGTTCAAGGGAAAAAAAAGTAGGATGTTCTTGACAGTGTCCAATAAAAATTCAAGGGCATCCTACTGAAAGTTTTTTAAAAGCATTCTAGTCAAAATTTGTGCAGTTCAGTGGAATTTTTGCAGCAAGTTTTAAGTTTTTTTAGGCATTTGTTGATGTCTATCCTGAAGTCTCACAGGGTTAAATAACATTATTTTTTTGCCGTACTTCAGATTAAGTTCTCAGAACTGGATCACTTCTCCCACTTTTGAGGTATGTACTAGTTGCAGCTCTGATCCTTCCATGTTATTAGATGAATAAAAAGAGAGGGGAGGGGGAGCAGGATATAAAGAAGTCCCAAGTGGTGATAGGTCAGAAGATTAATATGAGGATTAATGAAGATACATTATGTGAATATATGTATTCTCCTAAATGTACAAAAGTAAATATCAATGGGTGAAAAAGTTGACTCAGAAGAGGCATTTTTTTATTTCCTTTTTGGCAAAAAAAAAAAAAAAAAGTGACTTAGCATTATATGTGAAAGAAAGGTACTCTCTTGTTCCCCCATTACATGTCCTGCCTTCTGTGAATAACATGACATGGGCATCTGCTGTGATGGGACAGTTGTGCAGTGAGAAAAGAAATGTGCTTATTCAGGAGTTGCTGACAGCTTTTTGAGCTGTAGATATTTCATAATTATCAATTCAAGTTGCAGCAAGTGCCATGAATTTTTATTTAAAACTTTAATGTTTTCCAGTCTACATAAAGTTTAGTACATATTCAAAAAATAGTAATCTGTTAAAAACTCAAAACATTGATGTCTTTTTATATGGCTTCATTTTAATAACTGAGCACATGCATGTAAATTGAGAGTTGTGTTAATATAAATTAGAATTTATTTGTGATTTGTGCATTAATCACTAACAAATAAAAAAAAAATGTTCTGAAAACTGAACAAATCTTAAATGGAGGCTCTTAAAATCATGGACTGATAGTTATAACCCCAGGCAAAGTAAGCTACATTACTGAATTATTTAATCATTAACATTCAAAGCTCAAAGCAGTGATTTACAGTGAAAATTCTCAAAGAGCTTACCTTCAGCTTTCCAAATATTTATGTCATGCAAGTGTATATTAAATAACTGTTTTTATGTGTTTCATTCCCTAACTTGTTTAGACACTTGCAGATGTTCCTGAACAGCATTCTAAATTAGTTTGTTAATCATCTAGAAACAAGAAGCAAGTATCTAAGCAACTCAGATGATAGTGAAAAGCATTTATATTTAATAAGTGCTATGCTCAACACAAATGTCAACAACAATGAAAAAACTACCGTGAATTAGTGTTATTAGCTGTGATTACATTTTTTCCCCGTAATGAATTATGATTTTGCAGAGTGAGTGCAAAGTTGCCTCTTGGCAGCAGGTTATAATGGAAGCCCCTGTGCATCTAAATGAAATTTTGTTAACCTTGTACCTTCACCATGCGTGCTAAAGTAATAAGGAAAGCATAAACATCCCAAGTAATAGAACTGTTGATACACCAAGTATATAAAACTAAAGTAACTATCTGTTTATTGGTGTAAGGAATTAAACAGACATTTTGCCAAGTTTTTGCTCATCGATGGATGACTTTTTCATGGCTAACAGCATGGAACCAACTGAATACTATAATGTTACAATTTCAGTATGAGTATGATAAACAAATAAAGAATAATTAAATACAGAGTGTTCTGAATTTGAAATTGCAAGGTGTGTCGGTTGGGCACATGACATTGTGGATGGGAGAAAATGTATTTAAGGCACTGGATCCAAATTTTTGACAACTCCAAGGAGATGATGTCATTGCACACATCACAGCTACTGATGATTTCCAGGGTTTCTTGGGCCGCCCCGGTGGCGCAGTGGTCTAAGGCGCTGGTCTCTGATCATTCGTCCGTGAGGGGTCCGGGTTCGAATCCCGGTGAGGCATGGATGTTGTGTTCGTCTTACGGCACTGGCTCTCTCCCTTCCCTGGAACCAGTGACACTAAATTAGGGACGGGCGACTGCTTATAGCCCATTGAGTTGCTCACGGTGGTCGTTAAACCTCCAATCAAAAAAAAAAAAAAAAAAAGGGTTTCTTGGAAGGCTGTTCTTCTGGATTGGAGTGGGGAGTTAATTTTTTAATACCGTCCCACATAGGAACTACATACTTGAAACTCACTTCTCTAAAGAAAGCTGTAGATGTTCTACCTTCCTTAGTGTCTCTTTTGTGTTCACTGATTAAACACCAGCCTCATTGGTGATTGGAGGCCTGTCTGAGCATTTCGTAAGTATTCTGTATAAGGTTTGTTGGAGCCCTTATGCCTACACATAGTCCTACCTTTCTTAGGGTGTTCTTAAGGAGGTAAGAAATGCTGGGGATCTAGGGTATTGATCTCAGGTACTGGAGTTGAGTGAACGAATTAGTATGTTTTTGTCTTGCCGTGTCCTTGGATCCAATGCCTTAATTATGTTTTTCCCCATCCAAATTACCATGTGCTTATCCACCACACCTCATGACTTCAAACTCAGAACACGCTCTGTATTTAATTATTCTTTTATTTGTTTATCATACTCATATTTAAATTGTAGCATTCTAGGATTCAGTTGGTTCTATGCTGTTAGTCTTGAAAAAGCCATTTGTGACAAGCAAAAGCTTGGAAAAAATGTCTGTTTAATTCTTTACACCAATAAATGGCTTGTTACATTAGTTGTATAAACATTCCAGAGATATCACAAGAGTTGTTCACACCTACATTGGATTCTATGCAGCCTGCAAGATGTGTGGTATGAAAAACAAGTTTCCAAAAGGTTGGCGAAAGTCACTCATTTGTGTGTGACAGCTGCTACATTATCCTTTGCTGTCTCTGTGCAGTGTGTGTGAAATATTGTGCAGTATTCTATTTTCATCATCTTTCCTAGCGTCTTCACCCATTTATCAGTGTGTCTGACAAGGTCATAAAAGTTGCAAATTGCCAAAAAAGTCATGAGGGTCATGGGAAAGTCATGAATTTTCTGCTGAAGGTCACATTTCTTTTTCTAAAAAAGAAGGGGGGGGGTCATAATTGGAATGGAAGTTCACACATTTTTTTGCAGGAGATGTAAAAAGCAAAGACAATCAAGTGAATATTGCTTATGTTGATTTTGGGCTTGGTGTTAAAGCTGCATGCAAAGGAATTTGATGTAATTAAATTCAGATGAGAATGCAGAGATTTTTTGATTTTGTTATATTTAAAACTAATTAGACCAAAATGTCTGTCCCACAAGCCTATGGTAAAATGTGCATCATCTTTGTCACCATCTTGGATGCTGATAGTTAATTTTGAGCATTTTGAACTACTTTGAGAGAACTTACATCAAATAATTATATTGCTGCAATAAAAGCTGGCCAAATAAAATAAAAAAAAAATACTTGTGAATGTGTGAACTTAAAAACATTGAGGAAAAGTTTAAATCCTTTGATTTGCTCAGAGATGGACTAATGTATTTTTGATGAACATATTCTGTGCAGTATGCTAATGCATCTGAGCCTCTAATAGAAATTTTCAAGAAGGTATTTACTATTTCTCATAGAAATGGTGCAATAGAAGGAGGATTGTCTATAAATAATAAGCATGCTTGGTAAAAAATCTGAATGAAAACTCATTAACAGCACTGTACACACTTATGTATTTTCTCATCTGGAGTACAAAATATCATCCAAACATCAGAAGCACGGATGTGGAGGAACATAAAAGATCACCTTAGATACAGTGAAAAGGTTGAGAGTAATGCAACTAGCAGAAGAAGCTTGTGCAGTATAAAAAAAGAGATAAGTATTGCAGAAACTAAATACTGAAGCAAATATGAAATAAAGTTTTCTCCCGTGGAAATTTCTTTGCCTTCCTCTTACTACTGAAACTAAATTAGATGTTTTCTTCACTGGATATGACCATTTTTGAATGCTACAACATGTAAAATTTCATTGGACCAAAGTAAACCTGATAGTCATTTTAGCTCCCCCTCACTATTTTGATCTTGTGCCAAATAAAAAGGTGTACAATTTGAGATTGTGGAATAATTATGCACACTACCTACAAAGATACTAGAACAAGGCTAGTGTTTAATAACTGGAACTATGTTTGTATTTGTCATTACAAAGGTACCAGCGTGAGGTGGGAAGGGGGTTAACAATCACTGTGAGCAACTCAGTGGGCTATAAACAGTTGCCTGTCCCTAATTTAGGGCTACTGATTCCAGGGAAGGAAGAGAGCCAGTACTGTAAGACAAGCACACCATCCATTCCTCACCCAGGATTCGAATTCGGACCCATTTCGGATGAATTAGCCAGCGCTTAGACCACTGCGCCACTGTGGCCCCTAGAGTGAGGTTAAGAGGCATTATTGAAAAGTTTTTCTAGGTCATGAAAAAGTAATGAAATTCCATTTCCAAAATCCAGTATACACCAAAAGAAATTTACAATAATATTTTCAAATGTCACAAACCATATGACAACACAGTGAAGCTGTTGATTTTTAGCTAGTTAGGGTATCTGAAATAAATCATTGTACAAATTGAGTTAGGCATATGTAGCATGTTATGACAGTCCAAAGATGTTTGCAAATTTTCTTGGCAAGCAACCATCTTATATGGCTCAACAGAGAAAATATACAAGAAGCAACAGGGAAATATATGGAATTATGCTCTTTTGAAATCAAATGAATCATTTTGAATAATCATTCATTTGATTTCAAAAGAGCATAATTCCATACCTATCAACCATGTATGACCTTGACATACACCAAGTGAAAGAGAAAATCTCCGAGTTTTAGTAGTTCACCGCTAGAGGGCTCCACTGTTGCTGTGGCTTCATGACAAACAGTGTGACTGTACAGCAGAAGGGTTTTGTGTACTGCAGTTTTCTAGGTGTGAATTGCTAAGTCACAGTGCAGCTTGAGTTTCGTAAACAGCATGGAAATGATCCACAGGGTGCTCAGAGTATCTGTCTGTGGAATCGGCAGTTTGAGGAAATAGTATGTTTGTGTAAGGGCAAAAGAACAGGACGACTGACTGCACATGTGTGAGGATAATGTGCAAAGAATCGGTGTTTCCTACATAACCAAGTGTGCCAGTCGAGAACTGGGAATTCCTCAAAACACTGTTTGGCATGTTTTTAGACGCTTGATTATGAAGACATACAGGTTTCAATATTGTGCAGGTTTTAAGGCCAGGCGACAAGTTAAAGTGACAGAACTTTTGCCAACTCATGCAGGATACTATGGAGGAAGATGATTTTGTAAAGGTAACCAGATCTTATGCCGTGTGACTTCTTTTTGTGGGTATGTTAAGGGTGCTGTGTACATGCCACCATTGCCTACTACCCTGGATGAGATCAAAAAATGCATTGTTACTGCAGTGGAGTCACTGATGATGGACATGCTGGAGTTAATAATATGGGAGACTATGGTATCAACATTGCTCATGTAACTAAGGGAAGTCACATAGAGCACTTACAAGGTGAGAGACAAAACTTGGACAGTTTTTCTTTTGGTTGATATATCAATTACTCACTCTGTATTTGTAAACTGCAAAAATATAGTAATTTGAAATCGGATGAATCATTTTGAATAACCCTGTATTATATCTCATATGGGTGAACACAGAAACATACTTTAAAGAACGCCTAAAAGTATGTCACTTACTTACTAGAATGTAGTATCTTCAGAGTAAAGTGCTGCAGCTGAAATGTGTGTGATTAAATCAATTAATATAACTGAAACATCTGAGGTTTATTGTGATAAAAACTGTACTTGTTTATTCTTTTTTAGTGACCAAAAAGAGAAAACCAATATTTGCAAAGGTCTTAAAGTTGGAACTAATGTAAGTTTATTAGAAATTTCATGCATTGTGTCTTTCTTTTCTTTTTGTATTTTGGTTGCCTTTCAGTCAACATAGATAGTGTTTACATATAATCAAATCTCCATACTGTTACTTTTTGTTTTCTTTTTCTTTCATTTTTTTTGCATTCTATATTAATTTCAGGAAGCATGTAATATGTATGTTTTTATCCCTAAAAATTTCACAGCACATTTTTAAACTTATCTACATAAAAACTATTTGGGGGCATTTATGATACTGTTATTTGCCACCAAGTGGTGACAGTGCACAATGCTTGATCATGTTTAATGCACAATGCATTGAAAATTGCATTTAATGCACAATGCATGAATATACTGAAATTTTTAACTGAAAAGAAAAATATATACTCCAGTATTTTCTTTTTTAAGGACTAGTTAGCTGCATAAAGTATTCCACGCTGTTAACCTGGGTACAGAGGCACCCATGCTGTGAGGAGTGAACCCTTCATATGCATGAAAGTACAAGGGTTGTACCGAAAGTAATGCAAAAGTGACTTTATTAACTGACAGAGGTCGTTCAAGTTGCACATGTTGGTAGAGTAACTCTTTCTCTATACAAAGGTACTACTCAGCATAGTCTCCATCACAAGCGATGCGATTGCCCCATTGTTAAACCCAACTCTCAAGTCCTATTTGAAAAAAAAACAGGTGTAGACTGTTGTACTCATTTCTTCACAGCCACTTTCACTTCATCTGTGCCATTAAATTGTTGTTCCCAGTGACTGTCCTTCATTGGACTGAACAGGTGGAAGTCAGAGGGCACCAGACCTGGGCTGTACGGTGGATGAGGGACCACTGACCAGCCTAATTTGCTGATTGTCTGATTTATTGCCAAAGATGTGTGTGGTCTCGCATTGTCATGATGAATGTGGATCCTTTTCAGATTCTTGTTCGGTCTCTTCCTCCTTATGGCTTCTGTAAGCTTCTTGAGTGTTTCAATGTACCGCTCGCTGGTCACGGTACAGCCACGTTCCACAAAATCAAGGGGAATGACACCCCTGTCATCCCAAAAACAGTCACCATGACTTTCTGTGCTGATTGCTGGCTCTTGAACTTCTTAGGGCTTGGTGAAGAGGTGTGATGCCATTCCATGAATTGATTCTTCGTTTTTGGATCATAAAGATATGCCCACGTTTCATTCCCTTTCACCAGATTAGAAAAAAAAAAAAAAAAAAACGTGGCTTCAAACACTTCTAGAAGATCAGAGCAGACTTCCACCCTTCTCTCTTTCAAATCGGGTGTCTGCCAAGGTATACCACGTTCATTCAGAAATGAACCCTGGCCATCATCCATTATTTGGCCACCGAGGGGTGAGGTAGTAAGTACTTAGTCCACTCCCTCGTGTGCCAACCCCCAGACCCCAAACTCAGCTCCCATTTAACAACCCCAGACGGTTCGGGAAGATCAGGGCGTAAGAGAAAAGGGCTAGTCCTTAGTGCTTCACCACTCTTGAGACACGCAGCCGAGCTTGATAACGTAGCTGCGATGGCTCTTCGGAAGCCAAGAGCCACGGAGAGCTGTACTCTAAAGGAGCACCATAGAAAAGGCACTTTCAGTCAATGTTATTACCGTATTTAACATATTACAGTGCATCATCTATTGCAATGCGCACTCAAATATTAGAAATTGTCTTTTTCGAAAACAAAAGTTAAGGATTTTGGGTCCTATCATTTATGAGTTCCCTAATAACACCTTTCCCCTTTTTAAATGTCCTGTCGTGAACTGCGGAGAAAATCTTTTCAAACTGTTTAATAATATTATCCCAAGAACATGATGGAACTGTCAAACAGCCAACATAGTCTTACCCAATTATCTTGAACAGAATTAGTTTTGGGGCAGTTTTTTGAAATAGTTCCTAAAGAAGGATTTTTATCGGAACCCCATAAAGATCTTTCTTATAAACACGAAAGGACATGGAAAACAATGTCCTATCCTTTCTTGTTTAGAAGCGTATTTGAGCATGTCACATGGGCACATAATGATGTTTCGTTAAAAAAACGGAAATAAAAATCAACACTGAGTGTACAACTTAAGTAAAATACAACATGAAACCAATGCTATATATAAACCAAGAAAAGGCGCGGGCGTGCAAAACCTTAACGGAGGAAAATTTGGTCTTGTAGGGAAGTTGACAAACGAAGCTCAGGGAGCAGGCCAGCGCAACGAAGTAGGGCACAAGTGGCCAACCTGTTTTTCACCCACTCATTCAGACATGGGTCTGCATTCAGTTCCTCAAAGGGACGGACTAGCCCTTTCCTCTGTAAAGCCCTGGGGAAGATGTCCAAGTTCGTCTATTTCTTTCTTCCCATTTTATGACTTAGTGGGGAAGATCTTTTGAGATACAAGCTGCTTCTAGTCTTTGAGAGCCCTCCGTTGCAATTGATTTTCATGCCAATTTGCTTTCTGCTTATTTGCGAATCAGACATTTGAATTTTCTTCGCTGCCTTTAGTTTGTATTCTACCTGCCCTGCTGTGTATTTGTTTAGGAAGTAGTATCTCGTTAATTCAAAAATAGAGCAAAACGTTCGTCAGAACGCCTATCCAACAAAGAAATTGGTGAATGTAAAAATTCATTATATTTGTAGAGTTTTTGTCAAATTGCTGGCGAAATAAAAGATGCAGCGTGGTAAAACCCTCAAAAGTCAGGGAAGAGAAGTTGTGGCCAATGTGATAACTTTCATGGAGGACGAAAAGCATAAACAAAGCCCAAATCTTTCCTTGAACAACATATTTGCTCGTGTTGCCAAAGCTACTGGGCTATCCATGAGCACGGTGAAAAGGATAAAAAAGAAAATCTTTAGAGGGAGATTTTAGTACTCTCGGGGAAAAAAAGACCGAGAATTGCTACAAAACGAGATCAAATCTGTAATTCGAAGAACTATACACAACATGTATTCTAATAAGATCATTCCCACACTATCCAGCGTAAGAAAAAACTAAGCGAAGAGAAGGACATTGATGTCGGAAGGACTACGCTGCATAAAATATTGGGCGATCTAGGTTTTAAATGGAAAATATGGAATGGGAGGAAATTTTGGATGGAGCGACCGGAAATTGTAGCAAAAAGACGAGAACTTTTGAAGGAAATGAAACGAAATGCGGAATTGCCAAATCCCAGGCCAGTGATATACCAAGATGATACTTGGATTCACAGCGGCCACTGTACTCCCAAAGGATGGCGAGAATTTTCTGGTAACCAAACTACCGGTTTGAGTTTGAAAGTGCCGGTCTCGAAAGGAACCAGATTCATCATTTGCCATGCTGGTTCAAAGGATGGTTTTGTTGAAGGAGCCTCTCTTTTCTTCAGATCCAGGAAAGTGACTGGCGATTACCATGGCGAAATGAATGCTGAAATCTTTTCAAAGTGGTTCCAAGAACAACTACTTGTAAATCTACTGGCCAATTCCATAATTGTACTGGGTAATGCTCCCTATCCCTCAATGCTCATAGAGAAAGCTCTGACATCAAGTTGGCAAAAACAACAAATCGCCAAATATCTGGAGAAGCATCACATTTCCTTCTAAAAAGAAATGCTCAAAGCGGAACTGCTACAACTTGCCCGCAAGTCAAAACAACCTAAGCGTTATGTCATTGATGAAATTGCGGAGGAACACGGGCATCAAGTTTTGAGGCTTCCACCTTATCACTGCGACCTCAACCCAATAGAATTAATATGGGCAGATGCTAAAGGCTACGTTAACCGAAATAACGCAACATTTTCAAACGAAGGAATTGAAAAGTTATGGAAGGAAGCTATAACAAGGATCACTGCATTCAAATGGAGCTCATGAGCACTTAAAAAAAAATAGAAAACAACTACTGGATCAGCAATAGAATCATTGTTGAAGTATTGCATAGCCCGGTGGAGAATTTGAGCATCAGAATTGGTGGTAGCAGTGACAGTGAATCCACTGAAGACGAGTTAAGCGATGAGTATGAAATTGAAGGAATTCATCTGTTTGACTCTGATTAAGTTTTCTCATGGCACTTCAGACTTCCCTCTGTATCATATAAAGCAAACCATCTATCCTGTCTGTGGTTTTCCAGGGTTCCCACAGATGTAACATGAATGCGAGGATACAGAAACTTTTGAAGTCTGCCCTGGATGTACTCTTAAATTTAAGCATTTCTTGCCCTTAGAATACTACATGATGAATAATGAAACTTATCGTGACATTACCCAAGTATTAATAACCATAATTTAAAACACAGTAATAAATTATAATACTGTTTAAAATACACTTGTCAAAAATTCCAAACAGTGAAAATAACCATTTAAACACACCCACATTACAAAAGTCGCCGTTTATCATACTCCAGTGAAAATACCACATAGAGAAACACACACATTAATAAAAACAACGAAAATTTCAAACACACAGCCAGACATCCAAAACTTTTAGACACAAGCTCTCTCTCTCTCTCTCTCTCTCTCTCTCTCTCTCTCTCTCTCTCTCTCTCTCTCTCTCTCTCTCTCTCTCTCTCTCTCTCTCTCTCTCTCTCTCTCTCTCTCTCTCTCTCTCTCTCTCTCTCTCTCTCTCTCTCTCTCTCTCTCTCTCTCTCTCTCTCTCTCTCTCTCTCTCTCTCTCTCTCTCTCTCTCTCTCTCTCATATATATATATATATATATATTTTCTTTTTTTCACTGTGAACTGCAACACAGGAAAAGTTTACACTTGTTGACCCCTTTTTAATAGTTTTTACTCCACTGATGTCATGTTTACACATCAAATAAAGTTAATAATATTGCGCTTTTACTTAGGCACAAAATATTAATTCAGAGGACCTAGGCATAGGCCCTTTTGATGGTTTTTATTCAACCGATGTCATATTTGCAATGATTACATAAGAAGACCAACTGAAAAATTCATGTGTTGGTGTTGATACCCCCCCCCAATCGTCAAAATATTGTTCCGACGCCACTGATCGTAGGACAACCTGCGCTATAAGTTTCAGCAGATAAAATATGAACAGGGCTATATAAACAAACGGAGCCCTTTTTCTGCTGCAAAAAGGAGTTTTCAATCTGTAATAATGATGATAAACACTAATCCAAGAGAATATCCTTCATCATTATTACCGATTGAAAGGAGTTTTCAATCGGTAATAATGATGATAAACTCCTGATCCAAGAGAATATCCTTCCTAGTTATGCCAGTATTATTAACTTGACTTCATAAGTAAATATTGTGGATATGACATCGGTAAATGCTCAATATTATAATATTATTATATATTTCTAGGAAATTACGAAAAAAAAAAAAAAGGAAAGATACGCTGAGTTTTTGCCATCAGAAAAATATAGTTAGTATAGTAAGCAAAATACTTTTTAAAGAAAAAGCATTCACGACAGAAATTGTTAATTTAAAATTTTTGCATTTATACTATTACATCAACGTTTTCTGACTTTAGGACCCAAAATCCTTAACTTTTGTTTTCAAAAAAGACAATTTCTAATATTTGAGTGTGCATTGCAATAGATGACGCACTGTAATATGTTAAATACGGTAATAACATTGACTGAAAGTGCCTTTTCTACGGCGCTCCTTTAGAGAACAGCTCTCCGTGGCTCTTGGCTTCCGAAGAGCCAGACCCAAAATCCTTAACTTTTGTTTTCAAAAAAGACAATTTCTAATATTTGAGTGTGCATTGCAATAGATGACGCACTGTAATATGTTAAATACGGTAATAACATTGACTGAAAGTGCCTTTTCTACGGCGCTCCTTTAGAGAACAGCTCTCCGTGGCTCTTGGCTTCCGAAGAGCCATTGCAGCTACGTCATCAAGCTCAGCTGTGTGTCTGGGGGGGGGGGGGGGTTAATCGCTAAGGACTAGCCTTTTTTTTCTTAAGCCCTGATCTTCCCGAACCATCTGGGGTTGTTAAATGAGAGCTGATTTGGGGGTCTGGGGGTTGGCACACGAGAGAGTGGACTAAGTACTTACTACCTCACCCCTTGGCGGCGACGATGGCCAGGGTTCATCTCTGAATGAACACGGTATACCCAGTTTGCACACACTTTCTGATATCGTAAGTTTTCCACCATTTTCTGTATGGCAGTGTGACCACAGTCCGGTTGTGCAACAACCTCACGGATTGTGACTTGTCTCTTTGCATGAATCAATTCATTCACTCACTGATGATTTATGTCAGTGGTTGCACATGATGGTCTCCAACTGCATGGTTTGTCTTCAATGCTGGTTTCTCCTTCTTTAAACTTCTTCATCCATCTGTGCACATTGCTCTTTTCAATAGTATCATCTCCATAAACATTCTGTAGCCTTCTGTGGATGTCGGACAACCTGGACCCTTCCTTCGTCAAGAACTCAATGGTGGCTCATTGCTTCTGCTTGGAGTCCATTATTTACCTGCAATGAAGAAGAAGGGTTACTATAGAGGAAGAGTTACTCTGCCAACATGTGCAATTTGAGTGACCTCTGTCTGTTAATAAAAAAGTTATGTCTACTTTCGCATTACTTTCGGTATAACCCTCGTAATTGTTCATAACAGTAAATGGAGTGATGTACAACAAGATATGGATATGCCTAACCTTCATAACCTTTCTGAAAAAGGCATAGAGATGAAGAGCGAATTAGTCATCTGTGCTGTATCGCAGAAAGTCCATCTGAGCCTTTAACCTTAACTGAATTTTCCCAAGCGCTATCCTGAAAGCATCTTTCTATTACTACGTTCACTGTCTGATACTCATTCATTCTATCCTGATTAGTTTTCTATTCTGCAATTCTGCGGAGTGCTGAGTTGTCAGCATTCACATGACTTTTACATTTTACTTGATATTTACCTAATTTTCACATTTTTAGTTTAATCATGTCAAAAACTGGCAGTGCCACTTTTAAATGATCATAATATTTTCCTACAACAGAGATTTGAGAAAGATAAAGCCATGTGTTATTTGAGTGGAAATGGGAAAATTTTAACATGGAGGAGCATAATTTCAAGTTTTGCCCTCTCAGTTATGAGAAGCTTGCTCTGTTAGCTGGGTTAACAGAATCATGATCTTACAATGTGTGCACTCTGTATATTGTATAGACAGTAAGTCTTAATGTAGAATCCTTTTTTAAATAGTTAAACAACACTGCATCACAATATGCAGAACATTGGACATGTAGACTCTCTTCAGTGATTATTAGTGCAAGTATTACAGTAGATTTAAATTTGGTACTTCAAGTAGAAGACAAAACTAATGAGAGAAAATAGGATTTGTTTTGTGTGTTGTATGAGAGGTAAAAGACTTTTTTTTTCACAAATGTTATATTCTTGGGTAACATCTTACTAATCAAGGGAGAGAAACTGAACATAATAGATTGGTGCTGTAAAAGTAGCCATTAGTGATTGAGGTAGCAGTATATATTTTAGAGGCAGAAAATCTATCATTTATTTGTTCTATTATATTCAGTTAAAGAAGTCCCTTATTCTTTATTTTCTCTGAATTTTTGTGCATTAGCTCACATTTATAGCCTTTTGTGGACTGTCAAGGTAGGTATGTTCTCAAATCAAGAATAGGCCTTGACAGTTTCAACAAAAGGTATCTCAAATTGACAATCAACATAAAGCCGGAAATGTCTGCTTAATAAACAAAAACTCAGAAAAAAGAAAGGACTTCTTCAGCTGAATATAATTTCAATTTCTGAGTAAAGTCAAAAGTAATTTTTTTTTCTGATATTGTTCTTTTATTTCTTTTATGCACACATGCTTGCATTACATGCAAATTTAGCTTATACATCATTTTGGTATGCAGTATAAAATGGTTATGTATGTGTATAAAGTGGGATGAAATATCCAGTGATTTTTAATTTTCACATTTTGAATCATTGTAGGTGACTTTTGAAGCCAATATTGAAGTAACTAAATGCCCTGAAGATCCCAGTAAATGGAATCAGACATTTCATATATATCCTGTTGGTATCAGTGAAACCCTGGTAGTAAATTTGCAGATGATCTGTGAATGCGAGTGTGAGAAACCGTGGAATGAGGTATTTATAAACTGAAATCATGTCACCTTTTTTTCATTTTTTCTTCTTCAGAATTTATACCTTATAATAGCATGTTGGGCTGTTTAATGCCCTTGCTATCATTAAATTCACGTGCACAACTACAAATAGTAATATATGACAGCTTACCCTTTGAGCACTCAAAAAACGCATATAGCGTATTAAATCCGTTTATTTTTGCGGCGTAGTAAGTTCAAAGATTTGCCAAGCTTTCGTACTCCACTGGGAGGCTTTTTCAAGGCAATGGTAGACATAAAAATGTCTACCATTGGGAGGCTTTATGTCTACTCGTAATGGTAGACATAAATGCATTTTTATATCTACCATTGCCTTAAAAAAGCCTCCTAGTGGAGTGCGAAAGCTTGGCAAATCTTTGAACTTACTATGCCGCAAAAATAAACTGATTTAATATGCTATATGCGGTTTTTGAGTGTTCACAGTGTGGTGTATTTATGATTACATTACCTTTTAGGTTTGCTTCTCTTGACATTTCTTGCAAGTCTGTTTTTTGGAGTTTTTTGTAAGTTCCAGCAGGGCAAGTTGTTCTCTTCCACTGTTGTGTACCTTACGTATTTAAATGAGCATATCGAGGCATATGAAGCAACTTTGCACCGACTTGTAGTTCATTTATACTTTAAAATATTTACACACTCCATTGAATTCATATACTAACACATAAACTGAACTCAGGTAACTTAGGAAATGTGGTCACCTACTGTACATTCACTTCACAAACAGTAACATCCAACAGTACTCACACATACATCAAGGATAACACTAGATATACATAATATCTAAGGTATTATTTACCTGATATTGGCAAAGTATTTCGCACGTTGTTGCTCCATGAGGCACATGCTCCCAGCCCGAGAGAGGTCGATTTGTTACGTTTTTTTTTTTGGTTAGTTAAAAATTTTTTATAAATGAAACAATTAGGTTATATTTATCAGTTCACATTCATTCATTCACATAATCAAACATTTTAAATTTACTATTAATTAAAAGATTGTATTAGAAAAAGTTGTACTCATTGGGTCGGGAGACCAAACTAATTGTAACTCAACTCTAAAAACTTATATACACTGTATACAAAACAAGCTGGTTTCTATTCTGCCGGGTGCACTATATAAAAGAGGCCCCCGTGGCCAGACGTCATTAGGCAGGTTAAAGTTGTTTGGCGGGTTTTCAGTTAAAACCACTTTGTTCCACTTCTAACCAGTTTCTGCATGTACAACTGCAAAGAAATTCTCTGGAGTGGTTAGTCACAGCCAGAGCAATGTAGGTACGCGGTCATAAGTGTAAGTGAAGAGAGAACAAGGGCACTGGAAATGGTTTGAAGTACGGAACAGCAGAATATTTATTGTGGAACAGTATTTCAGAAATAACTCATACAAGGTTTTAAATGCGTTCTTTATAGAAAAATTTCCACATTGTGCAGCACCGGCGAAATCAGTGGTACAGAAGTTAGTGCGGAAATTTCGTGAAACCGGCACGGTGTGCAGCAGGAAAAGAAACAAACCCAAGAGAATTCATACTGAAGACAATATCAAGGATGTGTGCACAATGACGTTACAAAGCCCTCGGAAGTCGATTCGCCAATTATTGTCTGCAGCGGGAATATCTGCCACATCATGCCGACGCATACTTAAGGTGGATTTGGATTTTCGGCCGTACAAAGTTATGGCGCTCCAAGAACTTAAAGCTCCTGATTATGCAAAATCAATGCAATATTGTAAGTGGTTTCAGGAGACTGTTGTCAATGGTGAAATGGACCCAACACTTTATTACACGACAGATGAAGCATGGTTTCATCTGTCTGGGTATGTCAATGCGCAAAACAGCAGGATTTGGACCGACACGAATCCGCACACCCTTGATGAATTAAAAGTGAACATTATGGATGCCATAGCCCAGATCACTGCCGATGAGTTGTAGCGCATTACAAACAACATGTTTTGTCGTGTGCAGCTGTGTCTTGATGTCGGAGGACAGCACTTTCAGCAATTGTTGTAAACGCAGGTAAATTACTCCTGTTTTCTGTCATTTCAACTATTCTTTACCATGTATAGTAACATTGCCTGACTGTTATCGTTCATTATACTCGGGCCTCTTTTATATGGCACCCCTGTATTTATGTCATCTTGTCTCTATCTCATGACTATCTCTGTTCCTACCCAATGCTCAAAACACATGTTGACTAACCCTTTTAACTTAACCCTACCTTCGCTACAAAAATCTGCCTCAAGTACTTTCAGCTGCCCAACAGCAATCTTCAGGAAGCACCAACGATGTTGGTCAGTCTGCTGCCGCAGAACGTTTCTGGGCCGGCCTCGATGTCATCATCAAACCCTCTACCGTGGCTTCACCTATTGCATAATCCTGATTTTTCTTTCATTTTCTTTTTCTATTGCTTTGATTTTTATTTTCTATTTTAATTTATTTGTTCCATTTTTTGCTCAAGTTATTGGGATCTTTAACATTACAAATTTTATCTCTATTTTTTTTTTCTATCAATACTGATTCTGTGATACGTAGGTGTCTTTCATTTTTACAATATTTAATACCCAAAATTTGAAGAAATTAAAATTATTAAATATGGTAAAAATGAAAGACCCCTATGTATTGGAGAATCAGTATTGATAGAAAAAAATAGAGATAAAATTTGTGATGTTAACGATCCCAATAACTTGAGCAAAAAATGGAACGAATTAATTAAAATAGAACATAAAAATCAAAGCAATAGATTATGCAATAGATGGAGCCATGGTAGAGGGTTTGATGATGACATCGAGGCCGACCCAGAAGCGTTCTGCGGCAGCAGACTGACCAACATCGTTGGTGCTTCCTGAAGATGGCTGTTGGGCAGCTGAAAGTACTTGAGGCAGATTTTTGTAGCGAAGGTAGGGTTAAGTTAAAAGGGTTAGTCAACATGTGTTTTGAGCATTGGGTAGGAACGGATATAGTCATGAGATAGAGACAAGATGACATAAATAGAATAGAAGCCAGCTTGTAGTGTATATAAGTTTTTAGAGTTTAGTTACAATTAGCTTGGTGTTTCTAGTGTTAGCTTTGATGTATGTGTGAGTACTGTTGGATGTTACTGTTTGTGAAGCAAATGTATGTGAGCATGTTTCCTAAGTTACCTGAGTTCAGTTTATGTGTTAGTATATGAATTCAATGGAGTGTGTAAATATTTTAAAGTATAAATGAACTACAAGCCGGTGCAAAGTTGCTTCGTATGCCTTGATATGCTCATTTAAATATGCAAGGTACACAGCAGTGGAAGATAACAACTTGCCCTGCTGGAAATCACACACACACAAAAAAAAACCATGTGCAAAAAATGTCAAGAGAAGTGAACCTCAAAGGGTGAGAGCTGTTATATATTACTATTCTTCAGAATTGTTTATATTTTGTACATCGTAATACAAGTCTCAGATTTTAGGGAAAGTGTAGCAAAGTTGTGATCTGCCCCCAAAATAAGACTACCAAAGCTTTATTGCAGTAAAATTTCATGTGAATAATATGTTTCTAATTCTTATCAGTAATGTGATATGTACTAAATATCCAAGGTACAGAGTCACTTGTTATATTGTGTTATAAGTATCATTATGTGCCCAGTATTATTTGGGGGTAGTATTAAAATGCAAATGGAACTTCATAGGTGTAAGTACAGGGTGCGTACGGTATTTGAGGACACTTTGCAGATAGTAGGACAAACAACCGTATAGGACAAACAACGTATTTTATTCATACAAAATGCAGTACACAGATGCAGTAATGGTTGTTGAACAGGTTTCTTCGACGTAACCGCCGTTAGCCGCAATGACGGCTTCAATGCGAGACCAAAAAGCGTTGACATGCCCGAATTACATGGTCCTTTGGGATGTTGGACATTACTCGGCTAATGGCGGACTTTACTGAACCAATGGTTGTGTGGGGATGTCGATTAGCTTCCTGTTCATGATCATATGTAGAGGATTTTAGGAAGGAAGAGGAAGACACCCTTATTTATTACCGGGGGGCCAGTACCCGAGGTCCGACGGTTTAACGTGCCCATCCGACGCACGGCGGGTATTTAGTGGATCAAGCGTTCGTACCTGCCTGGGATCGAACCTGAGGCCCTTCCCGTGGCAGTCACGAACGTTGCCCACTCGGCCACCTGCGGCCCAGATTCCTGTTCAACGCCCCATGTGTAATAGTCCAGGGGATTGAGATCCGGTGAGTTAGGTGGCCATAAGTTGGGTGTGATGTGATCACGCAGATGGGTTGCCATCCAGTCTTGTGTTGTCAGAGCTTTACGTGCAGGTTCAGAGTCCTAAGACATACGGCCTTGCATTGCGTACGCTGTCTATCCAGGACTTCACAACTGTTTCCAGCACCTCAATGTAGCCAGCAGCATTCATTCGAAGGCCCTGTGAGAAGAAGTGAGGTGGCATGACGTGACCTTCGCTACTCACCACCCCTAAAACCATCACAGTTGGGGGAAACTTGGTGTGCATAACACGTGGGACATCGGAAGGATCCGCACATAACCATCTGTCATTTCTCCGTTCACCTTTTGGTCCTGGTCGAAGTTTTTCATCGGAGAAAAACCAGAGCAAGCCAGGTTCCTCTGAATGTTTCACCTTGTTCAGTAATCGCTTTGCTCGAAGCAGTCGTTACTCGTGTCTTCGCCGACATGAACTGCCCTTTCCTCCGCACGTATGACTGATAACGAATGTCCTCGTGCACCACAGTGCGGATTGTGCCCTCGAAAACCTGGAGATCTCGGGCGATGGCTCCGATGGACGTACCGGGGTTCGAATCGATAATGTCTTGGACCTGTTGTACAAATTGTGGTGTTCTCATGCAGTCTGAATGCTGCGAGTGCTTTTGCGCTTCGCTACAGGCGACACATGTCTGCCAGAGGCTTCCAACTCCTTCCGAACCTTGTTCACAAACGATCTGGCGACTTTCAAAAATTTTGCAATCTCAACATTGCTGTGCTGTGCGTGTAGCGCAACAATTATGGCGTATCTCTTCATTTCTTGCGTTAGCTGAGAGTCTGCCATTGATGCTCTGTAAAGATAAAGGTCCAGAAATTATTTTACACATAACTGCAGGCGCTCAATCACATGTCCTCAAATACCATACACACCCTGTATTATCTGGGTGCAGTAATAAAATGATGTAAACATTAGCCAGATCTAATATTCATATAAGAATTGGGAGGGGGCATGTTCTCTGGCTAATACATCAAAGCTATTGCCTTCTCTTTCTGTAGTAGGTGTTATTATCTTGTATCTTTGATGTGAGACTGTCAGTGAAGTGATATGCATTCATTGAAATATAGCATGCATGGTAGAGGGCTCTGTTTTTAGATGTTGCTTTCCCATTTATGAACATCAGAAAAAGAAAAAAAAAACTGTTGTAACATGTTGCAGATGGGATGATTTTAGTTTTCTACCTTTTAGCAATGATGCCGATGGTTCAATGATGTGTGTAAAATACAAAAACCCTCAATAATGGCAGATTTTTTCTGATTTGGGAAAATACAATTTGTAGGACATCATTTTTTGTAATAAAAATACTGAATTTCTTTTTTTATGCAGTAAATTTAAGTGATGTTCCTCCCACCTGTGTAAAAGGTTACTATCTTTTAGTAGGTGAATAGTTTGAATCTGCAGATCATTTTTGGTGTGTGAATGAAGCAGCAGTGTAAGAAATTTGCATTAGCTTAAGAGCTGGTTGGCCATTTTGTCAAAACACATTTCTTAACTTGTTAAACATACTTCATTAGAAATAAATGGGAAGCACGGAAGAAATAGTTCTTAAGAATTGCATGAAAGGCGCATGCATGTCATTGTGGACATATAGGTGCCTTATATTTTATTGTTTTCTACATAACCAACCTTCAGAAAATTTATAACTTCGTTGACCAGGGTGGTGTAACGGTAACATGCTCGAACATAAATCAGGGTGAGTTCGATTCCTGGTTCAGGGCAATGTAACTTTCAAGCTTTCTGAACGGTGAGTGGCGGCTACAGAGGAAACAGTGAAATGTATGGCATGTATATTCCCACGATTTTACACGCGCGCACACACACACATGCCTTTCATGTATCGATGGCAAAATTAGTAGGCAAATGAATTCTTCTTTGAAAGTCATAGCTACTTTAGGTGGATTTCACACAAATGATGGATTCTCAAGAAAGTCCTCAATGGCTGCATATGAAAGTGTGATTGTTCCTACTCTGATGTACGCCTGTAAAACCTGGGTACTGCAGAAGAGACATAAGAGTCGCTTGTGTGTTTCTGCCTTGATGCGTTACTTATGAGTGGGTTTGTGGTCAGACACGTTGTGATCATGTGAGGAACAAAGATGTGTTGCAAATGTGTAATGTGAGGCAAAATGTTGTTAGTAAGGTGGAGACAAATATTCTTAGGTGGTTTGACCATGTTAAGAGAATGAGTGATGAGATGCTTACTGAAAGAATTTGTTCAGCCTAAGTGGCGTGAAGGCCAAGGAAATCGTGGAATGACCAGATTCAGGAATATCTGCACGAGAAAAAGATAATGGATATGAAGTACGAAAGATCTTGTGTGAGACGTGATGGATGCCGTTGGAGACTTGTGCAGAGATTGCTGTAAATGGAGACATTTGATATATCAACAGTAAGTAAAATGTAGCTCCATCAGTTGAACATTAATCTGGCAAATGGACTTTCTTTGAGAAGCTAACCTCTGAATCTCAGAGAATAGCTTTAATGATATGTATGTATTTGTGATGTATTATTTCATCTTGGCATTCACTTCCCCATTTATTTCTATGATCTGTAACACTGGAGTTAAATGACTTTCATCTGTACACGGATGAATAATGGTCATTGACACTATAAAAGAAGCAAGAATTGCTCTGAGTAGCGCACATTTGGAAAGTTGTTCAGATTCCTAAGTTACATCTGCTTAGCTTCAGTTGCTTAGAACTTTGTTGCTCTGGGTGGTGTAACAGTAGCATGCTCGAGCATAATTTGGGAGATGTGGGTTTGATTCTCATTACAGGACGATGTAATTTTCAAGTTTTCTGAAGCATGGCTGCATGAAAAACAGTAAAATGTACATACATACATATCACTAAGCTGTTCTCTGAGATTCAGAGGTTAGCTCCACAAAGGAAAGACAAACCACCAGATAATTTTTATCTGATTATTTACTTACTGTTGCCAAACTCCTCCACTTACAGCGATCTTGGCCCACAATTCAAGCTTCACTGACATCCATCACATGATGCACACAAAATCTTCTATACTTCATACTCATGATCTTTTTCTCATGCAGACACACCTGAACTGATCCTCCCATGACTTCCTTGGCTTTCCCCTGCTTTTCCTTCCTGCCACTTGGGCTGAAATTTTTTTCTTAGTAAGAATCTCGTCACTCATTCTTTCAACATGGCCAAACCACCGAAGCATATTAGTTTCCAAATTGCTAACAAGATTTTGCTTCACATTACACAACTCCAACACATCTTCATTCCTCACACGATCAGAATGCGTCTTGCCACAAACCCCCCTAAGTAACACATTTCTCCAGCACACAAACGACTCCTATGTTTCTTCTATAGTACCCAGGTTTCACTGCCATACATCAGAGTAGGAACAATTACACTTTCATACACAGCCATGCAGGAACAGCAATGCAGGAACTCAAGTGTGGGATACAGTTGACCTACCACACTTGAGAAGGACAGTCCAACATGGAACAGACCTGGAAATTCTAAAAGGCGCATGAGAAAGAGATCATGGTTGAGTGAGTGCAAGATTGGTGTATGGAATACTAGAGGTATAAATGGCAAGATGAATGAGATGATTGAAGAAATGAATAAGTACAAATTGGATGTGCTATGTGTAAGTGAAACCAAAAAGAAGGAAATTGGGGTAGAAGAAGTGAATGTTACAGTGAGTGTGTGGTCTGGAGTATTGGGTAATGTTAGAGGACAAGCTGGTGTAGGTGTGATTTTAAGTGAAAAGATGAAGAGCAACTTGATCCATTACAGCTGCATTAGTGGGAATTCTTTGGATACGTCTGAAAGTGAAACTTCAGAGAATAGTAATTGTTATAGTGTATGCTCCTTGGGACTCGGAACTTTCTGATAGGAAGGAGGATTTCTGGAATGAGCTAAAAGCTGTTTTGAGCCAGTTTGGTGCTAAAGAGAAAGTTATAATAGCAGGGGATTTCAATGCTAGAGTAAGCAAGCAGAATGCAATTTCTGACAATGTTTTGGGTAAGTTTAATGATCCTTGTGTGAATGATAATGGTGAAAAATTAATTTAACCCTGCATTGAGAATGGTTTGCGTGTATCTAATACCTTTTTCAACCACAAGTATAGCCACACATATACTTAGGAAAATCATACTCTTGGTCAAAAGAGTGTTATAGATTTTGTTGTTTACGATCAGCGTCTGAAACACTTAATTGTTGACACTTGTTTGATGAGAGGTGCGGATGTTGGTTCTGATCATTACTTAGTAGTGTCGTGAGTGAAACTGAATGTTGGTTGGAAAAAAGGAATAGGAAGAGGCCCAGGGTGGAAAGAATAAAGATTGAAAGGCTTCCTGAGGATCATCAGCATTATGCTAACTTACTCAGAGAATGACTGAAGGAGCTGAAGTCATGTGAGAGGGATGTAGAAAAGAAATGGGAATGTTTTAAGAATTGTGTTGTTACTGCTGCTGAGGAGGGCTGTGGTACCACAATAGTGGGTAACAATAGAGGTGATGGTTGGTGGAATAGTGAGATTAAAGAGGCTGTAAAGAGAAAGAAGCATGCCTATTTGGGGATGTTGCAAGGTAGAGTTTCTGTGGATGAATATCGCTGTAAGAAGCATGAAGCAGCTAAGCTGGTTCGCCAGAGTAAGGCAAAAAAATAGGAAGGAGAAGGTGGAAAAGCATGAATTGGCTTTTGGAAAGATAAAGACTTTCTGGAAGTTCATGAGACTCAGGAAAAATAGGGGAAACAAAGTTGTAAGTTGTGCGAAGAATAGGTTTGGGGAAATGATATGGGAGCCCAGTGAGTTAAGTGAAAGATGGGGTGAATACTTCTGTGAGTTATTAGATCAAGAAAGCAAAGGTGATTCTGAGGCAGAAGCAGATGATGTCACAGTGAAGGAGGGAAGCACAGGAAGGATCTCAGGAGAAGAGGTGTGTAAAGCTCAGAATTCTCTTCAGAATGGTAAGGCTCCGGGAGTTGATGGCATAACTGCTGAGATGTTGAAATATGGTGGTGACTCTGTAATTGACCGGTTAACTGAAATTTGCAAGTTGTGCTGGGAGCTAGGAATGGTCCCTCAGGATTGGAAGGATGCTATCATTGTTCCCTTGTACAAGGGAAAAGGTGATCAGACTGACTACAAGAACTGTTGTGGTATTAGCCTACTGAGTGTGCCGGGGAAAGTGTTTGGTAAGGTCATTATTGAAAAAGTACGAAGTCTTACATCAGTGAAAGTATGGGATGTTCAGAGTGGTTTTATGCCTGGTAAAGGCTGCACTAACCAAATTTTTGCATTACACATGATGATGGAAAAGTGTCTGGCTGTTGGTAAGAAAGTTTTTGCTGCCTTCATAGATTTAGAGAAAGCTTACGACCGAGTAAATAGGACACTTCTGTGGAAGGTATTGAATGAATATGGTGTTACTGGGAGCCTACTTAATAGTGTAAAAGCCATGTATACTGGTAGTAGAGCTTGTGTACGAGTAAATGGTGTTTTATCAAAATGGTTTTCTATTGATGCAGGAGTCAGGCAAGGTTGTGTAATGTCACTCTGGCTGTTTAATATATTTATGGATGCATGCATGCGTGATGCCAAAATAGATAACAGTAAAATGTACAGCATCTATATGCCTACAATGGTGTACTACATTAGTTACTTTTGAGGAGGTTTTGATTTTTTCTAACTGAGTTTGAAAAACAATATTGAATCAGTGGACAAAATACATATGGTCTTCAGTACTAAAAAAAAAAAATCGATTGATATAGTGGTGTGAAAATAAATAAGTTGTTTTTATGGTCCTAAAAATGAAGTTCTTACATTTGAGAATCTTTAGGTGATGACCATAGTGATCTTGTAAATAGTAACTTGGAATGTTTCAAAGTACTTAGTGGATGTTGAATTGAAGTTATTTATTATTACTCTGTGGTGACATCCTGGTTAGTTGGTGAGGTGACAAGTCTTCCCATGTATTGTCTTGTAAGTTCAATATTTCCCCCTCCATTTTGAGTTGTTTCGTAATAAAAATAAAATGTTTAAAAAGCAATGAACTGAAGCGAATACAAGAAGATACCCATTAAGAATGAATTTACACCTCTCAGTGTAACATCTTTAACACTGCTGCAAAAAGCCTTCAAACAGAAAGTTGCAGTTGTGAACATTTACACAACCACTGACAATGTATTTTTTCAGCAAGACCTGCTCCTATCAACTTTCCATAATATTTGAGTGGAATCTTCTTGAAATAATTTTAACCTCCAAGGAGGAAGAAAACAGTTAATACTTGGCAAGAGTGTAACACATTTCAAGAAACAAACAAAATAGTCTTCTATTATGCATAGTTTCATGTGATCACGATTTTAATTTAAACAAACTATTTATTGAACAGTTGTAGGGTAATGACAGAATATTGCACCAGTCTAATGTGAGGTATGCCATTAATGTCTTTCACACAGCATAATAGGGTGGTGGTAGTGCCAGAACATGTTTGCTCACTTTTGAGTGGTTGAGGTCACACATGAGAAAGAGTATACTGCAATGAGATTTTGGAGTTGTTTGAAAAAACCACGAGCCTGCATTGTGCTACCGAGGCATTTGATGAATCTGAACTTTTCCAGATTGCTCATGGAGGCAAATTAGGAAGTTTTAAGAGGGACTCAAGTTTCTCAGAAAAGAGGATGGTCTAGGTGTTCTAGTCACTGTAGTAGTGATTAAGGAAGTCATAAGCACTGTTGCTCCAAGTAGTTACCAGTGTAAAAGTTAAATAATCAGAGTGCAGTGCTGTGAAAAAGTGCAGTTTGATCACATATCACCTGCAAATTGTGTTGACTTCAACTGCAAAACCTTTTTCTAAGTGAGAGTAAATTTTTGTGTAGCCTACTGTTCCTAGCATGTGTGGACTTTGTTGCTCTGTCACACCACACCACACCACACCACACCACACCACACCACACCACTCAGAGCTTTGTTGTTGACTGTTGGGGTCACAATGGGGTAGCCGAGTCTTTTTTGTGGTAATGACCTTATTTATGAATTCAGTATCAGTAGCAACTGTACTTTGTAATAGCTGACAAACTTCAACACGAACATGCTCTTGCTCAGGTGTCAGTACTCTTGGAACCCAATGTGCACATGCTTGTGTCATATGCAGATTGTCATGGGGAATAGTGTGTGTACTTCCTACTTATAATTTCAAAATTTCTGCTAGCTGTCTGACTTTTACACATCGATCCCCTTTCATAGTTATTAAAGCTGCAGTGTTGACATTTTCTGCAGTAACAGCACTTGTTGAAGCACCAGGACCACCTTCCTTTTGGACTGTTTCTTGATAATCTTTAAACACCTTAATCCACTTGCAACCTGTGCTCTAGAAAAGTACTAAATCACCATAAGCTCCTTTAAGCATTTTATAAGCTTCAGCTAATGTTTTCTTGAGATGGAAGCGGAATTTCAAAGCTACATATTATTCACCACGTCATCTCAATTGTAACATAGGTAAATTTAAACTGATTTCCACTTGAGCGTCCACCAAGGTCAAAGGATGTGCACAAGTTTACTGCTCATCTGTCATGTAACACACCCTACTTTCTACCCAGTAAGGTTAAAATGTATAAAGTTTGATTGTGCAGGGATTATGATCATTCTTTACTGAACAGCCTTCATAGATAGCTGCATGATTCATCTTTGTGACTCACTTGTTTAGGTTCAGTGTTTTTTGTGATAATAGTTCGTGTTTAAAATGATTATTTGTCCCTTTGTTAAAGAAGGGGACATTAAAAAATTGTGAGGATGAAGAGTTATTTTGGAACTTAGAGTGATACTTGAATTAAGCAATATGTGCATTTATAGATTGCTGCAAAAATTTTATGGAAATGCACGTATCTGTAGTGCAGGGTTTTGTGTTTGGGTAAAGATTTAAAAAGGAAGCAGTGATATGTAAGAAATGATGGGCTATTCAGTCATCTGGTCTCTGAAAGAAAAGACTCAAATGTAGAGACTGTTGCTCAGACGGTGAGTGATGAGTGGTTTACAGATCTGAAGTTAGTGGAAGTATTAAACATGCATAGAAAAAACTGTTAAATCGTTTTTATGCTGTGTATGTGAAGAAAGTCTGTGCCAAGATTGCTAAAAAAATCTTGACAGTGCTACTTCCTACTATTCAGTTGTAGAATTTTTTACTAAAAATGCTTCATTCAAACATCTGTTGTACTAGCCTGAGTTTACTCCGTGTACCTTTTTCATTTGTCACAACTGATGAACTCCTTGAAATGATTGTTTCTTTTTGTGAACTGTCTCGTTTTGAGTTTTAAAAATCATAAAAATATTAGTTATGGGGAATTAGCATACAGTTCTGGTTGGTCTTTCCACATGAGGATTCTGGGGGGAAACTCCAGTGACCTGGGGTCTTTTGTCCATTAACACACAGGACTAGCTGGTGCTTCAACAATATTCATCCTGAAGATTAATTTTTGTGTTAGCTTTGCAGATTTATAATCCTCTGTTGCTGTGATATATGTGGCATTGTTGCTCAGCAAAGTGCCAATCAGAGGCAAACCAATCTCTCACTGTGGTCACCTCCCTTGAAAAAATGAATGATAAGGTGCTAACAAAGAAAATTTATTCAGCCCAAATGATGTAAAAGAAAATTAGGGAAAGGCCAAGGAAATCATGGAAGGACTGGATTCAGTAATGACTGAAAGAAGCTTGTTGTGTGCCAAGATCACTACAAATGCAGACACTAGGTATGTCAGTGGTAAAATTTAAAATCACCACTAATTTTAATTTGACAGGCTATCTAGTTTTGAGGAGCTAACCCAGAGGTGGGGAACCTTTTCATGTTGGAAGGCCACATTGAGTTAGCTGTAATCTAATAAAGCCGCATTCAAGAAACTTCAATTAGATATACTTTGAAATGTACATTGTTTTGTAAAAATCTAACTACTATGTACTAACTAACTTCAAAAATGAAAAAAAAAAATTAATTCTGAAGTTAACTAACATTTTAATGACTTTGTTGTGACAGTTTTTTGTTGGAAAGCATTTGAATATTTGGTTGCGATATGGAGGTCTGCTGTTTCAGCTGATCCACTAGATGGATATCTGTTATTTGTGACCTTAAGGCATCTTGATGTGGATTAGGTAGGAGAATGCAGATTCACAGCAATAAGTGGTTGAAAAGCAAGAAAGCATTTTCTGTGCATGTTGCCAAAGGCATGGGTATTCTATTGCATTTTTCCATATTTAAGTTGGATCTTTCTTAGCATGAAATAAGGACTTTAAAATCTCATTTTCTGAGAGCTCAATTAATTCCATCTGTAGTTCTTTAGGAGCTATGGAGACATCAACTAGGTGAGGTTGAAATGCTAATTTGAGTGTGATGTCATGATTTCTAAAGTCAGTTAACCTTTCACCATATTCTCCAGTTAAGAAGTCTATAACAGCAGCATATTCTTCAAAGGATTTGTATGAATCCTTCTACTCATCAATGACCTTTGTGAACTGGGGAAAATGTTCATCTGAAATTTTGTTTGAAGTAGAAGAGTTTTGAAAAAAGATAGTTTTTTTTTTTCAAAATGCTTGGATTTTTTGCCACATATCATATATAGACCTAGTTTTGCTTTGCAAAGAAATATTCAAGTCATTTTACTTTGACCTGATATCACACAGGAATACAGCATTTCTATAGAAATCTTCTTTCAATAATTCACATTACTGATTCTGTTCTTCATAAAATTAAGCTATCTGTTCTCGCAAAGATAACATTTTTGCTAACACCTGTACCTGCAATAGCCAATGCACTTTAGTATGATACGACAAATGTACACTGAATACCTCATCGTCCAATTTTAGCATTTAGCATATTACGAAACTGACAATGCCGTGTTGCAAAGTGTCACTTAAAATAGTAGATTTAGCACAGAGATTTTGCTGATGTAAGATACAATGAAAAGAAACGAGAGCATCTGGATCTGATACTTTTTTCAACTGTGAAGTAAACCCTTCACGTTTTTCTGTCATGGAAGGTGTACCATCTGTACATACACACTCACTAAATTAACCAAATTCAGTCCATGACATTTATCCTGAAAGTTGTTGAAGATATCTATTCCTCGTGTTCTACCTGTAAGAGTGCCCAAAGTCAGTAACTCTTTGTAGCAAAGAAAATCTTCTGTTATGGCCCGAATGAAGTATAAAACCTACGCCAAGTCAGTAGTATCAGTTGATTCATCTAAAGCGTTTGAATAATGTGTATTTTCCTTGTGGAGTATTGCGTGAAATTTGTCTGTTACATTGAAAGCTAATTCATGCTGCTGATCAGTTATGGTTCTCCTTGAAAGAGGCAGTTGTTTGTACTTTGAAACCTTATCGGAGTCTAAGCATCCTACAACTTCGACAATGCATTCTTTTACAATTCCTACATCACTGAATGGCTTCCCTTTTTTCCAGACTATATAAGCTACTTTATAAGTTGCTTTGGTGGCATTATTTCTGGGTCTTCCACTTGCTTGAAATAACTGTCTTTGGTTTTGCTTTTTATCTTTTAATTTCTGAAATGCAAACTTTCACACCATTTCCTTTAATTTGAAATATTTGTGGTCCTTATGAGTGGTATAATGCTAATGAGCATCAAATTTCTTCAATGTTAATATTGCAGTATCACAAAGCAAGCAAATCATCTTATCATGAACAAAAACAAGATAATATTGCAGTTCCCAATCCTCTTTAAAAACTCTGTTTTCTTCCTTCAGCATTCTCTTAGTCTTCTTTGACAGGATGGACTGTTAAACAGACAGAATAAAAGAAATACAAATATACGAATATGGTCAAGCTGTGTAACTTCTCAGATTCACTTCAAATGGAAAGACACATGCACGGTTCTAAAAGGCTGATAATTTACTGAAGTCCCCCATGGGCTCTCCCTGACTCCCCTCTCGCCAACCAGCCTTGGGTGGTAGTGGTGCTAGTCGGGCGGGGAAGTTAATGTACACTGCTGGCCACCAAAAATGCAACACCAAGAAGGAAGCATCCGATTGGCCTGAAATTCGCAGCATGCGTCACCCGCGAGAGGACATGCAAACGATTAACATTGCAGGGCATATGCAAATCATGTGCACCCGGCACGCCACCGAGAAGCACTATACGAAGGGTGCTCAGAAGGCGGGGTGTAAGTAGTGGAAGTGTGTTGTGCTGACGAACCTGTGCGTGGGAAGCTTCTTGATGCCTTGTCGCAGAATACGGCAGTCATTCCAGCACGTTTCGGAGTTCGACAGAGGACGAATAGTGGCTTATCGCGACAGCAGTTTATCGTACCGAGACATCGGCACCCGTGTGGGACGACATCCAGCCACAGTGAGGCGAGTATGGATTCTATGGGTGCAGGAGGGACGGACGGACCGACGGGAGCGATTGCCACAGCCGCGGCACACCACCGAACGAGAGGACCGCCATGTTGTGCGGCGGGCATTGACGGCTCGCATCGCCACATCACGAACGTTAGCGCAGGAATTACGGTCTGTTGCGCAACAACCTGTGTCAGTATGTACCGTTCGACGTCGTCTGCAGGAGCGGGGACTTGTCGCACGGCGCCCATTGCTCCGATTACCATTGACGTTACACCACCAGCGAGTGCGGCAGCAGTGGGCCGTTGAATGGCGCACCTGGACTATGGAATGGCACGACATTGTCTTCTCCGACGAACCCCGCTTCTGCCTGCAACACCACGATGGTCGGATCTGCGTGTGGCGGCACCGCAGCGAGAGACTGTATGACGCCTGCATTATGCATCGCCATACCGGTCCGTCGCCTGGCGTTATGGTTTGGGGCGCAATTGGATATGACACCCGCACCCCTCTGGGGCGCATCGCCGTACACTCAACAGCCACCGCTACATCTCTGATGTTTTGGAGCCTGTAGTCCTCCCTTAACTGCAGGACCTGCCAGCGGCCACGTTTCAACAGGACAATGCGCGCCCGCACATGGCACGCATCGTGCAACAATTCTTCATGGCCCACCAGGTGTCACTGCCACTGTGGCCCGCCTGTTCTCCCGATATGTCGCCCATCGAACACGTGTGGTCGCTGATCGGCAACCGAGTGGCCCGGCAAGCACCACCCGCGACTACGCCTGATGAACTGTGGCAACATGTGGAAGCAGCCTGGACCGACATACCCCAAGCCCACATCCAAAGCCTCTTTCATTCGATGCTGCGGCGTGTAGCGGCCGTTATTGCCAGCCATGGGGGCCACACGAACGTGGGGGCCACACGAACGTCTGCGTGTTCCGCAACTCGCATGGGTCTGTAAGCTTAATCGTTTCATCGTTGTATCTGTTGTTATGTGTCCAGTAAATCTGGCTTTGCTATCTCGTGTCCTTCTTGGTGTTGCATTTTGGGTGGCCAGCAGTGTATATAACGGAGTCATATTAGAACGAAATCATGAGCGCAACAGGTGTCAAAATAGCCCTTATGACTTAATAATGTTTTAATTGTGGCAGTCATTCTGGGAGCGTTTTTTTGTTGAATCTCCTTTTATTCTTTTGTGTTTTAAATATGGTCATTTTAAAATTAAAATAAAAATAATAAAAGATGAACAAAAACATATGAATAAAAATAAAAGGATTTGTTCTGCAAAATTTAGATTTACTCAAAAGGCCGTACGTAATGGCCTAGAAGGCTGCAGATTCTCTACCCATGAGTTAACCTCTGAATCTTGTAGAATAGCTTAGTGATGTATATGTATATATAATTTTGAGCTGCCTCTCAAAATAGAGTACAGAAAGTGGTATGCATGTATGCATTCAGAAGGAGAGTATTTTGAAGTTTATATTAAGGATTAGTTACAGCATGTGTTTTTCTTTTCATAATCAGTACTGTTACTTTCATCAGACCTTGTGTGTTCCATGTTAACTGTTGTCTAGGCTTCTAAGCACTTTTTTTTTCTATGTAAAGGTATATAAAATGCTATTTTAGTGAAAAGTTCTAACTGTGATTTCAGGAAAAGATGAGTTCCAAGTGTACTTTCGGGAATGGCACTTATGAGTGCGGCATATGTAGTTGCTATAGTAATAGATATGGGAGAGAATGCGAGTGTGATGCCAAGGATAGTGATCAAGCTGCTGATGAGGCTGGATGCATCTTGTAAGTATTCTGAATAATGGGTTTTCTCTCTTAAGTCTTAATTTTTCATAACATTTAAGTAATTTAGTTAGCTTGACATCAAGAACATTTTTAGATTTATTTAGTATAACTCCTACTGATGTAAGCTGCTGAAGTTGTTTTTTTAAGCCCTGTTTTTGTGTAATTATTCTTGGTTCAAGAAGTATCAGTCATGGGTTTATTAAGATTTATGTGGGACTGGGTATACTGGAACCATAGTGAGAATAATTGGCAGAGAGACATGTAGCACACAAAACATTAGAATTATTCTTGATAACGACACATCACACTTCAGTTACGTAAAATTACAAGTGTTGGGACGATGTTTCAGTAGCAACTTCTACCTTCATCAGCCATGGAATGAAACACGTGGTATTAGCATCAGTTGTTGTCAGATTTCAGAATAGCTTTCCAAATGATAGGTATATTAAAAGGTGCGCGTGTATTACAGGTGTTAGGAGTAAGAAAGATTTCAATGCTTTCGCAACACTTGTAATTTTATGTAACTGAAGCGTGATACACTGGTGTGCAAAAATTAAGGACGAAGAGAAGAAATGAGCATAACATAGGAATGAGCAGACAGAATGGACCAAAAGATCACTCAGGAGATAGACTAGGGTCCGGTACGGTAGGGCATGCGCATATATGCAGCATGGCGTGGGGGGGTCGGAAGGGTACAAAGCACACGGGTGGTGTACGCTCAGCAATTCGGTGAAAGCTATTGCACGGTGTACATCGGTTTGAACGACGTCGAGTTGCTGCCACCGTGTGATATGGCCAACAGGCAATCCAGTAGACAACATCTGGATGACTTTACCCAAGGTCGCGTCATTGGGAAGTTGGAAGAAGGTCAAAGTGTGACTAGTGTAGCTGAGGAGTTCGGGATCGCTCACAGCATCATTTCACGAGCTTGGAGAGCATTTCAAACGACAGGTACAGCTATCTGAGAGTTTAGCAGTGGTCGTCCACGAGCAACCATGGCGGCGGACGACCGGTATATTGTCCTACAGGCGAGAAGAGACAGAGACGGCAGACAGCGGGAGAAATCACAAGTCGCATGCAACAGACAACTGGACGTCCGTTATCGCGTTTTACCGTGGCCAGGAGGCTGCACAAAGGTGGTCTATTTGCATGACGACCAGTACGGTGTGGGCCATTAACGCCTGCTCATCGGAGACAGCGGTTTCTGTGGTGCCAGGAACACAAGAACTGGACACATCAGCAATGGGGTCAAGTTCTCTTTACGGATGAGAGCCGATTTAGTCTGACGAGCGATTCTGGACGTATACACATCTGGAGAGAGCAGGGAACACGCAATCACCCCTCCAACATCATCCGGTTTGGAAGTGGCGGAGTTCTCGTTTTAGGCGGTATCATGCTTGGTAGCCATACTGACCTCCACATCTTCCAAGGAGATTCAGTCACTGGTGCCCGCTATTGTACCGAGGTTCTCCTGCCTCACGTGCATCTGTTTAGAGGTGCTGTGGGTCCTGAGTTCCTTTTCATGGACGACAACGCTACACCTCATCGTACAGTGGCTGTCGCAGGGCTGTTGGAGAGTGAAGATATTCAACGCATGGATTGGCCCGCATGGTCCCCGGACCTTAATCCAATCAAACACGTGTGAGACCTTCTCGGGAGATGCTTGGCAGCACGTCACCAGCCGCGAGCAACGATTCCGCAGCTGCGATTGGCACTAGAAGAGGAATGGGCCGCGATGCCTCAACAGCTCCTTGACAACCTCGTCCTCAGCATGGACAGACGTTGTAAATCCTGCAACGCAGTCAGGGGTGATCATATTCCCTACTAAAGACTGGATTTTTCTTGGCAGCCACCTGTCACATGGACGTTTCTGTCCAGTTGTGCTCGAAGCTACCTTTTCAATAAAGTGCCTTTGTATCCTTTGGATTCCTTGTTTGGACGGTTTTGCTCACTTGTCCCATATTCTTACATCTTGGGGATCTTATGGTATGATTTGAGTCGATGTGGAGCACTTCTGCACGACGTTGCATTCGAAAAACCGCCTAGTCCTTAATCTTTGCACGCCAGTGTATGTCGTCATCAAGAGTTATTCTAATACTGGGAGCCAATGTTTCATGGAGATCAGAAGCAATTGTGTTGTATTATTTTCATGTTGCTGTATGTGCAAGTTTTTTTGTAGCAAATGAGGAAGAAATGCAATCTGGTATCGTATATACATCTGTTGTTCTGAGAAATTTCAATTGTTTTTATTCCTGATGTCAGTAATTGGAAAAGTGTATTAAAATAAAGTGCTGTTCAAACCAGAGCAAGCATCCACGGAGACATTAAAGATATTAATTCAGGTGTATGCATTTTGTCTCAACTATTAAGTGTGAAGAGATACCAAGTTAGTATCAAAGTGATGTTGTGCTATCATGCTTACCCCCCCCCCCCTCTTCCTCCATTTTCCATAGATAAAATTTCCATCTTGGGATATCTAAATTCAGGAATCCTGGTTGTAATAGGATCAGTCAAGATTCCTAAATCGCAGTCCCCCAGGATCAAAATTCAGTGTTATTCTGGCATCAGTGGTGTTTGTGTTCTGGGTTTCTGTGCTCAATCAATCCTGAAATTCCAAGTTTCTGGCTGTGTAAATTGTGCTGACACAGGTAAATGGTGTGGTATTTTGTTTAAAACATATTTACCCCCATTTTACAGCTTTTTAAATTATGCCTACACCAGTAAACTGTATAGTAAATTATTTAAAACTAATAGTTATGTTTTTGTCCCTCACATTAATGAGCTGCTAAAGAACTATGTAGCACTGCCATATACCTTTCTCAGTTTTCGAGTCTTGATGTGCCACATGCATCAGGTCGCAAGGCTGAGATTCCGACCAGCGTGCATTGATTTTCCATTGTTTTCCCCTGCACAAGAGTTAGGGCTGCTTTGGGCTTTGTAATTGAGTTGAGGATTTATGAAATGTGTTTTGCATATGAGCAGAGGGCTCCATGGAAAATCAGATAATTTAAGAAAATGTAACATTACTTTTAGCAGCAAACATTACAGTCGTGACCCAAAGTCCTGTACCAATACACCGAAAGTCAATTTTTGATGTTTGAAGTCAACTTATACAGCGTAATGGTAAAGTCAGGAATACATATTATACATCATTTTAAAGGAAATTTTATGCTGAAATCAAATATTTTTACAGAATGTTATTACCAATAATAGAAGTGAAGTTACAAACTAACGTACAGTATCTAGTCATAAAAAGCAAAAAATAGTGGCATTTGTGAAATTAGTGTACAATGCATTTAATGTAAAATTACTGTACAGTACATTATTGAAACTTGCAGGACACTTGAAATAACTTACCAACAAGTAAAATATGCTTTAATTTTTAATTGGATAACCACGGTTTCTTAGTAACAAAGTGCACCTTCTTGGCATGGAACTAATGAGCTTTTCTAGTTGTCCACTGGTGATAACACAGTGCCATACGGCCCTTACAGACTCAATTAATGCTGTTTTAGATGTGGGTTCTTTTTGACCGATCTTTTGCTTCAATCTCACCCACAGATTCTCTGGGATTAAGATCCCACAGAGAATCTGTGCCGGCCACTGAAGTTCTCTCATCACTTTTCGATTAAACTGCTCGTCAACCAACTTTGATCGATGACATGGTGCGTTATCGTCGTGAAAGATAAAATTCTGCAAACCCATGTCTTGTGCAGATGGTAGCAGTTTGGACTCCAAAATATCCACATATTTTGATCCATTCAATGTGCCATCAACAATGTGCAGACGGCCAACACCACTGGCTGAAATACAGGACCATAACATCACCGAATGTGAGTGCTTGATTGTTGGCTGGGTGCAGCATGCCTTATATCTTTCACCAGTCCGACGACACACATAATTATTTCCATTATTGGCGGAAATAGTAACAGTTGTTTCATCACTGAAAATAGCATTTCTCCATTCATCAACAGTCCTATTCTTGTGTGCCTTGGGCTCAAGCAATTCTTTTGAGCCGTTGTTCGGTAAGGAAAAGTTTTCATGCAGTCAGTCCATTTTCTTGTAGCCTATGACAAACTGTACGTGCAGATGCAATAATGCCTACTTCATTCTCCCCCTCATTTCTTAAATCAGTGACTGTTTTAAACCTTGATTTTAAGGAACAACGAATCAACATGTGATCATCACATTCAATACACAGCCTTGGTCGACCTGTTCTTTTTCTGTTTTCTACACATCCAGTTTCTGCAACTCTTTTAATGGTGCGCAAGACAGTGGAATGATCACAGCCACATTTAACAGCAATTTTACGACTACTGAATCCAAGTTCATGCAAAGTAATAATTTTTGCCCTGGTTTGAAGAGGCAGGACCAATTTTCGGGTCTTAGACATTCCAAAATTCAAATATCACCAGGAATTCTGCATAAACTTCCATCAACTGACTACAAGCAACTGCGCTCTAAGTCGGCAGACAATTCTACATCCTTTTATATCTCACTAGCAGATGTCTGAGAAAGCTATAGTGAATTAGAGGGGCGCAAACACTTTTTCAGAACTGGATTTGGGTGTCCTCACTTGCACATTTTTGTTTGTAACTTCACTTCTGTTACTGGTAATAACATTCTGTAAAAATATTTGAATTTAGCATAAAATTTCCTTTAAAATGATGTATAATATGTATTCCTGACTTTACCATTACGCTGTATAAGTTGACTTCAAGCATCAAAAATTGATTTTCAGTCTACTGGTGCAAGACTTTTGGCCACAATTGTAAGTGCATCTGAAAAATTTAAGCCATTAATGACAAGCAGATCTTAAAATCACAGATGATTTTTTGGAGTAAAATGTCTACCAACTGACTATCAACTGAATAAAAATGCCTGGATGGGTAACCAACAATTTTTTTTAATATAGCATTTTTAAATTTTTATTTTGAAATATAATACAAAATTATAATTCAAAATATTAGTTTGGTAAATAGTGTACCCCACTCCCTTTCACCAAAGTTTTAAGGATTTTGAACTTTGTTTTGCAATTGCCTCTGTGGTATGGATGAGATGAAAAAACAGGAGTGATAGCTATGATGAAGATCTTCCAGTAAGATTTCCAACAGTGCTTCCATGAAATTTACAGTCAGTGTAGCATCCAAATGTCCATTAGATGGTATGGTCAAATGTAGGATTTGCAGTACCATAAGATTTTCTTGATAAATTATTATTATTATTATTGGAGCTATTTAAACTAAATAGTAGAATGTATCAAAACATATAGTGTGCATTCTTCTATTGTTAGGCAGTTCAGTTACATGTGGAAAATTGAGAGCATTAATTGACCAAACTGCACTTAGCAGCAGCTTTTGCAAGTAGTAAAAATATACACAGTTGAGTCACATTATTGTGACCACCTCCTACTTTTGACATCAACAGTGCATAGCCAATGAAAGAAGGCACATATCGTGAGCTGGCTTGGAGGGTATATAAGGTGTGCTATAGGCAATCTGAAAACATATCACTTGTTGCTGTCATGGATAAAAGGAGCGATGTATCAGATTTGCAAAAAGGGTTGATTATCGGCTTTTGGGCCAAGGGTGGCAGTATTTGTGAAACAGTGCAGTTTGTGAACTGTTCGCATGCTGCTGTGGGTAAAGTGTATCATGATTAGAGAAATGGCACCATTGCGAATAAGGGAAGTGGAAACTGCGGAGCACCACGTGCCATTGATGTGAGAGGTGAGCGTCGGCTTCGAAGGTGCATGTGAGGGCTGATCGATACACTACAGTTGACAGGGTTCCCACGCAACCTGGAAAACCGGGAAAACCGGGAATTCTCAGGGAATTTGAAAATTGTTCCAAAAATCAGGGAAAACTCAGGGAAAATTGTGTTTTTCCGTAAAAATCAGGGAATTTTTTATCAGGGAACTATAAAGGCAGGGAATTTTTTATTTTGCCAGAAAAATATTTTGTTTCAGACTTTTGTAAAATATATTTCTGTATTGCTAAGTTTTAAAATAATTCCGAGTTGTTTTATCCTTCGAGGCAACTCCGTAACCCACCCACCGATTAAAGTGCAGCTGTGCAGGGGAGTGCATCTCTTTGCGGTTTCCCCGTCTCCAGATGATCTAAACTACAACCGAACAAACATACACGTCAAAGCGTGAAAGAAAGCCATTAATCACACACCCATTTCGCAGGCTCTTATCTGCTAGCGTTCGCGAAGAGAGGCAGTCATTTGTTCCTGAGTAGGTGCCCCGGTTCTCTGCGTAGACTGGGAAAAAAATTATGAAGAAGCTATTTCCTCAATTTTTTAAATAACCGACTGAAATTTTTGCAGTGGGCAAGATACATTAAAATAACGTTCCATTTTAAATTTCGCCGAAATTCATTGGAAACTTTAGAAGTTGAGCTTTTTTTTTTTTTTTTTTTCCCTTTTGCATGTTCTACGGGTCTTTTATCAAACCGTACAAAAACATTTTATTTTGCCGGATGTTGGTCATCCTAATAAATCCCCCCTTCCCCTTCAATAGCAGTGTGGATGAATGTTGCAAATTGAGGGCACCTAATTTATTTTGAAAAAGGTTCGTATCACTTACGAACTAAAGCTTTGCTTTCGTAATTCTGTAGCAGAATTGGTATACTTGGAAAAGTATGTACCTTCAAATGCTAGAACAGGGAAAATATTATGAAATAGGAAGATTCTTCAAAGAGGGGGAAAGATTTATTTTTTTCATAGTACTTACGAGTATTTTGACAAAAAATATATGAAACATACCATGCAATGAAGCTGGTACTATTGCATACCTACCATATTTCCCAGATTTCACGGCCGTTTTCTAGATTCGTTGTCTTCCGGTTTTACGGCCGAGAAGAGATTTTTTTATTCTATCATATTTCTATTTCATAATGCATGAAGAAATTTATTTATAGCTATTTTAAGACGATATTCCAATTACTGCAAGAGCTGGCTGGTTGCGAAAAATAGGGGTAGTCCGACGCCCGGAACCATAGATTTTCACATCTGGGTCATTCCACGCAAAATCGTCAGATATTGAAATAATTTTCCACCAACACATCTCCGATTCGTGCGATTTTTTTTTTTTTTTTTTACGGGTAGCTGCCTCCAAGTTATAAAAAAAAAAACCCTGAAAGTTTCAATTTTTTTTTTGTTTCTGATAGATTAGAAGATATTTTTTTTTGAATTTTTGTGCATAGTAGAACCGTTTTCCGTAAAAACGCAAATATCTCCGTTATTTAGAATAAGAAATATAAAATTCATCATTCTCTCGTAATTTTTCCCAAGGGTTTCAGCTTATACATAGGAAAAAAAAAAAAATTGCGAGCACAAAAGTTAGACGGGGTAGAAATTATCTTGTAATCGTAAATTCTTCTCCTTGCGTTGCTGCACCTCACAAGATTTGCATAAATTATTCATTTCACATTTTTATCCTCACATTGCCGAAAAAAAAAAAAAATCTACCTAGTTACTACTGATGAAAATCTTTGCCGTGCGTGCTCTATTGGTTTCAGGTTTGTCAGTGCAGGCGCTAAAGCCTCTGTCTCCGTTTTGGATGGCGTTATTTGTGGGGAGTTACTGCAAATGACCTGAGTGGGCTCCAGACCTTTCTCGCACTTTGCCTGATCAACAACGCACAAATGTATTGCCCTTCGTAAAGATATTGTTAAGTATAAGCATGCCACTCGCCGCAGGATGATAAATTATGTTCACAAAAAAGTGTTAGGAGGATTTTATGAGCACACATGCACACAAAACTTCCTCTAATTGTTTCCCGTACAAGTAATTTGACGTAGCGTGGAAATGAACTGTGACCTGCGAGAAAAGTTCAGTACTAATGTTTGCGTCACAAACGTAGCCAATCAATTTTAAGACTTCCGGATTTTGGAAGTACTAATATGAACTGTAGCCTCTCAGGCAAAATGGTATTCTGTATTAACTGTTAGTTTTCCCCACTTGTTGCTTCCATTATTTTTTCTTTATCCCTGGGTTTAATTTTTTTTTTTTTTTTGCCGTTATGACATTAGGATCTCTGTGTGCCAGCTTATTGGTTATGAAATTTAACAGCACAATGTCTAAATATCCTATGCTGCGTTATGTAGAAGCAAATAGCAGAGGTGCCAACTATTACGAATTGTCCGTGATTATTACGGTTTCGACTGTCAGATTACGGAATTACGGACAGGTTGGAAGAATTACGGAATTCAGTGTGTTTTGGAGAATCTCAATTTTGTATCCTTTTTTGTTAAACCCTTTTAGTGCGACGCTGCCGATTTCTCGGCCTTCGATTTTGATCCACATATTTTCCGAATCAGACTGCGGATTTCGGTGTCTCAATGATCATATCATTTATCAATCATATCGTTTTGAAATGGAATGTCCATGAATCATATCGTCAAACAGCGATATTATCGGAAGAATGGTACCGTAATTTTCGTCGTATAATCCGCGGATAATTTGCTAAAAAAGTTAAAATTATAGGTTTTGCGGATTATACACCGATGCGGTTAACACGCCGATTATATATATATATATATAACACCTTCCGATTTAAAAAAAATCTGCAGCGTGATTGTGCATTGAAAGGTGTAATAATTGGAAAAGGAACTCCCTCGGAAGAATTTTCCTCAGTTCAGGAGTTTGTACGGAGCGGAGCGGGGAGGAGGGGGAGGAATGTCGTAATGAAAGATAGGGATAATTGTGGGGAGGGACGGCAGGGGTCATTTTGTTATCGTTGAGGAGAGCTCTGACTGTCATGCCGGCTCTGTTTTTTGGCAAAAAGCCAAAGAAGTACGCACAGCGCTTGCTGCACGAACCTATGCGTTTCTCCTTTCGGATTTCATGTGCGTGACCTTGTATCTAGTTTGCTTTCGTTGTTTTGGCGAACGTCGCTGCTGCTGTTTTCCTTCATTGCTAATCATGATGTCTCTGAAAAGGAAACGTTTCAGTTACACTGCCGAATTTAAACTTGAAGTGGTGGACAGAATTGAGGATATGATCATGTCACTGCGCGATAGTTTTGAGGTCAGAACACAATCGTGCAGCAACATACGGAAAGCCTCTGTGTCGCGATCTAAAACGTAAACAAGTCCGTTGGTAAATTCCGCGGGAGAATTCACGGAAGTTTTTATTGGCCCACGTATAAGACGATCTCTCAACTCCGAAAGCAGGAATTCCTCCAAAAACTTTCGACTTATACGCGAGTACATACGGTATTTCTACGACTTGTTCTGTATCAGCCTTTCGTCATTGGCAGTGTAATGCAATACTCTGGAGCTACATCGGCGTGATCTATGGATGCCACACCCTTTATCTGTTCGGAGATAAAAATATAAAACAGTAACCTTTAAAAATGAATTTCTTCATTTAATAAAATAGTTTTTTTTTTCTCTTAATTCTTCGGACTCATGTGTTTCTGGAACGTGGAAAGAGCGACGTATTTATTTATTTACTGACGCCACGTATTTGGAGGATTTTCACCTTGGATCTCGCCCTTTGGAATTAACTGCTATAATATATATAGCCAGTGCCCTTAATACCCACCAGATGGAGACGTCTCAGTAGCTGAGCCCATCTTACGGATTTAAGATGTCAGAAGCTGACTTAAAAATACACATAGCACCGTGGATTGTTGGCCACCGTGGTGTAAAGCTAACGCGCTCGGTTAGATATCGAGAGATCCGTGGCTCAATTCCCTGGCGGCGGCTGAAAACAACTTTTCCGTTGCTATGTGTTACTGGAACGTGGAAAGAGCGATGTGTTTATGTGACCGACTTTTCTGTCGGAAATTCCACTTCTGATTCAACATCTATGATGTGCGAATTATACGGCGATTTTTTTTCCTAAATGTCACAGTCTGCGGATTATACGAATGATTTTTTTTTATGTGAATTTTGCGGTCTGCGGATAATACGACGAAAATTACGTGTAATATGCCGTAAGTGTCATCGTAAAAGAGTTTGCGCTTGCTATCGGTTCCCCACGCAATTTCTCCGTGTGACAGGAGAAAGGTTACTTTAGCCAAAACGTTTCCTACTGCAGTTAAGGCAGGGCTGTTCACTTGGAATTGTTGGTGTATTATAAGACGTCGTACTGTCGGAAATCACTTTTTCGAGCCCCGTTCGAAGTGCAATAACGATCAACTCGTCGCAACGCGTGGTCCCGCGATGACGGATGTTTATATTTCTTGCGGACTTTCGCCGCGCGGGAGAACGAAGTGCGGTGTTTTATTACTAGAAGCTCTTCACAGTATTCATTTCTTTTTCCTAAACAAACAGACACAATCGCAAAACTCCGTGAAATACGAATCCCCCTCTTTTTCCAAACTCGCGTTAGCAGAGGATGACTTTATTGACAGCTTGTTCATCATACTAGGAGACGTGCTTTTTCCTACTGCGTGAATTTTTTTCTAAGGTTAGTTGAAATGGCTTGTAGTGAGAGTGAAACGCCAAGTGATGGTGATGAATTTGAATCATCTGAGAGTGATATTGGCCAAGCAACATCAAGCCAGAAAACTAGCCACAGTGCCATGCACACCATATCTTCTTCAGAAGGTGAAGATCTTCATAGTGAATCTTCAGATCATGAAAGTTCTGAAAGTGAATGGGAGGATGTAATAGAGGGAAGTGATGAACAACCTCAGCATCCTTTTGATTGTCATGAAATGCAGGGGCCCTAACATGCTCCTGCAACTGATGTGGCACCTATTGCATATTTTTACTTGTTTTTTACCAATTTCATCCTTGGAATTATTGTTTCTGAAACAAATAAATATGCAAAGAGGTTTTTCCAGGAACATCCAAATCTTTCTCCCAAATCTTGAGCAAGGAAATGGAAAATGCTGAAATAAAGGTTTCCTTGCGTGCCTCCTAATATGAGAGTAATCAGTAGCCCATGTAGGACGAGATGAGATGATTGCCGAAGGCATATCCAGTCAAAACAAACACCAGGATTGTGTAAAATTAAAGACTCGCCGAAGGCATATCCAGTCAAAACAAACACCAGGATTGTGTAAAATTAAAGACTCGATCAAAGCCTTTGGATAATTTTTTTGCAAAAAAGAATGAAAATAGCGTGATAAACGCTGAATTGCTGTTTACTGCAATTGTTGTGGAGCATAACCTACCTATAGCAATCTGTGATCATGCTGGTCGCTTCTTTCATGCTATGTTCCCAGACTCTGATATTGATGAAGCTGGATATCCTTGAGCAGATGTGGCATGGAATGAAATATCTAAGATGAAGGATTCATCTGGCCTTCCCAAGTATTCTGCATTGCCTAAACTAATGTTGGCAATATTGACTATCCCTCACAGCAATTCCTCTACGTAGAGAATATTTAGTATAGTAAGGAAAAACCTCGCATACTTCTGCCCAACAATGAGCACCAAAACATTATGTGCCCTTCTTATACAGAAAAGTAAAGCATTTTCCTCAGGTGAGCTGTGTTATAAAAAGTTTTCTGAAAAAGAATATACCACTGCAAAACAAGCAACAAGGGAGTTTTTATGTCAGCAATGACATGAGGTAAGTACAATATTGATAATTTAATTTCATATTTTTTTGTGAGGATAGTGTAAACATATAAAGTTATTACACATTTCAGGCATTAATTTCTCATGAAATACCCATTCCACGCGTTAGCGATGAGGCTTCGTATGGTGATTACCGATAGGCACCTCATACAAGTATTACAGGTTACACAGTAATACTATAATATTGTCCTTATCTTTGAAAAAAAATGGCGTGTTACATTACTGAAAGTTTGTGTTCGATTACTGAAACATTACTGTAAAATACCCTATTGATTACTGATGCGTTCTGCTAGAGGTTGGCCCCTCTGAAATAGCATAGATTCGATCTTCTCATTGCCATGTGCAAGAACTAACGTTAGCTAAAATAATTACAATTTTGATTTTTAAATGTCGGGAGTATTTTCCCTAATTGCTAGAAATTGTTGGGATGGTACTGGCACACGTTTTTCCTCAGACGCAGAAATGCTGTCACGATTTCTGTTCTCTCTCTCTTCTTTTTTTTATTTTTTAATAACTGTTTTACTTTGCTTTGTCTTTAAAGATTCTAAGTAAATTCCAATAGAAAATACAAATTGGTAGATCGATTTGATAGAACCGCTCTAACAAAATGTTAAGAGACTGTCAGACACTCACCATTTTATCATTCCCATTAGACTTCAATTTCAGCAAACGTTTCTGTGTTGTTTAATATTTATGTAAAATAAGCACTTAAAGGATTTAAAGCTTCATTCAGCATTGTATCATTTAAGGGCAATTTATTCTCTTCAGTCACAATTCTCCCAGCTTGCATTTTTAAAATTAACTGGAACTCTAAATGTTGTGAGTCGTTTAAAATGTTATTTATATACTTGTGTGCACTTAAAATACAGATATATCAGTTGTATAATTTCACCTAATCGACTGAAATATTTCATTATATGTAGAATTTAAATTAAGTCTTTGTTCAAATATTCTTTAAAACATGTAAATACATGGTTTACATGTTTTAAAGAATATTTGAACCAACGGTACCAAAAATAATATGCCTCATGCATTTAATTGTTGTTAAAAAAAAGCAGGTAATTGTATAAAGGACAGTTATTTAAAGAATTAACAAATGTATGCTTTCGTAAGGAACGCAAGAATGTAAGGAAATGCAACAATTTGTCGCAATGTGATTTGATTTGCCGCTCTGGAAAAACTCTCAGGACCACCTGGAAAACCTGAAAAAGTCAGGGAATTTTTTTCTACTTTTGAGTGGGAACCCTGGTTGAGCAACTCACTGGCCGAATGAACCGAAGGGCTACTGGAAGTGTGTCTAAAATGACAGTTTAGCAAAACCTGCTGTGTATGGGGCTCCGATGCAGACTGATGGTCACTGCATCTATGCTAACGAAGGTGCATCGACAGAAAAGGCTTACATTTGTACGTCAGTATCGAAATTGGATCTCCGCTGATTGGCACAGGATTGCCTTCTCTGATGAGTCACATTATTTGCTTCATTGAATGGATGGACGTTAGTGTATAAGGCAAGAAACATCGGAGAACAAACACTCTTCAACCATTACTGGAAGAACACAAGCTGGTGGGGGCAGCGTTATGGTCTGAGGAATGTTTTTGTGACATTCCCTGGGTCCACTCATACCTGTGGAAGGCACTATGGACCAAATTCATTTTGAATCCATCCTTGTAGACCACGTACACCCATACGTGCTGATTGTCTTCCCTGGGGCTGATGGGATCTTCCAGCACGACAATGCGGCATATCACACAGCTAGAAATGTCCGTGAGTGGTAGGAAGCACACGATGAAGACTTCAACGTACTTCACTGGCCCCCAAATTCCCCAGGCTTAAACCCAATTGAGCATCTGTGGGACCACATCAATCGTGTTGTTTGCTCTATGGATCCTTCACCACACAACCTCCAGCAGCTGTCAGATGCACTGCAGTCAGCATGGCTCCACATACCTGTGAACACCTTCCAGCACCTTATTGAGTCACTCCCAGTCCATCTAGCTGTTTTCCATGCTGCACATGGCGGTTACTCCGGATATTAGATGGTGGTCATAATAATGTGACTTGACCGTGTATTTGCAACAAATGAAGTATTTGTCCTTAATGGCAATTTAAATCCATTCTCCAATTTGTCTTTTATATTCATTTAAATGTCCAACGCATTTTATTTTGCCCCTGGACTACAAAACATTTTTTTTTTTTTTTTTTTTTTTAACATTTCATTTTGCATTATAAATCTGTGAAATATCTGTGCTAGCAAAGCTATGTATTTGGGAATGGTGTTTCAGAGGTATGTGATGAGAAAACATTTTTGTTACATTTTTTTAAGCTGCACCTTGACTAACTCCAATCCAAGTGAAATAATTGCAACAAAGAGGCCTTCCCATTCTTAGTACATTTAGATTTATAGAAAATGCTCGGAAATGTATTTTCTGGGGATTGGGTAATGGCAAGAATTTTTAGATGGATATTAGAAAAAGGGAATCTGGTTCCTACTCCACACACGCATAAGCGCTCACGGGTGCGCTCACACGCACACAGGGATACATATTTAAGTATTCTGAGCTGTTGCTTATGTGAGCTACAGTTGCTGAAGGTATTGCTCTAGAAAATAAGCTACTTTACAAATTACCATTTGCATAGGAAATTAAACAGAATTTCTAAAGTTTTTATCCCCATTTGTCATGTACGCTAAACTAGTTTTACCTTCTTCAGAAGAAGAACAGTTTTCCTCCTGAAGAGCATTAGTTAAAAGTCCTTTTTCGGATGCAGTTGTAACACAAATAGTTGTGGCCCAAATTTTTGCAAATCCAACAGTGTCAACATCCAGGTTTTGGCATTCTGTATCTTGTGCCCTCTTCAAAGGGGATTTTGATTCCTCTTTGCCCACCTGTGTTATGTTATACTAAAAAAGTCCTAAGTGTTCTATGATCCCTACATCTGAGAGGTGTTATTGTACGTACACTATCTTCCAGTTCATTTCTGATGGCATTGCCCCATCTCTTTTCTAGAAGTTGTTGTACAATCTATTGTTATCAAAAATCTGTTTATATACTTCTGGTAATTTTTTTTCACATTGAATTTTTTTCCCCTTCCATAAGTTCTTTTCTTGATGAGTACTTTTCTTTGCTGTTGGCATATTGTATTATTCATGTTTCAGTTGTCTCCATTAAAACTGCTCCCCAAAATGAAAATATTTTTAAAATAAGGACCCTGATTTTATATTTTGAAACCAATAAATGCATATTTGCTTTTGTATGTAAGGAACTCTAAATTACGAACTGTACTTCATTTATGTTGGTTACTTTCATTGTCATTATAGATGAACTGTATGATTTACTTGGTTCTTGTAAAATTCAAATGTAATGCTAGAGTTTACAGTGCACATGTTTATCTGTTACAGAACAAGTTGGTTAAAAATTATTGTAAATCCACATTGATTGGTTGATAGTAATACCTAAAGAGGTGCCAATATTTTCAGTAATTCCTAATTCAGACATTGACTTCAGTTTTGTAATTCATTCTGGGACCACACAATGGATTACAGAATTGAAGTGAAGGTTATTTGATGATGTAGTGTAGTAATCACATTTGACCCTGTGTGCTGTTTGAAGGTGGACACTTGCTTTAAGGTGTGCTTGATATTAATGAGCAATTTTTTTATGAACCATACATGTGCGTGTACGAAACATCAAATTAAAAAAGTTTCAAAGCTTAAAATCATATTTAAAAGCCTTCCAGTATAGTATGTATTTGGGCATCACACTGTGATTGTCTTCACAGGGAGATTTTAGATGAGGCTTGCTGTGCATGTTGTCTCACTCATTGTCAGTAGGTTTTCCATCATAGTGCATCAGTCTAGATATTAACTTATCTGCTGTGTAATGCTATACATTTTTTTTGTTTCTTTCAAATTACCTTTAATCTTTTTTGCTACCTAATTATTTTGGGGTCTTTTTTTCTTCTTCATGGAAGAGCATTCTCTACAAATTAGGGATTGTTTCCAGATTTATTATGTTCAAATTTTTTATTTTCATTTATGACTGTTTCTGCAGACATTGCCCTCTCTCCCACATCACCATCACCTGTGCATTGTTGGAAAAGCAGCCAATGATCTCAAGTAACAACAAAGGGACCCTAAGGGAAGTGCCCGTCTTGAATTCCCTAACTTAAGACTACAGTTATACTTAAATTTGTCTCGTTCCCAATTTACAGTTGCATGCAAATCATATGCACAGGGTCCATACTCTTCCTGGAAAACTGGAATTGAAATTATATATTCCAGAGCCCTGGAAAACTTCTAGAAAAATTGTGATTTTAATGAATTCTGGGAAACTCTTGGAATTATTGTATTCCTTTTAATGCTGAACTGGTTTGGTTGGAAGATTTGGCCACTAATACCTCATTGTATGGCCACAAAGGATTGTGTTTCTATAAAAGATGCAAGTCTGGTGAAGTGAATTATCAAAAAGAAACAATAGATCCAGATAAAAATGACAAAGTACATATTAAGAAAATATGCATTTAAATGTTTCTGTTGCTACTAAGTAGACCAAAGAAACATATAAATATTTCACCTATTTCCACTAGTCATCCAAAGAAGGCATATTGTATGTCATAAACAGAAAATGCTGAATAATTGTATCAAGTAAAAACAGAATCATTTTTTGTGTTGTTGTTCCTGGTTCATTGAAGGGCGACATTCAAGCTTTTTGAGATCTTCGTTTCAGTTCCTTGAATTCCAGAGGATGTATGTAATATCCTGCCTTTGAGGTTTGTATCAAAATGGATTAAATAACTAAATTCTGGAAAGCTTGGTGATGCCGAGTGTCAGCACTGAGGTCTATGTTATTCATGCTCTATGAAGGTTTTGGGATTTTTGCTTTCTGACGTATAGGCACTGTAAAAAAAAAAAAAAAAAAAAATCATGTTACAGGGAAGGAAATTATCAGTATCATGATTGTATTTTATTTTGTTGCAGAACTGCAAGCAAGCATCTTAAGGTTTTGATGATTCAGAATGTTCCATCTCTTGTAATATGTATATATGTTTTTTTCTGTTTTCAATTGATATATATATATTCTGAATGCATAGTGCTACACTGGTGGCCAAATTCATCTAAAGTGGGCATAGGTTCAAGACTCTGTTGAGCTTCCCTGCAATTGGTGGCTCTAATTTGGAGACAGGCAACTACTTGTAGCACTTAGAGTTGCTCTTGGTGGTCATCAAATTCCAAAATGGAGATTGGGGGAGGGGGTGTAGTAAACTTCACCACAATTTATGAAGTATAAAACAAAGCACTACGATTCTAGCAAAAACTTGAGCTCGTGAAATTTTTTTCACAGACATTTGGAAAAGTTCTGGAATTTATTTTCTGTAAAAGTGTACAACCCCATATGCAGGAAAGTACATGATTTGGGTTGTCCTTCTGCCTGTCTGCCTTCCCTATAAGAACAGTACTTCTGCTTCTAAATGTTATGCCAAAATTTTCTGCTTTCCTATGGACAGAAAGAACTGTATAAGATTTTGGACATCACTCCTTCCATCCTCTGACCATCAGTTGGTCTGTCTGAATGTCCACCAAAAGTATGTTTTTGCTTCTAATGACCAGATTGAAATTATTTTTGTGACTGATAGAAATAGGCATGTGCACAAGATTACCGACATCTGTTCTTTCCTGGCTGTCTCTTTGTCCGCAGAAATGACATTTGTGGTTCAAAAAGTCAGATTACTAAAATTCTTTCCCAGTTTGGTGGAGAAAATGTTCATAAACATTCAGTTACCTCTCCTTCTGTCTTTTCATTTGTCAGTTTGTCTTTCTGTGAATGCTTCCTCAGAAATTATATTTATGCTTCTAATGGCCATATAAAAGGAATTTTCTGTGACTGATAGACAGACGTATGCACCAAAAAAAAAAAAAAATAAATAAATAAATAAATAAATAAAAATCGTTGATATCTGTTCTTCCCTTCATCCATCTGTCTCTCAGTCTGCAATAATGATGTTTCCTCTTCAAAATGTTGGATTGTGACATTTTAAAGACCTCTCTCTGCTTGTCAATTCATTCAGTTGTTTGTCTGTCCACATAAATGATATTTCAGCTTCTAATTATAAAAGTGAAGAAATGCTTTCTTTTACTGATAGAAACAGAAATCACAGACAATCAAGTTCTTCCCTTCTTTCATGCTTCTTCCAGTACACAAAAATGACACTTGGCCATTATAGATAAAAAAAAATTGTGGGTGGATGGACAGGAAGGTGTCTGAAACTTATAATGCACGTTTTCCTCTATGGTGCACAGAAGGAATTTTAACAGTTCGACATTTTAAAGCAGAAATATTTGTTTCTGCAGACTTGTGGATGAAGGGAATGACATACAGTCAACCCTCAATATACCCCCCTCCCTTGATTTACCGCCACCTTTGCCTAACACTACACATTGGGTCTAAACAAATGTTCTCTATATAAAAACTCCCTTGATATACTGCCATACCCTTGGCATTTGTCAGCCACAATGTATATTACTCTTCCAGCTTGCCTTCCTCAATACAAAACATACTTGTTTTGTATTGACCATTTGCAAGCAGTGTGAGAATTCTGTTCCCATTTCTATGTACGCTGATTCAATTGTGTTGAACCTTAGTGTTAACGACACTAATTAAATCAAAGATACAAATCAGTGTCTTCTAACATTAAGAAGATTCTTTAAAGCAAACTAGCAGGATGGCAATATTTCAAATGCACTTGTTAAATTAGATTGTGTTCTGAAAATAACTGGATTGAAGTCCAAAATGAAAATAGAAGAGGTTTTTAAAAGAAACTAAGGTATATAAAATGATTTTGTGTAATGCTGTTAATTTTCACTTGATGAAATTTCAGTAACGTAACATGATATTTTATTAATTTCCTTAATTAAAATGTTAACTTTGTCTTCCTACAATGCAAAGTAAATTTCCATGTTTAATGCATACCAGAAGTTCCAGGATGGAAACGGACATTTTGAATTACAGTACATATTAAGTACACCACATATAACTGTTTTTTGTAAATTAACATGCTTTTATTTTAATGCTAATTATGGTTTTGGAGGAAACATAATTAACAAAATTTTGATAACTTAAAAGTAATTGGCAAATTTGATATAATGCCGCAATATAAGGGAACAAACAGTGGCAGTACATCAAGAGTTAACAGTACATCCATAACCGTGTGTGTATTCCTGCCTTTCAGTCACAAAAAGAAGTTCTTCAATCTGGCCATTAGAAGTGGAAATATATGATTGGAGGAGTGAATTCTGAAATCCTACAAAATTATTTTAGCAAATCAACCTTTCAGAGTGAAGTATTGTCTTTTCAGGAGTGAGAGACAGACTGAAAGACAACCCAAATTATATGTATGCTTTCCTGTATACAATTTGCATGCAACTAAAAGTTTGAAACACGACGAATTTGTCTGTGACAAATTGACATGATACCACAAAACTACTTTGTATCAACCAAGTGGCAATGGCTCAATGCAACAGTGTTTTTTTAAAACTGCTGTGATTTTCTGACATAACAACTGGGGTTCCAAGAACTTCTAAATCAATAACCAGCTTTTTGAGAAACGTCTGACAAATTAAGTATGCACTGTTGACTCATTAAGAGAGAGAGTTTTGTGATATTAGTATCTGAATTTAATTAGGAATTGAGTTCCACTTATTATTTTTTTATAGTGGGAATGACACAAAACCATGTTCTGGTCGAGGAACTTGCCGCTGTGGAGAATGTGAGTGTACAAAACGTGCAGTAAGTATGTTTTATTTTTCGTTTCTTTCTGTTTCAATTGTTCACATCTTTCTATGTGGGTATACTGAATTAATGTTATTGTATTTATGGAAAGCAACATTCATTGTTAGTATTATGCATACCTGCCAGGTTTTGCGGTTTGCCCGTAAAATGTACGGAAATGTGACTTGTTTTACGGCTTTACAGGCAAAATGTTAATTTTACAGATTTGGTGATTCTCCGAGATTTTTTTCTTTTTCTGATGATTTTGCACCCACTATTAAAACTTTTTTTTTCACTTAATCCATTCAAAGTAAAGTGCCGATGTAAGTTACGAATAAGTTTTCAGTCATGTGTTTATTTGGGAACATTTTGCTGTAGTTTTCCCTCATTTTAGGTTATTGTTTTGCCTTTTTTCAAACACTAGAACACCAACCAGCTGGGCTTGTTTAACCTTGGGCTTCGTTCTCTCCCTCTCTCTCGTGCGCGCTGTTCCCACCTTCTTTTCAGATAATGCATTGTTTGTCTCCCGAGTCGCAACTTCTCAGCAGGCCAGCATGGGGTGTGTCTTGCGTTGGAGCCAGGTGTCTTTATTCCTCTTAGTTCGAAATGCTATCTCAGAACGTAGTTATCTTAGAAAAAAAAATTCAAACGGTTTTTAAATATGTGAAATTTTTAAGCCCAGATTGATACCCAACATGATGAAATTAAGCAAAAACTGCCAGTTTTATGAAATTAAAAATGCATTGGGGCATGGTTTCGTGACTTCTTCTCTGGCAATAAATTTGACCTAACGAAAGACTGCTACTATAAGAGGAAGTTAAAAAAAAAAATAAGTCCAATGTTCATTGGAGCCAGTGCTGCTCCAACAATGATTTATTTTGCTGGTCCGTTAGTCAGTAAGTTTTCTACGCTTTCCAACCGTGCTTTGTTCGTCGCTCGATAACGTTCATAAAAATGTCTTGGCTTGAATCAACGAAATTAATATGTTGGGGTACATACTAATTCGTCAAATCCCTAATGAAAATGGTCAAAGGTAAGGTCAAAACATTATTTTCAGTTTCTCTCTGCTTTCTATTTCTTTCAGTTGCTCTCTGCTTTCCTATTCATTCTTCCGCCCTTTTGCCTGATGACTTGTGTAAAATCAAAGCATGATTGTGATGAAGTTTGGGTATGCTGTTCAGCACCCATAGTGAACCTATCGTATTGAAAATGGTTGCTATCAGCATTCATGGGGACAGTGCAGTAGTACATGCGCGAGATTTGTTCGCTCGCGTTTTAGAATTTCAGCACAATATGTTCCGTGGAAATTGACCAATTTGGATAGAATTTTTAATTATAAAACGATGCGTTTGTGGTAGCTTTTTAATTTAGAAATTAACAGGCACAAAAAATGTTCTATTTATAAAGCAAAAACACGCAAAATATACAGTATCAATTAATTCATACTAAGAGATTCGTAAAGGAAACAGTAAAGTATCATGAAGAACACTGTTGCTTTTGCATACCCACACTTTTTTGTAGGTATGAAATTTTGAGCTTTTAGAAAACAACTCTGAATTTTAAAATATCCGGATTTTGACAGCATGAGTTTAATCTAGGGAGTAGACTTTTTTTTTTTTTTTATTATCTGTTTGAAAAAAAAAACCAACGCCATTGGCTTTGTAACTTCTATCAAACCGAATTGTGTGATATTTAGAGATTTTCACTTTTTAAAACAGAATATGTGTATTCCGCATTTTGTCATGTTAAGCCATATTTTTTTTATTATTATTATTATTATTATTATTTTTTTTTTTTTTTTTTTTTGCAGAGATATAAGATCGGAATTAAAATCCTGGTTCAAACATTTTGTGCCGTGGTTACGCCGCAAAGAGAGCAGGGGATGAGATGGGGATTATGTCACCGATGAAGTGGCTGTATCATTTCTCGTGACGCCTGTGTAAAAGACTGTTGGTTTTGTTCCGGCAAAACACATTGTGTTAGTTTACTGCAGGAGAGGGGGTAATTCAGACGTTGATGGGCCCAGATTGTTTTTGTAAAGGAATAACTAGACTAGAGAAGCTATATTCAGTAAGATGGGGGGGGAGAGAACAGGAAGGGAAGACAGAACTATAAAATCAGTGCCATTTGGAAGTATTAGGGATGCCGCTAAAGGGGTCGGATTTGGTAAAAGACAAGGAGGCATCGATCCGCCTGTGAGGAATGATGGGGAGGGAGGGGAGGACCCCAGAGGATGACATTTGTAACTAAAACCTAAACCTTTGTTTCTAGATGAAAGAACCTTTCAGTTGCTCTCTGCTTTCCTAGCTGACCAGCTCGAATCGGATAACTCTGCAATCAGTATTTTTTTCCTCTTCAAATTGCAACTTTTTAAGCTGCTACTATTTTACTGTAGCAGTTTTTGCTTGCATTTTTTTTCCGAGGGGTAATAAATTTTGTATTATTGATTTGCTATGAGCAGCAATATAAAAGGGAAAAAAAGTACTATGAAACATTCTGCGATGCATGTTCTGCGGAATTCCTGTGTATTGCGAAATCTTCAAAAATGGAAAATATGCGTTTAGTGCTACATGTCGATACAATTTCAACATTTCGCATGGTGGAACGAATGATATTATAAATCATATTTCTGGTGACAAGCATAAATATAACGTTGACTGCGTGGAAAAAAAATAACGAAATTGACTTCCTTTGTTAAAAGTTATAACGAAATTGACTTCCTTTGTTAAAAGTTATAATGAACTGGATGCGATTTGTACAAAATGTTTGTTCACTTCATTTTTAGTTGAACATAATTTACCAGTTAGTGTCTCTCAGTCACTCTTACTTATTTCATTTTTTTTTTTTCATTTGACTGTCTCATCGTCCGTGTCTCCGTAAGATAGCCTAACATGAAAATGGTTCGTTTTTGAAAACATTTTATTATGTTTCATGACGGCATGGGACACGATCCCATTGAAAGAACATCCTTCTCTTTAGATGCAAACTTCTGTAAAAGTAAATTTTTATCACTTTTATAGATCATAATGATGATCTATAAAGTGATAAAATTTACTTTTTATTTTTACCACTTTATAGATCATAGTAATGAGAAATTATGTATAAAATCTATTTTAATCGATATTAATGTGCCAATAAATACAAACATCTGTAGTCACTTCAATTACAAGTTTATACTTGATTTGGGTAACATTGTTTTTAAATCGATATGTTCGGTACATTTAATCAATATGTGCGACAAGTAATCTAATCGAATATATCGATTAATTTTTTTTTTTACGGATTTCCGTTTCTGAAAGTTGGCAGGTCTGGTATTATGTGTAGGAAAGAAAGAAGGATCCAGTGTGTTTTGGGAAAGAAATTTAAAACAGAAATGTTTTCTTTGTAAGTTACTTATTGCGGGAGTATTTTTTGTAAATTCTAGGGAAGATGACTTTTGAAATTGCAACATCAGGTTATCCTCACTGATAATGATATACGAAATTGCACCATGAATTAAGTAGGTTGTTGCATGATGAAGCAGTGAACGAATCTACTGGTAAACCATTGTCATGGATGCCCTGGTGTATGAGATCTGATCAACAAGTATCCAGACTGATTTTATTCCTGTGTTGCAGGAAGGGGTTTGAAGGTAAGAATGAAATGTGTGTGTCCTTGACCATACTTGCGTGCTTGTATGTCGTGGCCACCCACTGGCACTGCTCAAACTTTTGGCAAAATTAGCTCAGAAACATACAAGATGATTAAAATAGTGTAGGAGACTGATTCTGTGATATGTCTGGAGGTTTTCAAGTGACCATGCTGGTTTAAAAAGGGTTGAGCATCTTTGAAAAGAAGTTCTAAGTGTATTGGACAACTATTGAGTTGTCAGATAAGTTTGTTCGGTTTTGTTCCAATTATTGGAATCCTTACTTTTCATGAAAAAGTTTCCACTAATCAGTCAATAAAATATTCTCCTTCACAGTTCACGACCTCTTGCCTATGTTCCACTAGGTTGTCAATGCCTCTATGGTAGAAATCCCCGGGTTTTGACTCTTAAGAAGTCATCGAGCCACCATTTCAGCTCAGCGTCGTTGTTAAATGATACGCCTCGCAGACTGTTGGAGAGTGACTGGAAAAGGTGATAATCTGAGGGTGCTAGATCAGGAAAATATGTTGGGTGTGATAGAACTTCCCAACGGAGATCTTGAATAGCAGTTTTGGTCAGATTAGCGATGTGGGGGCGATAGTTGTCGTGTTGAAGAAACACACCATGCCGCCGATTGGGTCGTTTCAGCTGAACTGTTTCGTTAAGCCAGTGTATTTTCTGAACGTAAAGCTGGTGCATTGGTCGTCACAGTGTTCTTTTCAAACAATTTGTAGTGGATCACACCTTCCCAATCTCACCAAACGCAGATCATGGTCTTGCGTGGATACAGCTTGACCTTGGCTCGAGGTGTTGCTTGCTTGTGAGGACTCTGCCATTCTTTCCTCTGCTTCATATGGACATAGAAACACCATTTTTCATCGCCGGTGATGATGTGGTAAAGAAATCTCTGTTCGTGTCCACGAGTAGCTTGGTGTGGAGTGAGCAAACTGGCGGCGATAGTAAAGCACTAGAGTTTGTCTTTTGCGTTCAAAGAATGTGGCACCCATGCACCAAGTTTTTGGACCTTACCCATCGAGTGAAGGTGATGGACGATGGCATTATGAGAGCATTCCATCTGCTGGGACAATTTCCTAGTAGATTGACACGGATCCTCGTGGATGAGCTCATTCAATCCATTCTCATTGAACTGAACAGGTCTGCTGTAACGCGAAGAGTCTGTGAGGTCGAATTTCCATTTCTTGAAGTGTGAATACAATTTCTGTGCAGTTCTGTCAGTAATAGCTTCTCCTTACACCGCACAAATGTCTAGAGTAGCTTTGGAACCTTGATTGATAGCGAAGAGAAGCAGGTGTTGAAAATGCTCATTTCTGTCTACTTGGCACTCCATCTTCATATGGCTAAAAAGAGTTAAACCAAATATAATATCGAAACCAATGAACAAAAGTTGTACAAGAAGAATAGAGCTACAAAAAACATATAACACTATGATCAAAATGTTGTTCGTGTTCTTTCAAATAACATTGGGAAAAACCGAACGAACTTATCTGACAACCCAATACAAACAGAAATTTATAGGTGAAACCCCTGAGACTAAAATACAGTCATCATAGAGGAAAACACCTTTGTCACCCTGACTGAAAAGAGCCCACCAAATTCGAAGTAAAACCAAAGTGATAGTCACGTTTTTGTTTTGTTTTTTAATCATGTTGATGGTGGGGGTCATCATGAGAGTGCTTCACAACACCAGAAAGTAAACAAACAGTATTGCATAGAAACTCTGCACCATTTGCATGATGCAGTGAGCCGCAAAAGATTAGAAAGCTGGCTGGCAACCCCAGAATGACAGCCTACCTGCATGCTGTCATTCTGGGGTTGCCAGCCGATCATACAGCCTCTACAATAATTTATGGCCAAACACCAAATTCCATAAGTGCATCAATCCCAATACTCACCAGACATTGCTCCGTGTGATGTCACTTATAGCTATTTCAAAAGATGACTTCATGAGGTGCTTTTAACAGTGGAAAGACTGCTGGAAGAAGTCTCTCTCTCTCTCTCTCTCTCTCTCTCTCTCTCTCTCTCTCTCTCTCTCTCTCGGTGAGGTGGCGATAGGTATCTGGTACCATAATGTCAACAGCAGGTCCTCCGGTTCCTGTACATTTTGGGGGGTGATTTAGCATGAATCTGTTTTTCCAAGTCTAACCACAAATGTTCGTGTCAGGTGACTTTGGAGGCCAGGGCATCAACAGAAAAGTCACCAGCATGTTCCTCGAACCACTACTTGATGATTCTGGCAGTGTGTCATGGCACATTATCCTGTTGGTAATGGCCATCACCAGCAGGGAACACAGTTGCCACGAATGGGTAAAATAGGTCTGCAACGATGTTCAGATACCTGAAAGCTGTCAGAGATTGCACTATTGGGATAATGGGGCCTAAAGTGTTCCAAGAAAACATCGCGCACAGCATAACACTGCCGTTGCCACCCTGTTTCTGCCCAACAGTGCATCCAGGTGAAATAGCCTCCATTGGTAATCGGCGTATCTGTGCTCAGCCATCTACATGATGCACCAGGAATCTTGATTCGTCAGACCAGGCCACTTTCTTCCAATCTCGATTATCTTGGGCCCATTTCATGCGTTGTTGGCGGTGACCTGCAGTGAGCATGGGGACCCCGCTGGGTCTTTGGCTGCGGAGGCCCATGCACAGAAGGTTGCGATAAACTGTGTGCTGTGACACATAGCTGTGGGTGATTTGTCGCACTGTGACCCTGTGGTTGCTGTGAACAATGCAAGACAGTCTCTGCTCCCCTCTGGCATCAATGAGCTGCGGACGACACACGGTGGGACGACGGTTCGTCGTTTGGCCACCTGTGCACTACTTTTGATACGTACTCACTACAGCGGCACATGAACAACCCAGAAACCACGCTGTTTCTGATATTGTAGTTCCAAGGCGCTGTGCCATCACAATTTGTCCTTTATCAAACTGATAAATTGGCAGCTTTTCCCATTCTGACTCTGAACACTCTACTAACCGAAAGCAGGTCCTCGGGTTGTATATGTACTGCTCTGTGTACTTCACCTGCACCGCCGTTTGGTCTCCAGGCACGCTCATTTCTCTAGGATGGGAGTGGTCATAATGTAGAGAGAGATTTCCTATCTGAGGTTGAGAGATCCGAACCCACAGCGCTCTGCGCCTTTTGTCAGGTGAAAAAGAAGAAGATAAGATATTTTGCAACAGATTTCCCTGATAGAACAGCATGAAAGAAAAGTACAGAAATATTAGAGCAAAAGTAGTATACGGTTTCCCGTTAAGTATTGAAGTTGTAAGCTACCCTACATACTTACCTGCAACAAATCAATCAAAGCAAGTCATCCCGCAGTCAACGCCCGGCCGCAGGGAACCGGGGAAAGGACAGGGAAAAGGGGTGCCTAAAAAAAAAGAAAAGAACCACACGAGAAAAATCCGACAGATAAACACTCAGTTTTCTCGCAAAACCATGTGTTGCAAGGCACCTTAAACCACACATTTGTCGTTTGCTCAGTTCCCGAGTAGGAGTCGGCTTTTTTTTTTTTTTAAGCCATAGTACCTTGTTTCTGGGCCAGTCTCATATATGTGGACTGTAATATTTCTTTTAGCAAAACAAGTTCGGCCCCTAAAAGAGCCTTTTTTTTTTTTTTTTTTTTTTTTTAATAAGATTTCTTAACATGTGTGAAGTATTTTTGCAAAACAGAGTACGGCCCTTAAAAGAGCCTTTTTTTTTTTTTTTTTAACAAAAATTCTTATGTGAAGAATACCCTCTGAACACTAGTCCCAATTATTGTTATTTTTTTTTGCTAAGGTAGCTGTGAATTGGGTTCATTTCTGGAACTTTATTCAAGATAGCTTTTGTATGGCCCTTAAAAGAGCCTTTTTTTTTTTTTTTAAACAAAAATTCTTCTTATGTGAAGAATACCCTCTGAACACTAGTCCCAATTATTGTTATTTTTTTGCTAAGGTAGCTGTGAATTGGGTTCATTTCTGGAACTTTATTCAAGATAGCTTTTGGCCTTTTATAACTGTCAGTTTCATTGACAGTATAGTTAATGGCCTCTCTGACTAGAGGATTAGGATGAATCTTAGCTTTTTCATAGTATCTTTTAGCTAAGTCATACATCGTGTAATGGATAGAATTAATATTTAGCATGCTTCAGATAGCATGGTTTGAAGTTCTTCCATCAAGTCCAACCATATAACGTAGGGTTTTATTTTGAAATGAGGTAATCTTATTTTTCAGCTGTTTGTTGCAGTTACCCCAGATAGGACAGGCATAAGTAATAACAGGGCTGATACAGGCTTTCCATATCAAAGTTTTGTTTTTCCTGCTAAGCCTTTTATTTTTTATTATTGGCTGGAGACTTCCTCTGATCTTAAGAGATTTGGTCAGAGTTTCTTTAATATTCTTGTTCCAGTTTAGGTTGTGGTCCATAAACAGTCCTAAATATTTAACATCATTTACCCAAGGTATTTTTTTTTATACATTTCTATTTCAAAGTCTGGATTGTGATTGCATTTAATCCTAGAAAATAGAATTGCTTGAGTTTTTTCAGTATTGATTTTGATTTTCCAATCTAAGAAATACTTCTCAAGTTTTTCAACATAATGTTGCAATATGAAAGTTGCTTAATTTTTATTTTTGGAAGTATAAGCGAGTGCAGTGTCATCAGCATAGAGAGCTGTAGTCAGATTCCTGTTATTATAGTTGGGAAAGTCTGACGTAAAGATAGAGTACAGCGTTGGCGCGAGTACACTGCCTTGCGGTACACCAGCTTTGATTTTTTTTAACGATTTTTTCCCATTGATTTTTACACAGAATGTTCTGTTAGTGAGGTATGATTTGATTATAAGTATAATCCAGGGTGGGAAATCATGTGCTATTAGCTTGTAGATAATTGCCTCATGTCGGCATTTATCGAATGCTTTTACCACATCCAGAAATATGGCTGCTGTGTGTTCTTTTTATTATGCCTTCAGCACATTTTTCAGTTGTTCTAGAGAGTTGGTGCACCATGGAGTGTTTATCTCTAAAACCTCCTTGAATAAATGGAATTACTGGGAATTCCTCACAGAATTGTTGCATTCTAATAAGAATTATTTTTTCAAAGATTTTTCCCATGGTTGGGAGCAATGAAATCGGCCTGTGATTTTCAGGTATTGCCGGGTTTTTACCTGGCTTGGGTAATAATATTACCTCTGCTGTCTTCCAAACATCAGGGAAATAATGTAATTCAATGGCACAATTGTATATTTTAGTAAGGGTTTGCACATACTCTTCCGGTAATGTTTTCATAATTTTATTATTTATGCCATCATTGCCCGGTGCCTTTTTATTTTTAAGATTATTAATATGAAACCTAACTTCCCTTTCACTGATGGGTAGTGGTTTTTCAAAATCTGGGGGAACAAAAAAAAATTTTTTTTTGGCCCTTAAAAAGTGTCTTGTTTTTTTTTATCTTTTCAATTTCTGGCGTTCCGGACCCAAGAGAGGTCGTAGCACCTTTAATTTGAAGTTGCTGCCCGACTTCTGCATTTTTTTGGATTCCGGACCCGAGAGAGGTCGTATCCACTTTATTTAGAGGTTGCTGTCTATCGGACGTAATGGTCATAATGTAATGGCTCATCGGTGTATATATATGCAGTCTAATTTCACACATATATATGCAGTCCAATTTCGGTGTATATATATTCTATTAATAAGAGACTGAAGCAAAAAAAATGTTTTGACTCTTACCAAGTACAGCATAGAAAAGGTTATGTATTGACCGGTGTGAGTAAACAGAGAAAAAAATAGAACTGAATGTAGAAAGTGTTGAGAATACTGAGCCTTGGCTTTATCAAGGACCAGCAAAAACTCTGCATTTTCTCACTTCCACAAAGACCTATTTGGAAATGGGTTTCTGCAAAGTCATAGATGCAAGTAATAAGCCCACCAAAAAAAAAAATTAAAAAAATATATATATGTCATAACCTCCACAGAGTTGTATGACCAAGCTTTAGTTAACAATACTACTTAATTATGCACTTAAAGCACTTCTGAAATACTTTGTACATATTGCAACTAATTGTTTATGTCATATAACCTTCACAAAGCATTTCTTTAGTTTATTATTGTCTTTATTTTATTCTCGTTTTTGTGTTGTCAGAAGTTGTGGAGTAGGGAGTTTTTATAATCCAGTTTTCTTTCAAGAATCTGTGGTTTAGAAAAAAATTAATATTTCCTTTTTTATTGCAATGTTTAAGAATTTGTAGTACTTTAGTATTGCTATTCAGGTAAATTCTCTCTCAGGCGACTAGGCAACTTGGCAATTTGTTATTGCTGAACATTATTTCTGATTCATTATGTCACTGTTACAACTTGAGTTTTCTATAATCATCTTCTCTCTGTTTATTAGTAACAGATGAAGAGCATGGGTCGGGCCAGGAAAGTTATGGATGCAAGCTAAATTGTTAAATAAAGCTTGGTCATACAACTCTGTCGAGGTTATGACATATATATATTAAAAAAAAAATTTTTTTTGGTGGGCTTATTACTTGCATCTATGACTTTGCAGAAACCCATTTCCAAATAGGTCTTTGTGGAAGTGAGAAAATGCAGAGTTTTTGCTGGTCCTTGATAAAGCCAAGGCTCAGTATTCTCGACACTTTCTACATTCAGTTGTTCTATTTTTTTCTATTTTTACTCACACCGGTCAATACAAAACCTTTTCTATGTTGTACTTGGTATGAGTCAAAAAAATTTTTTTGGTTCAGTCTCTTCTTAATAGAATGTGAATTCTGAATTTTCATAACTGCCGCATTGCGCGTTTTGATCTTCAGGTTATTTTGCAACTTTCGTTTTAAATTCTTAAGTTTTTCTTGTGTTTTCGGCTATGCTCTTAAGTATATATATATATATATATATATATATATGGATGTAAGGTCAGGTGATGCATAACATCACAGCCTCTCCTTGACAAATGTCAACCCCGCCTTCTCGTGGTGCATCCTGTTCCCACTAAAGGGGCTCTGACGACCGCCAATAGCGGTATAACTATACCATCGAGATCAGAGGAAATGCTATCCCACACTCACCAACCCGCTTGGCCAGCGTGGTGAGTTATGGCCAAACACCTCCAAAATGACTCTACAACTTAAATCTTGACCCTCAGTCTCCGGCAGCTGGAATGTACCTCCAAGGCAGAGGGTGCTAAGAATCCCCGGAGGACCGGGCTAGCCTGCCATCTGATGCTGACCTTGGCTACGTATAATGGACGCTCCCTATCTTCTGATTCAAGGCTTCTTGAATTGGAAGAGGAACTACAAAGGATCAAGTGGGACATCGTCTGGCTAAGTGAGGTAAGGAGAAAAGGAGATCTCATTGAACTGAAAAGTGGACATCTCTTCTACTATCGTGGGACAGATACTGGCAGAACTAGTGGTGTTGGATTTATAATAAACAAGAAACTGAAGGATAAAGTTGTAGAAGTTGAAAGTTCCTCTGACAGAGCTGCACGACTCGTTATCCAACTCTCGAGAAGATACCAGGCTCAGATTATTCAAACTTATGCACCCACCACAAGCCATCCTGAAGAAAAAATTGAAGAATTTTATGAGGAAATTCGTCATCAAAATAATAAAGGTAAGCAGCACTTGAAGATAATTATGGGAGATTTCAATGCAAAAATAGGGCAACAGCAACAGAATGAAACTTCAGTAGGTAAATTCGGTCACGGCAACAGAAACCAGCGTGGAAATACTCTCGTTGAGTTAGCAGAGGCAGAAGGATTTTTCATCTTGAATTCCTTTTTCAAGAAAAAGCCACACAGGAAATGGACATGGAGACATCCAATTGGGACGACAAGTGAAATTGATTTTATTATGTGTAACAAAAAAATCGTCATCCAAGGCTGCAGTGTGCTGAACAAGTTCAACACAGGTAGTGACCATAGATTGGTGAGATGTAAGATGCACCTCAACACTAAACTCAAACGTGGCAAGCTCATAAGACAAACAAAATGTATTGACATAACCAACCTTAAAAAACACCATAATACTTTCAAGTTGGCACTGAAGAACAGATTCTCTGCTTTAGAAGGCCTAACATCGGAAGAAGTGGATATTTCTGAAGTTAACAGAAAAGTAACCAAAGCTCTTATGGAAACAGCAACAAAATTAGCTGGGTCTAAGAACAAGTTGCATGTAAACAAATTATCAGGAAAAACGAAAATGTTGATGCAAAAAGAAGAGAGATGAGGACAACTAAAGAAGATGTGAGTTCCAAAGTGGAATATATAGAGCTATGCAAGACAGTACGAAAAAATATCACTGAAGATGTAAGGAAATTCAACTGTGAGCTAGTGAGGAAAGCAATTGAAAACAACCAAAGCCTAAAGATAGCAAAGGGACAACTCAGTAAGGGAAGAAAACAGATTATGGCACTGAGAAAAGAAGATGGTTCTGTAACAAGAAATAGAGGCAGAAATTTTGACAAGAGTGAAAGATTTCTACTCCAAATTATAAGAAAGGGATGATACATGTACTCCAGACATCATGAAAGGTACCAGTACCAGAGTTCTTCCAGTCCTCCCAGCAGAAGTTGCACATGCAATCAAGAACATGAAGCGGAGGAAAGCTCCAGGAGAAGATGGAATTACGGTAGACATCATACAAGAAGCAAGTGGAGAAATCGAAACAGTACTCGCCCAAATTTTCACTCGATGCCTTAATGAAGGGAAGATTCCTGAGGATCTCAGGAACTACATACCTATCAGCCTCCTCTCAGTGGTTTATAAAATCTTCACTAAAGTTCTTTCACACCGCTTGAAGGTAACACTGGACATGGCTCAACCGAGGGAACAAGCTGGATTCAGGAGTGGCTACAGCACAATAGATCATATCCACGTACTGAGAGAACTAATTGAAAAAGCGAGGGAATATGAACTTCCATTGTGCATGGCTTTTATTGATTATGAAAAAGCCTTTGATTCGGTGAAACCATCAGCAGTTACAATGGCTCTGAAATACTGCGGTATTGAAGATGCATACATTAATATTATTAATAACATCTATGAAAATTCAAGTGCAAAGATTCGGCTGTTTGAAAATACAACACACATAAAAATTGGAAAAGGAGTGAGACAAGGTGACACCATATCTCCGAAGCTCTTTAATGCCAATTGGAAAATGTCTTTCAATCACTGAACTGGGAAAACAAAGGGATAAAGATTAATGGAGATTATCTAACCCACCTTCGTTTTGCTGGTGACGTAGTCATTTTTGCAACTACCCCATCAGAGCTGCAGAGTATGATCCAGGAACTTGCTGACAAGAGTAAAGAAGTGGGATTAAAAATGAACTTTCAGAAGACAAAAGTGATGTTCAATGCTTTTACAAGAAATGAAGATTTATCGATTGATGGAGAAAAACTGGAGATAACAGACACGTACGTTTATCTTGGACAGCAGATATCAAGTGACGGTCACATTGATGAAGAAATTAATCGGCGTACAAAACTTGCCTGGAGAGCTTTTGGAAGAAACAGCACAATTTTCAAGTGCAATATGCCATTATGTCTTAAAAGAAAAGTGTTTGATCAATGCATCCTTCCAGTGCTTACGTATGGTGCAGAGACGTGGACCTTAACTAAAAGAGACATACAAAGGCTGCAGACAACTCAAAAAAGCATGGAGAGGTGCATGCTTGGTATAACCAGGAGAGATAAGCAGAGGAACTTGTGGATCCGAAAAATGACAAGAGTGGAAGACTTCATGATCAGAGGTAAATCCCTGAAATGGCATTGGGCTGGACATACTGCCAGAAGGACAGACCGTCGATGGACAGCCGAAATTTTAGATTGGATTCCAAGGGACAGGAAAAGACCCAAAGACCCAGAAGAAGACCACATGGGAGATGGGTGGATGAAATTCGAAAATATGCGGGAGTGACATGGAGGACACTGGCACAAGACATACCGCTGTGGAGGAAACTTGAGGAGACCTTCGTCCAGCAGTGGATTGATAATGGTTGACAATGATGATATATATATATATATGCAGTCCAATTTCACACACACACACACACACACACACACACACACACACACACATATATATATATATGGGATGTAAGGTCAGGTGATGCGTAACCTCACAGCCTCTCCTTGACAAATGTCAACCCCGCCTTCTCGTGGTGCATCCTGTTCCCATTAAAGGGGCTCTGACGACCGCCAATAGCGGTATAACTATACCATCGGGATTAGAGGAAATTCTATCCCACACTCACCAACCCGCTTGGCCAGCGTGGTGAGTTATGGCCAAACCCCTCCAAAATGATTCCACAACTTAAATCTTGGCCCTCAGTCTCCGGCAGCTGGAATGTACCTGGCCAAGGCAGCGGCCAGTGCGACATGAAGGCAGAGGGTGCTAAGAATCCCCGGAGGACCGGACTAGGCTGCCATCTGATGCTGACCTTGGCTACGTATAATGGACGCTCCCTATCTTCTGATTCAAGGCTTCCTGAATTGGAAGAGGAACTACAAAGGATCAAGTGGGGCTAAGTGAGGTAAGGAGAAAAGGAGAAGATCTCATCGAACTGAAAAGTGGACATCTCTTCTACTATCGTGGGACAGATACTGGCAGAACTAGTGGTGTTGGATTTATAATAAACAAGAAACTGAAGGATAAAGTTGTAGAAGTTGAAAGTTCCTCTGACAGAGCTGCACGACTTGTTATCCAACTCTCGAAAAGATACCAGGCTCAGATTATTCAAACTTATGCACCCACCACAAGTCATCCTGAAGAAGAAATTGAAGAATTTTATGAGGAAATTTGTCATCTAAATAATAAAGGTAAGCAGCACTTGAAAATAATTATGGGAGATTTCAATGCAAAAATAGGGCAACGGCAACAGAATGAAACTTCAGTAGGTAAATTCGGTCACGGCAACAGAAACCAGCGTGGAAATACTCTAGTTGAGTTTGCAGAGGCAGAAGGGTTTTTCATCTTGAACTTCTTCTTCAAGAAAAAGCCACACAGGAAATGGACATGGAGACATCCAAATGGGACGACAAGTGAAATTGATTTTATTATGTGTAACAAAAAATTCGTCATAGAAGACTGCAGTGTGCTAAACAAGTTCAACACAGGTAGTGACCATAGATTGGTGAGATGTAAGATGCACCTCAACACTAAACTTGAACGTGGCAAGCTCATAAGACAAACAAAATCTATTGACATAACCAACCTTAAAAAACACCATAATACCTTCAAGTTGGAACTGAAGAACAGGTTCTCTGCTTTAGAAGGCCTAACATCGGAAGAAGTGGACATCTCTGAAGTTAACAGAAAAGTAACCAAAGCTCTTATGGAAACAGCAATAAAATTAGCTGTGTCTAAGAACAAGTTGCATGTAAACAAATTATCAGGAAAAACGAAAATGTTGATGCAAAAAAGAAGAGAGATGAGGACAACTAAAGAAGATGTGACTTCCAAAGTGGAATATATAGAGCTATGCAAGACAGTAAGAAAAAGTGTCACTGAAGACATAAGAAAATTCAGCTGTGAACTAGTGAGGAAAGCAATTGAAAACAACCAAAGCCTAAAGATAGCAAAGGGACATCTCAGTAAGGGAAGAAAACAGATTATGGCACTGAGAAAAGAATATGGTTCTGTAACAAGAAATGGAGGCGAAATTTTGACAAGAGTGAAAGATTTCTACTCCAAATTATATGAAAGGGATGATACATGCACTCCAGACATCATGAAAGATACCAGTACCAGAGTTCTTCCAGTCCTTCCAGCAGAAGTTGCACATGCAATCAAGAACATGAAGCGGGGAAAAGCTCCAGGAGAAGATGGAATTACTGTAGACATCATACAAGAAGCAAGTGGGGAAATCGAAACAGTACTCGCCCAAATTTTCACTCGAAGCCTTAATGAAGGAAAGATTCCTGAGGATTGGAACACCGCTACAATGATCCTGCTACATAAGAAAGGTGACATTCAGGATCTCGGAAACTACAGACCTATCAGCCTCCTATCAGTAGTTTATAAAATCTTCACTAAAGTTCTTTCACACCGCTTGAAGTTAACACTGGACATGGCTCAACCGAGGGAACAAGCTGGATTCAGGAGTGGCTACAGCACAATAGATCATATCCACGTACTGAGAGAACTAATTGAAAGAGCGAGGGAATATGAACTTCCATTGTGCATGGCTTTTATCGATTATGAAAAAGCCTTCGATTCGGTGAAACCATCAGCAGTTACAATGGCTCTGAAAACCTGCGGTATTGAAGATGCATACATTAATATTATTAATAACATCTATGAAAATGCAAGTGCAAAAATTCTGCTATTTTAAAATACAACACACATAAAAATTGGAAAAGGAGTGAGACAAGGTGACACCATATCTCCGAAGCTCTTTAATGCCACATTGGAGGGTGTTTTTCAGTCGCTGAGCTGGGAAAACAAGGGGATAAAGATTAATGGAGATTATCTAACCCACCTTCGTTTTGCTGATGACGTAGTCATTTTTGCAACTACCCCCATCAGAGCTGCAGAGTATGATCCAGGAACTTGCTGACAAGAGTAAAGAAGTGGGATTAAAAATGAACTTTCAGAAGACAAAAGTGATGTTCAATGCTTTTACAAGAAATGAAGATTTATCGATTGATGGAGAAAAGCTGGAGATAACAGACACGTACGTTTATCTTGGACAGCAGATATCAAGTGAGGGTCACATTGATGAAGAAATTAATCGGCGTACAAAACTTGCCTGGAGAGCTTTTGGAAGAAACAGCATAATTTTCAAGAGCAATATGCCATTATGTCTTAAAAGAAAAGTGTTTGATCAATGCATCCTTCCAGTGCTTACGTATGGTGCAGAGGCGTGGACCTTAACCAAAAGAGACATACAAAGGCTGCAGACAACTCAAAGAAGCATGGAGAGGTGCATACTTGGTGTAACCAGGAGAGATAAGAAGAGGAAGAGGAACTCGTGGATCCGAAAAATGACAAGACTGGAAGACATCATGAAAGACATCATGATGGAAGACATCATGATGGAAGACATCATGATCAGAGTTAAATCCCTGAAATGGCAATGGGCTGGACATACTGCCAGAAGGACAGATCATCGATGGACAGCCGAAATTTTAGATTGGATTCCAAGGGACAGGAAAAGACCCAGAAGAAGACCACATGGGAGATGGGTGGATGATATTCAAAAGTATGCAGGGGTGACATGGAGGAGACTGGCACAAGACAGACCATTGTGGAGGAAACTTGGGGAGACCTTCGTCCAGCAGTGGATTGATAATGGTTGACAATGATGATGATGATGATATATATATATATATATATATATATATATATTCTATAAAGAAGATACCTAAGCAAAAAAATGCAAATATAATTTTGACTCACACCTAGTACAACATAGAAAAGGTTATGTATCTACCTGTGTGAGTAAAAGGAGAAAAAGACAAAAAAAATAAAATAAAACAACTGAATGTAGAAGGTGTCGAGAATACTGAGCCTTGGCTTTATCAAGGACCAGCAAAAACTCTGCATTTTCTCACTTCCACAAAGACCTAGTTGGAAATGGGTTTCTGCAAGGCCATATATGCAAGTAACATTCCCACCTAAAATAGTTTAAAAAATATATATATAAGTCATGTCCTCCGTAGAGTTGCATGACCTAGCACTAGTTAACAATTTCGCTTGCATCCATTAACCTTCATGGCCCGACCCATGCTCTTCATCTGTTACTATTAAACAGAGAGAAGAAGATTAAAGAGAACTCAAGCTGTGAGAGTGACATAATAATTAGAAATGATTTTCAGCCATAACGAAATTCCAAGTTCGTTTGAGAGAGAATTTAAACCTGAAAATCAATGCAAAAGAAATCCAAATTTTACATTGCAATTAAAAAAGGAAATGTTAATTTTTAACGAACAGATTTTTGAAAGAAAACTTGAGTCTAAAACCCCTACTCTACAACTTATGACAGCACGAAAACGAGAATAAGTTAAAGATAATAATTAACTAAAGAAAACTTTGTGAAAGTTATATACCTTAAACAGTTAGTTGCAATATGTACAAAGTATTTCAGCAGTGCTTTAAGTGCATAATTAATTAGTTATTAAGAACTTAACTACTTTGAAAAAACAGCGCAGAGACAGCGCATAGAAAAGGAACAAGCTTAGCCATCTTCTGTTCCTAGGTACCCCAAAAGACGCTCAAAGTTACAAAGAAAAGAAAGAGTTAAAACCCGCAAAAATGTTAACAGACAAACCAATGCCTAAAAGCTGAAAAGCTAAAAAACGACAGAGAATAAGTACAAACATTGAACTTATAAAACCTAGAACCCAAAAACAAGGAAGAGAGCTTACCTCTTGTGTGACAAAAACTTTTCTCCTCACAAGAGAAGAACATGGCTGACCTCTTCCGCCACTCCCCAGACGCTGGGGGGCAGTGAGGGTGGGGCTGATGGCCTCCTCATACAGCAAGAAACCAACGCGCGGAGATTTTAACCAGAGAAAAAAATATATATATACTTAAGACTGTGGATCTGTATGATCAGAAAGAGCAGAATTAACTCTCCAGAATACATGAGAAATATTATAAAATACACGAGCAGTTTATTTAATAATCTTTGCATGTATTAAATCACCTTAGTGAGCTTCTATAGATTAATCAGAATCTTATTAATTTTAATGTTGGTTTTACTATTTTTAGTATAGCTATCCTAGTGATGAATAACTAGTTTTCTTTTTTATTTGTTTTTATTTTCTTTTATAAACAGATTTTTAAGCTTTTTTTGTGATTTTGTTTATATTATTTAATTTTTTGTTTTAATAGGACCGTCATATCCATAGCACTAAGGTTCCTTTAGGTAGTTAATAGGCATCCTCTAGCCAACTTCCTTACGGCTTTGATTGGTCAGAATCATATTATTAACTGTGTAGAAAATTAAAGCAGATCTGCCAACCTTACTCTATTATTCAGAATAATTTTTCTTAAAGTTCTTTTGATGAAAGAAGAAGGAATTTCGTTCTCTAGAAAACTTTCTAATAGTATATTAATGTGGTAATTGAAGTACAAATTGTTGCTGCAAATTCTTGAAATTCTTAGGACCTGAGAAATTAGTACATTCTCAATTACTTTGGTTGAAATGTTATTATTCCAGTGTAGATATTTAATTACTTTGAAAGGAAAATTAACTCTTTTATCAAAGAGGCTAATAGATGGGTTACCTCTGTTGAGCTTAATGCTTAAGCCTAGGAACTCAAGTTCCTGATTACTGTGGTTGGTTTTACATAAGTTAAGAGAGCTAGGATAGATATTATCAAAATCACTCTCTATAACTTCTGAATTATTTAATACATGCAAAGATTATTAAATAAACTGCTCGTGTATTTTATAATATTTCTCATGTATTCTGGAGAGTTAATTCTGCTCTTTCTGATCATACAGATCCACAGTCTTAAGTTTATATATTTTTTTCTCTGGTTAAAATCTCCGCGCGTTGGTTTCTTGCTGTATGAGGAGGCCATCAGCCCCACCCTCACTGCCCCCAGCTGTCTAGGGAGTGGCGGAAGAGGTCAGCCATGTTCTTCTCTTGTGAGGAGAAAAGTTTTTGTCACACAAGAGGTAAGCTCTCTTCCTTGTTTTTGGGTTCTAGGTTTTATAAGTTCAATGTTTGTACTTATTCTCTGTCGTTTTTTAGCTTTTCAGCTTTTAGGCATTGGTTTGTCTGTTAACATTTTTGCGGGTTTTAACTCTTTCTTTTCTTTGTAACTTTGAGCGTCTTTTGGGGTACCTAGGAACAGAAGATGGCTAAGCTTGTTCCTTTTCTATGCGCTGTCTCTGCGCTGTTTTTTCAAAGTAGTTAAGTTCTTAATAACTAATTAATTATGCACTTAAAGCACTGCTGAAATACTTTGTACATATTGCAACTAACTGTTTAAGGTATATAACTTTCACAAAGTTTTCTTTAGTTAATTATTATCTTTAACTTATTCTCGTTTTCGTGCTGTCATAAGTTGTAGAGTAGGGGTTTTAGACTCAAGTTTTCTTTCAAAAATCTGTTCGTTAAAAATTAACATTTCCTTTTTTAATTGCAATGTAAAATTTGGATTTCTTTTGCATTGATTTTCAGGTTTAAATTCTCTCTCAAACGAACTTGGAATTTCGTTATGGCTGAAAATCATTTCTAATTATTATGTCACTCTCACAGCTTGAGTTCTCTTTAATCTTCTTCTCTCTGTTTAATAGTAACAGATGAAGAGCATGGGTCGGGCCATGAAGGTTAATGGATGCAAGCGAAATTGTTAACTAGTGCTAGGTCATGCAACTCTACGGAGGACATGACTTATATATATATTTTTTAAACTATTTTAGGTGGGAATGTTACTTGCATCTATGGCCTTGCAGAAACCCATTTCCAACTAGGTCTTTGTGGAAGTGAGAAAATGCAGAGTTTTTGCTGGTCCTTGATAAAGCCAAGGCTCAGTATTCTCGACACCTTCTACATTCAGTTGTTTTATTTTATTTTTTTGTCTTTTTCTCCTTTTACTCACACAGGTAGATACATAACCTTTTCTATGTTGTACTAGGTGTGAGTCAAAATTATATTTGCATTTTTTTGCTTAGGTATCTTCTTTATAGAATGTGAATTCTGAATTTTCAAAACTGCTGCGTTGCGCGTTTTGATTTTCAGGTTATTTTGCAACCTTCGTTTTAAATTCTAAAGTTTTTCCTTAGTCTTCAGTTTTGCTCTTAAGTATATCATCATCATCATCATCATCATCGTCAACCATTATCAATCCACTGCTGGACGAAGGTCTCCCCAAGTTTCCTCCACAACGGTCTGTCTTGTGCCAGTCTCCTCCATGTCACTCCCGCATATTTACGAATTTCATCCACCCATCTCCCATGTGGTCTTTTTCTGGGTCTTTTCCTGTCCCTTGGAATCCAATCTAAAATTTCGGCTGTCCATCTATGGTCTGTCCTTCTGGCAGTATGTCCAGCCCATTGCCATTTCAGGGATTTAACTCTGATCATGATGTCTTCCACTCTCGTCATTTTTCGGATCCACGAGTTCCTCTTCTTATCTCTCCTGGTTATACCAAGCATGCACCTCTCCATGCTTCTTTGAGTTGTCTGCAGCCTTTGTATGTCTCTTTTAGTTAAGGTCCACGTCTCTGCACCATACGTAAGCACTGGAAGGATGCATTGATCAAACACTTTTCTTTTAAGACATAATGGCATATTGCTCTTGAAAATTATGCTGTTTCTTCCAAAAGCTCTCCAGGCAAGTTTTGTACGCCGATTAATTTCTTCATCAATGTGACCCTCACTTGATATCTGCTGTCCAAGATAAACATACGTATCTGTTATCTCCAGCTTTTCTCCATCAATCGATAAATCTTCATTTCTTGTAAAAGCATTGAACATCACTTTTGTCTTCTGAAAGTTCATTTTTAATCCCACTTCTTTACTCTTGTCAGCAAGTTCCTGGATCATACTCTGCAGCTCTGATGGGGTAGTTGCAAAAATGACTACGTCATCAGCAAAACGAAGGTGGGTTAGATAATCTCCATTAATCTTTATCCCTTTGTTTTCCCAGTTCAGTGATTGAAAGACATTTTCCATATGTGTGTGTGTGAAATTGGACTGCAGCTATCCCCCTTGCAATCTGATTACCTTTTGTTTTTGACTGGACCTTGTAGATGTCAAATTTTTTAAAGGCCCAGTCCTCTGAATATGGAAGTTAAACAGTGGAATGATGGAATCAATCAACACTTTTAAAGGAATGAAAGATCTCATAAACTGATATATTTTAAAAGTAATAAAATACACTGTAGGAGCAAAACATATTATGACCACCTACCTAGTATTGTGTAGGCCTTCCATGAGCCACCACCACTGCGGCTATGTAATGAAGTATGGACTCCACAAGTCTCTGGAAGGTGTCCACTGTTATTCCATGCTGTATCCATTTAAGTGCTGCCTGTAGCTTGTCTTTCCTAGTGTAAGTGGTGGAGGATCCAGATGCCACAGCTGCCAATCCTCATGGCCCCAAATTTGTTCAGTTTGGTTTATGTCAGGTAACATGGGTGGCTAACATGTACCCAATTGAGTGGAAGAACATAGAAGCCATCCTGCTGATCCTCAAACCAGTTGTGGGCAATGCATGCCTTATAACAGTGTGCCTTGTATTGTTGAAACATCACATCTCAGTCTGGAAATACTGTCAGAATAAATGGATGTTCATGGTCTGCAATGATGAGCAGGTACACTGTGATGTTCAGGTGTCCATCCACCACTGTCAGGGGACTGAGATTGCCCCATTAAAATAACCCCCAGAGCATTACACCCCAGCCACCATCCTGTACCAATGGGGTCACAGCATCTTTCACCATCTTCTCAGCAGCTGTTTGCCTGTCTATCTACTTGATGCAGTAGGAAATATGATTTGTCAGAGAAGTCAACTTTTTTCCAGTCTTCCATGGTCCACTCTAGATGTTTTCTGGCAAACTCCAGTTGTTGCCAATGATGTGTTTGGTAAGTGGTGCTGTGGTCATGCATTTACACCACAAGTGCATACAGTGGAGGGATCATTGTACTGTATCTATGGTTACACTCCTCTGTGCTCCCTGATTGCAGATCATGGTCATGGTCAGATGTGCCAAGATAGCACACCTATTATTTTGGACAATACTGCCAAGTTGCCTGCCTCTGAGCATTAAGCAGCTGTGGCCATTCAACAGCTACCCACCAGTTATGTGGCGCACCTCTTTCCATCCACTCTCAGTACATTTAAGTATGGTAGGCCCTGAACAGCTAACAAAGTTCACAATTTCCTTGATAATACTACCCTTTGCTCTATCCAATGATTATGCCCCTTTCCCAAGGGGTTGATATCTTGTCTTTTCTTCATTACAACCACTGTTTCAGTTCCGGTGGACACTGCATATGTCACAGCCGCACAGCATATGCCCTTGACCTTCACACATGTGCACCATAATGCCAAAAATAATCCAACCATCGGGTGGAGGGAGTCATAAAGTTTTGTTCCTAATATAAGATATTTTGGATAAAGTGCAGAATAAGAATGTAACTTGTAATATTTAGAGGTTGTATGGTTCCAATATCAAGAAATCAAAGATCATTACTGTTAAAATTATGTAATGCATAATTTTTTTTTTTGACAGTTTGTGAAAGACAGGAGTTTTCAATTTTTTCAGGAACTATCAAAAAGAAAAAAAACTGTAATATCTACATAGAAATTGCAGACATTATGGGGAAACAAATTTTCATGATAAAATTGTTATCTCTAATACATGGCAGAAACGTATGAATATTTAGTTTTACTGTTTTGTTTAAAGACTATTACTGTAGCATGCATATAAGTCTGTGGATGAGCACTGAGTTCCAAACATGTGTTGTTGTGTTTAGTTGTCTGTACAACTACATTTTAATATGCCATTGCTTAGCAAAACTCTGCTTCATTTCTTGCAGGAGTTAGTTTATTTATTCCTTAACTTAGGATTTGTTTTTAGCCTTGAAAGGAACTTTGCACAGTTTCTTTCCAAATTTAAACTGAGTCATCATACAGTGGAGATGGTGTATGGTATTAATCAGTCTGGAGTATGAATGAACATTACTGGGGACCATTAAACAGCCTGCTAGTTTCCAAAATTCCATTCTGAGTGTGTATCCAAAGCCTGAAGATCTAAAAGGCTTCAGGTGTCCATCGTGTATGAATTATCATCACGTCAAGAGCAGCTGAAAATAAATCCAACTAAAATTAGTGCAGGAACTTATAAAAAAGAGTGTAGACATAACTCTTGCCCACATGTCCAGCTGCCATTAGCCAGAGTAGGAGATTTGATGTGTAGGGTGGTACATCATTGAATTAAATGGAAAAGCAGCAAAGTTCTAATTTGGAAATATGATTCTTCTTTGACATGAATTATAATGTAGTAAAAAATCGATCTTTTATGACTAATAGATAGCTGTTTAACTGCCCTTAGATTACTGCTGCACCTAAGTTTGAACACTGGTTTAGGCATTCTGGGTTTTTAAAAAGCATTATGCAGTATATGTGTGTTCCTATTTGTTCCTGCATTCACATAGTCATCAATTTGTTCATCATAAATCCTTTTTTCTTCTTTTTTTTTTTAATTCTGTAGAATCCAGAAGAGAAAGTCAGCGGAAAATTCTGTGAATGTGATAACTTTTCTTGTGATAGAGGCAATGGAAAAATTTGCAGTGGTGAGTATTTTTAGTGTTTGAGACAAGTTGTAGTAACAATGTCTGATTATGTGTATATCAAAATTGGTATTGTGCTTCAGGTAACATCTTTTGTCTAAATAGTATTAAATCTGCTTGTTTATATTAATGTCTTAGTTGTATGTTGAATCATTAACAGAAAAAGTCAGTGTATTTTGGTGTCAGAATTGTTATGTCAAAGAAAAAAAAAAGAGAAGAATAAACAGTGTTCTTCGTCTCCAAGCTGACCAATGCTAAGCTTGGCCTTTCGATTTGAACAAAATTATGTGTAAAAGAGATCATGATAATTTCTCTATGACTTTATTCTAAAATTTAAGGATTTGTAAAGGATTTACTAGGAAAGATTTTACTTTTCACTTGTCTAATTTTCAGACTTAAAACCAATCTTCTCTCAGGACATCAACAAAGTAGACATATTGCCATTCCATTGGTAATATCCTTCTCTTATCATTTGTTGTTCCTTTTCTTCTGTTTCCAGTCCCCTTATGATTTGTCTTCTAAAGTGAGAATTGTTGGTATGCCAGAATTTCTGAGTAATTCCAATTTATTGTATGGCCTTAATTTTTGGATATGATTATCTGGAAACAAGATTAGATTTAAGAGACATGTTCAGAAACAGGCCATAAAATGAAATGGGATTATTTAGAAATTGTAACATAAAAAATGGAAGAAGGACTAGAAATAGAAGGAAAGGAACATTAAATGATCAGAGATGTTGGGTATTACAAATGGAATGGCAACACATACTCCATTGACATTGTCCTGAGGATGGACTGGTGTTCTGTCCAAACTTTAAAATTTTCCCCAGTAAATCCCATGAGAACCATGAAATTATTCATTCAAACTTGTCTGAAACTTTAAATAGTAATTTTACATTTTATCTGTTTGTTACTTCAAAAATTATTATGATGTAAGAGCTATATTTTTTATGCTATCTACTAGTAGTTTCAGAGAAATCTCAAGCCACTAAATCCAGCGATTAATTGTAGAAACTATTCGTTGGTAATTGGACTCTCAACTTCATGTGTTGTGTCTGAAAGAGATATTGGTGGCTGTCGAACACAGTGAACTTCTAAATCTAAAGTTGTGAATAATGATCCCATGTTTAGTCTAGACTATTCATTCAAGTCATATATCTATCCATCTTCTCCCTCTTCCTCATTTGCCACTTAACTTGCACTCCCAACATTAATTGAGGCAGATAGTGTGGTAGAAATATTCTTCACATAATATGTGGAAATACATTTGAATTATTAACACAGCAATCAGACATCTCTGAGTTGCATGTATGTCTGATTGCTGTGTTAATAATTCACATGTATTTCCATGTATTATGTTAAGGATATTTCTTCCACACTCTCTACCTGAGCAACTAGAGATTTACTTAATTACGCCACGATGGAGTGGGGTTAGCTTTGACTGACTAAAGCCAGAGATTATTCTGGTTCTTATCACTCAGATACTTGGGACTTCATTGTCCTGGGTGGTGTGATGGTTGGCTTGCTCGAATGGAAATCAGGAGATGCGGGCTTAATTCCTGCTCCTGGGCGATGTAATTTTAAAGTTTTCTGATGTGATTAATGTTATGTGAGAAACAGTAAAATACACGCAATTCAGATATATTTGTGATTGCCATGTTAATAATTCACAATAATTCATTAATTGAGGTATCACATATTTTCCTGTGTTGAGAGACTGAAGTCAGTTCTTTGCAAAATTACATGTTATGCAGAAACCACGTGTCATTTTTATCTTCAGTAGAAAAGGGTTGCTGATAAATAACATGTTAGCAGCAACCCTTTTCTACTGAAGATAAAAAAGACTAAAATACTGACTAAAAGGACTTCCATTAGACTCATAAAAGTTGAAATTACCAAGTAATGTGAAGTTTCAAAGTATGAACAAATAAGTTTTCCTTAGATTTAATTTGTTCCTATTATAAGTAAAGATTATAATAGGAACAAAATAAATGCTCTAGTTCAGAAACCACCATATCAGATTTAGTGGTGCTCATTTTAGTTTTATGGCTGTGCAGTTACTTTGAAGGAAGTTGTAAATTTATATGTATTGCCATTCTGTTTATATTTCTGTTCATTCATCCATCTAGTTTGATCCATATATGTGGACATATGAAAATACGAAGGTTGATCAATAAGTAATGCACAATCGCCTGTAACTTCCCAGTTTTCAAAGGTTGAATCCTGAAAGTTGGTGGGTATTAGCTTCCAAATGATCATTAACAGTTGTTTCTTCTTTTAGCAGGTGAAGTGTAATGGATGGTGAAATGCACACCCTATTACATCAGCTGTCGGTAATAGTTTCTCTACAAATCTGGGGATAGCTCGGCCACATCGATCCACAGAAAATTGTTGCCAGTGTATGGTAAAAAAACAATTGATTGCAGTACTGTAATGTGCAGCGATAGTTGCAGAGGTTCCAGAGAGGTGATTTTTTATATATACATATCACTAAGCTGTTCTCTGAGATTCAGAGGTTTGCTCCAAAAAGAAATACAAACTACCAGATAATTTTTACTTACTGTTGCTGTATCAAACTTCTCCATTTACAGCGATCTTGACATACAACTCGGGCTTCACTGACATCCATCACACGCCGTACACAAGACCTTCTATACTTCATACCCATAATCCTTTTCTCAGGCAGACACTCCTGAATCTGATCCTCCCATGACTTCCTTAGCCTTCCTCTGCCGCTCCTTCCTGCCACTTGGGCTAAAAAGGTTTTCTTAGTAAGCATCTCATCACTCATTCTTTCAACATGGGCAAACCACCGAAGCATATTAGTCTCCACCTTGCTAACAACATTTTGCTTCACATCACACAACTGCAACACATCTTCATTCCTCACACAATCAGAATGTGTCTTTCCACCCCCCCCGTAAGTAATGCATTTCTCCAGCACACAAATGACTCCTATGTTTCTTCTTCAGTACCCAGGTTTCACTGCCATACATCAGAGTAGGGACAATTACACTCTCATAAACAGCCATGTGCGACTCTCTAGAAAACACATCATTCCTGTGAAAACCTCTCAGAGCAGCCATGATTTTCAATGAAGAATTCACTTGCCTACTAATTTCACCATCCAATTTGTTATCTCTCTCAAACATGCTTCCTAAATACACAAACTCACTCACCTGGTCAATCACTGTGCCATTTAGACTTATATTACATTCAGTGCTACCACTTCCTCTCTCAAAAACCATAACTTTGGTTTTTCTTTTATTTATACTCAGTTTGAATTTCATGCAAACTTCGTACATCCGGGACAACATACTCTGCACCTCACTTTTGCTCTCTGCCAACAGGACAGTGTCATCAGCATACAGCAATCTGCACACATGGATATCACCAAGACATTAACCAGTATTACCTATTTTGGCATCACGCATGCATGCATCCATAAATATATTAAACAGCCAGGGTGACGTTACACAACCTTGTCTGACTCCTGCACCAATCGAAAACCATTTTGATAAAACACCATTCACTCGAACACAAGCTCTACTGCCAGCATACATGGCTTTCACACTATTAAGTAGATTCCCAGTAACACCATATTCATCCAATACCTTCCACAAAAGTGTCCTATTTACACGGTCGTAAGCTTTCTCTAAATCTATGAAGGCAGCAAAAACTTTCTTACCAACAGCCAGATACTTTTCAATCATCATGCGTAGTGCAAAAATTTGGTTAGTGCAGCCTTTACCAGGCATAAAACCACTCTGAACATCCCACACTTTCTCTGATGTAAGACCCTGTACTTTTTCAATAACGACCTTACCAAACACTTTCCCTGGCACACTCAGTAGGCTAATACCACGATAGTTCTTGTAGTCAGTCTGATCACATTTTCCCTTATACAAGGGAACAATGATAGCATCCTTCCAGTCCTGAGGAACCATTTCTAACTCCCAGCACAACTGGAAAAATTCAGTTAACCAGTCAATTACAGCGTCACCACCATATTTCAATATCTCAGCATTTATGCCATCAACTCCTGGAGCCTTACCATTCTGAAGAGATTTACACACTTCTTCTCGTGAGATCCCTCTTGAGCTTCCATCATTCACTATGCCATCATCTGCATCTATCTCAGAATCATCTTTGCTTTCCTGATGTAATAACTCACAGAAGTATTCACCCTATCTTTCACTTAACTCATTGGGCTCCCATATCATTTCTCCAACCTTATTCGTCACACAACTTAACACTTTGTTTCCCCTATATTTCCTGAGTCTCATGTACTTCCAGAAGGACTTTCTATCTTTCCAAAAAGCCAGTTCATGCCTTTCCACTTTCTCTTTCCTATCTTTTGCCTTACTGTGGCGAACCAGCTTAGCAACTTCACGCTTCTTACAGCAGTATTCATCCACACAAACTCTACCTTGCAACATCCCCAAATAGGCTTCCTTCTTTCTCTTTACTGCCTTTTCAATCTCACTATTCCACCAAGTATCACCTATTGTTACCCACTATTGTGGTGCCACAGACCTCTTCAGCAGCAGTGACCACACAGTTCTTAAAACCTTCCCACTTCTTTTCTACATCCCTCTCACGAGATTTCAGCTCCTTCAGTTGTTCTCTAAGTAGGTTAGAATAATGCTGATGATTTTCAGGGAGCCTTTCAACCTTTATTCTTTCCATCCTAGGCCTCTTCCTATTCCATTTCCTCCAACCAACATTGTTTCACTCGTGACACTACCAAGTAATGATTAGAACCAACATCTGCACCTCTCATCACACGAGTGTCAACAACTAAGTGTTTCAGATGCTGATCGTAGACAACTAAACCTATCACACTCTTTTGACCAAGAGTATGATTTTCCCAAGTATATGTGTGGCTATACTTGTGGTTGAAAAATGTATTAGATACATGCAAACCATTCTCAATGCAGAGTTCAATTAATTTTTCACCATTATCATTCACACAAGGATCATTAAACTTACCCAGAACATTGTCAGAAATTGCATTCTGCTTGCCTACTCTAGCATTGAAATCCCCTGCTATTATAACTTTTTCTTTAGCACCAAACTGGCTCAAAACAGCTTTTAGCTCATTCCAGAAACTGTCCTTTCTATCAGAGGGTTCAGAGTCACAAGAAGCATACACTACAACAATTACTATTATCTGAAGTTTTACTTTTAAATGAATCCAAAGAATTCTCTCACTTATGCAACTATAGTGAATCAAGTTGTTCTCGGCTGAGTGAATGTAAGATTGGTGTATGGAATACTAGAGGTATAAATGGCAAGATGAGTGAGGTGATTGAGGAGATGAATAAGTATAGACTGGATGTGCTGTGTGTAAGTGAAACCAAAAAGAAGGAAATTGGGGTAGAAGAAGTGATTGGCACGGTGGGTGTGTGGTCTGGAGTATTGGATAATATGAGAGGACAGGCTGGTGTAGGTGTGATTCTAAGTGAAAAGATGAAGAACAACTTGATTCACTATAGTTGCATAAGTGAGAGAATTCTCTGGATTCGTTTGAAAGTGAAACTTCAGAGAATTGTAATTGTTGTAGTGTATGCTCCTTGTGACTCAAAACCTTCTGATAATAAAGAAGATTTCTGGAATGAGCTAAAAGCTGTTTTGAGCCAGTTTGGTGCTAAAGAAAAAGTTATACTAGCAGGGGATTTCAATGCTAGAGTAGGTGTGCAGAATGCAATTTCTGACAATGTTCTGGGTAAGTTTAATGATCCTTGTGTGAATGATAATTGTGAAAGATTAATTGAACTCTGCATTGAGAATGATTTGTGTGTATCTAATACATTTTTTCAACCACAAGTATATACACACATCATCATCATCATCATCATTGTCAACCATTATCAATCCACTGCTGGACGAAGGTCTCCCCAAGTTTCCTCCACAACGGTCTGTCTTGTGCCAGTCTCCTCCATGTCACTCCCGCATACTTTCGAATTTCATCCACCCATCTTCCATGTGGTCTTCTTCTGGGTCTTTTCCTGTCCCTAGGAATCCAATCTAAAATTTCGGCTGTCCATCGATGGTCTGTTCTTCTGGCAGTATGTCCAGCCCATTGCCATTTCAGGGATTTAACTCTGATCATGATGTCTTCCACTCTTGTCATTTTTCGGATCCACGTGTTCCTCTTCTTATCTCTCCTGGTTACACCAAGCATGCACCTCTCCATGCTGCTTTGAGTTGTCTGCAGCCTTTGTATGTCTCTTTTAGCTAAGGTCCACGTCTCTGCACCATACGTAAGCACTGGAAGGATGCATTGATCAAACACTTTTCTTTTAAGACATAATGGCATATTGCTCTTGAAAATTATGCTGTTTCTTCCAAAAGCTCTCCAGGCAAGTTTTGTACGCCGATTAATTTCTTCACCAATGTGACCCTCACTTGATATCTGCTGTCCAAGATAAACGTATGTGTCTGTTATCTCCAGCTTTTCTCCATCAATCGATAAATCTTCATTTCTTGTAAAAGCATTGAACATCACTTTTGTCTTCTGAAAGTTCATTTTTAATCCCACTTCTTTACTCTTGTCAGCAAGTTCCTGGATCATACTCTGTAGCTCTGATGGGGTAGTTGCAAAAATGACTATGTCATCAGCAAAACAAAGGTGGGTTAGATAATCTCCATTAATCTTTATCCCTTTGTTTTCCCAGTTCAGTGATTGAAAGACATTTTCCAATGTAGCATTAAAGAGCTTCGGAGATATGGTGTCACCTTGTCTCACTCCTTTTCCAATTTTTATGTGTGTTGTATTTTCAAACAGCCGAATCTTTGCACTTGCATTTTCATAGATGTTACTAATAATATTAATGTATGCATCTTCAATACCGCAGGATTTCAGAGCCATTGCAACTGCTGATGGTTTCACCGAATCAAAGGCTTTTTCATAATCGATAAAAGCCATGCACAATGGAAGTTCATATTCCCTCGCTCTTTCAATTAGTTCTCTCAGTACGTGGATATGATCTATTGTGCTGTAGCCACTCCTGAATCCAGCTTGTTCTCTCGGTTGATCCATGTCCAGGGTCACCTTCAAGCGGTGTGAAAGAACTTTAGTGAAGATTTTATAAACCACTGATAGGAGGCTGATAGGTCTGTAGTTCCTGAGATCCTCAATGTCACCTTTTTTATGTAGCAAGATCATTGTAGCGTTGTTCCAATCCTCAGGAATTTTCCCTTCATTAAGGCATCGAGTGAAAATTTGGGCGAGTACTGTTTCGATTTCTCCACTTGCTTCTTGTATGATGTCTACAGTAATTCCATCTTCTCCTGGAGCTTTTCCCCGCTTCATGTTCTTGATTGCATGTGCAACTTCTGCTGGAAGGACTGGAAGAACTCTGGTACTGGTACCTTTCATGATGTCTGGAGTACATGTATCATCCCTTTCATATAATTTGGAGTAGAAATCTTTCACTCTTGTCAAAATTTCGCCTCTATTTCTTGTTACAGAACCATCTTCTTTTCTCAGTGCCATAATCTGTTTTTTTCCCTTACTGAGATGTCCCTTTGCTATCTTTAGGCTTTGGTTGTTTTCAATTGCTTTCCTTACTAGTTCACAGTTGAATTTCCTTACGTCTTCAGTGATATTTTTTCGTACTGTCTTGCATAGCTCTATATATTCCACTTTGGAAGTCACATCTTGTTTAGTTGTCCTCATCTCTCTTCTTTTTTGCATCAACATTTTGGTTTTTCCTGATAATTTGTTCACATACAATTTGTTCTTAGACCCAGCTAATTTTGTTGCTGTTTCTATAAGAGCTTTGGTTACTTTTCTGTTAACTTCAGAAATATCCACTTCTTCCGATGTTAGGCCTTCTAAAGCAGAGAATCTGTTCTTCAGTTCCAATTTGAAGGTATTATGGTGTTTTTTAAGGTTAGTTATGTCAATACATTTTTTTTGTCTTATGAGCTTGCTACGTTCGAGTCTAGTGTTGAGTTGTAAGTTGTGTGAAGAATGAGATTGGGGAAATGATATGGGAGCCCAATGAGTTAAGTGACAGATGGGACGAATACTTCTGTGAGTTATTAGATCAGGAGAGCAAAAATGATTTTGAGACAGATGCAAATGATGTCACAATGAGGGATGAAAGCACAGGAGGGATCTCAAGAGAAGAAGTGTGTAAAGCTCTAAAATCTCTTCAGAATGGTAAGGCTCCAGGAGTTGATGGCATAACTGCAGAGATGTTGAAGTATGGTGGTGACTTTATAATTGACTGGTTAACTGAAATTTGCCAATTGTGCTGGGAGTTAGGAATGGTCCCTCGGGATTGGAAGGATGCTGTCATTGTTCCTTTGTATAAGGGAAAAGGTGATCAGACTGAATGCAAGAACTATCGTGGTATTAGCCTACTGAGTGTGCCAGGGAAAGTGTTTGGTAAGGTTGTTATTGAAAAAGTACGGGGTCTTACATCAGAGAAAGTGTGGGATGTTCAGAGTGGTTTTATGCAGTGGTTGGAAAAACTACTTTTTATTTGTAGCGAACTACAACTACTTTATGATAAATGCAGTTAACTACAACTACAACTACATTTTTAACAAAGTAGTGACTACAAACTACTTTGAAAATGTAGTCACTACTTTTAGGACCCGAATTTTGCGAGATTATTCAATACACACTCAAAGTTAAAGATGTTATATTACTACAAAATATTGTATATCCCATATACACCAGACTTTACAATGTAGCATATGATATAAAATGAACTGCACAAGACTGTACAATGTAGCATATACACTGCTGGCCACCCAAAATGCAACACCAAGAAGGAAGTATCCGATTGGCCTGAAATTTGCAGCAAGCGTCGCCCGCAAGAGGCCATGCAAATGATTGACATTGCAGGGCATATGCAAATCATGTGCGCCCAGCACGCCACCGAGAAGCACTATAAGAAGGGTGCACAAGGCGGGGTGTAAGCAGTGGAAGTGTGTTGTGCTGCCGGACCTGTGCATGGGAAGCTTCCTGATGCCTCGTCACAGAATACGGCAATCATTCCAGCACGTTTCGGAGTTCGACAGAGGACAAATAGTGGCTTATCGCGACAGCGGTTTATCGTACCGGGATGGCATCCGGCCACAGTGAGGTGAGTATGGATTCGGTGGGTGCAGGAGGGACGGACAGACGTGAGCGATTGCTGTAGCCGCAGCACATCACCGAGTGAGAGGACCGGCATGCTATGCGGGGGGCATTGACGGCTCGCACCGCCACATCACGAACGTTAGCGCACGAATTAGAGTGTGTTGCGCAACAACCTGTGTCAGCACGTACCGTTCGACGTCGTCTGCAGGAGCGGGGACTTGTCGCACGGCGCCCATTGCTCCGATTACCATTGACATTACACCACCGGCGAGTGCAGCGGCAGTGGGCCGTTGAACGGCGCACCTGGACTACGGAATGGCACGACATTGTCTTCTCCGACGAATCCCGCTTCTGCCTGCAACACCACGATGGTCGGATCCGCGTGTGGCGGCACAGCTGTGAGAGACTGTATGACGCCTGCATTATGCATCGCCATACTGGTCCGTCGCCTGGCGTTACGGTTTAGGGAGCAATTGGATATGACAGCCGCACCCCTCTGGTACGCATCACCGGTACACTCAACAGCTACCGCTACATCTCCGACGTTTTGGAGCCTGTAGTCCTCCCTTACCTTCAGGACCTGCCAGCGGCCACGTTTCAACAGGACAATGCGCGCCTGCATCGTTCAACAATTCTTCACGGCCCACCAGGTGTCGCTGCTGCCGTGGGCCGCCTGTTCTCCCGATATGTCGCCCATCGAACACGTCTGGTCGCTGATTGGCAACCGAGTAGCCTGGCAAGCGCCACCCGCTACTACGCCTGATGAACTGCGGCAACGTGTGGAAGCAGCCTGGACCGACATACCCCAAGCCCACATCTAAAGCCTCTTTCGTTCGATGCCGCGCCGTGTAGCGGCCGTTATTGCCAACCATGAGGGCCACACGAACTATTGATGTCTGCGTGTTCCTCAAGTCGCACGGGCCTGTAAGCTTAACCGTTTCATCTTTGTATCTGTTGTTATGTGTCCAGTAAATCTGGCTTTGCTATCTCGTGTCCTTCTTGGTGTAGCCTTTTGGGTGTGGCCAGCAGTGTAGAATATAGCATAGCATATAAAAACTTGGTTATGACATATAATTAGGGTTACCAGTCGTCCGGGATTAGTAATGACGTCCGGGGCTGTGTCCGGGATTGAAAAAAGTCCGGGATTTTTAAATGAGTGGTTATAAAGGCAGCGAAAAATACACATAACTAATTATTTCTTTCATTGCTATTAGTACTGAAAAATTTGACTTACCTCTATGTGCAATTTCAAATTAGAGACGGATGACTTTGAAACCGACAGCTTCTTATTTAACGGGCAAAGTTTGCACGTGACTGAAAATTTCCTGTTTACTTGCTTCTCGAGCACTGTGAAATAATTATTATACGCCGACCAAGGCAGTTCAATTCTTTCTTCATCAAGCTGGACAGTAGGTGCCATATTTCAGGAAAAGGAATTTATAATCACCTGGAAACATAAGTTAAATAAGTCTTCGAAGCAAGGAAAGCAAACACGTTCGTATTCACACGAGACGAAAACGACAACGAGACAAGTGTTGGTGTTGCCGACCTTGAAACACCAAATGTTCTTATTCCGAGACCTTCGTTCGTCATAACCTGTCCATTTTAATCCGCTCCATGGCCATTATCATGAAAGAAATGCTCGCTAGATGGCGATACTTAGCGCTGATGCTGTGCAGTTCAAACGAGGAGTATTGGCATTGTGTCGCCAACACACGTGACGATCAAGTGATATGTAGAAGGGCACCTTGTTTGTTTACTGAAGTAACGTTAAAAGTAGTGTCGAAACTTGCTACAAACTACAGAGGTTTGCATTGCGCTACTCGCTACACTACTTTTTTGTTAAAGTAGCGCGTTACACTACAAACTACGCGGAAAAGTAGCGACTACAGTAGTTTCGCTACTTGTAGCGCACTACTTCCGACCACTGGTTTTATGCCTGGTAAAGGCTGCACTAACCAGATTTTTGCATTACGCATGATGATTGAAAAGTATCTGGCTATTGGTAAGAAAGTTTTTACTGCCTTCATAGATTTAGAGAAAGCTTACGACCGAGTCAATAGGACACTTTTGTGGAAGGTATTGAATGAATATGGTGTTACTGGGAATCTACTTAATAGTGTAAAAGCCATGTATGCTGGTAGTACAGCTTGTGTACGAGTGAATTGTGTTTTATCAAAATGGTTTTCCATTGGTGCAGGAGTTAGACAAGGTTGCGTAATGTCACCATGGCTGTTTAATATATTTATGGACGCATGCATGCGTGAGGCCAAAATAGATAATAGTGGTTTATATCTTGGTGATATCCGTGTGTGCAGATTGCTGTATGCTGGTGACACTGTCCTGTTGGCAGAGAGCAAAAGTTAGTTGCAGAGTATGTTGACTCGGATGCACGAAGTTTGCATGAAATTCAAACTGAGTATAAATAAAGGAAAAACCAAAGTTATGGTTTTTGAGAGAGGAATGGGTAGCAGTAAATTTAATGTAAGTATAAATGGCATTGTGATTGACCAGGTGAGTGAGTTTGTGTATTTAGGAAGCATGTTTGACAGAGAGAACAAGTTGGATGGTGAAATCAGTAGGCGAATGAATTCTTCTTTAAAAGTCATAGCTGCTCTGGGAGGTTTTCACAGGAATGATGGGTTCTGTAGAGAGTCCCGCATGGCTGTGTATGAAACTGTAATTGTTCCTACTCTGATGTATGGGAGTGAAACCTGGGTACTGCAGGAGAAACATAGGAGTCGTTTGTGTGCTGGAGAAATGCGTTACTTAAGTGGGGGTTTGTGGCAAGACACGGTCTGATTGTGTGAGGAATGAAGATGTATTGCAGTTGTGTGATGTAAAGCAAAATGTTGTTAGCAAGGTGGAGACCAATATGCTTCGGTGGTTTGGCCATGTTGAAAGAATGAGTGATGAAATGCTTACTAAGAAAATATTTTCAGCCCAAGTGGCAGGAAGATAAGGCAGAGAAAGGCCAAGGAAGACATGGGTGGATCAGATTTAGGAGTGTCTGCATGAGAAAAAGATTATGAGCATGATGTATAAAAGATCTTGTGTATGGCGTGTAATGGGTATCAGTGAAGCACGAGTTGTATGTCAAGATCGCTGTAAATGGTGAAGTTTGATACGACAACAATAAGTAAAAATATCTGGAAGTTTGTATTTCTTTTTGGAGCTAACCTCTGAATCTCGGAGAACAGCTTAGTGATATGTATGTAAGTTGTTCATCTTTTCACTTAAAATCACACCTACACCAGCCTGTCCTCTCCCATTTTCCAGTACTCCAGACCGCACCCTCACCATTCCATTAACTTCTTCTATCCCAATTTCCTTCTTTTTGGTTTCACTTACACACAGCACATCCAATCTATACTTATTCATCTTTTCAATCACCTCATTCATCTTGCCATTTATACCTCTAGTATTCCATGCGCCAATTTTACACTCACTCAGCCGAGATCTTTCTGATTTTCCTACATCCAGTTCCAGGTCGATACCGTGGTGGACCGTCCTTCTCATGTGTGGGGTAGGTCCACCATATCCCACACTTGAGTTCATTTTTGCATTTCTTTTTGTCTTTTTAATCAGGTAAGTACATCAGTGTGGGGGATTAGCCCACAGCTGACGGTTCCAGTTTGTCATTCAACCTAAGGACTCTGGAACAAAACCCATTGAGTTGGGGTCTTTTCGCCAATGTCTCACAGAACTAGCTGGCACCTCTCCAAGATTCACAGAGGTCCTAGTAGCTGTTCTGTGTGCCATTGCCCACAGAGCGCCACGAGGAGGCAATCCCATCTCTCACTAAGACCGCATTCAGGATAAACCACGATGCGGCAAACCGACTACTGTGACAACCACTGCATTGAGAAGCTGATTCATGGTAACAGATGCATTACCACTTCCCAACTTATGGACTGCCTTGGCATGTCAAAGGGAAGTGTTTTAACAGTGGTAGAATGGTTAGGATACCAGAAAATCTGTGCTCGTTGGGTACCATGGCTCCTCACAAAAGAGATGAAGAGAATTCGGAAAGAGGTGTGTGACGATCTTCTTGGACATTTCGCTGGTGACTTTCCACAATGTTTTCATGGTGTGATAACAGGTGATGAAACATGGCTGTTTCATTATGACCCACAGAACAAACGTCAGTCAATGGAGTGGAAGCATGTGGGATCACTGCGGAAAAAGAAGCCACGACTTTCAAGGTCATCAAAAAATTGATGGCCACATGTTTTTGGGATCGTCAGGCGTCATCTTCATCGACTTCCTGAAAAGTGGGACTACCATTACCAAAGAGCAGTGATGGAAAGTTTATGCCAGTTTCATTATCTTGCGCCAAACTGCTACAAATTACGAAAAAAATGTATATTTGCGCCCCACTGCGCCGAAACGACAATCTACAGTAAAAACTGTAGAGCGAAAAAAATGCTGTTTTAAATTGTGAATCGAATGACGCTTTTTCAAGGTCTATGCGTAATTTGGTTAAACATATAACGACGCTTAATAAACACGTACCGCCAATCTCAACATTTTGAAATGTTTTTCACCTACCTTCTAATTCGTTGTTTTTTCGGCATAAGTTATGAATAGGTTTCACGATGTAGGTGGAGCTTATGGAGAAGGAGTTTTGTTGTAATCACGTGCTATGTAGGAGAAACATTGCTGTACGTTATGAAATCCTGATGAAGATTGTTTACAAATGGTTTATGGTCTTTCGGAGTGTTGTGCCGTTGAGATTGTTTATATGTTGTTTCCTGCTCTTTGGGATGACACAGTTATTTTGTTCTGGGTGAGGTGCGCAATTACGTAAATACAGCGTAAGGTCAGTCGTTAGCTATTTCGTTGGCACAGAAGATGGCTCTCCAGTGACAGGATGGCTCTCCGGTGACAGGATACGATGGTTCTGTTTCTAAAGGATTCATAGGTATTCAGAGATGCCAACTTTTACGGATTTTCCGTAGTTGTACGGATTTTCACTGCATTTTACGGTTTTATGGAGTCACCCAGAAACTACGGAAAAGCGCACGCATGATCCCTGCACGCAATTCTCGATTTTTTACTGTCTTTTGGTCGAAAAAACACACTTTACAGGTAGTCCCTATACGCCTTCGATGTTGTGACTTCCCCTGCCAATGGAGGCGGAGCTTCTTCTTTTATGCTGTTTGTCACGTGATTCCCCGTACAGCCATTTGAGGGTACCGTGGGCAAAAGCCGAGAGGGAGCTCAGCTCAGCGCCTTTTGCAAACTCTTTACATTGATTACATGTGGCTTGTGAAAATTTTGGTGCAAACATTTTAACCCTTTCCACTCTACTGCCGGGTGACACCTGTCATTACGAAATTACTGAATATGACACCTCTATATCTTGCATGTTGGCGCTTCAGAGACATTTTTTTTCGTCGAATAGATTTGGTGTCACTTGCCATGGCGATGATAGCTCGCATGTTGGGGCTCATGAAACATTTCTTTTTCATCGAATAGAGAAAAAGAAACATCATCTGCGTGTCGGGTGTCACTCGCCATGTGAATTATGCCTCTATAGCTTGCATGTCTGCGCTCGCAAAGAATTTATTTTTCACCGAATAGGTCGGGTGTCATCTGTCACGCCTATGATGCCTCTATAGCTCGTATGTTGGGGTTTGCGAGACATTCCTTTTTGGCCGAATATGTCGAGTGTCACCCTCCATGCCAATGACGCCTCTATAGCTCGCATGTCGGTGCTTCCGAGACTTTTTTTTTTCACCAAAAAGGTCAGGAGTTACTTGCCATGCCTGTGACGCATTTATAGCTCGTATGTCGGGGCTGGCGAGCCAAAGCTGAGCTTTCACTGCTAGGTTGTAGCCTCTACTGTAGAAAAAAAAAAAATAATAATAATAAAAAATGAGTGCTGGGTGAGTATGGGTGAAAAGTTAGTTTAGTGGAAAGGGTTAATTTAGAGTAAAATGAAGTGAAACAGCTGTGACAACAAAACGAACGAAGTCAGATAAAACTTATCGTAACGTTTTGTAAGCCATGTGGCTGCGATTTTAGCGTAGCACATGGCTGCCGCGATTATTGTAGGCGTCGTGCAGAGAGCAAGAAGCACAAAGATCATGTCAAGAGACTAAATGGAGATATGAGTAAAATTAATGTAACAAAAAAACTTATGGCAGCTTATAAAAAAATCCTGGAAAAAATATCAAAAGCGGATTAGCGCTGGAAAAATGCAGTAAAATAAGTGAAAAGGAGAAGAAGAAATTGAATGTTCACAAGGTGATTTGAAGCAGGAAGAAACTGAACTTTTGCAGCAGTTGGATTCCTCTCAGAAAATGTTACACAATGCTGAGATGAACATTGAATGTGGCATAAAAAAAGAGACATGAGTGCAATATAAAGTGTACTATTAAAAGAAGCAAAACAAAACGTTGCTAACTATCTTTAAAAAAAAAAAAAATAGAAGTGAGCAATTAAATATTGAGAAAAGCAGCAAAAAATAAACATTTTTTGTAAAATAAATGATTATTAATAGAATTCTGGTATGGTTACAAATTTTTTTATCTATTTGAAAACTAAAATCTTTGCATATGTGTATGTGTATTTCAATGCAAGATGTTTTAAATTTGAGTAGGGTGCGTCTAGTTCCAAAACATTTTTTGCTTAAGAGTTTGTTCTATCTACTAATATTGTACCTGCTCCAAAAAAACGTTTTCTTACACCAAAAATGTGTTTTATCTGCTCCAAAAATGCATTTTGTTGCTCCAAAAATGTATTTCACCTGCTCTAAAAAGGTATTTTACCTGCTCCAAAAACGCATTTTGCTGCTCCAAAAATGATTTTGCTACTTTCCATCACTGAAAAAGCAATTATTGTTCATCCTTGGAGAAGCTCAGGCATGCCATCAGAACTAAGAGACCACACTTGCAAGCCAAGGACAAAACTGTATCACGATAATTCGAGACCGCACAGATGACAGTTCAGAAAGGGACTCGACTGGGCTGGACGCTGGTCCACAACCACCGTACAGCCCAGACTTGGCACCATCAGATTTTTGTCTGTTTGGTTGTCTGAAGGCATATTTACATGGGAAAGCATTTCAGAGTGACGCAGAACTCATTGCGTGTATCAGGAAGTGGTGTGATGACCAACCTCTGGAGTTCTACTAACGTGCATTCTTGTCATGGAAACAACATTGGCTGCAATGTAGTGAAGCCAATGGATCCTACATTGAGTGACTTATCTCTAAAGACAAAGGTCCAAGGTTGCTACCCACCAATTTTCATGATATTCGACCTTTGAAAACTGGGGAGTTACAGGTGATTGTGCGTTACTTATTGACCGACCTTTGTAATATGCTCTTTAAACATAATACATTTATTATGCTGTAAAAATATTGATAATTCCATAGAATGTACCTATTTTCAACAGATATGTACTCTAGTTTTACTTGGAATAAACTGGTTTCCATTTTTTTTTTTTTTCTCATTCTGGTTTGAATTTTAAGAATGTAAATTTCTCAAAGCACAACATTTAGCATAGAACTGTTTTATTGCAGGTCCTGCCCAAGGGAAGTGTGTATGTGGTGTTTGCATCTGTGAAAAAGGTTGGACAGGCTTAGACTGTGGTTGCAAGAACACTACTGAGGGTTGCATTGCACCTAATAGTGATGTAAGTGAGCTTAATTAATTCTTTAGTCTTCTTTTGTTAAGGGAAATTCTAACAGTTTTTTCATAATTAAAGCATTTGTTTAATCATCTTTATTAAGTGAATTTTATTGATTGTACCTTTCCATATACAGTTGCTCTTTGATTTAAGGCAGGGTTTCATTCCAACTACCAGCTATATGTTAACATACTTATTTATAAGAGATACCCCCCCCTCTCTCCCCATTATTTACCATAGTGCAATATATACTCATGTATAAGCCAAATGTTTTTGAAAGAAATGCTACTTTCAAACTGTATGTGTATGGAGGGTCGGCTTATATCCTGATCAATAAAAAATAGGGCTGGATTTCCGAAGTGTTACATGAATTCTCCAGCAGAATTTACTGGCAGGTTTGTTTACGTTTTAGACCATGGCTTTTCGTGTGTCACTGCGCCGCAATGGTTCTCCAATCTTCTGTCAGTTTTATATTGTCAGCTGTGTCCCCCACTTTGAGGGGATCATAGCTATGGATAATAACTGACTGATGTGGTTATTCTGCTCTCAAAACATCGTCGAGAAATGACACTCCTTCCATTTGCCAATGGCATACACGCAATGCAAAAGGAGACACACTGATTTCACACTGAAGTAAGAAAATTACAGAGATTTTTCACATTCCATTCTATGTATTTTACTTCTATTCAGTGAAATATATATGTATGTATTCTTAAAAAAAAAATCTTACTCTGATTTTCATTTCACTATTTATATCATGCAGTAGCACATAGAAAGCCACTGTCTCAAAGTAAACAAATTGACAACTGCAGTGCAAGGATTTACATAACACTTCCTCGGAAGTACTTCCAAGAAAATATATATATATATATATATATATATTTTCACCCAGAGTAGAATTCCTATGGGAATATGTGCAACTATTATGATAAGTGAAAAAGCTAATCTTGTTTCAAATTGAGACCATGAAATTTCTTGCTTCCAAACATGGAATATTATGCAACCATGGGACACCATCTTTCGAACTGGACACACAGTGAGTCGGACACCACATAAATCACTTAGCTGTTGGGGTAGGCCACAGCCAATCAGGCATCTCTCCTCTCCTCTCCTGAGTTTTCACAGCAAGAGTGGATGTGCATGCCTTCTGCTCTGCACTGGTGAAAGCCATCAGTGCTATGAAAGAGCAGACACGGTGTTTTACGAAAGGTGGTAACTTGAAAAAGGATGACATGGCCTTGTTACTTCTTGGGTGAAAAAATTGTAGGACATAATTTTACCAGAAATGTTTATAAAGTCTCTCAAGAAATGCTGTATAAGTAATGCAATGGACATTACTTGAGTTATTTGGAAACTCCGATAGTGAATACTTTGAAGGTTTTTACGGAAGATAATCTCAGAAATTAGCATAATTCATTTCAATAAATTAATCAGGGCAAGGCCCTTCTTTCAGGAGCTTGCATAATTCATTTCAATAAATTAATCCTAACGCCCCTTCCTTCTGGAGCTTACAAATGTTTAGCTCCTGAAGGAAGGGGCGTTAGGTTATATGCGAGTGTGTATGGTGTATATAATTGGCAGTGTCAATCGTTTCTTATTCTCTCTCACACTATGTTTATATTATGCCACCTTCTCATTATCTTGATGTCTGTCTGTTTGTCCTCTTTTCAGTTTAGCACAAAACAGTTGTGATATGTTCTTAGCCACACGTTTTCATTTTATTCACATGACACTGCTATGTTATTACTGCATTAGCAAAATAATTTAAGCATGTAAATTGTGAAAATGCCTGCTAAATTATACTGTTATCACAGTGTTAACTGAAATCATGTACTGATTATAGTTTATTTTTGAATTTGTTTTGCATTTTGTTGATGGGCATAAAAGTGTATGTGTGTGAGGCTTTAGATGTTCTTTAGGTAACTAGAAATACAGCGGAACCTTGGGTATACGTTTTTCTGGGAGATGGCCTTAAAAATATATAAATGGAATTTAAAAATTTTAAATACTATTGAAAATGTATGCTTTAAAGAAATATTAAGATGTTCAGCATTGCAAATTATAATATATTTTGTCGCATTGCAAAAATCATAAAGCCTATGAAAATCAAACTTCTCTTTTGGTGACTGTCTGTAAAAATCCTGATTCTAGATCAAGTGAAGTTCTCACAACTAAGAATTTGAGGCCAGTGCTTCAATATGCAAAATTAAAAGTTTTTTTTTTTTTGGGGGGGGGGGGAGTTCTGGGTGCATCCATTTGAAACTGGAATAATAAATATTGTGGAATAATAAATATTGATGAAATATCTAGGATTCTATTCTGTGATTCCACAAAGTTACATCCCAGGGATTTACCAATTTTTAAATAGCATATATGTGTGTGTGAGTCATGAAATGCAAAACTAATTTTTTTATTCAAACCCAAAGTAAACAACATACCGTTCTCTGATGGGATCAGGGTTCTATTTTGGCTGCCCTAAGAAGGAACACAGCAGCACATTTTTGATTCTCAAAGTTGTAACATACTGTTTTATGTATAACAGAATCAAAGAATTATACATACCACTAAGCTATTCTCTGAGATTCAGAGGTTAGCTCCACAAAAAAATACAAACTACCAGATAATTTTTACTTACTGCTGCCGTATCAAACTTCTCCATTTACAGCGATCTTGACATACAACTTGGGCTTCACTGACATCCATCATGCGCGGAGCGCCATACACAAGATCTTCTGTATTTCATACTCAAAATCTTTTCCTCATGCAGGCACTCCTGACTCTGATCCTCCCATGACTTCCTTGGCCTTCCACTGCCTTTCCTTCCTGCCACTTGTGCTAAAAAGATTTTCTTAGTAAGCATCTCATCACTCATTCTTTCATTATAGCCAAACCGCCGAAGCATATTAGTCTCCACCTTGCTAACAACATTTCGCTTCACATTACACAACTGCAACGCATCTTCATTCCTCACACCATCAGAATGTGTCTTGCCACAAACCCCCGTAGGTAATGCATTTCTCCAGCACACAAATTACTCCTATGTTTCTTCTGTAGTACCCAGATTTCACTGCCATTCATCAGAGTAGGAACAATTATACTTTCATACACAGACATGCAAGACTCTCTTGAGAACCCATCATTTCTGTGAAAACCTCCCAAATCAGTCATGACTTTCAATGAATACATATAGTCAAGTTAAAAAAGTGATAGAAATTGCAGTAAAATATCAAGACTAATGCAGAATTACTCATAAAAGTGAAAAAATTAGTAACTGAGGTTCTACTGTACTGATTAATTCATTTTGAACATTTCCTAATAGATACTAAATTTATGTTAAATATTCAAACACTGTCCTGTTGTATATGGCTATTAACTTAAAACATAAAGTTGATAACTATTTTTCTTTTCTTTTTTCAGAAAATATGCAGTGGCTATGGTTACTGTGAGTGTGGAATATGTAAGTGCAATGATACAGACGAAGGACGTCATAGTGGCCAATACTGTGAGCGATGCCCTGTAAGAACATTGTCTTTTGTATATGTAACAAAATTATAAATCCTATTTTAATATCAATAGTCTTGTTGTGATAACATAAACTTTCACAAATAACATAATCATACACTGAGGTTCCGAAAAAATTGGGAAGGGCACTACAATTTCCATTACATGCCACCACACCCATGCAGTAAATAGCACCGTCCGCAAATGATGTATATGTAGAAATAGATATCTCCTCCGCATAGCTCAAGTAGTAGCATTCACTGTTCAGATGGCACCTTATCAGGATTTAAGCAATTTTGAATGGGATATGATAGTAGACACCCGGGAGATGGGTCACTCCATCTCGAAAATTACCACGAAATTTGGATTTACTGCGTCAACAATTTCAAGGTTGTATGTACCTGGACTACACAAACTCAGGGGGAAATCCAGAGTGTGAGACTGATGTGGCCGTAGAAAAGCCCTGCACGATCATGGATAGCGGCTTCTGGCATGCGTTGTAGCATCCATCCGGCGTACAGCATTGCATCAAATCACAGCACAATTCAATGCTGGGACCAATAGTATCAGCATTTGGACAGTGCAACATTCCATGTGTTCTATTGGGTTCCGGAGCCGACGGCCCACCCGGGTGGCATTGCTGACCCTACTACACAAGGCTGTGCACCTTGCCTAGGCTCGGGAACACTGCCATTGGATGCAAGATGATTGTAAACATGTAGCCTGGTCTGACGTATCGCAGTACCAACTGTTTCAGGCAGATGGCCGACTCCGGGTGAGGCAATAAACTCACGAGGCAATGGATCCCGCAGGCCGGCGTTGGCTCTGTTGTGGTGTGAGGCGATTTCAGCTAGTATTAATTGAGACCCCTCATACGTCTGCAGACCACTCTGACCGGTGGAGGCTATGTAATCTTCCTTAGGGTTCATTTGCACCATTTGATATCCTGCAACCACTCCAATGGGTGTGACTTCTTTCAACACAACAGTGTGCCATCGCACGTGTCCCCAGTCACCCGATTATGTCTGGAGGAAAATTCCATGAAGTTTGGCATCATGATTTGGCCCCCTTGTTCACCGGATTTAAATGCCATCAAATACATTTGGAATGCTGTTCAATGTTTTGTCAGTGCCAGGAATCCTCCACTGGCGAATATTTAGGAATTGTGGGATGTTCTTCAGGAAGCACTGCCTCCACAGTACTACAGAGAGCTCGTGGAGTCCATGGCTCATCATGTTGCTGCCATTATCAGATTGTGAAGAGGACCAGCGCTGTCTGCATTGTATTAAACCAGTTCTTGGTGTCTTGAATCATCATGTCACTGAAACCGTAGGGAGGAAGTTTCTTATCAGGTCTCCACATTGGGAATTGTTGTTTCACTTCCCTCTATTTGCTGTGTGGCGACACTGCCTCTATGTGTAGTATGAGTGATGTACCTCTGACCGTCGTTCATCTGTTGTGTTCTTGTCATCGTTTTGTTCATGATAGTGTTCGTCATTTCTTTTTACCTACTTTACCTGACGACTCAGTGACCCAGAGTCATCTTTTAAACGATCAGTGTGACGTGTCTTCTCTTTTATCATTTCTTTGTTTACCTGTGTTTTATGCTTTGTGCAGTGTGTTGTTGTTTTATCATCAATTTACACCTTTTATCCTTTCATTGTTCTGTTTTATGATGTCATTGTTCATTTTTTAACCATGTTATATCATTGTTACCATATTTCGTTACTGTGTTAATCATTGTATCCGTTATATCGGTGCTTTTTGTTTTTTTGTTTGTTATCGTCTCACCAGCCATGTACACCGTTTATTGTTACTGTTTTTATACATTTTTCGTTATGCTGTTATTTGTTTCCATTTGAATACTCTGACGTGACGCTCTTTGGCCCTTGCGCCATTAAACTTTAACCAACTAACTGACCAACGTGGTATTAGAGAAATATATTCCAGTGTTTATGGCACTTCAGTGTACCCAGGGTACACATGGGCCCCTGGAACCCTGAAAAAAACCTGGAATCTGATTTCCCTTTCTTCCAGGCCAGGAAAGTCTTTGATTTTTTATATTTTTGTGAAAGGTTCTGGATTAGTCTTGGAATTTTTTTCTTGCAAGGAAAAAATAATTGGTCGAAATGTTTGGATTGATTGTGTCACTTTGTTCTATGTCCCTGTGGTGACTGCTCATGATGACATCACTTTCTTCCATGGAGTGTGACGATGTGATGTCATGTCTTTAATCTCATGTGACACTGGAGTGCAAGATGTTTGAGTGCCATATTTCCAGCCGCCTTGGTTTGTGGCATAGCAGTTGTATGCAGTTGGAGTCACAACAGCATGTAGAAACCTTCCCACAAGTCCAAGGTGGCCTTTCCACCTAGCAAATACTTTCCTCATTGAAGGAGGTTGATATGTTGCCCATCTGCAACCAATGTGCATGGGAATACATGACTATGGAATAGGAAATCTTCAATACCATGGCAAAATTGTTTTGTATTATCAATTATTGATGTTCTAAGTTCCAGATTGTTTCATATAAATTTTATACAGAGCAGTTTTTATACAGGGAAATTTTGCCGCTTCATTAAAGCTGTACAGAGGGTGAGGCAAAAGTTTTGCAATATTTGGATCACTTTATGTCTTCATATGTACCTTTATGACGAAAGCTGACTAGCATTCAAATTATAGGTCATCATTTCCCACCGACTTTAGCCATCTGTCTGCCAGTTCTTGTCCTTCGAGGCGAAGAACTCCTTCACCCCAGATGCCACCTCCTCCTGGTTGTTGAAGTGTCACCCATGAAGGAAGTGGGCCATAAACCGAAACAGGTAATAATATGACGGGGCAAGGTCCGGACTGTATGCTGGGTGTGGCATCAGTTCGATGCCCTCAAGTTCCTGGAGTTTTGCCAGGGTCGTTTGCGCGATATGAGGATGAGCATTGTTCTGCTGTAGGAGAGCGTTCTTTCTGTTCACCAGTGCCGGGTGCTTCTCCAAAACAGTGTACTTCCGCTCCAGCTGTTCAGAGTAGAGGTTGGTGTTGATGGTCCGACCGTCTCGAACAAATTCGCAATGGATTATTCCCTTGAAATTCCACCAGACACAGAACCTCACCTTGTGCTCGAAGCGCCCACATTTGGCAACAGGTTCTGGAAGCTGGCCCCGGCTCAACCGCAGCCGTTGTGTGTTGGGATTACAGAAATATACCCACTTTTCATTGCACATAACAATTCTTTTGATGAAACGTATATCGCGCGGGTTTTCTAGGAGTTTCGTGCACACTTTCATTTGGCAGTTTGCTTCAGCTTATGTCAGTTCATCAGGGACAATGCAGCATCTCCTGTAGACCTTGCCGAGGCCCTGAAGGTGATGAACCATGGTGGTCTGTGATATGCCCATCTCACCTGATAATCTCTGAGTGCTGGTTGTTGTATTTGCCTCGTTGGCCTGGTGCATAGCCTCCAGATCCACAGTTCGCAGCCTACCTGACCTTGGCTGATCATGGAGGTTTCTGTCACCTGAGCAAAATTTCTTTAACCATCTGGTTGCGGTGTTGTGGTCCACGGAATCTTCCCCTTTCACATGACAGATGTTTCATGTTGCTTGAGCAGCGTTATGGCCGAGTTCAAACTCTTAAAGCAAAAGTTCCCTAATTAGCAGGTTGTGGCTGTTCGTCTTTTAGGCGTACCAAACACTGACAGAACGAAACAGCAACGACTACCACTTTATATCCCTTTCGACTGACTGCAGTGTGCGACTTGAACTGGTTTAAACACTTGACTTACCCACCACAGCACATGCGTTTATGCAAATATTGCAAAACTTTTGACTCACCCTCTGTAACACACACTGAAGAACACTCTGTAACTGCACAACCTGTAAGACTTCATAAGAATAATCCTTAATGCATAGTAAAGTTCACCCTAATTTGCAAAATATAAAAGTAGGCACTACGATTCTAGCAAAAATTTAAGCTCCTAGAACTTTTTGATGAACTCATGGAAACCCCCATGGAAAAGTCCTGGAATTTATTTTCTGGAAATGTGTACAAAACCTGCTGTATGAGGGCAAAAATTACTTGGGTGGAAAGTAATGGTAGGTAAAATATCCTCTATGAAGATAAGTTATTTTTAACAGTTTTCCAATTTTTCTGTGCATTCAGTTTTGTGCATTTATTGAGAAGGATGGAGAAAAGGGAAAGATTAGAGAGCTAGGGACCCACACATGCAGGGTGTAGTGGACATTTCTCTATTTAGGATGAACAGAAATTATTTATTATTGAGCGCAATGTTTTTTTGTAGGCTGTTGTTGGGACATGTGAAGTTTCTTTGGTGTGCAACCAGGGACCTTAACATTGCTTTAGACATAACAATTCTAAATTTACCATTATGTATTTTAATCTGTGCTTATGAAATTTGATGTTTTTGAAGGTTTTTATTTTTTATTTTTACATGTCTTCCATTTTAGACTTGCCCACTGAAGTGTGATGCTTACAGGAGCTGTGTTGAATGCCAAATGTTCCCTGATGATAATGATGTTCCATCTGAAAATTGTACTAGCTGTCCATTTATTGCTATAGGTGTGGATAAGGTGGAAGGTATGTCATTATTGCTTTTCATGAAGTTCTTTGATTTTGGCAAATCATGTTGATCAATCTTTTTTCCTATAAAATTTCTCATGTGTATTTTTGTTATTCTTTTAATTTTGAATTGCACTTTAGTTCTTTTACTCGTGCATGTTTTTACGTCAACAGGTTAAAAGAAAAATGCATGTTAAAAATCAACAAAAGCTGTTTTTTAATTATTTTTTAAATGTCTCAAAAATTCTAAACAGTAGACAGTGATCCACAAAAATTGGATTCTCATCTTTAATGGTGTACATAATAATATACAATATTTTTAAGATAGGTTTTTACTTCTCGCTTATCTCAAGAAAAACATATGTTGTATGTTTTTTTTTTCCTTTTGAGGAAAAAATGTACAACCACTCTTGCAGACGTGCCAACTCTCCGGATGTAGGCGGGAGACTCCTGATTTTCAGCCATTCCTCCTGCCCTCTGGATAAATGTCAAATTCTCCCAATTTTCGCCAATAATTAGCCGTTACGATGGTCGAAATAACGAAATTCCATCAACCGCCGCCTTGGATCGACGCAGAAGAAAAATATTTCGAACCGCTTGTGAAATCTTTTTCTTTCTGCGTCGATGCAAGACGGCATTTACAGTCATCAGTATTGTACTTTTCCTCTCCTCATATCTGCAAAAAGAAAGCCACCCCCGGTGGCGCAGTGGTCTATTTTATGTTGGTAAGAAAAACACGCGCGCGCCAGCTGTGACCTACTCATTGTTTCACATCTCCCCGCTCCTAGCTGTGAGCCTGTTTATGTTTTCTTCAGAGTTTTGAGGAGTGCTTTTTGGTTTTGCTTTACTGTGGAGATTTTTATTTCTTGTTTTGCACCATGCTTGTCTCTTTTCCCTTCTTCGTCGCATTTTGTGGAAGATTAATGTGCTCCTTTGTTCATCTCTAATTGCGAATCTGTTATTGTCAGCTTTGTTTTATCTTCTGTTGTAGCATTTTGTGTACACTTAGTTTGTGAATTTTTTTTTTCTCATTCCTTTTGCTTACTTTTTGCGGGAGATTTTTCCTTTTGCATTACGCACTTTCGTGGTTTTTAATGTTTTATTTTATGTCATATCTTTGGCAATTTGTTTCTGCTTTACATATTAGCTGTTATTGTCTTTGCTGCATAATAAAGTTGTGAAACTGAGCGCCGGCTTTCGACAAATTGTCCGAGATGGGTCCGGGTTCGAATCGCAGTGGGGCATGGATGTTGCATACTTGCTAACTTTTACGGATTTCTGCTTAATTTTACTGATTTGCGGTTAGAAGTCTTTTTTTTTTTTTTTTTATGAATGTTTTAATATTTCGATTGCTCAATCGAAATATTTCAATCCTCTGCAGGCTGCAACCATCCATTTAGATTTTCTACCGGACCTTACGAGCGCTGTGTTATGCGATGATGTCATCTTTTACTCGCCGGTTTCGTGCGGTAGCTCTCTCTCTCTCCATGGGACTGCTCAAGTGACGTGCCTACCAGAGTTCTCCAAAATGCGTAATCTAATTACGCGTCTAGTATGCATCAAAATTTTATCAACGTGTAAAAATAAGCATCGTGAATTTTTCTCGACGCGTAAAAATACGCTTCTGGAATTTTTCTCCCCGCATAAACGTATGCGTCGGGAATTTTTGTTGGAGCGTAAAAAATATGCATCGTGAATTTTTCTCGGCGCATAAAACTACTCAGCGAAGAATTTTACCAATTTGTAAAAATATGCATCGGGACGGTATTTCGTCTTACAAAGACTGAAGTAAACGAAATAAAAAAATTCCGTAATCGTAATTTCTTTTTCCTGTGATGTTGCTTCTGTCCAGTATTGTTGTTATATATCATTTTATTCCGTAAATATTTGTATTTCAGTCTGAAAATGGAGGAAAAATTTCCGAAAACGGAAATTCGAGGGCGAAAAAAAAAAAATGCTATTAATTGTATCTGGTTGACAACTATTTTCACTATGCTTTTTTACTTTGCATATAAACATACAGTCTGCATTTAGAATAACTTTTTAAACGTAACATTAAAAATGCTATTTAGCAATAAAACTACTTCTGGAAAATTGCTCCTGCATCTGAAAAATGTCGATAAGAAAAATAGCGCTCGTGTGATTTTATGAGCTGCAAAAAATCTCCTGATTTTTAGATTTTGAAGGTTGGCACGTCTGCTCTTGGTTACTTAAAATTTTTTTTTAACATAAGTTAGAACTTGAATTTTTAGAGTTAAAACTAATGAGTATTTTGTTAAAGGTATTTTTAATTTTAGTTGAAGTGATTAGTATTTGAATTGAATGTATTACATGCTAAAAGTTTTAATACGTAAATATCGATGTTTTAACTTGCTAAGGGAAAGGTCAACCTCAAAAAGAAAAAAATGTACAACATATGTTTTTTTCCGAGATAGGTGAGTAGTAAAATCCTATCCTAAATAATATTGGATCCTCTCTCTCTCTAAAAAAGAAAATGACATGTATATACACGGCCATATCAGAATAATATGACCACCTCCGGAATCACAGTCTACTCGCCCAGGTGCATCGCAGAGTGCACGTGACAAGATTGACCACATGGAAATATAAGTGAGCGGCCAGGACAGATGAGCCACGGTATGTTACGTAAGCACAATGGGGTAGAGGTAGTGATTTGACAGATGTTCAAAAGGGAATGGTAATTGGCTACCGCGCCAAGGGTGGAAGCATCTCAGGAACAGCAGACTTTGTGAGCTTTTCGTGAGGTGCTGTAGTAAGTGTGTACCAAGAATGGGCCACTGGCACACCGAGTACATCCAGATGTCATAACTGTAGAACTCCAAAGGCCATCGACCCCAGAGGAGAATATCGCCTCCATTGACTGGTAAAGGGCAATTGATGTGCAACAGTGCAACAATTGACCATGCAAATGAACGCTGGGGCACCCAGGTACCCGTCCCCGATAACAGTAGAGTGAACCCTGTTACGTATGGGTCTCCAGAGTCGACGCTGCATCAAGGTGCCCACGTTAACCCAAGTCCATTGGCAATGACGCCTACAGTTCGCAAGGGACTGCCATCATTGGACAGTAAAAGAGTGGGAAAGGTTGCCTTCTCAGACGAATTGAGGTTTCTACTCCAGAGAAGTGACAGATACTGCGTCAGACACACGAGAACCAACACCAGGACATGCGTGTTGGTCAAGTACAGGCCGATGGTGGCAGTGTGCATGTCTGGGGTATATTTTCCTGTTATGACCTGGGACCGCTGGTACCTCTGGATGAGACCTGTCTTCTTCGCTGACTACATGCATCCCTTCATGTTGGACGTTTATCCTGGTAGTGATGATGTCTACCAACAGGGCAATGTGCCATGTCATGTCGCTAAGGGGGTGCGTGACTGGTTCCAGGAACACGACAGTGACGTTTCCGCTCTGCCTTGGTTGGCGAAATTGCCTGACCTCAATCCCATAGAGCAGTTGTGGTACTATTTGAATCGACAGGTTCGACGTGCCAACCCACAACCATGTCATTTCTGGAACCTCTGTGTTCTGCTGCAGTCTGAATGGACACGTGTGCCTCAGGCAATCTTCCAGGGCCTCATTGCATCTATGCCACGCTGTCTCGCTCCTGCCATCTGGGCCAAGAGTGGTTATTCCCATTATTAGGTAGGTGGTCATATTATTCTGATATGACTGTGTATTGTCATCTATCTTCCTTTACTGTCTGTGCATACAACCAGGAGTTGTATAATCTTGTTGCAAAGCTCAGTTTCCCATTAATAATGTAGATGTATTTGTATATGTTATATCTGTGTTGTAGGTTGGAGAAATTTGTACATTGAACTTTGGTTAAGTCACACTCAGGATTTTCCATACCTAACCACGATTTTCTTAAAGCAAGATTTCTTTTCTTGATGATGTGAGTGTGCGTACTTGTCACCATATTATTGTTTTAGGGAATTGGATTGGAACTTTATTTTTCTTAACTCAGTAAGTGGTGAACTTGGCCAAGATTTTTATTTATTTATTTATTTATTTGTTTGTTTGTTTTGGCTTTCCTGAGTGCAATTTTTGTACTAAATGTTGTAAATCTATATTTGTACTTGTCAGAGTGCATGTGTTTCTAAAAGAGACATTTCTTTTTTCTTTCTTTGTTTTGCTCAGATAGAAGTAAGCATAACCAGTCTTGTCCAAGAGTTTTTGATATTTTCCAAGTGCACACTTTTCCCACTGGGTGTCATAAATGTTTTCTGGCTTTGTCAGAAAATCTGCTTCTGAGGAAAACAGATAGGATTTTTTTTTTCAGTCATACAGAGATAAAATCATAGTTTTTTACTTTCTGAGAATTTTCCCTGTACGTGTCAGTTATGCAGCATGGTCAGAAAAGCTTGTTCTGTTTTTATATCTCAGGACTTGATATCTATATTATCTTGTAATTACATAGTAGATTACATTTGATTCTGGAAAGTTGTTGAATGCTTCAAATTGACAAATACAGGGCTCAAAATTATTAGGGATGCATGTGACTTCAGCAACATTGTGCAAGCCAGTCGTGTGATATCATACTGAAACATGGAAAACACAAGTTGATTGTGATGTAGACAGCTGAACCATGCATATCCTTATGCAAATTAGTGCCTGAATGGATAAATCACAGATTGTCAGAATGCATAAATCACACATTGGGATAAAAATTAAGGTTTTCTGGGAGAGCTCCTTCATTCAGCTGTATTTGTCATGAAATTTTGTTTCTTGAAGTCTTTGGTTTGAACAAGTCTCTGTAGCGAGTAGCGGATCTTTAAGCTATCTTAGGAGAGGGAAGGTTGCTGTATAATATCCATTGATTTTACATATATACAGTATCATCATCATCATCATTGTCAACCATTATCAATCCACTGCTGGACGAAGGTCTCCCCAAGTTTCCTCCACAACGGTCTGTCTTGTGCCAGTCTCCTCCATGTCACCCCTGCATACTTTCGAATTTCATCCACCCATCTCCCATGTGGTCTTCTTCTGGGTCTTTTCCTGTCCCTTGGAATCCAATCTAAAATTTCGGCTGTCCATCGATGATCTGTCCTTCTGGCAGTATGTCCAGCCCATTGCCATTTCAGGGATTTAACTCTGATCATGATGTCTTCCACTCTTGTCATTTTTCGGATCCACGAGTTCCTCTTCTTATCTCTCCTGGTTACACCAAGCATGCACCTCTCCATGCTTCTTTGAGTTGTCTGCAGCCTTTGTATGTCTCTTTTAGTTAAGGTCCACGTCTCCGCACCATACGTAAGCACTGGAAGGATGCATTGATCAAACACTTTTCTTTTAAGACATAATGGCATATTGCTCTTGAAAATTATGCTGTTTCTTCCAAAAGCTCTCCAGGCAAGTTTTGTACGCCGATTAATTTCTTCATCAATGTGACCCTCACTTGATATCTGCTGTCCAAGATAAACGTACGTGTCTGTTATCTCCAGCTTTTCTCCATCAATCGATAAATCTTCATTTCTTGTAAAAGCATTGAACATCACTTTTGTCTTCTGAAAGTTCATTTTTAATCCCACTTCTTTACTCTTGTCAGCAAGTTCCTGGATCATACTCTGCAGCTCTGATGGGGTAGTTGCAAAAATGACTACGTCATCAGCAAAACGAAGGTGGGTTAGATAATCTCCATTAATCTTTATCCCCTTGTTTTCCCAGCTCAGTGACTGAAAAACACCCTCCAATGTGGCATTAAAGAGCTTCGGAGATATGGTGTCACCTTGTCTCACTCCCTTATACAGTATATATATATATATATGGTATAATATCCATTGATTTTAATGGCATGAAAGGCAAACTGACATAGCCGAGCTTTCATTCACCAACAGGTGGCTTTTTCAAGGCTAAATGATATTAACCTACACAGAGAGAACAGCAAACATTACATTTGAAATATATCATTATCAAATGTAACGTTTGCTGTTATATATAATTGAAATATATAATGTTCAAGTGTAACGTTCACTGTTCTCTTCATGTAGGTTAATATCATTCAGCCTTAAAAAAGCCACCCACTGGTGAGCAAAGGCTTGGCTATGTCAATTTGCCTTTTATTCCAATAAAATCAATAGATATTATACCTCAGTTGAGTAATTTGGTGTATTTGTGCTCCTTGATTATTGTTTATCTAAAACAGAACAAAGCTCCTCACCCATTGCTTTTTATGAGCAGCCAAAATCTCTTTTCACTTCCCCTCTCCTCTTTCTCTGTTTCAGAACTTCGCGATTTTTTTTTTTTTTTTTTTTTTTTGCTGAAGCTGGAACAGAACATTTTATCTCCAAATTTACAGCAAATTTCCGTTTTTATGAAAACTTTTACAAAAACCAGTGAATTTATTACTATAATTTTACAAAAATAAATGCATTAATTATATATATATATATCCTCATCACCATTGTCAACCATTATCAATCCACTGCTGGATGAAGGTCTCCCCAAGTTTCCTCCACAACGGTCTGTCTTGTGCCAGTCTCCTCCATGTCACTTCCACATACTTTCGAATTTCATCTACCCATCTCCCATGTGGTCTTCTTCTGGGTCTTTTCCTGTCCCTTGGAATCCAATCTAAAATTTTGGCTGTCCATCTATGGTCTGTCCTTCTGGCAGTATGTCCAGCCCATTGCCATTTCAGGGATTTAACTCTGATCATGATGTCTTCCACTTTTGTTATTTTTCTGATCCATGAGTTCCTCTTCTTATCTCTCCTGGTTACACCAAGCATGCACCTCTCCATGCATCTTTGAGTTGTCTGCAGCCTTTGTATGTCTCTTTTAGTTAAGGTCCACGTCTCTGCACCATACGTAAGCACTGGAAGGATGCATTGATCAAACACTTTTCTTTTAAGACATAATGGCATATTGCTCTTGAAAATTATGCTGTTTCTTCCAAAAGCTCTCCAGGCAAGTTTTGTACGCCGATTAATTTCTTCCTCAATGTGACCCTCACTTGATATCTGCTGTCCAAGATAAACGTACGTGTCTGTTATCTCCAGCTTTTCTCCATCAATCAATAAATCTTCATTTCTTGTAAAAGCATTGAACATCAATTTTGTCTTCAGAAAGTTCATTTTTAATCCCTCTTCTTTACTCTTGTCAGCAAGTTCCTGGATCATACTCTGCAGCTCTGATGGGGTAGTTGCAAAAATGACTATGTCATCGGCAAAACAAAGGTGGGTTAAATAATCTCCATTAATCTTTATCCCTATGTTTTCCCAGTTCAGTGATTGAAAGACATTTTCCAATGTGACATTAAAGAGCTTCGGAGATATGGTGTCACCTTGTCTCACTCCCTTTCCAATTTTTATGTGTGTTGTATTTTCAAACAGCCGAATCTTTGCACTTGCATTTTCATAGATGTTATTAATAATATTAATGCATGCATCTTCAATATCGCAGGATTTCAGAGCCATTGCAACTGCTGATGGTTTCACTGAATCCAAGGCTTTTTCAAAATCGATAAAAGCCATGCACAATGGAAGTTCATATTCCCCCGCTCTTTCAATTAGTTCTCTCAGTACGTGGATATGATCTATTGTGCTGTAGCCACTCCTGAATCCAGCTTGTTCTCTCGGTTGAGCCATGTCCAGTGTTACCTTCAAACGGTGTGAAAGAACTTTAGTGAAGATTTTATAAACCACTGATAGGAGGCTGATAGGGCTGTAGTTCCTGAGATCCTCATTGTCACCTTTTTTTATGTAGCAGGATCATTGTAGCATTGTCCCAATCCTCAGGAATCTTCCCTTCATTAAGGCATCGAGTGAAAATTTGGGCGAGTACTATTTCGATTTCTCCACTTGCTTCTTGTATGATGTCTACAGTAATTCCATCTTCTCCTGGAGCTTTTCCCCGCTTCATGTTCTTGATTGCATGTGCAACTTCTGCTAGGAGGACTGGAAGAACTCTGATACTGGTACCTTTCATGATGTCTGGAGTACATGTATCATCCCTTTCATATAATTTGGAGTAGAAATCTTTCACTCTTGTCAAGATTTCGCCTCTATTTCTTGTTACAGAACCATCTTCTTTTCTCAGAGCCATAATCTGTTTTCTTCCCTTACTGAGATGTCCATTTGCTATCCTTAGGCTTTGGTTGTTTTCAATTGCTTTCCTCACTAGTTCACAGTTGAATTTCCTTATGTCTTCAGTGATACTTTTTCGTGCCGCCCCGGTGGCGCAGTGGTCTAAGGCGTTGGCCTCTGATCATTCGTCCGAAGGGGTCCGGGTTCGAATCCCGGTGAGGCATGGATGTTGTGTTTGTCTTACGGCACTGGCTCTCTCCCTTCCCTGGAACCAGTGACCCTAAATTAGGGACGGGCGACTGCTTATAGCCCATTGAGTTGCTCACGGTGGTCGTTAAACCTCCAATCAAAAAAAAAAAAAAAAAAAAAAAAAAAATACTTTTTCGTACTGTCTTGCATAGCTCTATATATTCCACTTTGGAAGTCACATCTTCTTTAGTTGTCCTCATATCTCTTCTTTTTTGCATCAACATTTTGGTTTTTCCTGATAATTTGTTCACATCCAACTTGGTCTTAGACCCAGCTAATTTTGTTGCTGTTTCCATAAGAGCTTTGGTTACTGTTATGTTAACCTCAAAAATATCCACTTCTTCCGATGTTAGGCTTTCTAAAGCAGAGAATCTGTTCTTCAGTTCCAACTTGAAGGTATTATGGTGTTTTTTAAGGTTGGTTATGTCAATACATTTTGTTTGTCTTATGAGCTTGCCACGTTCAAGTTTAGTGTTGAGGTGCATCTTACATCTCACCAATCTATGGTCACTACCTGTGTTGAACTTGTTTAGCACACTGCAGTCTTCTATGACGAATTTTTTGTTACACATAATAAAATCAATTTCACTTGTCATCCCATTTGGATGTCTTCATGTCCATTTCCTGTGGGGCTTTTTCTTGAAAAAGGAGTTCAAGATGAAAAACCCTTCTGCCTCTACAAACTCAAAGAGAGTATTTCCACGCTGATTTCTGTTGTCGTGACCGAATTTACCTACTGAAGTTTCATTCTGTTGCCGTTGCCCTATTTTTGCATTGAAATCTCCCATAATTATCTTCAAGTGCTGCTTACCTTTATTATTTAGATGACGAATTTCCTCATAAAATTCTTCAATTTCTTCTTCAGGATGACTTGTGGTGGGTGCATAAGTTTGAATAATCTGAGCCTGATATCTTCTCGAGAGTTGGATAACGAGTCGTGCAGCTCTGTTAGAGGAAGTTTCAACTTCTACCACTTTATCCTTCAGTTTCTTGTTTATTATAAATCCAACACCACTAGTTCTGCCAGTATCTGTCCCACGATAGTAGAAGAGATGTCCACTTTTCAGTTCAAGGAGATTTTCTCCTTACCTCACTTAGCCCGACGATGTCCCACTTGATCCTTTGTAGTTCCTCTTCCAATTCAAGAAGCCTTGAATCAGAAGATAGGGAGCGTCCATTATATGTAGCCAAGGTCAGCATTAGATGGCAGCCTAGTCCGGTCCTCCGGGGATTCTTAGCACCCTCTACCTTCATGTCGCACTGGCCGCTGCCTTGGCCAGGTACATTCCAGCTGCCGGAGACTGAGGGCCAAGATTTAAGTTGTGGAGTCATTTTGGAGGGGTTTGGCCATAACTCACCACGCTGGCCAAGCGGGTTGGTGAGTGTGGGATAGCATTTCCTCTAATCCCGATGGAATAGTTATACCGCTATTGGCGGTCGTCAGAGCCCCTTTAGTGGGAACAGGATGCACCACGAGAAGGCGGGGTTGACATGTGTCAAGGAGAGGCTGTGATGTTACGCATCACCTGACCTTACATCCCATAGTATATATATATATATATATTGGAACTGAGTTTAGAGTTTCTGGGTTTTTCATTTCAACTCGCAATCACCCTGAATACTTTTAATGTATTTGTCAATTGTTATTGTGTGTTGCAAGGATTATTTTTCTGCCGTTCCTTCTCATTTGGCATGCCTTAGATTTCATCCTTTTTTTGTTGAAAGACATGCTTATTGCACACGAGGCACTTAGATAGTAATAGTCTAGTTCAAACATTTCTTTGAAGAAGACAACTTCCATGTTTGTTGAAAAAGAGAAAGAATGTAGTTTAGTAGAGGCTGACCACATGTCTAATCCCTCAGTGAGTGATTCGGTTCCATCACTCATCTGGCATAAATTTCCCAGCTTAATTTCAGATTTCCCAGATTGCCGCCATAGCACTTGCAGTGCCTACCACAACATTTACATTTTTGTGGTGCCACAAATCACATCAACTGTTAACACTTATTCTGTGCACTTATCATGATCTCAGCTCTTATTTAGCACCAATCATTCCTTCAGTGCATAAAGGAAGTGCTTCATATGGTGTAAAGTATAAACTGTATGTTGTATAGTTTTTAAAAAGTCTCAACGATGGTATATCTGTGAAAAGCTTATGCAGCTTGTATAATATTGGCTATTCCACAGTATATGACATAAAAAAAATCATAAAGAACGGTTGCTTCAGTTCTTAGCTGATAGCGAATCAAAGTAACACATGTGCATAAGGAAAACAATGAAAGGTGGAAAGAGTTCACAACTAGATACAGTACTTGTGAAGTGGTTTATGCTCTATATAAATTAAGGTGTGGAACTTTCAAGAGATATGGTGTAAAGCTGTTCAGTGTAGCCAACTACAGTGTTTATACAACTTTTTTTTTTTTAATTGGAGATTTAACGACCACTGTGAGCAACTTAGTGGGCTATAAGGAGTGGGCTTTACACTGCTGGCCACCCAAAATGCAACACCAAGAAGGACACGAGATAGCAAAGCCAGATTTACTGGACACATAACAACATATACAAAGATGAAACGATTGAGATTACAGTCCCATGCGACATGCGGAACACGCAGACATCTATAGTTCCTGTGGCCCCCATGGCTGGCAATAACGGCTGCTACGCGCTGCGGCATCGAACGAAAGAGGCTTTGGATGTGGGCTTGGGGTATGTCGGTCCAGGCTGCTTCCACACGTTGCCACAGTTCATGAGGCGTAGCCGCGGGTGGGGCTTGCCGTGCCACTCGGTTGCCGATCAGTGACCAGACGTGTTCGATGGGTTACATATCAGGAGAACAGGCGGGCCATGCCAACAGTGACACCTGGTGGGCCGTGAAGAATTGTTGCACAATGCGTGCCACGTGCGGGTGCGCTTTGTCCTGTTGAAACGTGGCCACTGGCAGTTCCTGCAGGTAAGGGAGGACTACAGGCTCCAAAACGTCGGAGATGTAGCGGTGGCTGTTGAGTTTACCGGCGATGCGTACCAGAGGGGTGTGGATGTCATATCCAATTGCGCCCCAAACCATAACGGCAGGCGACTGACCGGTATGGCGATGCATAATGCTGGTGTCATACAGTCTCTCGGTGCAGTGACGCCACACACGGATCCGACCATCGTGGTGTTGCAGGCAGAAGCGGGATTTGTCGGAGAAGACAATATCGTGCCATTCCGTAGTCCAGGTGTGGCGTTCAACGGCCCACGGCCGCCGCACTCGCCGGTGGTGTAACGTCAATGGTAATCGGAGCAATGGGCACCTTGCGACAAGTCCCCGCTCCAGCACACGACGTCGAACGGTACGTGCTGACACAGGTTGTTGCGCAACACACCCTAATTCCTGCGCTAGCCTTTGTGATGTGGCGCTGCGAGCCGTCATTGCCCGCCACACAACATGCCGGTCCTCTCATTCGGTGGTGTGCTGCGGCTGCAGCAATCTCTCACGTCGGTCCTTCCGTCCCTCCTGCACCCACCGAATCCATACTCGCCTTACTGTGGATGGATGTCATCCCACACGGATGCCGATGTCTCGGTACGATAAACCGCTTTCGTGATAAGCCACTATTCATCCTCTGTCGAACTCCGAAACGTGCTGGAATGACTGCTGTATTCTGCGACGAGGCATCAGGAAGCTTCCCATGCACAGGTCCGGCAGCAGAACACACTTCCACCCCGCCTTCTGTTCACCCTTCTTATAGTGCTTCTCGGTGGCGTGCCGGGCGCACATGATTTGCATATGCCCTGCAGTGCTAATCGTTTGCATGTCCTCTCGCGGGTGACGCATGCTGCGAATTTCAGGCCAATCGGATGCTTCCTTCTTGGTGTTGCATTTTGGGTGGCCAGCAGTGTAGATACTAAATAAAAACCTGTCAATAATGACAGAGAAAATAAGATATGTAGAGTAATTTCTTAATAACAGTGTATTCTTTTTTTTTTTTTTTTTTGTGGTCCAAATGTGAAAGTATGTTTCATGCGCATTACAACAATTAAAAAAAAAAAGTGTATTGGTTGAGGCAGAGATTCGACATTTAAAACAGGCAAGCACACTTTCCACTGAGCCACCAAAGTTGAACAAATGTTCAAAAAATGGAAATTTTATTGTTTGTGATAGATACGCTGTACTGGGTTAGAAGTTTTTAAGCAAACCATCAGTAACACGAAAAAATCGGATCTGGCACACCTCAAGTCCCAGTGGTGCCAGATTAGTGATGGTCTATCTGTATTTGTTAAAAGTATTGTATCACCTTTAAAAGAATTCTACAATGCAATAGGAATGAATGGTAATTTATGTGATGCATTGGGTGATTGTGATTCTTTGTATTCTTGTTGTACAGTTGAAAGTTACAAGATAAAGAACAAGTACTGACAGCTGTCTGTATTAGTGTTCATGATAACACCAGTTTAAGATACCCCGCACGGGGATAACTGGTTTTCCAGTTATTTGGGAGCGGCGCCCCCACGGCCCGAGCTGACCTTGTGACTGGTCAACATCTGTTGTCATGCCACCGCCTGTTTTTTTTTTGTTTTGGTGCTGTTGGTGTTTGCAGGGACGGCTGTTCATCCAGCTGTTGGGGAGTCGCGGCCCCACGATCCCGAGCTGGTCTTGTGTCTCGCATTTTCGTTTTTATTTATTTTCTCCACTGGCTAGTTGCCCGTGTTGTATACTTTACCTAATCGCTACCACGTTATGTACTAACACCCCGGTCTTGTGGTTTTGTTACCCTCCACCACTAACTGTTTTATATTAACCGCTCAGTTCGTAGGTTGCTGAGATTCCGTTTAGGTTCCCTTCCAGGATTTGTCTTCTTTGGATTTCTTTTCTCCTTTTAACTGGTTTGGGTGCTAGACCTACCTGCATGTTTGCCGCGTGCGGAGACCCGTGAGGCGGAAATGGGATGTCTGGCGGCTGAGGTCGCAGGAGACCGGATAAGTGCCTCCTGTGTGCCAACACTCCTCTTCGACCCCGGCTTCGCTGTAAACGGGAGGCTAGAGACTAACCCACCTCTAGTCAGAAGTCTTGTACCAAGTTGTGTGCAGGGCTTTAGCGGCTTTTTTGTCGTATAGCACGGCAGGGTGAGCCCGGGGGCTGTGGGATCATGCCAAAGGCGTTGGCATGACGGTACCCGGAGGCCGAAGTGTCCGCCGAGTGCGTGTGATCACAGCCAACGGACTATATCTGCAACGTATAAGCTCCAGAACTGTGTCCAGCGTCATTTTCTTGGCTTGCGGACCTCCAGTTCTCCCTTGTAGGGCTCGGTGGTGGGTGGAGTAGTCTGCAGACGAATCCTTCTCCTTTTTTCCATGGGTAAACCCAAAAACAAACGCTCCAAATTCAAGTCACCTGAGCAAATGATCGTTGACAACGACTCTCCTTCGTCTTCTCAACCTACCAAGTCTCATACCCTTAAACGATCTTTAGACCATGATCTGGACCAAGAATGTGGAACCTCTTCTTCGGCAGCTGTACCAGTCGCTCCGAAGCGTCGTCTCCCCTCGATTGTTGTGAATACGCATGCTACACACTTAGTTGTAGAATCCATCGATCCGAATGAGAGACTGTCCACCAGATCTCCATTCTTCATTTCTAAAGCTTTGGACGCTGCAGTTGGCCCCTTGAAGTCTGTGAGGAAGCTTCGCTCTGGGGACCTGCTTGTCCAAACTTGCAGTGTTTCTCAGAGTAACACTTTTCTGCACCTCACTAGTCTTCAAGGCATTCCTGTAAAAGTGACACCTCACCCGTTTCTTAACACCTCTCGGGGTGTTATTTCAGAGTTTGATCTCTTGCCATGCAGTGAAGACGAATTGGTGACTGAACTTGCAGATCAAGGTGTTATTGCTGCTCGTCGTATGATGTTCCGGCGCGATGGTTCCTTGATTAAGTCTAAAAATGTAATCTTGACTTTTAACTCCCCGAAAGTTCCGACCGAAATCAAGGCTGGCTACTTGGTCTGTGGAGTTCGCCCGTACATTCCCAGTCCTCTGCGCTGTTTCAGGTGCCAGAGGTACGGGCATTCCCAACGTTTCTGTAAGAGTTCCGCTCGTTGCGCAAATTGTGGCTCCAGTGAACATGACGGGGATGGTTGCACTTCTGCGGCCTGCTGTGTTAACTGCGGTGAGGCCCATGCAGCTTACTCCCGCAACTGTATGAAATGGAAGGACGAGATGGCGATCCAGCGCCTCAAGACCCTGGAAGGCCTCTCGTACCCTGCTGCCAAGGCCAAGTTGGGTATACCCACTAACCGACAGCGCACTTTTGCCGCAGTAGTTCAGTCTCTGCCACAACCCGTGCAGACCTTTGTGCCGCGCCCTGTAGCTCTCGCCGCCCTTGCCAAGCGATCTACAGCTGACCAAGCGACACAGGTGTTTTTCCCCGAGCTCGAGATTTTTCGACTACCTGATTCTGGGCCTTCTCTTTTGCAGCCGACCGTCTCTTCCAGTTTCCATCCGAAAGCCTGCACGTGCGGAAGACCCGGCCCTCAATCCGCAAAGGTGTGCAGTGTCCATCCAACTGTCTCGGCCTCAGCGAGGTCCCCACCCTCAACCAACATTATAGAGGAACATAGGGGAGGAGAGTGACAGTTCGTCCCCAGCCTCAAACAACATTGCAGAGGAACATGGGGGGAGGAGAGTGACAGTTCGTCCCCGCCCTCTGCCAGCATTGCAGAGGAGTGTGGGGGGAGGAGAGTGACTCATCCTTTGTGTAGTTGTGTTTAAAAAAAAAAAAATATATATATATATATATATATATATATATATATATATATATATATATGTGTATATATATATATAATTCTAATAGTAAATTAATAAATTTTTATATAAACCTAATTAACTACCTTGTCTTCACAGCTTTCATCATACTCTTTTTCAACTTTTACCAAGCCTGTCTGCTGTTAATCATTTTCCACGTTTTCAAAAATCTGTGGCTGATAGTTCTTTGTCTGGCGCTCTTTGGCCAAACCTGGCCCTTGCGCCAATAAAATCCACCAACCAACCAACCAACCAGTTTAAGATAAACAGAGCTTTTGCTGTCTGCCTGTGTGAAAGTAACTGAAGAGCATTACTGAAGGGATTATTGTTAGATGTTCTCTTCATTTTCACTGAACAGTTGGTTTCAGGGTTGATCTAGGTACATCACCCAAATGAAAATGCAATACTCCCAAATTGGTTGCAGTTGAAATTTTTGGGCCACAAGCTGATCACAATTTAAAAAAAAAAAAAAAAAAATCATCTAAAAAGGTCTGTCATATGATGAATTAGAAGTATGTACACCAATAATTTCCAGCAAACTACTACTAAAAGGGTTATTTGATGTAGCTAAAGAAAATTTTTATCTCTTTTACTAAGTTTTCTTAACAAGGTTATCATCATTATTAATTAACAAATTGCTTCACTATATCATGACTTGCAGAACATAACAATGCAGTTGCTGGTGTTCAGTAAAGCAATGAATTACCAGAAATAAAAATTGTGTAAACGGTCTATCAGCAGAAGTGTGAATTGAATTATATGCAATGCAAAAATGCCTATTGAATTACTGCACTGCCAGAACCTTTGAGACTCTGAAAAGATACAAAAAATAGTTGGAACCATTGCTCTTTTAGTGAAGTGTAACCCCATGTTTGGTATGTATCTTAGTATTTAGTCAGTATGAACTGTCCATATAACTTCTGACAAGTTTCATGGGGAATTAGCCGTCACTTTTCATGCAAGACCCTCGTAAGTTTTGCATTTATGTTTGCTGTTTGGAATGATTCTTCACTTGTCACTCCTGTTTATCCTACAAGTTCTTGTACAGTCCAGTATAGGAATGTTGTTCTAAAATTTACCAGTGTTGTGTGGTAGGAGTTATAGTATTGAAACAGGTATGGACATATGCTGAAGAATTCTGCAAGTGCAGCATAATCTATGATGTCGAGTTGCATTTCTCCATTCATGATAGCATTAATAAATGTCAAAAAACTTGTTTTGGCTGTATTCAGAGACATTTCCAGAATTTTTGTACCAAAAATGGAATTAAGAGAAAAACGGTAGTTTCTTGTACACTTTGAGCTGTTTTAATTTGAAACTTTGTTAAAACATTATATCTCATGTGATTCTATCATAAAGTTCACATACCATTACGTGACCACAAGGTTCCTCAGGAAGACGCTTTGACGTCTGTAAGTTCTGTTTTACACGTTATGTAAAGTGGATACAGTCTACGGTGGTGCATAAAATTATTCAGTTAAGATATAAATCGGTTAAAAGTCCTAAAAATGTTACTCACGGAAGTGTGTGTTCAGTCAGATGTTAGTAGTTAAAACAGTTTTGTATATTAAGCATCTCCATTTTTAAATTGATTTGTAAAGCACTGAGGACAAGTCTTGATGAACATTAAGAGGCATCTGTTCAATAAAACAGCTTAAAGTGTAAGAAGAACTGTTTTTTGTCTCTTAATTCTTTTTTTTTTTAACAAAAATGTCTCAATGAAAACCAATAGACAAGTTCCTTAACACACAAACAAAAGTGCCATCACACAACCACCACCATGCTTTACACCTGGAATAGTGCAGTCTTGCTCTTAGCATTCATCAGGCTGCCACTTGGTCTTGGTTTTCCTAATGAAAACAGAATGTAGTGTGATTCATCACTACCAGTTGCAATTGTATTCATGTTATCAAGAGTTTGTGGGCAGCTGTCCACATAGTGCATGTAGTAAATGCTATATGCACCATTTGTATAACGACATTGTTTCCAGCATGCTGTTCCATTTCCTGGATCCCCGCATGGGGATAACTGGTTTTCCAGTTATTTAGGGAGTGGCGCCTCCACTGCCTGAGCTGACCTTGTGACGGAACATCTTGCTTTTTCGTCTTGTATGATTACATCACCAAAGGGACAGCTGTTCATCCAGCTGCTGGGGGATGGCGACCCCATGGCCCGAGCCAACATGTACTTTATGATGTTTTTCCCATTTTTATGTTTTTTGTTGTTTCTCTTGACACGCACCCACCTCAGTTGTAGGTTGCTGAGGTTGTAATTATGCGCCAGCTCTGGATTTTAGTTTCTCTTTTTCTTTCCTGTCTTCTCCATTTTATGTTCCCTTCTTTGTTTTTCCGAGCTGGTTAGCTAGACCTACCTGCACGTTCGCCGTGTGCGGTGACCCGTAAGGTGGAAAAGGGGAGGCTGGGGTGTTGTTGTCGCCAGTTGCCAACACTCCTCTTTGCCCCCTGCTTCACTATAAACGGGTGGCTAGGAAGTAACCCACTCCTAGTCAATGAGGTCTGTGGCCGAGTGGAGTCCAGACCTCTAACGGCTTGTCGTTTCATATGACAGGGCGAGTCTGGGGGATAGGGTGGGCTTGCCAAAAGGGTGTTCCCCAGGCACGGAAAAGTCTGGGTGCACGCCGAGCGCATGTCTGCCCTATCAACATGCTATATCCGCTTCCTATCCCTAGAGCCGTGTCCTGCGTCCACTTGGGCATGCGGACCTCCGGCTCTCCCTCGTTGAGCTCGATTGTGGGTGGGAAAGTTGGTGGACAAATTCTTTATTATTCTTCATGGCTTTAAATAATGTTTCCCAAGATCCAACAGTTAAACGACCTGTAGAGGAAGGCTCGGGTCCTTCCGCCAAAAAGCATGTCTCTGATTTGTCGAATGCTCATTTCTTTTTTTTTTTTTGCACTCATTGGACCCTTCAAAGCCTTTGAGTGCAAAAAGTCCATTTTGGATTATTAAAGCTCTTCAATCCATTGCAAGCTCACCAAAGAGCGTAAAGGAACTCCAGTCTGGAGATCTTCTGGTAGAGATGTCCACTGTGGCCTACAGTTCCACACTTCTTAACACCACCATGCTGCTTGAGACTCCGATCAAAATAACCCCACATAGATACCTAAATACATCTCGAGGTGTTGTCTCCTCTCAGGACCTCATTGAGTGTACTGAAGAACTGAGGAGTCAACACATTACGGGTGTGCGGCATATTCTTTTCAGGCAGAATGGGCAGTACGTCCTATCCCGCAACATCATTTTGACATTTGACAGCCCTTCCCTGCTTATGTCCATTAAGGCAGGGTATCTTCACCTGGAGGTATGTCCGTACATCCCTAACACTTTGAGATATTTTAGGTGTCAGTTGTACTGCCATTCTCAGCAGTCGTGCAGGAGCAATCCTAGGTGTGAACGCTGTGGTGCCACAGACCATCATTTACCAGAATGTGTGGCCGAGGCCGAGTTCTGTGTGAATTGTAAGGGTTCACACTCAGCATCAGCCAAAGATTGTCCCAAGTGGAAGGAGGAGAAAGAAATCCAAAGGCTAAAAATGGTGGAAAATATTTCCTATCCTGAGGCCAGAAGGAGAGTAGTTCCTATTTCATCTGACCGGCGATCATATGCATCAGTGGTAGTTGTCAAATCTACGGTTGGCATTCAAACCGACATTGAGATCCCCCCCCCCCCTCCTAAATGTCCCTACAAGCTTGACGATTTCATCGCAGCTGGGCTGGAGGCACTCCAGTCTTGAGCTAGGGGTCTGAAAGCGGCACCCACCACTTCGCCGAAGCATACTCACCCCACCACCAGCAAGGGAACTCAGGCCATTTCTTCTGGCAAAAACACCTAAGCTAAGGACAACAAGAACTTTTCTTCTCCAAAATCTCAGCAAACTACTCAACGGCAAGCGCATCCCGTTAAGACACTTGGGACAAAGCATGCTCCCATCTTGGCCCCTGGTCACACGCCCCCAAATCTGGGGGAACACTCGTCAGAGGAGATGGAGAGCTGACCTTGTTTGAGCATTTCCTTTTTCATCTCACTTTTAACCATGGCTTCAATCATTCAGTGGAACTGTCGAGGTTTTCGGACGAGTTTTGATGACATGAAACATCTGCTTTCGTTGCACTTTCCAGTGTGCCTTTGTCTAAAGGAGACAAAACTTAAACCATCAGACCTGCTTTCGGTTCGAGGCTACAGTGCATTTCGGACAGATAACATATCGGGAGATATAGCTTGGGGGGGGGGGGGAGTTGCTATTCTTGTCCCTCACAGGGTTCCGGTCTCTTCTGTTGTGGTATCGACAACTGTGCAGGCCCTCATGGTTCGTATTTCTGTGCCTCTTACTGTCTGCAGTGTCTATCTGCCGCCGGATGAGGATGTGAGCGTCTCTGTCCTGGAGAGCTTGGTTGATCAGCTGCCTTCACCCTTTCTTCTACTGGGTGACTTCAATGCCCATCATCATTTGTGGGGTAATGTCAACATCAGCACGAGAGGTCGTCGCATAGTCTCTTCTGTCCTCGGCTTCTTTGTGTCTTTTTAACACCGGTGCTGACACGTACTTCCATGAGCCAACAAGATCCTTCAGTGCGATCAATTTGACCTTGGGATCACCATCGATTATTGCTGATTGGTCGTGGACGGTGTGTAACGACCTCCACGGGAGTTACCATTTTCCAATTGTGCTCTCGCATCATGCGATAATGCCATCTTCTGCCTCCCACCCTCCTCGATAGCGGATGAAGCGTGCCGGATGGGGGAGGTCTTCACATCGTCTGCAGTGATATCTTCTGCCATGGTGACCCAAGAGTCAATCGACGCAGCTGTTCTTGATGTCTCAAATTGCATTATTCAGGTGGCTAATCTTTCTATACCAAACACATCTACGACGCTCCCCAGAAGTCTGAAGCCTTGGTGGAACCCTGAATGCGCAGCAGCTAGGAGAGCTCAGCATAAGGCCTGGTCTACGTTTCAGCGTTATCCAACCGATGCCAATCTCGTAACATTTAAATGAGCAAAATCCTATGCTCGGTTGGTGCGTCGACGTAGCAAGAGGGAGTCTTGGATTCAATATGTTTCATCTCTCACTTCACGTGCCAGTTCGAAAAGTGTGTGGAACAAGATTCATAAGATCCGGGGTAACTACAGTTCTCACCAGATTTCCATTCTCGAGAGTAACGACTGCACCTATGCTGAAGTCTGTGAGATTGTGGATTGTTTAGGGGAGGCATTTGCCTCCGTGTCGAGTGATCTGGCGCATCCTTCTTTCTTTCAAAGAATTAAATCCACTGCAGAACATCAGAGAATCTCCTTTGCGCCTTTTCACAACACTGGTTATAACTTATTCTTCAGCATGGTTGAACTCAGGGTGGCTCTGCATTGTCCGGCGCTACGTCTGTTGGTCCCGATGACATCCACTATGACATGCTCTGTCATCTCTCGCAGTCATCTCTCGAGAATCTTTTAATCCTGTACAATTGTATTTGGTTGGAGCACAGTTTCCCGGAATCTTGGCGAAAAACATTTGTCCTGCCTTTTCCCAAACCTGGCAAGGCTCCCAAGTCTCCCTCTAGTTATTGTCTAATTGCTCTCACTAGCTGCCTGTGTAAAGTTCTCTAGCGCATGGTTAATTCCCAGTTAATTCATTTTTTAACACAACATCAAGTACTTTCACCATCACAAAGTGGCTTTCGCAGTCATCGTTCACCTCACGATCATCTCCTGCACCACGAGACATCTGTGCGTGAGGCGTTCGTGTGTAGGCAGCACCTGGTTTCTATTTTCTTTGACATCGAGAAAGCCTATGATCGTGCTTGGCGGCACACGATTATCCATGACCTCCACGCATGCAGATTGCGAGGAAATCTTCCGATATTTATTGTAAATTTTCTTTGCAATCTGGGTGTTCCAGGTACGCCTGGGTATGACACTCTCGGCACCGTGCCATCAAGCACAAGGTGTTCCTCAAGGTTGTATTTTATCTGTCACATTGTTCATCCTCCGCATTAATTGTTTTCTTACAAATATTCCTTCTGCGGTTTCGGCTACTGTTTATGTCGATGACTTGCAGATTTTCTGCTCGTTATCAAGCATGAATTTTATTGAAAGGCAGTTGCAGTCTGCGATTAACCAGATCTTTAAAGCGGCGAATAGCAATGGCTTCGTTCTTTCTCCCGACAAGACAGCGTGTGTCCATTTCTGCCAGAGGCGTGGCCTCCATCCTGAACCTGAGCTGTATTTAGACCATGCAGCCATACCAGTTTTGCCCGAGACCAAGTTCCTTGGATTGACCGTTGACCGTGCGCATACATTCCGTGCGCACGTTCAGCGGGTAAAGACTTCCTGTCTGCGGGCTCTATCTATTCTTAAGATGCTTTCGAGAGTCTCGTGGGGTGCAGACAGGGTGGGTGTCTTTGTTTCGCATTTACCATTCTTTAATCAGGTCAAAACTGGATTATGGTTGTATCGTGTATGGCTCTGCTCGTCGTTTCATTCTCCGGCCTTTGGATACTATTCACCATCAAGCGCTGCGTCTTTGTAAGGGAGCATTTCGAACATCCCCGATTCCCAGCCTTTATGCTGACACGAATGAACCATCGCTTGAATTATGCCGTCTGCAGCTGTCTGTTCACTTGTACTTAAAACTTCGATCTCTTCCAGACCATCCTTTGTATGATGCAGTTTTCCATCCCCAGCATGCTTGTTTATTTGAAAACCGGCCCTTGTGCATTCCAACCTTCGATCTTCGTATGGCAGCCATAGCTCGTGATGCAGGGCTCGACTTGTCACTTGTTGGAGAGACCAGGGGCTTTGGGGATCCTCCATGGCATCCACTTGGTGTCATGGTTGATTCCACCTTTACATCTTTCGCTAAATCCTCAACCCCTGCGTCAGTGTACCAGCAGCTCTTCGCTGAGCACCGTTCCCTCAAGTCAGAATACACTCCCATTTTCACTGATGGCCCCAAGATGCATGGAGTAGTTGGATCCGCGGCTGTCTGTGTAGATGACGTCTCTGTAGCGCGGATCCCAGCTGAGGCCACAGTGTTTTGGGCGGAGATGCATGCTGTGTATCTCTCCCTTCTCCATGTTCAGTCGAGTTCTCATCATCGTGCTATGGTCTATACGGATTCTTTAAGTGTCTTGCAGTCTTGGTCATCTGCGGATTGCCGTGACCATCCCTTTCTCTTGGATGAGAGATGGTTGTTTCGTCGTTTGCTTGAGGCCGGTTTTCAGGTTCAGTTTTGCTGGATTCCTGGGCATGTTGGAATCTCGGGTAACAAGTGTGCTGATGCGGTTGCTAGATCTGCTTCCTCTTTGGTCGTTTACACTCTTGCCACTGTTTCACCGGGATTTGCGCTTTCTTGTTCAGGATCATGTCAAGCGAACGTGGCAGGGTCTGTGGGACCAAGAGTTTGAAAATAAACTGCATCATATTAAACCTATTCTTAGAATCTGGAAATCCTCATATCGTTGGAACCGTAGGGAGGAAGTGGTGCTTGTGCGTCTCCGCATTACGCATTGTCGTTTCACTCACCGCTTCTTGCTGTGTGGTGACACTGCGCCAATGTGTGAGATGTGCAATTGCCGACTCACCGTCACTCATCTCCTGTGTAGCTGTGTTCATTTTCGTGATGTACGTTTTCACTGTTTTCGTTCTCATTTGTTGACCGAGTACGCTGCAGCGGCTCCTATATGACCACTGCGATAATGTCACTGTCTTTCCATTTTTTAAACAAATTGACTTTTTTAAACATATCTAGATTTTAGCCCTTTCATCATTCTCATTTTCCAGTTTTACTGAATCAGCCAGATTTTAATCAGTGTACCACTTTTTTAATACTGTTTGTTTCATTGTTTTTAGCCCTTCCATCATTCTCATTTTTTCACTTTTACTGAATCTGCCAGATTTTAATCATTATACTATGTTTTTAATTCTGTTTGTTTAATTGTCTTGTATTATGGCACTCTTTGGCCAAACATGGCCCTTGCACCATAAAAATCAACCAACCAACCATTTCCTGGATGATCGTGCGGTAGTTTTTCTCTCAAGACTGCTTGAAATTGCGTGCTACTGTTCTCAGACCCCTTTCTGTGAAGCTATGTAATCTTCCAGGCCAATATTGCTCTAGATGGAAAGTCACCTGCAATATGACATCTGACAACACATTTTAATTCCAGTTCTACTCTGTGCATCATTTTAGTTGTAATTGAACATAGTGATAGTGCTTACTGATGAATAGTTTTCTAGAACATCACTACAACATTTGTACAGGCTATTATCATAATTTTGCATCTTGAATACCTTTGTTTTCCCAATAACTTTTGGCAACATAATTTACAAGATTTGATCCTTGAGATGTGCCTGTATTGAGCAGAAATTAATCAGATCATGCACTGTTGACAGCACGTATACTGTGACCTGAGAGCCAATAACACAAAGAGGGATTAAGTCTGTATGATGAGGACTTAGAGTGATGCCAGAACATTTGAAATGTCAAGTATGATTTACTTAAGTTTTGTGATCTTCTATATGATATGCTCTATTAATCAATTTTGACAAGTCAGACTGATAGTTATTGATGAACATGCAAAAGATCCTAGAAGTTCATTATTTTCTTTTCCATTATCCTTGACAAAATAGATATCAAGGACGTAAATTGATTGTTTTTAGGTCATATAAGCTGGTTTCCCCTACTTTCGTTTTTTTATTGCTTTGAGTGTGAACATTTACAGGGGTAGAAAACATTTAGAAACTCAGAAATATGTATTTGGCTGGCAGACAAATTGAAAACCTGTTTACATTTATATGTAATTTTTAAAAGATGTTTTCTTTAGAAAAAATGCACTTTTATTAAAAGGGTATAGGAAGGAAGTGTTACACGGAGAAGGGGCGTGTGTAATCACACGAGAATAGATGTGTTATACCATTTTATGAAAGTGAAATTTGATTCAGTAAAGTAGATTTAAAACAAAGTCCATAACTCTATTGAAATTTTGTATTTGTTGCATCAAATGTATTTTGCTTTAGCAAATGTTATGCACTAGTAGTTATGGGAAAGTGAGTTAATTGTTATTCTTTTATTTTCAGTGAAAGAAGAAGAAAATGAAAAGCTGTGCGTATTTAGGGATGACAAAGACTGTCAGTTTACCTTCAGTTATAAACTGGATAAGAATGACCAGCCAATTGTTCATGCACAGAGAACAAAAGGTAGGGATATTCCAAGTTATCTTATCCTCTGTTTAAGTGTAAGTTTTCTATGTACATCTTGTGTCAGTGGTGGCTCCTCAGATGGCAGGTGATAACAGGAGGAATAAAGTAAAATTTACTAGGGTTTTGCAAATCACTGACAGCAAAGTGAGTCACTCTTCTGATGACAAGCTAAAAATGTAAAAATGAAGTGTAAGATGCATAAAATGTAAGAGCCAGAACAAGAAGTGAGTACAGAGTACTCAGAGGTTAGAAAACAGATTGCAAGAGGAATCAGCAGTCATGGGTTGTATGCAGTATAATGATGACAGCCTAGGCTAAAATGGTGACAGTGTGAAGAATTTATTTTCCCAGGCACTAGGGATTAGTTGTGGTATTTTCTTTTCTCAGTCCCCTTTACATACTTGCATCATTTAACAGTGTTTTATCTTTAAAAATATGATCTTTCATGTCTCAAACAGTATGCTGAATTAGCTTAGTAACTGGCTTTTCATGTCATACAGTTAAAAAAAGGTTTGAGAAGAACCAAACAGAAGGGTTATTTAATCAAAACTTCCCACTGGATATTTGATCTTCAGCTACTGAACTACATCTAGACTCAATTTTTATAATGCAAATTAATGCATTGTTATATTAACCTATAAATCTGTTTTAGATGCCAGTTGTGAAGTTATAAGATGCTGATGTTCTTTTAAATGAGCCCATTAAGGTGGATGTGTAGGGATTTTGCTCCTTATACTTCCAGTGGAAAAAAACTTCAACCCTATTTTCTCAGTGAAGAAAGATTTCCCATACATCAGTATTGGCCCATTGATAAAAAACATCCTAACTTAAATTGTACAACCAGTGTTTTTTGCAAAAAACTTTCCTGAACTATATTAAAAATTAATAATTTTATTTCTGTGTGGTGGTAAGGAAGAGTAGTGCCGCCTGTAAACGAGTATCATCACTACATCAAAGTAAAGTTATTGATCTTTAATATAGTTCAGGAAAGTTTCTTGCAAAACACACAATTGTACAATCTTAGTTAGGAATTTTTTTTTTTATCAGTGGGCCCAATATAGATGTATGGGAAATCTTTTCTTCACTGAGGAAATAGGGTCGAAATTTTTTCCATTGGAAGTATAGGGAGCAAAATCACTAGACGTACACCTTAAGAGCGCCGCTACTACAAGGGTTCTGATTAGTGCTGTTGTATATATAATTTTTGTTTGTACTGCCTTGCAACATACAGTGTATTTTTTCAAAGTTCTTGTGTGAAACAAAACACAAAGTCTTGAAACCATGCGCATGGGTTCCTTGAATACTGGGAAACTAAAATTCATCATTTGTGAAAGGAAAATGCCACTAGACAAAATTCTTTTTACTTCTATGATACTGTCACTAAGGAAAAGTAAATGGAGAGATGTTGCAAACTGATTCTGTATGTTTGAGATTTCCCAGCTAGAAGTAAAAGATTGAAAAGAGTGTTTGGAATATTTCAGTTGATACTGCAAAATTGTGCAGAAAATTGTTCAATTCTTTCAGCAGCAGGGCAGAGTTTCATGGCCAGAAATTGTGAGACCTAAATGATAATGTTTTTTCTTTTATCAAACAGAAGTCATCGCTCTTTCCACGTTTATAAGTGAGTCACGGAAAAATTCTCATTGGCCACCACTGGGAATGGAACCCAGGGTCTTCCAGTTACACGCCAGACATGCTACCACTGCACCACAGTGGCCTTGAATTCTCCAGACTCACAAACGACTAACTGCCAAACCACATGGCAGGTTGCTTTTGGAGCCCCACACAATGCTGGGGATTCACCAAAGATGGAAAGCAGCAACTGAACAAATAACTAGGAGGTGAATGAATAATTAATACACACAATGGACGTGGAATAAAAACATCAAACGGAAGTCATCGCTCTTTCCAAGTTTATAAGTGAGTCACGGAAAAATTCTCATCGGCTGCCACCAGTAATCGAACCCATGGTCTTCCAATTATGCGCCAGACATGCTACCACTGCACCACAGTGGCCTCAAATTCTCCAGACTCGCAAACGACTAACTTCCAAACCACGTGGCAGGTGGTTGCTTCTTGGAGCCCCACACAATGCTGAGGATTCACCAAAGATAGAAAGCAGCAACTGAACAAATAACTAGGAGGCGAATGAATAAAATAATTAATACACACAATTGACGTGGACTAGGAACATCAAACAGAAGTCATCACTCTTTCCACGTTAATGCTTTCCATCTTTGATGAATCCCCAGCATTGTGCGGGGCTCCAAGAAGCAACCTACCGTGTGGTTTGGCAGTTAGCCGTATGTGCGTCTGGATAATTCTAGGGTGCAGTGGTAGCATGTCCGACACGTAACTGGAAGTACCCTGGGTTCGATTCCTGGTGGCGGCTGATGAGAATTTTTCAGTGACTCACTTATAAACGTGGAAAGAGCGATGACTTCTGTTTGATGTTCCTAGTCCACGTCAATTGTGTGTATTAATTATTTTTTCTTTTAGTTTTTTGTGGTGTAACATTTAAAAAAAGATACCAATTTCACAGAAGTTTGAAATGTAACATTTATGTAGCAGTTATTTAAAGCAAGTGCAAAATCTGATTTCATTGAAACTAAAGTTTGGCACACATGCAGAATCTGGAAGTGTTACTTTAATGAGGGGTAAGTGATGAATGTTGGCCTTCCTCTGCTATTGGCCTTAGTCAGTTAATTTACATTATACCATACTATTGTTTGAGAGCAAAGCAAACTTGATTTTTGTTTCAAATTTTAATGATTGCCTGATGGGTAATCTGCATCACTAAGATGCTGCTTCCATCAGTATTATTGACACTCATCACCAGAGACACAGCTTAAGGTGGTTCCGCCTAAAGTATCTGCCTTACGTTTCCAGTGGTAAAACTTCTTTACATATTTTCTTCACAATTAATGTATTTCCAACAATGAAAATTTACACATCGATAAAACTAACTTTAAGTTATAGCATGGGATACCTAATACTTGCTAAAACATAACCATAACTATATTAAAAATCAATCATTTTTCTTTGAGTAATGTTCAGACCTGTTAATAGATGGCGCAACCTGTACATTGATGACGTCAGTTGACAAACAAATGCTGTATTGCTTAGTTATGGTTATGTTTTAGCAAGTATTAAGTATACCATGCTATAACTTAAAGTTAGTTTTATCGACATGCAAATTTTCGTCCATGGGAATACATTAATTGCGAAGAAAATGTGTGAAGAAGTTTTACCATTGGAAACATAAGGCAGAGATTTTAGGTTGAAAACACCTTAGTGAAAAGATCAAGGTGAAATATATTCAAGCAAAGGCAAAAACATACAGTCCCAAGGAACTTGGTAATATCGATCAGACCCACCACTGTCGCGCTGTAGCGCCTAAATTACCCCAAAACAAAAAAAAGGACCCATAATTACAAATTCTACGTGTCCTTTGAGACCTGCATTTTATTTCGGATTTTTATAACATGCCATTTGGCAAAAGTCAAATTTGTGAGGATTAGGTAAAGAACAAAAACAGTCAGCAATGCACCGTCCCTCAAAATTATGTAAATATGCAAATGTCCTGATTAACTTATTAAACCTTTCAGCTCTTTTAATCAATATTGGAACAGTTGAAATTTAAAATTTGAAAAACAAACAAACTTGCATTTAATGAGAACACTGAACGATTATACTCTACTAAAACTTGTACATCTCTCAATGATTGTTCGTTAAAAGTCACAAAAAAAAAAAAAAAAGCACCTGTTCAAGAGTAGTCATCACACAGTTCCTGTGTTTTGAAAAAAAAAATTGATCAGGTGTTCTGAGCTGACTTAAAATGCATTGTCTTTGTGTAGTTAGTTCCATTATGATAAAATTTAGTTAAAAATGATAAAATTTAATTCTGTTAGTACTTGATTTTTTTTTAAAGATTGCTTTCAAAGAGCATAAATTAAAGTGTCGAACAATGTACATTACATTTATTTTTCATTTGCTTATGTAGGTAAAAATATTTGTTATCTCTCGATCCTTTTGATTTTTTAAAAGGACCCAGAATATCTCACAAAGCACCCAATTTTTTAAAAATCTGTGGGTTCCTAGGACCCAGCTTGATAATGCAACGGCAGCTCTGATCAATAGCAGCAGCAGCAGCATGTCACATTTGCATACCAGTAGGGTGTTCAGGCATGTTTTTGTGGCACAAACCTTGCAACACACATTTTACTATCTTCACCAAAGAAGTATGTAGCTCACACTTTTAATGGCTGCTTTACTTAATCTGTTCTGTCATTAAATCCACCCATTTCCCTCTTGTATTCCTCTTACCATCATCATATCAGTAATTCCTAACTTTCCGGTGATTCCTATACTTTGCACACAGCTCTTACTGCCATAAAAGATGGCATATCAAAATACTTAATTGAACACAGCCAGTTTGGTTCTTTGGCTTGTTTCTTTCATTGTGAAAATATTTTTATACAGCTGACAAGAGACTTTCTGCTGTGATGATTCTGTTGTGTAATTCCATATGAAACAGTCTTATCTTAACAATAATTAGGCTTATACAAGGGTGTCCCAAAGTCATTGACACATTTTAAAAATTTATTTAAAAATAATTATTTCCGATAGGCACAAAATTTTTTCAGACCTTGCAATCTTACTTCAAAAAAAAAAAAAATTTTTAGCATAGTTTATAATAGACTTCAATATGTGCACCTTTTGTTGCACTGAGTACACCAAGCCAATATTCAGTTTCTGCCCATGTACGTGCCAAAGAGGATTCTGTAACAGATGCAATTTCAGCAACTATGCAAGTTTTCAGTTCATCAACGCTTTGCACTTTGGATGTATAAACTTTGTCTTTCACATATCTGCGCAAGAAGAAGTGTAGAGATATGATATCTGGAGAATCGGGAGGCCATGCGACGGGTCCATCTCATCCAATCCACCTAGATGGAAATGCCTTATTTAAAAAATTTCACACAACCTTACCTCAATGGGGCGGTGCACCAACTTGTTACCAAAAGATTTTAGGATGTAAATGGCAAATTTGAGGGACACCAAAAATTTGAATCGTGTCCAAATAAATTTATTTTGTGATTTGAGGATTCTGAAGAAAAGAAAGTTCCGATTGCACAATCAGCCAATTAAGCCACACCACACATTCACTTTAGGACTATCCCAGACATGTTCGATGAAGTGATGTGGATTCTCAGACCCCCAAATTCTGATATTATGGCAGTTGACTTTACTTGAAAAGTTGCTTCATCTGAAAAAAACAATGTTTCATAGGAAGTTATTATCTTCCTCTAGATGATTTAGTATGTCCACAGCAAAGTTAAAACAGTGTGGCTCGTCATCCAGCTGTAAAGCTTGCAAATCTGCACTTTGGCATATAGATGGAGTTTTTGGTGTAAGACTCTATGCACAGTTGCTTGAGGAATTGTCAATTCTTTAGTGGCAGTTTATATCGATTTAGCAGGGCTATGTGAAAAGGCTTCACTGATGCTTTCGATGTCGCCTTCACCTGTGCTTGGTCTTCCACATCTTGGCCTATCAAGAACACTTCCAGTTTCCAGAAACGTTTTGTGCCAAGCTAAGATGCTATTATGACTCGGAGGATCTTTTGCAAATTTCAAACCAAAATTTCTTTGCACTTGGGTAACTGATTTCATTAAAAAAAACCCAACCAATACATATCGCTTTCTCCGCTGGAGTAGACATTTTTTCAACTAACCTTGCAATTGGATCAGCAGTGCCACCTGGCGATTTTTTTGTGGAAACAAAAAAACTTTAAGTAAGTTAACAAAATCTGCAAAAGTTATGTTCGTATCCCAAAGTAGTTTTTTTAAATAATTTTTTTTTAAATGTGTCAAGGACTTTTGAGACATCCTATATATCTTCATCTCAAATTTTTCATATGTTTAATTTAGTTTATTAAGGTTGTGCTGCAAACTGTGCTCATTGTTGGCAGCTCACACCTGAATCATTGCAATTGATGAAACTGCTGGTGCTGGAACCATTAAAACAAACTACTTAACATAGTTAACCTTAAATCATTTGCCAATACCTTCATCCTGACTGTTGTGAAACTTAAGGCATAAAGGCTAATGACTGACTTTAGCTCCTTGCATTTCATTTCATTACTTTTTAACACACTGAACAATCTGTACCAAGGTACCCAGTCAAAAGCCATTCCAGAGTCAGTAAATGCCATATATAAAAGCTTATTGACTTCATGAAAACTTCAGAAAGTTGACTGAGTACAAATATGTCATCTAGTATCCTCTCCTGCTCCTGAAACTATGCTGTTCTTCACTCAGCTGATTTTCCAGCACCCTTGTGAGCTTACATTTTGTTTTCAATAAGCTTCAGTTAACTACAGATGCTACTGTAGTTGCTATAATCCTTCCTGTTCCCTTTGGTGTGAATTGGCACAATAATAGATTTTTACCAGTCCTCAAGATCTAAATCAGTTTTCCTTGCCATCTAAAATAATTCTATATGACCATAGGACACCAATCATTCTACTGTGTTTAACATTTCATCATACCAGCCATGCCACATTTAAGGAATATGACAACATCTCTTACTTCACGAGCATCTATGGTTTCAAGTCTTCCTGGTCATCATCAGTAATATACTTATTGTCATTTGTTACCTGTCCACTAGCCCCTTGATTTCCATTCACATTTTCAAAACATTCGTTCCATGTATTAAATGTTTTATCCAGTATCAAATGCTGCTCGTATTTGTTAGGTGTGCCAAGTAATACAGACTTCTCCCCCTTCCTCAAACGTTTAAAAAGATCCCAAAATAATTTTACAATTTTTTGGAAGCTCCAGAGCAGTGCTGAGACAGCCTAACCTGGGGTCAGGCTGCATAATGTTTACTATAGTTCAGACGTGAGCTGCATAATATTTACTATGGTTCAGACTTTGGCTGCATAATATTTACTATGGTGTTCTGGCTCTGAAATATGACTTTAGAAAGATGGCCCCAAAAATTTATACTTTTAAAAATATGCTTATTGCATTAGGTTTTGTTTTGTTTTGTTTTTCATAGAAGTGCTATTAGCACCTGCCATTCTCAGTTGTTGATAGCATTAATTTCTTTCAAAAGGTGTCAGTATTTAGCTGGTTTTTACACTGTGTAGTTATGCTATTATAAAAATTTGTATCAAAATTTTTTTCTCCATCTGACAGATTGTCCTGAGCCTGTGAATATCTTGGCTATAGTACTGGGTGTAATTGGTGGAATCATAGCTGTTGGTCTGGCTTTGCTTCTAATCTGGAAACTCCTGACTACCATACACGACCGAAGGGAACTGGCAAAATTCGAAAAGGAAAGGCAGATGGCACGGTGGGATACTGTAAGTATGAAGCATTGGCATTTATATGGGTTCTTAAGCTTATAGACTTACTCACCATTTGAATCAAATGTGTTACCATGTTACATATATCATACATTCCGCAGCTAAATAAGGTAGCAATCACTACCAAAATGTCCCTAAATAACAATTTTATTTATGTAAATGGACGATGTCATCACTCTTTCCACGTTATCTTTTAAACAACGCATAGCGACTGAAAAATTTTATTCCGGCACTGCTGGGATCGAACCCCAGAACTCTCGATAACTAGTCGAGTGCGCTCGAATTTACGCTACAGCGCCAACAATTCTCAGCGCAATGCGTGGTTTTATCAGTCAGCATCTGACTACACGAATGCGTATTGATGGTCTCAGCAACTGAGATGTCGTCATCTGGTGGCATTTAACGCAACAGCTATTTTAATTGTAGCTGATGAATTCAAAGGGCGATAGAAATGGTTAATATATATCAAATACGTGGAGATAATGTAAATGGACGATGTCATCACTCTTTCCACGTTATCTTTTAAACAACGCATAGCGACTGAAAAATTGTATTCCGGCACTGCTGGGATCGAACCCCAGAACTCTCGATAACTAGTCGAGTGCGCTCGAATTTACGCTACAGCGCCAACAATTCTCAGCGCAATGCGTGGTTTTATCAGTCAGCATCTGACTACACGAATGCATATTGATGGTCTCAGCAACTGAGATGTCGTCATCTGGTGGCATTTAACGCAACAGCTATTTTAATTGTAGCTGATAAATTCAAAGGGCGATAGAAATGGTTAATATATATCAAATACGTGGAGATAATGTAAATGGACGATGTCATCACTCTTTCCACGTTATCTTTTAAACAACGCATAGCGACTGAAAAATTGTATTCCGGCACTGCTGGGATCGAACCCCAGAACTCTCGATAACTAGTCGAGTGCGCTCGAATTTACGCTACAGCGCCAACAATTCTCAGCGCAATGCGTGGTTTTATCAGTCAGCATCTGACTACACGAATGCATATTATTTATGTAACTTGAAGCATAAAGTTAATTTCCAATGTCATATTAGGAATGCTTCTCCATGAATCTCTTTAGTCACCCCATAATAGCTTCCAGCTTTGCTTAATCTAATCAATATTAAAGGCACATTGCCAGATCACAGATTTGCTTTAAAAAAAAAAAAAAAAAAAAAAAAAAGGGTAATTTTGAAGGACGTGGAAATATATTCCAAATTGCCATGCTGTTAGCAAGAAAGATTTATAAACTTCCATGATATCATACTGCTACATTGTCAATACCTTCAGCAGTCTCTTGATGAATAGAAATATGAACATTGAGAAGTTAAAAAGAAGAATTTCTTCCTACAGTTGCTCATATTGTTCCAATTTTAGACCATGTGTAACAGAAAGAATTGCTTGTGTAAGCAATTCTTTCTCTTCCACTTGGAGAGGTGGCAAAGTTAGAATATTCTCTTGGCTAGTCTAGAAGATCAGCATGATCTCAGACTTTGATGGCAGAAGGAGTGTAAGAAGTATAAATCAAATTGTAAAGGCAATGAAATATTTCATATGGGTAAAACAAATATGTATGAGATGTGTTAGAAAAGTATGTGGGCTATATTAATAATTCAAAGTGCAAGCTATTGAATGTATCTGTAAAGATGACAGTAGAAATGTTTGAGATAGTGTTCTTTATGAGTTGCAAAAAGGAAACCACTTGACAGTTGTTGCTGAACATTTGTGTAGTGTTTTCAGATTAGACTCCATTACACTTTATTGTACGTACAATGCAAAGATGGTTTCTGAAATTTAGAGAGGAAGAATTTTAATCTGCAAGATGACTCTTGGTCTGGAAGGCCGTCGTAGCTTGGTGATAGCATTCTATGTGGAGAATTCAAACAAGAGGCCCTACCTGATGTCTGTAGAATTTGGAGACAAGTATGACATTTCCTATTCCACTATTTAGCAATGCATCTATAAGCTGGGATTTGTCTTGCTGGAAAGATGTTTTGGAATGATAAAGAGGTCCACGTGGCCACTGAGGGAATATTGTAACTCCAAGCCCACGAGTTTCATGCCGAGGGACAGGTAGAGAAGAGTAGTGGAAAGCAATGGATACTATTGGGTTGTCGGAAAAGTCATGACGTATTTTGGCACCCGATGGCAGTTGGGCGGTTTTAGAAGTACTAGAGGCATGCGCAGCTCTGTTATCGCTATGGCACTCGACAGGTGCCAGTTCTAGCTGCAGTCTAAAAGGAATAGTGAGCAATTTGGTTGATTTGCGGAGATTTGACATCAAGTTGAAGATGGAAGACCAAACTGTGCATTTTCGCCATATTTTACTGTTTTACTTCCGTAAAGGGAAGAAAGCGCGTCAAGCTTGTGAAAGGTTGCATAAAGTGTACAGTAATAATGCACTACAAGAACGTCAGTGCCAGCGGTGGTTTGCAAAATTCCGTGCTGGTGATGATTGGGGCTCCTACTTTTTGCCTATAGATTTTTTGTCAAACTCAAAGTAATTGTTATTAGAATATAGGTTTAAATGTTATATAACTCTTGTAATTGTAATATACACAATTACAAGAGTTATATAACATTTTAACATATATTTCTAATAACAATTACTTTGAGTTTGACAAAAAATCTATTGGCAAAAAAAGTAGGAGCCCCAATGGGATCCCCATTATCTTCTGTATTTTCAAAAATAATCATGTGTGATATTGAAAACAAAATTATTAAAAAACTACCAGACCCACCCATCATTTATTGTAGGTACATCAACAACATTTTTATTTTGTCTTAATTAAAACAAGAAGAACTTGAAATATTGAAGAATAAATTTACCACTTGTTACCCAGAGATTGAATTAACTTTGGAATTTGAACTAGATAAAAAAATGTCCTTCTTAGATATCGAATTAATAAAAAAAGACTTAAATTTTGAATACAGAGTTTTTAGAAAACCAACCTATGTACCTATAATGATCCCATATCAATCTAAACACCCAAAAACTCATAAAGTAAATGGTATTAGAAATTGGGTAAAATGAGCCTTCACACATTCTTCAAATAGAAAATACAGAGAAGAAGAAATCCAATGGATTATTAACACAACCAAACAATATGGATATGACACAAAAACAGTTAAAAAGCTGATTTTTTAATACAAAAAGAAATTTAGTCTAGTCAAAACATCCCAAAAAAGAAATACAAATTTTCAGGTTCTTTCCCTTTTATTAGAGGACTAAGTGGAAATTTTTTAAGATTAATGAAGAAACACAACATTATTTTTGGTCATTCTGTTCAGAATATTGGTGACTTAATTATAAGGAAAAAATATAACAATAGTATACTACAATCAGCAGGCATATATGAAATTCCTATTGTTTCACAGAGTTCTGGGGACCACAGTTCTTACATTGGCAGCACAAAAAATAGATTAATAAAAAGATTACATCAACATATAAAGAACTGGAACAAAAAAGAAGAAAAAACTGCTCTTATATCAGACACTGCATTAAACATAAACAATATCCTGATTTCGAAAATATTAAATTACTAACCACCCACACAAACGAAAAATAATTAAGGGTTTCTAAAAGCGTTATTATTGAACAAAAAAAAGATAAAATATGCTACTTACAAGACCCTACCAAGCTAGATACAGCCTGGAAGTCACTTATAAAAAGCGAAAAAATCCATAAAAAAAGACAAAAAAAAGAACATTACAAAAAGTCACTCCATTTAATAAAGGACTAAAAATAATACACCTGTTTCTATAAATAAATAACAATAGCTCAAAAATAGCTACACAAAAAAGAAAAGAAAAAATTGTACTTACGACTGATATACCTGCCAACTCATCCAATAGATGGCGACACATGAGAAGCAATCACCTAACACATACAAACCGCAAAACTTTCCCTTCATTTTCCCCGACAAGCAATTCCAACGGCTACACACACGCGAGGAAACCCTCGTGTAGATGTAGAAGGCCCGACGATGACACACCGACCGTGTCGAAAGCGCTCGCCGTAATGTGGTGTGACGACGAACCCCGTGTGAGACGTCTCCTGACCCGATAAGTATAACTCTTTCTACTAAAATCTTTTAATTAATGTAAATTTAAAACGTTTGTGAGAATGAATGAATATAGAACTGATAATATATAACCTAATTGTTTTATTTCTAAAAAAAATTTTTATAACTAACCAAAAAAACCCATAACAAAATGACCTCTCGGGCCGGGAGCACGTGCCTCGCAGAGCAGCAACGTGCAAAATACTTTGACAATATCAGGTAAACAATACTTTAGATATTATGTATCTTTAATCAAAAGCATGTTTATAGCATAAGACAACCCTTAAGGTTGCCTCATGAATTGAATATTTCGTAACTGTTTTATTAATTTTTGTAAGTCAAAAAAAAAAAAAAGTTGAAAAGCGCAGCAATAACTTACTAGTCTTAATCTCAGGGCTGCCAGACCTGCGCAAATTGCGCCATCCCACGCCAAAACGTTATTCTTGCACCATTCTGCTAAAAAATTGCGATTTTGACGAAATCTGCACTAATTTTGCCCCAAAAGTTTACATATCGGTCATCGATATTTTAGCGTAATCTTACGCCATTCGAAATCGATTCAGTGGTTAATTCATACGTGAGATTCTTCCGTGGATTCGGCGCGAAGTAACCCCCTCTTTTTTGTCATTTTTGAGATCGATGCAAAAATTCAGATTTTTTTTTTCGGGGTATTAGTTAGGGCGGGGGGTCGTATTCCGTCTGGGGACGTAGTTTTATCTTTTTAAAAGTTCGGAAATGGAAGCTAAACAAAGTGCAGATTTTCCCCGTAATCGTATTTTTTTCTCTCGCGACGTTGCTTCGTTCAGTATTGTTGTTAAATATAATTTCAGCTTGAAATTGTAGGCAACGATTTCCGAAAACGGAAGTTAGGCCGCCCGAAAATTTCCCCGTAATCTTCGTCCACGAGATTTTTACGCTGATTCGAGGAATTCCGTCTTTTTTTGTTATCATTTGGACCATTCACGAGATCGAGGCACAACTGAACTGAAATTTTGGGAGGATTGGTGGTGGTGGGGTAGAGGGGTCGTTTTCTACTTTGGAGGACGGAATTTCATCCTTTGAAAACGCAAAGTAGACGGAGGTAAGATTTTTCTCGTAATCATAAGTTTTTTTTTCTCACGATGTTTCCTCTACCCAGTATTATTAGATATCATTTTATTCCATAGATATTTGTATTTCAACGTGAAAATGTTGGATAAATTTCCAAAAACGGAAGTCAGGTGGAGCGAATATTTCTTCAGTAATTGTATACCCCCTCCCGCGCGATGTGATCCCCACTCCTATGTAGTTGTTAAATGTCATCACCCTCATAAATGTGTGTGCATTTTAGCTTGATAAGGGTGGGGGAAATTTCCAAAAACGGAAGTGACGAAGTTTGGAAATTTGTAAGAATTGGTGCATGGTGTTAAAAAAAAAAAAAAAAAAGTATTCATTCTCTGAAAATTACACCATTTATCTAAAATAGTGAAATCTCTGATATCAGAATTCATGGTTCTCGGCTACAGTTGATGTTTTTAGTAAGCACAGGATACCTTTCAAAAATTGCATTGCTTTTGGAGCAGACAATACTCCAGTAATGATAGGAGAGAAAAATGGTGTGGCTTGTCATTTGAAAGGACACCAAAGTGAAATAATAATTATAGGGTGTATTTGCCATTTAATTAATAATGCAAAAGAATTTAATTAATGCAAAATAATTTTTTCTTTGGTTAAAAAAATCACACAATGTTTCGATCATTAATATCAGGTGAATCGCTTGAGAGTATTCTGTTAATTAAAAAAAAAATTAAATGCAAAGAAAATTTACTTTGTTTTCAAAAAGATTACTCCAAAGAATTCTTAAAAAAAGCCAAAAAGGCCACTGTAAAAAGTTTAGCTAACTGTTAAATTACTATAAATAAAAGTTCCCTTCAACAAAAACACACACAAAAAAAAAAAAATAAAAAAATAAAGGTAAGTATCCTGTATTCCTTTTTTGTTTAAGTAGTATGAGTTCTAAATCACTTTATCGTGTGACAAATTGACGTAAAAAACAATCTTCTGCATATTCATTAAATTTAGTTGGCAGGTATGGTGGTTGCATCACCATAGTTAAGTGACTGTTCAACCAGTGAGGTATTTTTTTCTCTCTTTTTTTTTTTTTTTCTTTGCTAGATGTTAATCCTCAGATGTTTGATGGTCTGTAATAGTGTATACTACATTTTTTCAGTTAATGTTTAAATGTGCAATTTAGTTTCTTCCTCTGTTGGCTAAGTCTCTTTTGTTGGAGGTTGGGGCTTAACAACCACCATGAGCAACTCAATGGGCAATAAACATTCGCCCACCCCTAATTTAGAGCCACTGGTTCTACTGAAGGGAGAGAGCAGACGCCATAAGGCAAACACAATATCCATGCCTCACCGGGATTCAAACCCTGATCCATCTTGGACGAATGATCAGAAGCGCCAGCGCTTAGACCACTGCACAACCGGGGCAGCATATTAACTTGATAATCACGAGTTTTGATATTCTTCCTGTGACATTACATTTCATGAACTTGATTTCATCATGTAGTTTTACTTTAATAATTCTGCAAAAAAGAAACGAACTTAATAAAAAATTCTTTGGGTATAGTTAATGCAAAACAAAAAAAAAAAAAAAAAAAAGAGAGATGGCCGTGAATGATATTAATAGATATACTACCCTGAAAATAAAGTATTAACATATGTTACTAACCAATATATGTACTGTAAACTTTTAAGTGATAATCACATTTAAGGAACTACAATCTCTTTTGGAAGACAAGTTGCTGATATCATTTTGTAATTGCTCACCAAAGATGAATATCTTTCAAGAAGTATCTTGTGCACTTGTTCCCTAAGTTTTTAAGACACTAAAACAAAACTTCATGTGTCCTAATTGTGTGGCCTTGTTTTGTTCCTTTGTGGTATCATGATTTTTCACCAAAATAGAAGAATAATTGGAAAGTAGGGTAAATAACAGTATATATTGGTGTTGTATCAGTGTAATAGTATTTCTAAAAAAATAAAGTATTTGAAAGTTACGAAGTTATGGGTTGATGAAGAATCTAGGTAGACACTGTGGTGTGTAAGTTATGGACAAAAGAAATCTATTTGCTTTCACTGAGATTTTAAAATTAGTACCTGATGTGTGTAATTAAAATAATTATGTCACATAATTGATTTTGTTTTCACCTGATGGACAAAGGAAAAAATTAAGTGGAAACATGGAGTTCTTCAAATAAGTTACCTTAACAAAATGCTTGAAGAACCGCTGTTTAGGGAATAGAGGCCAGCAGTTGTGCAATATTTGATAATACCTAGGGCCTTTGAAAAGTAAGGGTCGGTTGGCACTAATAAAAAAGGATCAGAATATTCCGGAAAAACTTTTATTAATACCAAATGTCAACATGTACCTTATTCTACTTCTCCACACAGTCACTACCAAAATTCACATGTTTGTCATGGCTAGCCACTAACTAGCTTCTGATTCCTCTTGGTCAAAAAACATTGCCACCACTGTACCCAGCCAGTTCTCCACCAACGTTTTCATTTCATTGTTGTGATGATGTGGTGCTAAAAATTTCTTCAACTGCAGGAACAAGTGGTAGTTGCTTAGTGCAAGGTCTAGGCTGTATGGTGGATGGTTGAACAGTAGCAATTTTCCAAGGAGTTGGCTGGTGCGAGCAGCTATTGGTGCACACACATTGCCATAAAGCAAGACAATTCCAGAGGTCAAAAATCCACGTCTGTTTAGAACCACTCTCCTCAACTTTTTTAACATGCCACAGTAAGCTTCAGACATGATACTGGTTCCACAGGGCATGTAGTCAACAAGCAAAACACGATTTTGGTCTTCCAAAAAAGTCACCGTGAGCTTTTTGTCAGAAAATGTCTGTCTGAATTGTTTTGGTTTTGGTGATCCAGTATGCATCCACTGTGTAGACTGTTGCTTGCTTTTTGAATTCACTTACAAGATTCAAATTTTGTCACCAATAATGATGTGGTCAAGAAACAAATCACCTTCAGTATGGAACTATTGCAAGAAGGTCAATGCTGAGGCCATTTGTTGTTGTTTCTTTGTGAATATCGGTAAGCATCTTGGGGACCCACCTCTTGCAGATATTTTGGTACTGTAATCTGTTTGTAACAGTTTCAAAAAGCACTGTGGGAAATTTGAGGAAAATAAGAACTCAACTCAGAAATCTTGAACCTCCAGTTTTCGTGAATTTTGTTGTTCACTTGTTCAACAATGCCATCATCATTACCAATGGCCACCCTCGTCTCTTTACAATGAATGTTTGTTTGCCCTTCGCTGAACTGCCTACACCATTTCCATACTTTACTCATCACGTTCAGTTCATAAATGTCACAAAATTGACCCTGAATTTCTGCCACCCTAAGATATTTTGTTTGCAGAAATCTTATTACAGCTCAAACTTCACAACTGGCAGGATTAGTCATTTAAAAAATAACTCATTTTTTTCTTACTCCTTTTAAATCAATATGGCAAAACAATAAATAATAACTAGATGTTGACAGTGTGGTTTATAGATCCACTATGAACCACTTGAAGTCGCTGCACATGCGCGATTGGCCCTTACTTTCCAAATGTTCCTCATGCTAAACAGTATCCCATTTTCATTTTATTAAATTAAGTGGAGAGTTTATTTGCTTCATTTCATAGTGGTACTAACTATTTTTAAAACTTTTATTTTCAGGGAGAAAATCCTATTTACAAACAAGCAACATCAACTTTCAAAAATCCCATGTATGGTGGAAAACAGTAATGCCAATTCGTGCTTTGAATGCCATCACAAAAAATTACTGTTGGAACTATATCAACATGTTTGTGCCATGCAAAGTGGAAATACTGTGCTTAAAAAAAAAGATCTTTATGAAAACCAGGTGCATTTATTTAATGAATCTGACAATCTCACTTCTTCTTTAATGTTGAAAGGCATAAAACGTTTTAACAAAAAAAAAAAAAAAAAAAAAAAAAGCACCATTTATACTGAGACTGTCACCAGCATTGTAGTTCAAGGATATTTCCTGATTTTTTATATTTCTTGGCATTGTACTTTTACTATAGACTGAATGCACCTGTTTTCTCACCCCCCTGCATAATGTGTTGTACATGCCAGCATAATAACTTATTAATGTATAGTATGTTTTCCCCAGTTTTTCAGATCTTTTAGAATGGTTTTAAATTTTTTTCTTTATGTGGAACTTATTTTGGATGTCTTTACTTTGAAATTAATGGTATTTCACATATTGTTTCTTGTTATTCTGAGTGCTATGAAAATGCCAGTGTAATACAGAAATATTTGAAAATGTGCTTTTTCTGAATGCTTTATAGTTTGCATTCACTTCAAGAAAATTAGAATTACATGAATTTTAAAGAAATCTTTATTTATAGTTGAATTGACGATGATGTAAATGCCTTAGTTTATTCATGGAGAATTTTCTTATGTGGGAATAAATGATAAAATAAATCTAAGAGAGCTTCCAGAACATTATAATTCCAAGTTTGTTTGTTTTTTTGTATGCATTGTACATCTTTTAGAAAACTGTTTAAAAATGAGATGAAAGATTATATATACAGCGAAACCTCCATTAATGGACACCTCTGAACATTGGTAACCTCCAAACAACGGCAAGTTTTGGTTGGTATTGAGCAGCTGCAGTAGGATTAATATTAGTGATAACTTCCAAAACAACGGTAATGGGCAACCCAATCAATCCCAAAGGAGGTCTAACAGGCACCTTGTCCCTTAGGATTTTACTGAGCTCCTTTGATGCTTCAGTGGGTGAGTAAGAAGGGACAAAGAATGTTGCTAAAGGAACTGTGTCGAGGACAAGAAGTGTTGCATTACAGCGGGCACATTTGTATTCTTATGTGAAAAGAATGCAGTTAACATTTTAGTTCGATGTCTGACTATAAGTAATTGAGGCAAGTTCTCCAGCTCCCGTGTAGGTCTCACTGATTCCATTGGAAGTGGGTGCTGGTGCCCTGGAATATAATCTGGCGGTGTCTCTTGGTTTGGTTCCTGTTGGTTCTGTTCCTGCTTTCCTGGGTGTGGTCTAACCATGCTGTTATAATACTTTGTCTTCAAAATTGTTCTGTTTTTCTTTCCTATAAGGGGACCCTAAACCTAATCTCCTTGCTTGCTATTTCTAAGGGCTCTTTAAGACCCAGGATCAAACACTGCTGTCCTAAAATCATGTCCACCATGATTAATTGGTAAAGTTTAGCTGTAGGTCATCCAATTCTAGTTAACAATAGGTGGAGATGAGAAAAACTCATTTGTGTTATTGCAGTTTCAAAAATTCATCTGCAAGTAATAAGTTGTGTATACTATTTTGAATCTGGACTTTTGCACTCTTGACCTAAGCTCAGTTTTTTATGAGGTAACATTGTGCAGTCTGCGTTCTGATCTTCGTATTGCTGCAGTCACTGACTATATATGTCTATGATTCCGTATTGACTTCCAGGATTTTCTCAGTCCAAATGCAACTAACAATATTAATTTAGACCTTACCTCTAAACAATGGCTATTTCCCTACAATAGTCACTTTTTCCCAGTCCGAGCAGTCACCATTATTCAGAGGTTTCACTGTGTGTATATATATACATACACCTGAGTATTTACTCACATCCAGAAACTAATGTTACAAGGATGTATAGGCTGATTTTTCACATTAGTTTGGCTAAAGTTGTTCTTGGCAGAGACCTGAGCTATCTATAATAAATAGGGGTACTGTTCAATTTTGCAGAATGTTTGTGTTCAGCAAGAATGTTTAAATCATGCCTTATAAAAATTGGCTGTGCTGTTATTCTGTAACTGTGTGACATTTTTATTCAAATATTTAGATAGATTTTGTGTGTAGGTCCTTCCAGTCTTTGTACTAATTCATCCACTGACAGCTTCATTAATAATTTGTTTTTTTGTTTTGTATTTTTTATTACTGTATGTTGATTTTGTCATTTAGCTTCCAATTTTTAGGGGGTGATGGCATGCCCTCTCCCTCAGCTTTTAAAATGAGGTTTTATTATGTTGTTTTCGGCCACTTTGTTTTGAATTTTCATATTGACTTAAGTATCAATTTAAAGTAGTATTGCTCTCTTACAGTTGTTTTTGTAGATATTCCATTTGTGTAAATAGGAAAAAAAGGAATGGTATTTCAACAAACTCTAGCAAGACAAAATATTTTTAAATGCAATTTTACTCCCTAGAATACTGTTGTAATTATTTTGATGTGAAGATGGTTTTCAGCATGTTAAATATGTCTTGAGAAAGGAATGGTGAATATTCACACCAAATGAATAATTATTATAGTTGTGCAGAACTTCGTTGCCAATATTTTCAGAACATTTTAAAATTATGTCTGAAAACTGCTGTTACAAGAATAAAAACAGTAAACACTAAACTTAGGAAAAAAATCCATAAATTCTAAAGTTTAGTAAAGATCATTAACTTTTTCTGTTCTTGAAAATATTTTCTTTGTAAATATTAGAGACACTACTGTTTGTTCTCTTTAATATTATCCAAAAATCACCCCCCCCCCCCCCCACACACACACACACACACAAAGTAACCAACACCTTTTGTTTGATTTTGGGATAATCATTTGAGAAAGCTATATCCCTCAAGTTTACACAGAAAATGTGAGAACCTTTCTGCAACAAGTTGGACAATGTGTAAAAACTGTGCTCCCCTAAGACCTCCAAATGTGCCTAAAGTATCATGCATTTAAAACATTATGGCAGACTGACATCATCAAAAAGATAATCTATTCCACTTGCATTCATTTTTAAAAAAATAGAAGTAAATATATAATTTTTTATAGATTTTCAATCATAAAACTAGCTTTGAATGTTAAATTCACTAAAAAGAAAGAACTTACTTTTTTTTAAAAAAAAAAAGCATGTAAAGATCTTATTAAAACATGTTTGATTTCTGAATAGTTATTTGCTGTGTCAATACTATTTCTCATTAATATTAGAACTACTCACCTGTTTACTTTTTTCGTATAGTATGATTATCAGTTCATATCATGATCACAATTTTTATACTTTAATATCATTTGTTTTAGTTGTTTAGTTAATTGACTAAGTCTGCAATGTAACTGAAATTAGTGTTTATTTCCTATGTCCCTTTTTTTCTATTTTCATTTCTTGTGCTGATAGTAAGTCAACCATGGGAGGGAAGAAAGTGAAAGCTCTCATGTAGAACAAAGTTGGTAATGTCATCGTGATTGGGAATTTTGTACTGGAATGCCTTATTTCTTGTTTTCAGTTATGAATTTGACTAGTAATCTGCAATATAGCTAAAACTACTATTTAATCCATATATATTTTTTCTCCCTGTACTACCAGTAAGTAAATTGTCATAAGAAAAAAAATCTCAAGTCTTATTGTGATTGTTTGGAGCAAGAAACAGCTGCTAAATGGTGTTTAAATGATCTTATCGCAATTTATTTTTGTCTGTGTTTATTCTCTATAATTCTCTCTTATCTTGTAGGCTGCATTTATATTTTAACGTTTTATGTAAACTTTATCATTTGTTTGTACTGTTTACTTTCTTTCCCATGTTAAATTTTATGTTGTTAATGTTATTTAATCATAATATCATTTCATATTTATTACGGAGGAAAACTGTTGATCAAATTTCCTCATTAGCTTTCTGTTAACTTATTCTGCTGTCGATTGTTTCATGTAATTTGCTATTGCATTACTTAAACAGGCACGTGAAGCTGTGTATATAGTTTCACAAAGGTGTGTACCTAATGCAGAGCTGCCAACTATTGCAGATTTTCGGCCAATTGTAAGGAATTACAGACCATACCTAAAACATCACGGAAAGTCGCTTACTAGTCGGTCTGCAGCGCAATTTGTAAATGAACCTCTAACTTTTGATCAACAGTAGAGTAGGGCGATGTATCAGTATATTGCGTAAAACCGGTTTCAATTTCACATCAGTGTTCCGTTTTTTTGACAAGCAGCAGTATGATAGATACATCACAATTGTGGTGTATCATGAAAGCCAATGTTGACATTGGAGTGTTTTTTTGAGTAGTGAGTGGTACTCTGTTGTACCACTATTAAAAAAATCTGAGAGCTGACACGTGATGCAAACTTCGGAGTACGCGAAGCAGTCACAATCTTAAAACCGGTTCTAATCAATACATCATGCGGTGTCAGCAATGCAGTGTGTTCGCGGTTTTCAGCGGATTCGCAGCTCTGCCATTGTTTTAAATAGCTGGCAGTTATATTTTATTTTATTTTTTTCATTTTTGCAGAGCAGTGTAAAAGCTATGTTAGTGTTTAAAGTTACATCTATGTAATTTTCTGAATGTCCATCACTGCCCTTCTCACTTTTGAAGACTTTTCCGATGGAATTTAGACATGAAAATTGACCAGTTTAGTACAAACCTGAAAAGAAAAAAATGGATTTGCGAAGATTAATAAACAAAAATGGGAAGAGGGGCTTGAAAAAGGCAGCCACAATTTATCTTCAGTTTCCAAACTTCTGACTGAATTCTGACTTGAAAATCGGTTTGCATAAACTACATATTAAGCAGGCAGCCACAAAAATGTTAAATTCCACAAATTACCATATTTTTCGTCATATCATCCATGGATTATATGTTTAAAAAATAATAAATTCAGGTTCTGCGGATTAAATGTCGATGCAGATAATTCATTGCTTTAAAAAAGAAAATGATGTTTTTGCGGCACTTTGATTTTTAAAAAACCAGTGTCGGATCATCAAAAGAGGTCGTATATTTGGAAAATTTGCAGAAAGGCATTAATAACGGTAAAGTGTAATGCGATGCAAAAATGGAAGGCCGCAAACAATTGGAAATATTTTATTTTTTTTTAACTTACAAGCATTTTAGCAGAAATTGACAATAAATACGATATTGTTTACTCTTCCAGATGATTGTGTGCTGAAGCTTAGTGTCACACACGCTTGTGGGTGTCATATGTCTAGGGAGTTGCTGAAAAAAACCTCATAATTTTTGCTCTTTATTCACTTGAAAGTAACAAAATAAATAAGTTTTTTTTTTTTCGTTTTTTTTTTAGCCTTTTTTTTTTTTTTCTATTTCTTTGGGCTGCTGGGTCATCTTGCGAATTATGACTTTTCTATACGAAATTATGGTTCAGGATCAACATCGCGGGTGTTTCATGGCCACTGGATTATGCGTTGCCGCAGATTATACAAAGGAATTTTATTTCTTTTCCTGAATTTCATTGTCTCCGAATTATACGCCGCTGTAGATTACAGAAAGAAAAATACAGTATATATATATATATATCAGTCCAAAGACAGATGTCAGGCAAAGGTCTAACCACAGTCTTGGTTACTTTTGGATGGAATTATCCCATGAAAATCCATACTCATACAATACTGGCAGAGTACAAACCTGGAAAAATAATGCATTTAAGAAGTCTCTTTCACCATGCTTGATATACCGTGATAAGGTGAATGTGCTAGTTTTACTTTATAATACAGTAATTTTAGTTAGTAACTTTACAAAATCGAGCGATGTTGCATGCATCTTTAGCATCCGAATTATTACAGATAGACACCTCAAAAGGTTGGCAGCTCTGCATAATGGTACATGCAAACGTGAAGGTGGCCACAGATTAGCATGGCACAGTACAGTACTTCATCTCATTTTTACTTTGTGAGGGAAGGAACATGTTTCATGTGTGGTAACTGTATTGTCACATGCCAAAGATCATTGTTAACTACTGACTTGGTTTATATAAAATGCAGTCCTATGAAAAATGTATGCCAGGAGTTGCCATGAGTTAATTTTTGTTTCCTTTTATTTTGTTGTCAAGGAGACTAAACATATACATAGTGAGTGCCAACACAGAGATTACTGACTGTGACTTCATATCAGTTGTTTAGACTTCAAAAAGGTTCTTTAACAGTTAATTGTAAAGAAGGTGGAGCTATAATCCTAGATACATCTTAACATAGTCAAAAAGAATTCATAAGCTTTTGCTTTATAATTTGATTTAGTTAAGACTGGATTTTAGTGGAAGATATGCAGAATGCTTAGAACTTGTGTAGTATAAGACTTCATACTTCAAAACGGCTGTTTACTTTTTTTAAATGTAGTGTGTTTTTAAGAAGACATTGCAAAGCCAATATTTTATGGTGTTAAACATTAGTTGGCTTGCTGCTTATATTTCAGCATGCTGTCATAGCCAGTCAGGAAAATAGATGAATGTTAATGAGACATTCAAAGTTTTTATTATTAAAGGAAAGAGTTTTCTTGGCTAAAATACTCATTTTTTGAACTTCAGAACAATACTCGTCCAGAATTTTGTTTTATTACTTTTATTTTCATGTACCTATTATTTTTCCAGGACACCTCATTGTCTTACTGTCGTTGATAATGTGTTCTACCTGTGATCACCTATCAAGGTTTTACTTGCTCACTCTGTTTGAAGCACAATTAGCTTTTCTTTGTGAAACATCTAATGCCTGATGAAAGAAATATCCCTTTTGATGTTGAAATTTTTTTTTCCTTTAGTGTTTGTGTTAGTTCAACTTCTCACATCTTCCAAAAAACTAAAATTGTCTTGTCAAATTGCTCTGTTATTGCAAATTAAATTACGTTAAATTACTAGTTACTTACACTGTGGTAATCACCTGAAAAAAACAAAACAAAAAAAAACCAGCATGCTGATGTGTAATGCCTGTTTTCTGTTTAAATATCTGACTGGTTGAGAAGGAAATATAAAAATATTTCTGTGAATTTTTGCTAACATTACATATAAAGGAGCTAGTGCCAGTCTAATGGTTAGGTATTGGCTTGCAACCTGTAATATAATAATTCTTTTCATTTCTTGTGATAGCCAATTTTCCTTTTTCTTGGCCTCATCATGTATAGCCCAGCAAATCGTAATCTAACAAATCCCGAATAGAAAAACAGAAAAGAGGGAAAGGAGAACCCAGTTTTCACAGAAAGGGAAAATGTGTGTGTGTATATATGTATTGTGTGAACTTCTTTAAAAAATTTACAAGGAATGTAGGTTAGCTGTTGTAAAGTGAAATTCATCCAGTTTTGTCTGAATATAATTTGGAGTTTATTCACAATAAACAAATTCAAATTTTATCTGTAATATATTTGTTATTTTAGTATGTATAATGCTTTTAAACTGATAATGTGTACATGTGAAGCAGAAGATTCCTGATTTGTAAAACTGTTTTTCCTTTCCCTGTTCCACAGACTTTTTACTTCTTTGTTTCCTTTCCTTCTTTTTAGGTCGTGTTAATTTATTCCTAATTTGCTAGACCGTTCTTTCTTTTGTGATTTGCTGAAGTGTACTTCTTTCATGTGATCAGTTTCTTAGGTGCTATGTATTTTAAGGAACAGTCTTACTCTTATTAATCACATTTTGTTTTTTCATGATATGCAGGTTACACTGTGCAGTTATTTTTCCTATTTTTTTCTTTGGTAATTAAGTAGCCATGTTTTAGATCATTTTGAAGGTATGCATTTTGAGCTTACATTTAGAGAAGCAACTTCAGAGGTGAGAAAATGTTGGTTTAGTTTATTTGTCCATCTTGAAAATATTGGTGAAAATAGTTTTTTTTTTTTAATGGTTGGTAATATTAAGATCTGGTTAACTGTATTCTACACTGTGCATTTAATGATCACTGAAGTGAAAATGGGAGTTTGAACATCAGATTTGAGTGAATCTCAAGGATAGTTTTGTGGTTATGGGAGTCAAGAATGTTTCATTGTTTGCCATTTCAATAACTGAGAAGTACATTGCATGCATTTGCTAATAACTTGCACACAAAGTATTTGCCTTGAACAAAGTTCAGGCAATGTCATTATGTACAGTGCTTCAGTGTATTAAGCTCTATATAAGCTTAATACCTGTGTTACTATAATTCTGAAAGTCTAAAGTATTAAACTGTTGTATTTAAGATTGAATCACAGCAAATCTGAAGCAAGGCTTTGTTAACATAAATTTTATATGGTTAGACATACTCATTTCATTGTCTTGTATGTGCTAAATTCCTGCCTGCATTCAAGTTGAGACTAAATGCAGGCTAATCTTTATAAATAATATCAAATTTTGTGCACTTTAATAATCATTGTCTTCAGACAAACTATGTTTTCAGTTATTGGCTGATCAATTTGTCAGATAAGCCATGTGTTCCTGGTGTTTGATGAAGTATTTGTGATGTGAAAGTGAACTGGAAAATTTTGATGTCATAAATTACTGATTTTAGGCATAATATTTATCTTTGTATATCACTTAGTTCATAAATGTCATGATAACTTCAATCAGCACTTCAAGCAATATTTCATTTCACATTGCAGTTATTGTAGCTTGTCGTACACACCAGAATTATATTGTGATGGCAATCATATGATATTGTAATTAGATGGTCATTTGTTAGTATCGTTCTAACATGTATGTCACGAAGATGTTATCAACACATAGAAAAAATGCTGTGGGTGTAGAAACGTGTGCCTTTATTGTGTTGATGTGTTACAAATGAATATGCTATATATATTTTCTACCAAGCTGTTAAAATTCATTTAAAAATGTGAAATATCAGAACTAGAGAGACTACAGTGTAGCCCACATAACCGACATCCAGATTTACTTGTGGGCTGCACTGTACACCTGGCTAGGAAATGTTATGTATTATTTGAAGCTATTTTTTCATTGTGTACTGAAAACTGTTTTAAGTGTGTTCCTAAACATCAGTAGAAAGCAAACATTTATTTTTTTCTCACTGTTGCATTGAATTTTAATTATGAAATATCACAAATACCTAACTTAATGTGAGTTATTGGGTGTTGTCGAGTCTCCCTTGCCATTTTATTTGTGAATTTACACAGAAGGTTAATGTAAAGTTAAGTGTAATTTTTCAATCATGGGTGCTAATTTGATGTTATGTGATTGGTGCCTTGAGGAAATCATTACTCATTTAGAAATTCTTAATGGTGCTTATATAGCTTGCTTTTAAGCTGATGGATAATGCATTGTGCCTTTACCCAAGTATAAAGTAGTATCTGTTAAACGTGTTTAAAATGGAGATTGCTGTATTGGTAACAATGCACCTGTAGCCCAAGCTAGCTATGAAATTTAAATGTCTTGTCTCTCTTAACATTACATTTTTGTTTTTTTTATCTTGAACCATGAAGTGTTATTTATGAATTATGAGTCTGAATGTTGGTGTATAGTGTTGATGCTGTATTGTAATGAGCATTTTTCCATTGTCATTTTGTTCTACTTCTGATCTTACAAAGCAAAGTATGGCTGCAATCACAGTGCAAGTTTGCTGCATCAGTAAAATACAATTGTTGATAATGGTTGAGCTTGAACATCTCAGGTGTCTATCAAAAGGTTTAGGACATACTTTTATTTTAACAACAAAATATATTTATAACCTGCACTTTTATGTGTGTCTTCTATGCAAAACAGCCCCAGTATCCAGTGTTCATACAAGGTTGACATTCTCATTCCCTACATGCACAGGCAACAATTTGTGTGTTAATGGTTTTGCTGCTGCATTATTTAGACTGAGACAAGTCAGCATTGAGTCAGTTGTTACTGCCAAAGAGAAAAAAAGTGTCTTGCCTTATGCAGGGCTTGAAAAATACCAGGCTAATAAAAAATCTGGTTGCCCAGTCTGGGCAATTAAATTTTAAAATAAAGTTTGGAACAGAATTTCCTACTGTAAGGAAAAAGACAAGCGTCACATGTTTTGTTTCATTTCACTGCTAATCGCTGGGAGTTGAATTATTGTCTGACAGTGCCAAGGACAGAAGAATATCACTTCTTTAATTATATTATGCTCTCTAAGTCCAGTAGTTTTGGTCTAAATGTTGTTTTAACCACCCCAGTGGCACAGTGGTCTAAGCGATGGCTTCTGACCATTTGTTCAAGATGGGTCTGGGTTCGAATCCTGGCGAGGCAAGGATATTGTGTTTGTCTTACGGCACTGGCTCTCTCCCTTCACTGGAACCAGTGGCTCTTAATTAGGGATGTGCGACTGCTTATAGCTGACTGAATTGCTCATGGTGGTTGTTAAACCCCCAAATAAAAATTTTTTTTTTTTTTTTTTTTATTTTTTTTTTAATAGTCTGCGATTGGATGCATGCCTCTGATGGAACCCTCCTCTGGTGCGTAGTGTCAGGTGGCTAAAACTGTAATGAAAGGAATATGGCAGAATCACTAAATTTCTCAAATACCACTTTTGGCATCATTATCTTAAAACTGGAAAACTGGAGATACACTCCTATTTTCATTGAACATTCTAAATACTGACCATTAAAACGGAAATGCAAAACATGTAAGAAAAGTTCATCATATTTTTTAACTTCAAAAAATGAGTGTTCTGATTTGTTATCTTAAAAGATAAATTTTCCTGGGCATCCTGATTTTACTGCTTGGGCAGGTAAATTATTTCTGTGCAAGCCCAGCTAGGTATGTAACTTTCTAGATATTTTTCCAGCCCTGCATATGTATCACATTCACCTGACCTGTCAGTGCTGGATTTTTTTAATTGAGTCAGCTATTGCACTAGTTATTTTAGTGCCTATTTCAAAGGTCCACACTAAACTAGCATGAACTTTAGTTAGTCTCTCTCTCTCTCTCTCTCTCTCTCTCTCTCTCTCTCTCTCTCTCTCTCTCTCTCTCTCTCTCTCTCTCTCTCTCTCTCTCTCTCTCTCTCTCTCTCTCTCTCTCTCTCTCTCTCTCTCTCTCTCTCTCTCTCTCTCTCTCTCTCTCTCTCTCTCTCTCTCTCTCTCTCTCTCTCTCTCTCTCTCTCTCTCTCTCTCTCTCTCTCTCTCTCTCTCTCTCTCTCTCTCTCTCTCTCTCTCTCTCTCTCTCTCTCTCTCTCTCTCTCTCTCTCTCTCTCTCTCTCTCTCTCTCTCTCTCTCTATATATATATATATATATATATATATATAGCTGCTTTTTGTTTTTTTTACCTAGCTGTGTAATCAAGACCTGTACTGACTCATTCACTTCAGATGTTTTTCTGTTCCTGTGGCTCAAGAGGGCCCAATTTTAAGTCCTACATGAAGCATGGGCGATGTACTTGTTTCATAGGCACTGTTTTTTTTTTTTTTTGTCCCTTCCATGAAATCACCGGCTCTCAATTAGAATCTGGGTACTGCTTATTACAGCCCTTAGAGTTGCTCATGATGGTCATTAAACTTTGAAACTGAGAAAGACAGGAAGATTCTCTCCTATAGAAAATGCTATTAATTTATATGTGCCTTTCTTGATGTATTATAAGGCCTGTCCACTAACATTTTATGTTAAAATGAACACTAGTGGCATTTGGTTTACATTAATCAAATGTTCTATATTCTTGGACCTAGAACATGCCATGAAAGTGTGTCATTCTGATTAGTAATGTATTAATTGCAGTCTATGTCATTGGCATGCTGGATTCTGTCTATCCTTCAATGATTTTTGTTAGTGAATATTAGAATTCTTTCTCCCAGCATGGGTAATTAAATAAGATGAGCTTGGGTATTTTTATAACTTTTACATTCACTGCCATTTAAAATTGTTTTAAGGGGATCTAAGCTAGTGAGTAGGGAAATGTAAATGAGTGTATGTATAACATTTGCACTAAGCATGTTGTGGGCTTTTTATGTAATATCTGTTCAGGGGGACCTTAGCTAGTGAGTAGGGAAATGTAAATGAGTGTATGTATAACATTTGCACTAAGCATGTTGTGGGCTTTTTATGTATCATCTGTTCAGATAAAATCATAGTTTTAGGTGCTTGTGCAATTACCATGGATTGCTAAATTTGGGATTCTGAATACCAAAGTCCTTTTAGAAAAGAAACTCACTTTTGTATACTGTGTTGCTTCCGTACTAAAGTCATATGTCCACATGCTTCTTCAAAGGGATTGCTAAAACAATTTTTCTTTTCCCCCATCGATCCTTTTTCAGAACCATGTAATACTCTCAGATCATGTAGATACCAATATCAGTTTACTTTCTAGGTCACAGCATAAATTATCAAATTTTACTCTCCTAAATATAAAGTTGTATCTCTCATGCTTACTTTCAGAATATTTTCTTTGAAAAGAATCTGTAAAAATTGATAGTTCCATTTAATTATTTTGATATGTATTAATAATTAATGGCTCTTGAAATATTAAGTATAAGCCATAAAAAGTAAAGGAGGTAGCACTTGAAAACTTAGTAAGAGCTGCCAACAAAAAGTTTTATTTACAATGTAGTTTTATTTTAATATATCATGAATATAAAATTCTACGAGCTTCCAAAATAAAAAACTATATATGGTTTTAGATACTTTATGTAATACATTAAATCTGAAAACAGCAGTTTTTTTTTTGTGTGTGTGTGTGTGTTTCTATATAACTGAGAGGAAAACCAAGAAGTTTGCAGTTTTGTGCAGCTATTTGTGGTTGTGTGTACATAAATATTTATAGCTTTTTGTTTCCTCAATAACTGACGTTTCATGCAGAACTTGTACTGAGGTATTAGTTTTACTTCGGTATGCTGATAAAAGTGACTGTCATTTTTTTTTATTCATGAAAACTACTTTTGAAAGGTGCTTGAAACTGTATTAAAAGAAATATATATATATATATATATATATATATAATGATGTCACTAGCTTTTAAGATCTTGAAATTTATGGGAACATTGTGTTAATTCTTTACAAGTGTAACAGACATTAGATTTTAATCATTACCTTCATGAAGCTTTTTTAAGCATGACAGTTTCCTGTCATCAAAGATTCTGCAGTTGAATTTTTTTCTATGTACTTCTTTTTTGTTTTGATCAGTGTGTAACTTCAGAATTGCATTGTGTCCAGAGTTTTTGTTTTGTAATAAAAATTAGAAAAGTTATGTTGTGTGTGTTCCTTTTAATTTCATGGATCAAGTTGAATTCTTGAACTTATTATTAAGTCACATGATACATACATATTACAGTGCTTCCTAGATATAATGCCATTGTATATATCACAGGTCTTTCCTGTTCCCCCTGCCTTTGAGTGAGATTCTGAGAAAAATATGGACAACGCTGCTGCAAACCTCATGCTGCAGGAGGGTTTCCCACTCAAACAAACCAGTCTTAACGAGCAAGCTGGGTTTTTTCCGAAAATCCCAGGTTACTATATCCTCAGTGAAAGCAAAAAGGATGTTTATGGGGAAGCAGTTGAGGCTTTTTTGTTGTTGTTGTTTTGTTTTCTAGTCATGTGATGGTCTCTCCTACCTCACTTTTTCATTGAAAGGCAGGGTTTTCTAACCTACACTATATTGACAAAAGTCACCAGACACCTAGATGAGAAACACAACATAGCATTTATTGACATACATTAGCACGATGTCGGTCCACCTTTAGCCTTAATGCATGCACTGACCCTTTGATACAGGCTTTCGACAAGGTTTTGGAACACAGCGATAGGTATGCGCTTCCATTCAGTACATTATGCTGATGCTAACTGTTGCTTAGTAGTAGTAGTAGGCCTTGGTTCCAAACTTCTTATGCGACACTCTAATTCATCCCATAGGTGCTCTATGGGATTAAGATCAGGGCTCTATGCTGGCCAGTCCACACATGATATGGAATTATCGTCAAACCATGCCGTAACAGTCCTTGCTTTATGGCTCGGTGCATTATCCTGCTGGTACCAACAAGGCTCGGTTCCAAAGTATTGCCACAGAGTTGGTAGGGCATAATTGTCCAGAATATGATTTTCGAGGTAGACATGCTGGTTAACAGGTTTGTCCACGATAACCAATGGGCCAGGACCATACCATGTGAAACACCCCCACACGAGTAAACTGCCAGATTCAAACTTGACCGTAGGTGCAGTACGCTCTGGTAAATAGCGTTCCCCCAGCTGCCACCATACCCACACACTGCCATCATACTGATGGATCATGTATCTGGATTCATCAGTCCATAAGACCCGTTTCCATTGATCTACGGTCCAGGATAAATGTTCTGTACACCGTGGTAAACGATGAGTAGCATTCCGAGTGGAGATGAAAGGCTTATGAGCAGCCGCATGACCACGGTAACCCATGGAATTAAGTTATCTGCGAATGGTACGTGTACATACCGAGGCTCCAACATTTTTACTCGCCTGTACACTGCGGTCTTGTGCAGTACTCCGTTGATTAGCTGTAACGACCCTCCTGAGGCTTTGACGTCCTCTATCACTGATTTTCTTTGGTCTGCCGGCACGCCATGCATCTTCCACATATTCGTACATCCAAAACAGTTGACTTGGGTATGTTTAAACGCCTCTCGGTTTCTCTTATGGAGAACCCACTAATATAACCCCCAACAATCTTTCCTTTCTCAAAGTCAGTTCTTTCCCGCCACGACATTTTCACTCAACCTCACAGTGCGATATGATCGCAGTCAGCTGCAGGCTTGTTTTTATACCGTTTGCAGGTGTACCGCTCATCTTAACAATGCAGTGGATCTGTTCATTTGTTTTTGAAGGGGTGTCTAGTGACTTTTGTCAATATAGTGTACTTCAAGGTTACTAACCACCACACAGTGGCACAATTTTCGTATCTTGCAAATGCTACAAAAGAAATAGATTGGGCTTTCCCCAATGTGAGATAGTAGCAGCACATTTTAAAAGATTCATGGTGATTTTAATCGCTGGTTTTAGTACCGAGAGTCGCTTGCTTGAGGATGGGTTCTCAAAGCAAAAAAGTATCAGTAGTATGAAAACATATCTGATACATTTTTTCGTGTGTGAGACTGTTTACATTTTAGCGAGTTTTACAGACGTAGTTATTGTTCTTAACATTTAATGGACCGTCGCAAACATTAATAAAAGAAAGTTGTATACCATTAAGGAGAAACAGCATAATAGAACGAGTGAAAAGTGGTGTCTCGAAAGCAATATATGGCATAAACAACAAATTAATGTCACATGAAATTTATTAGCTATTCATACCATTTCACATTGGTTTTCTTTTGATTGTCAGAAAATACCAATTGTGCTCAGTAGTGTGAAATTAGTATTTAGAGCATGAGAGAATTGCTGAATTAGAGAATAATTGCAGCCATTGGTAGTATGAAAACATATCTGATTTATTATAGTACAGTTATCATATAATGTGGGTTGGATGTTGCCATTCTACTTATTTATCAGTAGATCTACTGATTTTGACTTCAGTCTACTGATAGATTTTCGTAATCTACTGATTTTTCTCTGTTTTAAGACCACCTACTCACTAAGGGACATGCTGTCTAAAAATATCTGCATTCTTTCAGTTCTCATCTACTGATCCAATCGACAAGACTCGCCTTAAAACTGGTCTCCAGGGAAAATTGTGACAAAGACTAAAATTATTCAACATTTGCTACTTATTCTTGTAATTCACACTGGTTGCCATGAAATATGTTGAAGATAACTGATAAGTCTGTTACACAAAGATTCTCCCTGGTTTTTTTAGAACGCAGAATTTTAGGAAAATGGCTATACTATATTTGTGTTAATGATACTTTTTTTAGTATAGCACTTATTTCATGGACTTTGGAAAAATCGGGATATTGTTTAGTAAAAAGTGTAAGTATATAACTCTTTGTTTTTAGGAATACAACAAAGTGGGATTGACCCAACTGTGACTACATTAAAAGAAAAATGCCATGATTATTTGCATCAACATTAATTTTAATTCTGAGCATTATTTTATAAAGCTGATCATCAGTAATATCATATAGAAATGTGCTCAGGATTGTATTGGTTTGAATTTTATTCCGGTGTTTAGTAGCAGTCTGTAGAGTATTGGTTTTATTTGAATACCAGTAAATTTAAATGTTCCTTCGTATTGAGATTACACCCAATTCTACATTAAATTTGAATGGTGGTGCATATCCCAAGCAAAAAAATCTGATGATCTGATTTTTTGAGCTCTGGTCTACTGTTTTCAGGTTAAAGTCTGGCAACACTGTTGGATCCCTATCCCGCATTATAACCAGGGACTGGTGTATTTCTTTCTCTCTCAGGTATCCATACCAGGTAAAATTATTTATTTGAAACACTACAGAAAAGTGAGGATCTGTTTTAAAAACACATTCCTGCAATACACAAAAATATTCAAAAGTCTTTCCATGATCAAATTACATAGAACTCTAGCTAAGGACTTCTCATATGCTGGACCATGGTAAGATATTTGCATTTTTTGTTTGGCCTACTAGTTGCTGAGTGATACAAGCCATTGGCTTGTAACCATTTGCTGAAGATGAATCCTGGTTCAAATCCAGAGTGGGCATGAATGGTGTGTTTCTCTTGCAGAACTGGCTCGCTTTCTTCCTTGGAACCAGTAGCCTTAAGTTAGAGATGGGTGACAGCTCATGATGTTCATTAATCCCCCAAGTAAATAACCCATCCTTGGAACAAGTCTCCCTCAATTTGGAACAGGAAACTTTTTCTGCTTCCCCGATGAGGTATATGGATGTTGTGTTTCTCTTGTAGCACTGGCTTTCTCCCTTCTCTGGAACCAGTGGCCCTAAACTGAAAACTGACAACTCCTTATAGCACATTGAGTTTCTCACTCAGTGGTCGTTAAACCTTCACTAAAAAAAAAAAAAAAACTTTTTCTAGCCTTAGGTACTCGTGAACCCCAAAACAAAAACAAAACTGATAAAAAAAGTATTCTGGTGTATAGTAGTTAACAGCACAAGGAAGTAACTGAAATGTGTGTATGATTGTCTTTCTTTTAAGTGTCTGAGGTAAACCTAGTTCTTCACTTAGTTGAGGTGTGCCTGCAGTAGTCAACCTTAGCTATAAGCAGCAAAGAACAAACATCAACTTTCTGATTATGGTCATCGTTACCACATTCAGGCTTGTTTGTTGTCTGGGCTTGGAATTCGTGATTTTGTAATATTCTAAATCCGGGTTTTCAAGTTTTGCGTAGGAATTTGAAAATCCTGAATCATGTTATTTCTAAAAATGCCATGAAGTGATAATTAAAAGTACCTTTCCATATTCAAAACTAGTGCACGCTGAAATGGATGTCAGTTTTATCATTTTAGCAGCGATCTCTATATCAAATAATTTTGTTACAGAAGTTTCAATGAATATAACGAGCTAATTGCAAAATTGGCAAAAAACACTGTAGGACGTTGTGGCAGCAGGACTTAAGCATCCAGCACTGAACTAGTCTCCATAATTTGCCTAAATGTTCTGAAGTGAAAAATTTGTTTTAATTTGGTCGACATTAAATGTCTGTAAATATTGTTTCACACGTTATGCAAGTTCAGCTATCGGGAGATTGCAAATGGACGTTAACATAGTATTGGCAATTGAAGTCAAGTATAATAATAATAAGTATCTGTACTTACAATATTCATAGTGGCTGTCGGGGCTTCATATGTGCGTCATCAAAGAATGTGAATTTTTCAATTGTGAAGTTAAAATTCGTGATATTGTAAAATCTGCACCAGATAAAATTAAACAAGATGAATTTTGTTTAATTTAATTAAAATTCATCTTGTTTAATTTTATCTGGTGCAGATTTTACAATATCACGAATTTTAACTTCACAATTGAAAAAATTCACATTCTTTGATGACGCACATATGAAGCCCTGACAGCCACTATGAATATTGTAAGTACAGATACTTATTATTATTATTATACTTGACTTCAATTGCCAATACTATGTTAACGTCCATTTGCAATCTCCTGATAGCTGAACTTGCATAACGTGTGAAACAGTATTTACAGACATTTAATGTCAACCAAATTAAAATATCGTAGCCATGTAAAAAGTATGTTCATCGCAAATTGGCGAAAATTGAACAACGATATATGTGAAAAATTTGACTTCAAAAATACAATTTTTAAACTCTGATTTCACAATTTTTGAGAGATTGTCAACATCACGAATCAAGTTTGGAAATGCACTTTTTGAAAGATTTCTACATACTGGAAAAAATATTGGTACAAAAAAAGTGTGAAGTTAAACTGCAAAGACACTAGTGGTTAATTGTTGTGTGGGCTGTTAATATAAGACTTGTAATGTATAAACAATGTTACGTGTATTGCACATATGTACAGTATTGTGTTGATTGGGTGTTTAACGACCACCGTGAGCAACTGGGTGGGCTATAAGCAGTCGCCCATCCCTAATTTAAAGCCACTGGTTCCAGGGAAGGGAGATAACCAGTGCCGTAAGATAAATGCAACATCCATGCCTCACCAGGATTGAGACCTATCTCAGACGAATGGTCGGAAGCCAGCGTTTATACCACTACCTCATCGAGGCAGCATAAATAGCATGCATTATTTATATATATACATAGCACTGAAGTGTTTTGTGTGTGTGTGTTATCTCATAATCATCCTTAATCATATATTCAGTTCAACAAGTTCCTTTTTGAACAGAATCTAACATCATATTGATGGCCACAATATATAGTTAACAATTGTCCACATATTAGGTTGATATAAGCCAAAAATCATAGCCAAACACATGATATAAGCCAAAAATCAAGAAAAAATAAACTCTTGAGTTGGCAATTGCAGATCCAAAAGGTTACTCTGCGAAATGTTAAGAACATTCAAAGTTAAACCCGTTTACATTGCTTCTTTTGAAATATGGTAAGATATTACAGTAAAGCTAAATAAGTGGTCTAGAAATTTGGCATTTGGGGATTCAAAGAGCAAGTGTAGACTATTGCTATTTAAATTTCAGTTCCTTCCGTTTCTCAGGAAGGATGTTGCAATGCTGATTGCCACATCTGAGCTACCATTTGCTTCAGTTCTGTCAAATTTTTATAAGCCATTTATAGATTTGTCTTTGGAATGACGTTGAAACACGAAATTCTTTTATATTTTAGATTAATAAACTTCTAGGATGTGCAGGATTCCTGAAATTAATGGTACGTGCAAAAAAAAACAAAAAAAACAAACAGAAAAATATGAAAAAGTTACTAGCCTTCATTTTTCCTTGAAGTTTTATTTTTTAATTACAAACATGACGACAGAACGTGATTCAACGACGGGAACAAACTTTTTAAAGGAACGTCAATCAATCTGAGCTCTTCGGGGTCTGATCTTCGTTCCGTTTATAATCTTCTGTGTCCCAGAATCGTCTCTCTTGGTAGAACTGTATAACGAGTTGCGGCCACTTCATATTGCAAATTTCTGCAGAGACTTCCACATAGTCTTCTACATTTCTTTTCTTTACAACGAACATCAGCTTCCCTCTGCCAGAAATAAACGCGCCAATGATTGTCTCTGGAACGAAGTCTAGTTCCTGAGTGGTATTACTAGCCATACTTAATGAAACCTAAAAGGACAAAAAAAACCAGCGTAAACTCTACAAAGAAAATTAGCGTGTTGCCAGTAACGACGAAGAAGATCTGCGTATTGCCAGTGGTGTAACAAAACGATACATACAGGATACTGCGTGTTGCCACTAATGACAAAGAAGATCAGTATGTTGCAGTGTTGTAAGAAACGCTACATACTTGAAACGAAGTTAAAACCTCATTTTTCCATTGCAGGTAGTGCCGGGTATTCAGAGAGAAATCGTGTAAGCTGGGACCTTGTTATTCAACATTAAGATATATTCTATCGCGATTTCGTAAAATTCAGTATCCGAACTGTGTAAATCAAAGTTAGCCGCCCAGGTGGTGCAAAAGTCTAAGCGCTGGCTTATGATCATTCGTCCGAGATTGGTCCGGGTTCGAATTCCAGTGAGGCATGGATATTGTGTTTGTCTTACGACACTGGCTCTCCCCTTCCCTGGAACCATTGGCCCTAAATTAGGGACGGGCAACTGCTTATAGCCCAGTAACTTTCTCGCGGTGGTCGTTAAACCCCAATTAATAAAAACATGAAGTACAAAATCGTCTGCCGCCCCGGTGGCGCAGTGGTCTAAGGCGTTGGCCTCTGATCATTCGTCCGTAAGGGGTCCGGGTTCGAATCCCGGTGAGGCATGGATGTTGTGTTTGTCTTACGGCACTGGCTCTCTCCCTTCCCTGGAACCAGTGACCCCTAAATTAGGGACGGGCGACTGCTTATAGCCCATTGAGTTGCTCACGGTGGTCGTTAAACCTCCACTCAAAAAAAAAAAAAAAAAAATCGTCTAATATTCAAGCGGAAGATTTCGTAAAATCACTGAAGAATCTGGAGTTAAAAAAAAAAAAAAATCCTCTCAAAATGGAAACTCAGCTGTGATCGCGTTACAACCAAGCAAGGTTAATAATAGACAGTACGGTTTGCTCATCTCGACTTCCTCGCAGACGAATAACCGTGACGTCACTGCGTGATATCACCGTCCTAAATCGTGAACTGTAGCTATGGAGGAAACCGAGCGAGGAAGGTTTCTTAACAATTTTTATAATTCAAACACAGAACAAAAGCTTATGTAAAAGTACATTTTTACCTTAAATACAGAAGAAATTCACAGTCATGTGAATACTTTAGTTACGGAGATTATTTTTACAAAAATACTTCGAGCGCATTTTTGTTACGTAAAGTGCGGGAAAACTGTTATACTTTTAAATGTTAATTTAGTTACAAGGGGAATTTCTGCTGTTTTTATATAAATTTAGAAAAGAAAACGCATAGCAGGACATATTAAAAATTGAAAATATTATGCACTAAAAACTTTGGTAGATTATTCCTGCTGGTTTACGAATAATAATTCCGACACGCTGCTATGGTGCTGATACAAAGAAATGTGGGCCGCCCCGGTGGCGCAGTGGTCTAAGGCGTTGGCCTCTGATCATTCGTCCGTAAGGGGTCCGGGTTCGAATCCCGGTGAGGCATGGATGTTGTGTTTGTCTTACGGCACTGGCTCTCTCCCTTCCCTGGAAATTAGGGACGGGCGACTGCTTATAGCCCATTGAGTTGCTCACGGTGGTCGTTAAACCTCCACTCAAAAAAAAAAAAAAAAAAAAAAAGAAATGTGGCGATTAAGTAGTCTTACGATGGCGATTTGGACAGTGACGTCACAAAGCAATCAACGGAAGTGCAGGATGAGCGTATAACCTTGTCATCTATTTATTAACCTTGATAACCAAGGATCGAGGTTTGAATAATGCTACTGGAGATGCCCTGGGTCTGTTAGACGTGAAGCCACAGAGTGTGGGAATTTGACTATGTTACATGACAGAGTGTGGGAATTGGACTATGTTACATGACTGCGTGTGCCGCTCCAGTGGCCTAAACGATGGCTTCTGAACATTCGTCCGAGATGGGGCTGGGTTCGGATCCCGGTGAGTCATGGATGTTGTGTTTGTCTTACGACGCTTTCTCTCTTCCCTGGAACCCGTGACCCTAAATTAGGGATGGGCGACTCTTTATAGCCCACTGAGTTGCTCACGGTGGTCGTTAAACCTCCATTCAAAAAAAAAAAAGAAAACGAAAAAAAAAGTAAGCTGCCTGTGTTTTTTGATTTACGTGGTTTTTGGTTGTAGAAATCGTGTTACTACCAAACCGGAATAAATTATACTTCATACGCGGGTGAAGTTTTCAATTAATTTTTTTTTCATTATATTTTTTTTAAACTTGCACTAACATTTCGCGAATTTCAATTTAAAATAGAAATGATAGGGTGCTTCAAATAATTAAGAATTTTATATATCCAGCATTTTCTCAAACATCGGCAGCAAGTTACGACCCAAAGTTACGTATAAACATTGCGATGGTAGAATGCGATTCGGCCGAAACAAAATAAATTGCAATAGCTTTGGAAAACATCAGCTTTCCCACACTTTAATGGCCGCTGCTCGCGGTTATAAATACTTTTATACTGTATTTACAGCGTGAATTCTTGCCGATGTGTGATAAAAATGCTGGATTTGTAAAATTTTTAACTATTTTGAGACACCTTCGCATTTCCATTTTAAATTGAAATACATGAAAAGTTCATGGTAGTTCAAAACAAAACAAAACGCTAAAATTCGAAGCTTCACTTCTCTGTGAAGTGTAACTCTCTCCGGTTTGGAATTAACTGCACTGCTATAAAAATATCCCAAACTAAAAATGCATGAAACAATACAGGGCATCATGTAAACAACTTCAAATGTTTCACACTTGAATGCTTGGCGGTTAAGAAACCCAGGACATCTTCAGAAGTCTTACTCTAACCTTGGTTCCAATAGAAATCTCCAAAGAAGTCCAACTTTAGGCTTCCATCTTGGCCAACGAGATAGAAAATAATAAAACGCTTGTCCCATTGGTTGAGGTCCAGCTAACCTGGTGACGCAGTAGTCTCATCGATGGCTTCTGACCATTCGTCCGAGATGGGTCCGGTGCGAATCCCGGTGAGGCATGAATGTGGTGTTTGTCTTGCGCCACTAGCTCTTTCTCTCCCTTCCCTGGAACCTGTGGCTCTAAATTAGGGACAGGCGATTACTTATAGCCGAGTGAGTTGCTCAGGGTGGTCGTTAAATCCCCAATCAATATACACTGCTGGCCACCCAAAATGCAACACCAAGAAGGAAGCATCTGATTGCCCTGAAATTCGCAGCACGCGTCGCCCGCGAGAGGACATGCAAACGATAAACATTGCAGGGCATATGCAAATCATGTGCTCCCGGCACGCCACCGTGAAGCACTGTAAGAAGGGTGCACAGAAGGCGGGGTGTAAGTAGCGGAAGTGTGTTGTTCTGCCGCACCTATGCGTGGGAAGTTTCCTGATGCCTCGTCGCAGAATACGGCAATCATTCCAGCACGTTTCGGAGTTCGACAGAGGACGAATAGTGGCTTATCGCGACAGCGGTTTATCGCACCAAGACATCGGCGCCAGTGTGGGACGACATCCAGCCACAGTGAGGAGAGTATGGATTCGGTGGGTTCAGGAGGGACGAACTGACCGACGTGAGCGATTGCCGAAGCCGCTGCACACCACCGAACGAGAGGACCGGCATGTTGTGCGGCGGGCATTGACGGCTCGCACCGCCACATCACGAACGTTAGTGCAGGAGTTAGGGTGTGTTGCGCAACAACCTGTGTCAGCACGTACCGTTCGACGTCGTCTGCAGGAGAGGGGACTTGTCGCACGGCGCCCACTGCTCCGATTACCATTGACGTTACACCACCGGCGAGTATGGCGGCAGAGGGCCGTTGAACGCCGCACCTGGACTACGGAATGGCACGACATTGTCTTCTCCGACGAATCCCGCTTCTGCCTGCAGCACCACGATGGTCGGATCCGCGTGTGGCGGCACCGCAGTGAGAGACTGTATGACGCCTGAATTATGCATCGCCATACCGGTCTGTCGCCTGGCGTTATGGTTTGGGACGCAATTGGATATGACACCCGCACCCCTCCGGTACGCATCGCCGGTACACTCAACGGCCACCGCTACACCTCCGACGTTTTGGAGCCTGTAGTACTCCCTTACCTGCAGGACCTGCCAGCGGCCACGTTTCAACAGGACAATGCGCGCCCACACGTGGCATGCATCGTGAAACAATTCTTCACGGCCCACCAGGTGTCACTGCTGCCATAGCCCGCCTGTTCTCTCGATGTGTCGCCCATCGAACACGTCTGGTCGCTGATCGGCAACCGAGTTGCCCGGCAAGCACCTCTCGCGGCTACGTCTGATGAACTGTGGCAACGTGTGGAAGCAGCCTGGACCGACATACCCCAAGCCCACATCCAAAGCCCCTTTCGTTCGATGCCGCGACGTGTAGCGGCCGTTATTGCCAGCCATGGGGGCCACACGAACTATTGATGTCTGCGTGTTCCGCAAGTCGCACGGGCCTGTAAGCTCAATCGTTTCATCTTTGTATCTGTTGTTATGTGTCCAGGAAATCTGGCTTTGCTATCTGGTGTCCTTCTTGGTGCTGCATTTTTGGTGGCCAGCAGTGTATATATATATATATATATGCTTTCCTAAAAACTTTATTAAAAAAGCATTTTCCTTCAGATACCACTCACTGAGGAAAATATTTTGCGCATACTTTATGCTCATTACGAGGCACAATTTTTTCGTCGGGGTGGGGAGGTGTGAGTCATATTTCCACCGATATCTCTGCGTCGAACAGTCCGATTTGCAAAATTCTTTCTTTGTTGGACAATGCTTCTGGTGAGGAATATTTTATTTATAATTTTTAGCACATCTTTTGTAAAAAAGATCGTGTTTATCTTATCGGTTTGTCCATCCGTTCGTCTGTGGATGTGGACACCATATCTTTGCAACTAGAAGTCAGATTTGAAAAATATTTTTTGCAGTGGGAAGCTTGAAATGGGCAAATGATGATTCTTGTTTTTCTTTTTCCTATGCAAAACTTCGCCGGTAGAGGGCGTAAATGCAGATGATATCGAATTCAAAATACATTTCATTGCATATATTTGCTTCGAAATATCCGATTGAAAAACTTCTTTCTTTCATTCGATGCCATTTATAACGAAGACTAATTTGGGCGCAGTTCTTTTTTCAAGTAATGCATAGATTTTCCGTTAGGGGGTGTAAAGATAAATTGCGTTTACCCCGATATCTAAATGTCCAATTTGCAAAATTCTTCCATCATCGGATTTAGCTCGTGATGGGAAATTTTCTGCAAAAAATTCTAGTTTTTGGTAAGGAATGGTTTGTCCTTCAGGGGGCATAAGTGTCTATTTGTGCTTCTGATGTATCTGCAGCAAAATCTAAACTTCCGAAAACTCCACTGAAAACTTTTTTTCGTGGACCGATACCGCTCACCTCCGAAAACGTTTTGTCGATGCCTCTGCCTGTATTATGCCTCCTTCTTAAAATAGCGCACAGTTTTCCCGCGAGGGGCGTAGATGTGTATCTTATTTTTGTCGATATCTCTGCTTCTAAGAGTCCGATTTGAAAAATTCTTTCTTTGTTGGAGAGCGTTCTCGGAGCAAAATGTTTCCCATACAGTTTCAAACTTTTTAAGTAACTCATAGATTTTCCGCTAGGGGGCGTAAAGGCAAATTGCGTTTTCCCTGATATCTCTGCTTCTAAGAAAACGACTTGAAAAATTCTTCCTGAATTGGATACAGCTCCTGATGGGGAATGTTTGTTATTATAATTTCTAATTTTTTGTAAGGAATGATTTGGCCACCAAAGGACGTAACGTTTATTTCTGCTTCTGATGTATTTGCAGTAAAATCTGAGCTTCTGAAAACTCGATTGAAAAAATTATTTCCTGGACCGATACCGCTCACCTCGAAAAATCTTTTCAGAGTACTTTATTCTTAAAATAATGCATTGTTTTTCTGCCATATTTTTGTCGATATCTCTGCCTGTTTTATGTCTGATTTGAAAAATTCTTTCTTTGTTGGAGTGTTGCTGCAGTGAAATCTTTCTCATATAATTTCTAATTTTTCTTAACGCACACGTTTGCTACTATGGGGCGTAAGTTCATTTGCCGATTTACAACAATATCTGCGGGACTAAAAACCCGCTTAAAAATTTCTTTTTCGGTTAGATACAACTGACTATGAAAACTCTTTGTGTATATTTTCTTCCCAAAAAGATGTATAATTTCGCCGCTAGGGTACGCCAACTTTTAATCTCTTTTTCTTAATATCTGTGTTTTTAAATGTTCCATTTAAGTTAATTCAACACTGGATGCCATTAACCTTGTGCAACACTTTAATGTCAGTATTTTAGCAGTTTTGAGGTACACAATTCTGTCGCTAAGTGGTGTTTGTGCACTTCTGTTTGCAGCTGTATCTCCGCTTCTAAAAATCGGTATGAGGAAAGAATGCCCACGGAAAAAACGCCCACGGAAAAAACGCCCACGGAAAAAACGCCCACTTTTCGAAAGTAGGAAAAAACGCCCACGGAAAAATCGCCCACAGACAAAATGCTCACGGGAAAAATATGTGATAGACTGATAAGTTTTTATGTCTGTTATAAACGGTGACAGGACAACTGGTCACAGACTGCTGGCCAAAAAATCGTTAGGGGTCATATAAAAATTGCGGTTTCTTCGCCACCTCACCTACATAACGGAAATGGGTGTAGGAGAATTGGCCACAAAAGTTCAAGGGGGGGGGTTGTAAGTATTATCGATTTTTGGCCTACATTGAGAATTGAATTAGGAACTCCAAACAAATTTCGAGAAAACGTTCTATGTAAGCCAAGCGAGAATTACAGCATAATTCATGTATGTTCGGAAAAGGACCCTAAGGGGTGGGATTTTTTAATAACGCTGCACTTTTACGTAGGTACTAAATATTTACATAACATGTCAAGTTTGCAATATTTTTCTTTTACTTAATTAATTCTTTTTTTTTTTTTTTTTTTTTTTTTGATTGGAGGTTTAACGACCACCGTGAGCAACTCAATGGGCTATAAGCAGTCGCCCGTCCCTAATTTAGGGTCACTGGTTCCAGGGAAGGGAGAGAGCCAGTGCCGTAAGACAAACACAAAATCCATGCCTGAGAGGGATTCGAACCCTGACCCTTACGGACGAATGATCAGAGGCCAGCGCCACCGGGGCGGCACTTAATTAATTCACAGGCGAAGAAAAAAGTGTTGAATTGGCTTAGGCCTACGGCCTATTAATTAATGTATGGATTGAATGTATGGTGCATAAGTAGAAGCGCAATATTATTGACAATTAATACAGACATTTGACGTGGAATAGGAATAGCTGTGGTGCCGTGGAAGCATATCCGGCGCGTAACTGGAAGACCCTGAGTTCGATTCCTGGAAGCGGCCACTGAGAATTTTTCAGTGACTCACTTATAAACGTGGAAAGAGCGATGACTTGCTGCCCCGGTGACGCAGTGGTCTAAGGCGTTGGCCTCTGATCATTCGTCAGTAAGGGGTCCGGGTTCGAATCCCGGTCAGGCATGGATTTTGTGTTTGTCTTACGGCACTGGCTCTTTCCCTTCCCTGGAACCAGTGACACTAAATTAGGGACGGGCGACTGCTTATAGCCCATTGAGTTGCTCACGGTGGTCGTTAAACCTCCAATAAAAAAAAAAAAAAAAAAAAAAGAGCGATGACTTTTGTTTGATTATTGACAATACTTGTATACTTGTTATGTAAATTTTACGAATATGGGAATGACGGAACGAAAACTTTTAGAAGGGCCTAAACGTTAGTCCTAATATTATTTTGTGCCTGAGTAATACCGCAATATTAATAATTTGATGTGTTACGTAAACGTTATGAATATAACATCGTTAGAATAAAAACTGTTAAATAGGCCAAGGCCTAGGACTTATGACTTAAGGGCCGCGGGTGGCCTAGTGAAGAACCAAATAAGATTGTTAACTTTCAACTTCCTACTGTAGAGTAGCTACTTTCTTAAAAAATTCCAGTTCGGCTGTACTATAATAAATTTGTGACTATTCTTATTTTTTAAAGTAAGGTCTTAATTTTTATAAAACTATGCATGTTTATTATTTAACTATATCAATTAAAAAAGAAATCATTAAAAGTCAGATTATGTTATTTATAAATACTTTTAAAGTTTAATGCATTTAATTGTAAAAGCGATTTTCGTAAAAGCCGCAGTTTACTGATATAACTTTGTGTAATGTGCTTTCTTTCCACTGTTGTCTGTTGAGTACGGCGAGCGGAAGGGGGGGACATCTGTCTTTCGTCAAAGTGGTACTTTGCAGCTGCAGCTTGAACGTTTGCTAGCGACCGCACCCCAAATTACAAGCGATATATGTCATTTAAATTTATCGGTTGGCCACCGGTCAGGGTGTGTCTTCCCCGTGAGTAGTATAATCTCAAGTTACAGGCATACTTCTTTTCTTCCCAGTGTAAAGAAAAAAATACGCACTAACACCCATCCTCACTGCTATAATATACATTTCCCTCACTGCTATAATATACATTTCCCTCACTGCAGTGTATTAGCAATCCTCTTCAGTTTATGCTTGTTTTGTTCACCAGCTACTAAATGGGGTGGTTATATGATAATTGTGAATTATATAGAATTTCTTGTCCGACCCGGAGATTTTCATCATTCACATGTCTTCAGATAATGTGTCGAGTTGTAGCTGCTAATTGCCGAGAATCTCCCGATCGGACGAGAAATTGTTCATATCTTACACTTTTGGTATTACCCCCCCCTCTTCGCCGACAGGTTTCCAGAGAGTGACATGCGCTAAGAAAATTTGTCGAGTTGCAGTTTCTAAATGCTGAAGATCTCCAGATCGGAAGAGATATTCTTGATATTCACGATTTTGGTATTACCCCCCCTCCCCCCGACTAGTTTCCTGAGGCAGCAGATACCCTCAGATAATTCGACGTGTTGTAGCTTGTAAACGCTGGAAATCTCCCGATCTTACCAGAAATTCTTTATATTTCATATTTTAGATTTTAAGCACCCCCCCCCTCCCCAGACAAATTCCCTGGGTTTGCACATACTCGCAGAGAATTTTTTATTTGTAGTTTCTAGAAAAATATCGTATAGCAGTTGGCTTGAAGACAACGGTGAATCATTAGTGTGTTTTTAAATAAATGTTGCATAAGACTACCACGGCTTTCAGGCCAAGGTAATACAACCTCTACAGTCAATCAGTGCAATCCGAACTTTCCTCTCATATTTGTAAGGTTTGCAGAAAATATTTTACACATCAAATTATTAATATTGCGGTATTACTTAGGCAGAAAATAATGTTAGTACTAACGTTTAGGCCCTTCTAAAAGTTTTCATTCCGTCATTCCCATATTCGCGTTATGTAGGTGAGGTGGCGAAGAAACCGCAATTTTTATATGACCCCTAACGATTTTTTGGCCAGCAGTCTGTGACCAGTTGTCCTGTCACCGTTTATAACAGACATAAAAACTTATCAGTCGATCACATATTTTTCCCGTGAGCATTTTGTCTGTGGGCGATTTTTCCGTGGGCGTTTTTTCCTACTTTCGAAAAGTGGGCGTTTTTTCCGTGGGCGTTTTTTCCGTGGGCGTTTTTTCCGTGGGCGATTTTTCCGTGGGCGTTTTTTCCGTGGGCATTCTTTCATACAATCCTAAAAATCCTGTACAGAAATTTCTTTTTCACAGTTGATAAGTTGGTGAAAATCTGTGTACACCTGATCAATGTTTTCAGATTTTCATCAACATTATCCACGTTTTTCTTGAAAGAAAAATAAATAAATCGAAGGGATAATAGTGGTCAGTTCAGGAAAGGGTGACGATTCTTCCCTGGAGTGATTTGCTGTTAAACTTTTCGTAAATTTAGAATTCACCTCTCCTGGGTTCGATTTTTGGATCCAGAGAGAAAAGTCAAGAAAAAGTTACAGAAATTCTATTTCTCATTTGTTTGTTTTTTTCCCTTCTTTGTTCTGTGAGGCCGGAAAGAAAGGTGTTCGTTTTTTTTTTATCCACGAAAGAAAGAAAAGAAAAAAAAAATGTATATAGTGTGGACTGGCAGTCACAATGCTGTCCTTTTGTTTTTGGATTACTCAGCCCAGCAGGAGGAAAGGAAAAACATACTCAGCAGAATTAAAGTAAGAGCAGTGTTAATAATTTTTTTTTATGAACAAAATGTAGCATTCATACGACGCAGTACCAAAAGGTGCGATGTCGCAACATTCATGAGAATAAACCTGGGGTATGCTCATAAAAAAAAAAAAATAATAATAATAATAATTAAGAAAAAAATATATTTTGTATTTCTTGCTTTGTTCAGTGTATGAGGTAACATGTTAAAACATTTTGTAAGCCAGATACAGCCTCCCTCCTTTAACAGATAACGGTTAATGATCCAAGTTTCCCAGAAAAGGGCTGGAAGGCAGAAAATTCTTTCGATCCCTTTCAGAGGTTTTCTTTCCTGGGAAAAGACCACCAGGAGTTACCAACATTCTTTTCCCCGAGGTCTGGTAAATCTCCCTAGCTGAGAAGAGGCTTAGCGAACTGAAATAGATACCCGTGTAAGGCACTATGAAAGGGGAAGTGGTTGGCCGATTGAATGTGGGAAGCAGAAGTCCCTCGCGTCAAAATTTATGAGGTTGTTTTCGAAATGTGGACCCTTGCGAAGCATTCAGGTGTCGAACACGTGCATTTCACGTGTTCTTGGCTAGAAGCAGCCAATGGGATGGAGGCGTCTTCATGGCCTGATGCAATTGGTCGCTTGAAGTATTGAAGGGGAGAAGAGCTCTGCGCGTCCATTTTGATTTTAGAGAGAGGTTGCGAAAATGAACTGCTAGAGAGAGGACTAAAAAAATTTGATTGCGGGCTGATAGGTGTAAAGAAAATGAGACATTTTGTCTTTGAGAAGCCTAGAGAGAGGTTAGGAGGTTATCCTCCTCCTGGGAAGCTCAAAAATTTTTAACATAGGCTACCTACTTGGACCTGCAACCCCAGTGAGAAAAGAAAAGGAAAAAACCCCACGCATTATGATGCCTCTCCGAGAACAACAGCGCTAAGTCCGTTTCTTTATTTTTTAAACAGCTATCCCTAGCTGTGAGGAGAGCCCTGGGCGACTAGTGGCAGCCGACCCACCGATGTGGCGATTGTATGAAAGAATGCCCACGGAAAAAACGCCCACGGAAAAATCGCCCACGGAAAAAACGCCCACGGAAAAAACGCCCACTTTTCGAAAGTAGGAAAAAACGCCCACGGAAAAATCGCCCACAGACAAAATGCTCACGGGAAAAATATGTGATCGACTGATAAGTTTTTATGTCTGTTATAAACGGTGTTCGGACAACTAGTCACAGACTGCTGGCCAAAAAATCGTTAGGGGTCATATAAAAATTGCGGTTTCTTGGCCACCTCACCTACATAACGCGAATATGGGAATGACGGAATGAAAACTTTTAGAAGGGCCTAAACGTTAGTACTAATATTATTTTCTGCCTAAGTAATACCGCAATATTAATAATTTGATGTGTAAAATATTTTCCGCAAACCTTACAAATATGAGAGGAAAGTTCGGATTGTACTGATTGACTGTAGAGGTTGTATGGTGTTGGCCTGAAAGCCGTGGTAGTCTTATGCAACATTTATTTAAAAACATACTAATGATTCACCGTTGTCTTCAAGCCAACTGCTATACGATATTTTTCTAGAAACTACAAATAAAAAATTCTCTGCGAGTATGTGCAAACCCAGGGAATTTGTCTGGGGAGGAGGGGGGGGGTGCTTAAAATCTAAAATATGTAATATAAAGAATTTCTGGTCCGATCGGGAGATTTCCAGTGTTTACAAGCTACAACACGTCGAATTATCTGAGGGTATCTGCTGCCTCAGGAAACTAGTCGGGGGGGGTAATACCAAAATCGTAAAATATCAAGAATATCTCTTCCGATCTGGAGATCTTCAGTATTTAGAAACTGCAACTCGACAAATTTTCTTAGCGCATGTCACTCTCTGGAAACCTGTCGGCGAAGAGGGGGGGGGGGTAATACCAAAAGTGTAAGATATGAACAATTTCTCGTCCGATCGGGAGATTCTCGGCAATTAGCAGCTACAACTCGACACATTATCTGAAGGCATGTGAATGATGAAAATCTCCGGGTCGGAAGAGAAATTCTTCATATTCTACACTTTTGGTATTACCCCTCCCCCTCCCCCCGACAGGTTTGCTCAGTAGGTTCATGCCCGGAGATAATGTCTCCAGTTGTAGTTTGTAAATGCTGAAAATCGCCCGATCGGACAAGAAATTCTATATAATTCACAATTATCATATAACCCCCCCACCCCACCCCCAGGTTTGCTGAGTAGGCACGTACCCTCAAATAATCTGTCCAACTGTAGCTTGTAAATGCTGAAAATCTCCCGATGGGACGATACATTTTTCAAATCTTAGAGTTTTGATATCCCCCCCCCGGACAGGTTTCCTGAGTCAGCACATGCGCTCAGATATTTTGTAGTTTGAAAACCCTTAAATCTTTTGCTGAGATGTAGATCATAAACATTTCTTATAAAGAATTACATTAATTATCGCAATTAAGTAAAGACGAAATTACGGAAACTTTATATGACTCTGATCTCTGATTACCAACCTCTGGGGTTCGTGGGCACGAAGCGGTCGAAAACGTTATTTTTATGAGGCCCCTTAAAATTTTTGTGGCCAGTTCTCCTACACCCGTCATGTAGAAATTAACTGTTTTAGTTGTCCTTTGGAAAACTCCCAGGAAGCTATGAGTGCGTATTTTTTTCTTTACACTGGGAAGAAAAGAAGTATGCCTGTAACTTGAGATTATACTACTCACGGGGAAGACACACCCTGACCGGTGGCCAACCGATAAATTTAAATGAAATATATCCCTTGTTATTTGGGGTGCGGTCGCTAGCAAACGTTCCAGCTGCAGCTGCAAAGCACCACTTTGACGAAAGACAGATGCTCCCCACTCCCCCTTCGGCTCGCCGTACACAAAAGAGGATTTCCAAAAGAGACAAGAGTGCAAAGAAAGCACATTACACAAAGTTATATCTGTACATTGCGCCTTTTACGAAAATCGCTTTTACAATTAAATGCTATACTTTACAAGTTTTTATAAATAAAATAATCTGACTTTTAATGATTTCCCTTTTAATTGATATAGTTAAATAACAAACATGCATAGTTTTATAAAAATTAAGACCTTACTTTAAAAAATAAGAATAGTCACAAATTTTTTACAGTAAAGCCGAACTGGATTTTTTTAAGAAAGTAGCTACTCTACAGTCATCATCATCATCATCATCAACCATTATCAATCCACTGCTGGACGAAGGTCTCCCCAAGTTTCCTCCACAACGGTCTGTCTTGTGCCAGTCTCCTCCATGTCACCCCTGCATACTTTCGAATTTCATCCACCCATCTCCCATGTGGTCTTCTTCTGGGTCTTTTCCTGTCCCTTGGAATCCAATCTAAAATTTCGGCTGTCCATCGATGATCTGTCCTTCTGGCAGTATGTCCAGCCCATTGCCATTTCAGGGATTTAACTCTGATCATGATGTCTTCCACTCTTGTCATTTTTCGGATCCACGAGTTCCTCTTCTTATCTCTCCTGGTTACACCAAGTATGCACCTCTCCATGCGTCATTGAGTTGTCTGCAGCCTTTGTATGTCTCTTTTAGTTAAGGTCCACGTCTCTGCACCATACGTAAGCACTGGAAGGATGCATTGATCAAACACTTTTCTTTTAAGACATAATGGCATATTGCTCTTGAAAATTATGCTGTTTCTTCCAAAAGCTCTCCAGGCAAGTTTTGTACGCCGATTAATTTCTTCATCAATGTGACCCTCACTTGATATCTGCTGTCCAAGATAAACGTACGTGTCTGTTATCTCCAGCTTTTCTCCATCAATCGATAAATCTTCATTTCTTGTAAAAGCATTGAACATCACTTTTGTCTTCTGAAAGTTCATTTTTAATCCCACTTCTTTACTCTTGTCAGCAAGTTCCTGGATCATACTCTGCAGCTCTGATGGGCTAGTTGCAAAAATGACTATGTCATCAGCAAAACGAAGGTGGGTTAGATAATCTCCATTAATCTTTATCCCCTTGTTTTCCCAGCTCAGCGACTGAAAAACACCCTCCAATGTCGCATTAAAGAGCTTCGGAGATATGGTGTCACCTTGTCTCACTCCCTTTCCAATTTTTATGAGTGTTGTATTTTCAAACAGCCTAATCTTTGCACTTGCATTTTCATAGATGTTATTAATAATATTAATGTATGCATCTTCAATACCGCAGGTTTTCAGAGCCATTGTAACTGCTGATGGTTTCACCGAATCAAAGGCTTTTTCATAATCGATAAAAGCCATGCACAATGGAAGTTCATATTCCCTCGCTCTTTCAATTAGTTCTCTCAGCACATGGATATGATCTATTGTGCTGTAGCCACTCCTGAATCCAGCTTGTTCTCTCGGTTGAGCCATGTCCAGTGTTATCTTCAAGCGGTGTGAAAGAACTTTAGTGAAGATTTTATAAACTACTGATAGGAGGCTGATAGGTCTGTAGTTTCCGAGATAATCAATGTCACCTTTCTTATGTAGCAGGATCATTGTAGCGGTGTTCCAATCCTCAGGAATCTTTCCTTCATTTAGGCATCGAGTGAAAATTTGGGCGAGTACTGTTTCGATTTCTCCACTTGCTTCTTCTATGATGTCTACAGTAATTCGATCTTCTCCTGGAGCTTTTCCCCGCTTCATGTTCTTGATTGCATGTGCAACTTCTGCTGGAAGGACTGGAGGAACTCTGGTACTGGTATCTTTCATGATGTCTGGAGTGCATGTATCATCCCTTTCATATAATTTGGAGTAGAAATCTTTCACTCTTGTCAAAATTTCGCCTCTATTTCTTGTTACAGAACCATCTTCTTTTCTCAGTGCCATAATCTGTTTTCTTCCCTTACTGAGATGTCCCTTTGCTATCTTTAGGCTTTGGTTGTTTTCAATTGCTTTCCTCACTAGTTCACAGTTGAATTTTCTTACGTCTTCAGTGATACTTTTTCGTACTGTCTTGCATAGCTCTATATATTCCACTTTGGAAGTCACATCTTCTTTAGTTGTCCTCATCTCTCTTCTTTTTTGCATCAACATTTTCGTTTTTCCTGATAATTTATTTACATGCAACTTGTTCTTAGACCCAGCTAATTTTGTTGCTGTTTCCATAAGAGCTTTGGTTACTTTTCTGTTAACTTCAGAGATGTCCACTTCTTCCGGTGTTAGGCCTTCTAAAGCAGAGAACCTGTTCTTCAGTTCCAACTTGAAGGTATTATGGTGTTTTATAAGGTTGGTTATGTCAATAGATTTTGTTTGTCTTATGAGCTTGCCACGTTCAAGTTTAGTGTTGAGGTGCATCTTACATCTCACCAATCTATGGTCACTACCTGTGTTGAACTTGTTTAGCACACTGCAGTCTTCTATGACGAATTTTTTGTTACACATAATAAAATCAATTTCACTTGTCGTCCCATTTGGATGTCTCCATGTCCATTTCCTGTGTGGCTTTTTCTTGAAGAAGGAGTTCAAGATGAAAAACCCTTCTGCCTCTGCAAACTCAACGAGAGTATTTCCACGCTGGTTTCTGTTGCCGTGACCGAATTTACCTACTGAAGTTTCATTCTGTTGCCGTTGCCCTATTTTTGCATTGAAATCTCCCATAATTATTTTCAAGTGCTGCTTACCTTTATTATTTAGATGACAAATTTCCTCATAAAATTCTTCAATTTCTTCTTCAGGATGACTTGTGGTGGGTGCATAAGTTTGAATAATCTGAGCCTGGTATCTTTTCGAGAGTTGGATAACAAGCCTTGCAGCTCTGTCAGAGGAACTTTCAACTTCTACAACTTTATCCTTCAGTTTCTTGTTTATTATAAATCCAACACCACTAGTTCTGCCAGTATCTGTCCCACGATAGTAGAAGAGATGTCCACTTTTCAGTTCGATGAGATCTTCTCCTTTTCTCCTTACCTCACTTAGCCCCACGATGTCCCACTTGATCCTTTGTAGTTCCTCTTCCAATTCAAGAAGCCTTGAATCAGAAGATAGGGAGCGTCCATTGTACGTTGCCAAGGTCAGCATCAGATGGCAGCCTAGTCCGGTCCTCCGGGGATTCTTAGCACCCTCTGCCTTCATGTCGCACTGGCCGCTGCCTTGGCCAGGTACATTCCAGCTGCCGGAGACTGAGGGCCAAGATTTAAGTTGTGGAGTCATTTTGGAGGGGTTTGGCCATAACTCACCACGCTGGCCAAGCGGGTTGGTGAGTGTGGGATAGAATTTCCTCTAATCCCGATGGTATAGTTATACCGCTATTGGCGGTCGTCAGAGCCCCTTTAGTAGGAACAGGATGCACCACGAGAAGGCGGGGTTGACATTTGTCAAGGAGAGGCTGTGATGTTACGCATCACCTGACCTTACATCCCACTCTACAGTAGGAAGTTGAAAGTTAACAATCTTATTTGGTTCTTCACTTGGCCACCGGCCCTTAAGTCATAAGTCCTAGGCCTTGGCCTATTTAACAGTTTTTATTCTAACGATGTTATATTCATAACGTTTACGTAACACATCAAATTATTAATATTGCGGTATTACTCAGGCAAAAAATAATATTAGGACTAACGTTTAGGCCCTTCTAAAAGTTTTCGTTCCGCCATTCCCATATTCGTAAATTTACATAACAAGTATTGTCAATAATCAAACAGAAGTCATCGCTCTTTCCACGTTTATAAGTGAGTCACGGAAAAATTCTCAGTGGCCGCCACCAGGAATCGAACTCAGGGTCTTCCAGTTACGCGCCGGATATGCTTCCACTGCACCACAGCTATTCCTATTCCACGTCAAATGTCTGTATTAATTGTCAATAATATTGCGCTTCTACTTATGCACCATACATTCAATCCATACATTAATTAATATGCCGTAGGCCTAAGCCTATTCAACACTTTTTTCTTCGCCTGTGAATTAATTAAGTAAAAGAAAAATATTGCAAACTTGACATGTTATGTAAATATTTAGTACCTACGTAAAAGTGCAGCGTTATTAAAAAATCCCACCTTAGGGTCCTTTTCCGAACATACATGAATTATGCTGTAATTCTCGCTTGGCTTACATAGAACGTTTTCTCGAAATTTGTTTGGAGTTCCTAATTCAATTCTCAATGTAGGCCAAAAATCAATAATACTTACACCCCCCCCCCTTGAACTTTTGTGGCCAATTCTCCTACACCCATTTTCGTTATGTAGGTGAGGTGGCCAAGAAACCGCAATTTTTATATGACCCCTAACGGTTTTTTGGCCAGCAATGTGTGACCAGTTGTCCGAACACCGTTTATAACAGACATATAAACTTATCAGTCGATCACATATTTTTCCCGTGAGCATTTTGCCTGTGGGCGATTTTTCCGTGGGCGTTTTTTCCTACTTTCGCGAAGTGGGCGTTTTTTCCGTGGGCGATTTTTCCGTGGGCGTTTTTTCCGTGGGCATTCTTTCCTCATACCGATGTGGCCGAGGTGAAAAAAAAAAAAAAAATTTTGAATGGAGACCAGGTTATCCACTTCGCTACGAGGAGTGATCAAATAGCCTCATAACAGTCTCCCCCTCCGTACTCTGTGCCATCCTCAAACAGGAAAGGGAAAAACAACACAAGATTGAGGAGCAAGACGATAGTGTAGACCACCTAAGATACCAGTCCGAAAATAAGGAAGATATTGAAGGAGCCACTTCAGACAGGCCTGCCGAAGATATGTCCACAAGTACGGTAATTCAACTAAGAGCGGCGGGACAGTAAAAAGAAAAAAAGGAAACAGGTGAAACGTGAGACAACAGGTCCTCGAGCTTAATTATGTAAGTTGTCTTTTATTGCTTTTCTTTCTCATAATATGGTTAAAGGGGTTTTTTTTTTGGATAAGGGGAGGTATAAATGAGCTGAAAAATTTACTAATCGAAGCACTATTGAAGGGGGAGAGCTGTAGCTGACCGTTACTAATGTTATTGTTTTAACAGGAAAAAAAATTCTTATTAAAAATCACTCATGATGTTTTGTAATGGCCTCAAAAATCCATGAAAATGGTAGAGGCATGTGAAGCCAAATCTACAAAAACAGGCAAAAATGTATCAACAGGAATTGTTATGACATAAGAAAAAGGTTGTGATCTCGCAACACTATCAGTACAGTTTGTTCTTCAAATATTCTTTTTTTTGATACCATGTTGTTATTGTTTTACAAATAAATATAGGCATTAGCCTTTCAAAAACCAAATTTTAATAAGAATTGGCAGTTCAGTTTTCTTGCTGTCTCTTAAATTTCTGAGCAATGGCACTCATCACCCAACGCTCTGACGTTGGCTAGGAAGTCCCTTGGTTGTTGTTTACATAATGATAATGTCCTAATAAGTAAAATAATTACGGTCTGATATTTTCTTTTTTGTTCATGCTTACAAACACGAGTTCATAAACACGGTCTCTTTGAGTTGACACATATGTTACACATGTACCAAAAACACAGTGCTTTAGTTATTCCTCTGCTGAAACCAAATTCACAGAAACACTGACACAGGTGAAAACTCAGTTGTGCTATAACAAATATGACATCTCAAAGTTTCTTCTTATAAGTTTAATTTTTGGTTGCTTCAAAATGCATCTACCCATCTCCCAAAGTTAAATTTTAGTCGAAATTCAAAATTCCCCTTCAGATTTAATTTCGGCTACCTATTTAATAAATATATAACGTGGCTGAGATTTCCGCCACAACAGTAAATGGTGCCGTGTCCTAGGATGCGTGCCATGGCTCAATTTTTTTTTAAGACACTGAATGCCAAATAATTCCAAAGTGTTGTAATAATACTGATAAGTTTTGTTGTTAAATGAAAATAGCTGAGTAGTCTCTGAAAATTTTGTAAGAGCATACGCCAGTGGAAATTAAAGGTTGAGTTGGGGTTATAATTGTGAAAAATAGAATAACACAAGGTTACAGTAAAAAATAATTTTGTTTTGTACATCTTCACTGCTATTAATAATCAGAGAGTAAGGATATTAAGTCAAAGCTTCAGGGTATATTTCTTCAATATATATATATTTCTTCAAATTTCAAAGTTAGGAACAATATAATCTAGTGTTTAGTGCATATGTTATTTCTAGTGTTTTGCATAGATAAGTTTTGGAGCAATTTGCATACATAAGTGTTTAAATGAATAGTGTAGAATTTTGATTATATTAGCATAGTGTGAATTTTTGCATTGAAGATTTTTCTTTGAGTGAGCTTAAATCTGAATAGGTATGATGATAACTTGCACAATTCATAGAACATGTCAGTATTAATAACAGTTACAGGATTACTTAGTTAGTGAGTTGTTACAAAGCACTTGCCCTAGGAAAAAGTAAAAAAAAAAAATTTTTGGTGTAATATTTCAATTTGTATGGTTTCGGCTCAAGTTAGGAGTAAAGTGAAGCATAACATCGTACTAACTAGGACAACCATAATTTCTTTTTTTTTTTTTGCCTCTTTTTCCTTCTGCTGGGAAATCAAATTAATATGGAGACTGGAGTTTTGGGTGCTATTTGAATTTTAGAACATAGAATTTGCATTTTTTTTATTTGGGCAAAAATACTCTCTCGATATTCTGTGAGAGTGTGAGCACATAAATTTCTTTTGATGTTGTGATTATATCAGTGTTTGGTAAGTATTATTGGTATTTTGTGATGTGGGTAGATTATTTATTCCTTCAAATACTAGGAGGCGAATACAGTGTTATTCTGTGTAGTGGTTGATGGTAGTGTGAATTTAGTGTAATTTCAAATAATTTTTGTTTTGGGTTTCCTTTGCTACAGTGAGTTAGTTTCATTGAGAGTGTTAGTATAGTGAAGGTGTAGTGCAAGATTAATAGGGTGTTAGGATAACCTTAGATACAGCTACAGCAGTGCTAGTGCTGAGTAAATATAAATATTGCAATTTTTTTTTTCTTGCCGAAGCAAGAGTAAATTGAATTAGGAAACCATGGCTAATGAAGGAGAAGGTACCGGAGAAATCCAAGGAGTAAATTGGAGTCTCCCAGGTCTAATGGGACTAGTGAAGGAGTTTTCTGGGGATCCGAGTAGATTGTCAGTGAAAGAATTCTTTGAGACATTAGAGGATGTGGCACTCATGGTATGCTGGGCAGCAGATCAGAAATTTGTGGTATTGAAACATAGGTGTACAGGAGAGGCCAAACAACTAGTTAGGGATGTGATTGCCCGGTCAGGGAATGTAGATTATGAGGGGTTGAAAAAGGAACTAATTGAGAGGTTTGCTTCACCTGAATCGGTAACTGTCAAGATGGGAAGATTTCACTCGTGCGTACAGAAAAGGGGTGAGACAGTGAGGCAATTTGCAGCTAGACTAGAACGGGCAGCCTTTAGTTACTTCAATGAAAACGCTGGAGCTTTGGCCGAGTTCAGAGACCAGAATGTCTTGGCCCAGTTCATAACAGGAGTGGACCCAAAAATTCGTCGCCTGGTTGTGTCCCATCAACCACGAACCTATAAAGACGCAAAAGAGAAGGCCATATTGGAAGAAGAAAATGAGAAGTACATGGCCAGTTTTTCTTGGGGAGGAAACGCCTCCAAGTCCCATGATGTTAGCACTATGTGACCAAATTAGGGAACTGGGCAAGCAAGTAGCCACTTTAGCAATTGCTAATGCCAGTGCCAGTGAGAACTACCGAGGGAAGAGCCGAGGCACAGCAGTTCTCCTGCTAGTAGGGAATCAGGTTTTTCCCCAGCCAGGAACAATTACTCCTCACCCACAAGGTACTGGAGAGATAGGAAACAGGAATATCCACGAGAAGGCAGGTCGGATAGATACAGATCCCCTAGTCGCCCAAGACAGGAAGATTTCCGCCGGAGCAGCAGGCTCACTGTGATCTGCTATCGGTGTAACCAGGTGGGGCATTATGCAAATGAATGTCACCAGATAGACAGGCCCTCTCAGGAGTATAGGAATCAGGGTCGCGGAAGCAGTCAATATCTTTCCCATTCCAGGGGCGGAAGGACTCGACATGCACCACTGGGCAGAAATAGTCAACAACGAAACAGTCAACACAACAGGTCGGATGCTTTAAACTGGTAGTGGGGAGAAGATATTGGGAGTCATCTTCTAAGAAAAAACCCCTTGTTGTAAAGGCTCCAATTGGCTCATGTTTCACCAACGGTCACTCGTTTGGTATGCCTATTCTGGAAGGAGTAGTTAGTGGGAAATCCTTGAGGCTACTGATTGACACGGGGGCGTCAGTTAGCTTAATAACCGAGGGTTGCCTCAACTCCTTACCAGGATATAAGAGATTCATGAAGTATCCCAACCTAGTGGTCAAGGGTGTTTCAGGGAAACTCCTGGATGTTAAGGCCTATGTGGAATTGAAATTTTGTTTGTCTGGGGTGAATTTTAAGCATAAGGTGTTTGTCACCCAGACTCGGTTATAATCAGATTATGATGTCATTGTTGGTTTTGACCTTTTAAAGGCACAACAATTTGTTTTCAATGCTGCAGCAAGCACTTTAAGTAGAGTAGGAGCACGCATGCCAAATGTTTATCCACGGGAGAGGGAACAAGTGATTGCTTTGGTGAAACAGATGTTCCAAATACCAAAGAGAAAGAGGAAAGTGGTTAAGAGAAAAAGGAGGAAGAGGTGTGTAAGAAAGAGGATGATACCCCAGAGTACCCCTAAAGTGTCAGAGCATACTGGTGTGGATCCTATTGGTGTGGTTACTGCTGGAGAGGGAGCCTTCTCTACTGAGGAGACCCCCATTTCAAAAGGTAAACAAACCAACCCACCGGCTGAGTCAGTAGTGCATCAGGAGGATTCTCTCCCTACTGAGGTATCCGAGGCACCTTCGGGAAGTCAAAATTTAGGGAAAAGGCATTATTTTGGAAAAACTGTCCGAGCGGAGAAAATACCCCCCAAATCTGAAAGAATAATTTCGGTAACGGTTGCAGATTGTGCAGAGTTGGGGGAAGTTATGCTCTTACAGCAGGCAGACGCATTCAAGTGCGAGTCACTTTGGATAGGTCGCTCGGTGAACAGTACCAATAATGTGATAGTACCTTGGTGAAGGTGATCAATTTATCGGACTCAGTGGTTTACCTCAACAAGCATTCTAGGTTGGTTACAGCGGAACCAATTCAGGTAACTTCAGTGTCAACAGTGGACAGTCAAATTGATGATTGTTCCACATGGGCGAACGAGTTCGACGTGTCGCATCTACCTCCTGATCAGCAGTCAAAATTATCCTCATTTTTGCACTCGCATAGGAGGACGTTTGCGAAGAATGTAGCAGAGTTAGGTGAATGTGACACCTTGCTACATCAGGTTCATCTGACAGATGAGATCCCTGTGAGACAGAGAGCCTATAGAGTTCCTTATGCTCTTCGAGACGAACTCAATAGGCAGATCAACGAACTTTTGGAGGCAGGTATTATACAACCTAGTGACAGTCCTTATTCGGCTCCTGTTCTCCTTGTAAAAAAATCGGATGGCAGTTATCGTCTCTGTACTGACTTTAGGAGGCTAAATGCCAAGACAGTACCGGATTCCTTTCCGATTCCAAATTTGGTGGAGATGGTGGATTCCTTAGCAGGAGCCACCTACTTTAGCTCTGGATTTGACCTCAGGGTTTTACTAGATGAAAGTACGCCCTTCGGATGTTTACAAAACAGCTTTTGTCACCGATCAGGGTTTGTACGAGTGGCTAAGGGTACCATTTGGGATGCGGAACAGCCCAAACAGCTTCCAGAGGCTGATGGAAATAGTCCTATCAGGTCTCAGGCCTCTCCAGGTTATCATATACATTGACGACATTGTCATTGCTAGCAAAACTTTCGAGGAACACCTTGATAAGCTGGAGATGGTTTTCCAAAGGTTGAGACTACACAACCTTAAACCCGACAAGTGCCACTTTTTGAAGTCTTCAATCAGGTACCTGGGATATGTTGTCAGTCGAAATGGCGTCACGCCTGATCCCAGAAATTTGGAAGCTGTCAGAAACTTCAAAATTCCAAATTCCGTTAAGCAAGTCCGAGCTTTCCTAGGTCTCACAGGTTTTTATAGGAGGTTTATCCCTGATTATGCCAAATTGGCTTTGCCCCTGACTAATCTGATCAGGAAGGAAAAAACATTCAAATGGACACCTGAAGCCCAGACCGCTTTTGAGGAACTACAACAGGCACTCTTAAGTGAGCCCTGCCTGAAATTACCTGATTTGTCAAAGGAATTTGTGGTTGCTTGTGATGCTTCAAAATTTGCTATTGGGGCCGCATTGCAACAAGAGGAAGGAGGAAAATTGCATCCAGTAGCATATGCTAGCCGAAAGTTAAAAGGAGCGGAACTTAATTATTCTGTGGTGGAGAAGGAAATGCTCAGTGTAGTGTTTGCAGTAAACTACTACAAACAATATCTTTATGCTAGACACTTTCTCATCATTACCGACCAAGCCAGTTTGTCATATGCCTTCAAATTAAGGGATCCCACTTCTAGAATAGCTCGCTGGTGCATGTCGTTACAGCAGTTCGATTATACAATTCAACACAGACCAGGGAAATCGAATGTCGTAGCTGACTATCTGTCTAGGAATGTGCTGACCACCGAAGTGGTGGAGCAGTCGGCAGCAAGACAGGCAGAGGAACGGACAAGAGTGAAGGAATTGCAGAGGCAGGATAGCAGGTGGAATAAACAGATTGAGTTGCTGGAAGGAAAGGGAGAGCTGGGTAAACTCAAGGTCTCAGATGAGTTTTACCTACAGGATGGACTCTTATGGCACTACGTATTGCCCAAGTCAGGAGATAACAGGAATAAACCACGAGAACAGCTGGTCATACTAGAAACTATGGTGGAAGAGATTTTGGAGCAGTGCCACGACTCGGAAACTGTGGCTCATCCAGGGTTCAACAGAACATTGGAGCGGGTACGCTCCCGATTCTACTTCCACAACATGTACTCAGTGGTTAAGGCATATGTAGATAGCTGTCACAGCTGCTTAAGTAAAAGAGCTTAGAAACCTGGTAGAAAGGCACCTTTGGTAAGGGCAGAGCTTCCTAGTCGCCCCTTCGAGAAAATTGCTATGGATGTTGTGGGACCTCTGGTCACCACCATGTCAGGAAATAGATTCATTCTAGTTATCACTGACTACTTTACTCGTTGGCCAGAAGCCTATGCGTTACCAGACACAAAGAGTGAAACGATAGCCCAGGTCCTCATAGAAAAATTCATTGCTTCACATGGTGTGCCAGCTAAATTGTTGACAGACAGGGGCACAAACTTTCTGTCGGCAGCCATGATGAAAGTCTATGAGAGGCTGGGTATCAAAAAGTTGAATTGTAGCCCATATCATCCCTCTGCTAATGGACAGTGTGAGAAATTGAATGATAGCTTGATTAAGTCAGTTAGTCACCTGGTCTCGGATAGACAGGATGACTGGGACCATTGCCTCCCCATGGCACTCCTTGCATTCAGGACAGCAGTGCACACCAGTACTGGGGAAACCCCAGCCTATCTCACATATGGAAGAGACCTGGTGTTGCCATATCATTTGATCGGCAGTCCCCGAGTACGTACATATGCTTCTCAGTTGGAATATTGTGACGAGCTCACGGATAGGCTAAACATAGCATTCGAGGCTGTCAAGGCAAACCTGGAAAAGGCTGTAGAAACACAGGAGAAACAACGTGCAAAGACTGCCGTTGATAAGCATATCACCCTTAATGACAAGGTGTATTTATATTCTCCTGCAGTGAAGCCAGGACTAAGTAAGAAACTGAGCAAGCTATGTTCGGGACCCTATCGTGTCACCAAGGTGATACCGCCGGTGAATTACGAGATTACCTTCATCCCTGATCCCAGAAAAAAGGAGTTGGTCCATGTGGATAGGCTGACCAAGGTAAGGGACAGGCCTCTATTTCCAAGTGCCATGAATAAGAGCGAGGATAGTACAAACTCCGAGGAGATGGAGGAAGTTCAAGAGGACAATTCTACACAAACACAAGTGAAGGAAATTGATAGTAGTGGTGTAGGTTTCATTCCTTGGTTTCCGTTTCCTGGGAGAACAAGTTATGAGAGATTGCCTAGGCCAGCAAACACTCCTGCAGTGGTGAGTGAACAGGCGAGTATTCAGACTCCAGCTGGCACTCCTGAGGTAGTTAATGAACAGGCGAATATACAAACTCCAGCAAGTACTCTGGTAGTGGAGCAAGCTGGTCCTTCAAGGCCGAGAGCCAGTCGCATACCCACAAGTACTGTGTTGACACCTAGGTATTGTTTGCGTCCTAGAGATGGTCGTGGATTCATAGCTCGGAAGTAAATAGTGCACTCCAATTCAGTTGCAACGTTGCGTGTAAATAGTCGTGTGATATTATTGATTGTTACCTTAAGTGTAGTGTAGGAAGCAATTATGTTTTCTGTAGTATTGATAAATCAAGTGAAGCATATTTTGAATTTGTGGTCTTGTATAGTGTTGTGGTTGTTTGGTGAGAATTTTCCTGTCGATTCCAATTTCCACTGCCAAGCTAACAATTCACTTTTGTTTATTTTCTTTGATTAAGGGTTCATACTTACCAGTGATAAGTAGAGTTTGGTTGTGTCCAGGGAGCACCTTGCAGCTCCTGGAATTCCAGGAAATTGTATAGTATTTATGTAAGTAGTTGAGGTGTTGGGTGTGATAGTTCATGCCAGTTCTCTGTCGTGTTTAAAATGTTGGTTTATCTGTTCCTTGCTCAGGGCATGGTACATTTCCATGTGGCTTTGGTATGTTTCTCGAAGTTTTCTTGGTTTTTTTTTTTTTTGTTGTTGTCTCCCATGGGAGGAATGCAGTGATATGTTGCTGAAAATCTGTGTACACCTGATCAATGTTTTCAGATTTTCATCAACATTATCCACGTTTTTCTTGAAAGAAAAATAAATAAATCGAAGGGGTAATAGTGGTCAGTTCAGGAAAGGGTGACGATTCTTCCCTGGAGTGATTTGCTGTTAAACTTTTCGTAAATTTAGAATTCACCGCTCCTGGGTTCGATTTTTGGATCCAGAGAGAAAAGTCAAGAAAAAGTTACAGAAATTCTATTTCTCATTTGTTTGTTTTTTTCCCTTCTTTGTTCTGTGAGGCCGGAAAGAAAGGTGTTCGTTTTTTTTATCCACGAAAGAAAGAAAAGAAAAAAATGTATATAGTGTGGACTGGCAGTCACAATGCTGTCCTTTTGTTTTTGGATTACTCAGCCCAGCAGGAGGAAAGGAAAAACATACTCAGCAGAATTAAAATAAGACCAGTGTTAATAATTTTTTTATGAACAAAATGTAGCATTCATACGACGCAGTACCAAAAGGTGCGATGTCGCAACATTCATGAGAATAAACCTGGGGTATGCTCATAAAAAAAAAAAAAATAATAATAATTAAGAAAAAAAATATATTTTGTATTTCTTGCTTTGTTCAGTGTATGAGGTAACATGTTAAAACATTTTGTAAGCCAGATACAGCCTCCCTCCTTTAACAGATAGCGGTTAATGATCCAAGTTTCCCAGAAAAGGGCTGGAAGGCAGAAAATTCTTTCGATCCCTTTCAGAGGTTTTCTTTATTGGGAAAAGACCACCAGGAGTTACCAACATTCTTTTCCCCGAGGTCTGGTAAATCTCCCTAGCTGAGAAGAGGCTTAGCGAACTGAAATAGATACCCGTGTAAGGCACTATGAAAGGGGAAGTGGTTGGCCGATTGAATGTGGGAAGCAGAAGTCCCTCGCGTCAAAATTTATGAGGTTGTTTTCGAAATGTGGACCCTTGCGAAGCATTCAGGTGTCGAACACGTGCATTTCACGTGTTCTTGGCTAGAAGCAGCCAATGGGATGGAGGCGTCTTCATGGCCTGATGCAATTGGTCGCTTGAAGTATTGAAGGGGAGAAGAGCTCTGCGCGTCCATTTTGATTTTAGAGAGAGGTTGCGAAAATGAACTGCTAGAGAGAGGACTAAAAAAAATTGATTGCGGGCTGATAGGTGTAAAGAAAATGAGGCATTTTGTCTTTGAGAAGCCTAGAGAGAGGTTAGGAGGTTATCCTCCTCCTGGGAAGCTCAAAAATGTTTAACATAGGCTACCTACTTGGACCTGCAGCCCCAGTGAGAAAAGAAAAGGAAAAAAACCCCATGCATTATGATGCCTCTCCGAGAACAACAGCGCTAAGTCCGTTTCTTTATTTTTTAAACAGCTATCCCTAGCTGTGAGGAGAGCCCTGGGCGACTAGTGGCAGCCGACCCACCGATGTGGCCGAGGTGAAAAAAAAAAAAAAAATTTGAATGGAGACCAGGTTATTCACTTCGCTACGAGGAGTGATCAAATAGCCTCATAACAGTCTCCCCCTCCGTACTCTGTGCCATCCTCAAACAGGAAAGGGAAAAACAACACAAGATTGAGGAGCAAGACGATAGTGTAGACCACCTAAGATACCAGTCCGAAAATAAGGAAGATATTGAAGGAGCCACTTCAGACAGGCCTGCCGAAGATATGTCCACAAAGAGAAGTACGGTAATTCAACTAAGAGCGGCGGGACAGTAAAAAGAAAAAAAGGAAACAGGTGAAACGTGAGACAACAGGTCCTCGAGCTTAATTATGTAAGTTGTCTTTTATTGCTTTTCTTTCTCATAATATGGTTAAAGGGGGGGGGTTGGATAAGGGGAGGTATAAATGAGCTGAAAAATTTACTAATCGAAGCACTATTGAAGGGGGAGGGCTGTAGCTGACCGTTACTAATGTTATTGTTTTAACAGGAAAAAAAATTCTTATTAAAAATCACTCATGATGTTTTGTAATGGCCTCAAAAATCCATGAAAATGGTAGAGGCATGTGAAGCCAAATCTACAAAAACAGGCAAAAATGTATCAACAGGAATTGTTATGACATAAGAAAAAGGTTGTGATCTCGCAACACTATCAGTACAGTTTGTTCTTCAAATATTCTTTTTTTTTTTGATACCATGTTGTTATTGTTTTACAAATAAATATAGGCATTAGCCTTTCAAAAACCAAATTTTAATAAGAATTGGCAGTTCAGTTTTCTTGCTGTCTCTTAAATTTCTGAGCAATGGCACTCATCACCCAACGCTCTGACGTTGGCTAGGAAGTCCCTTGGTTGTTGTTTACATAATGATAATGTCCTAATAAGTAAAATAAGTACGGTCTGATATTTTCTTTTTTTGTTCATGCTTACAAACACGAGTTCATAAACACGGTCTCTTTGAGTTGACACATATGTTACACATGTACCAAAAACACAGTGCTTTAGTTATTCCTCTGCTGAAACCAAATTCACAGAAACACTGACACAGGTGAAAACTCAGTTGTGCTATAACAAATATGACATCTCAAAGTTTCTTCTTATAAGTTTAATTTTTGGTTGCTTCAAAATGCATCTACCCATCTCCCAAAGTTAAATATTAGTCGAAATTCAAAATTCCCCATCAGATTTAATTTCGGCTACCTATTTAATAAATATATAACGTGGCTGAGATTTCCGCCACAACACACAGTATGCCATTCACTACAATAGAGATGTGGAGACAGTGGAGCATTATCTGCTTTAAACAATGCACAGGTTCCCGCTTGGGGGTGTAAAGGTCAGTACCTTTTTCTCGCTATATCCACTTCCGTGACACGTACCTGAGAAGTTATTTTTACTTAGCATAGGTTTTTCCATGAAAAATATTTTCCCCCTATTTTTCAACTTTCTCATTATTCTTCCGCTAGAAGGCGTAGAGTTATGTCATGTTTCCTTCAATATTTCTTCTTTTAACTCTCCGATTTGAAAATCTGTTTGTCTCCAATACCATCCTTCTTCTATGAGAAACTTTCTGTGCGCCATTTGTTAATTTTCGTAACATTATTTTTAGCCGCTGGTGTAAGTAAGTAGCTGGTTCTCTTTCTGGACGTTTTTATCGAATATAGAAATCCGGATGTGATTTTTTCCATACCGGTTGCATTGACTTTGATAGATTTAATTCATATCAGAAAGGATTCAAAAGACGTGATCATCACAACTGATTTTTTTTTCTTTTTGATTGGAGGCTTAACGACCACGAGCAACTCAATGGGCTATAAGCAGTCGCCCGTCCTTAATTTAGGGTCACTGGTTCCAGGGAAGGGAGAGAGCCAGTGCCGTAAGACAAACACAACATCCATGCCTCGCCGGGATTCAAACCCGGACACCTTTCGGGCGAATGATCAGAGGCCATCGCTTAAACCACTGCGCCACCGGGGCGGCCAACTGAAAATTCAGTGTTATCTTTCTTATTAATTTTTCGTTACGTTCAGTTTATGGCTCTAGTGTAAGCTCATATCTATTTAAATCATATTTGCAGTAATATCTGCGCGTCTAAAAACCGGACTGAAAATATTCCCATTCAGTGAAACACCGCTACTCCGGGTTTCGAATCCGGGCCCAACTCGGACGAATAATCCGAAGCCAACGTCTCAGACCGTTCGGGCAGCGGGGCGATAATATGGTTTTTAGAAGCATTGATGCGGAAAAAATGTTTTTCGAATTCGATTGCATCTGCATTTACTCCAACAGAAACGTAATTATGTATCGGAAAAAGATTAGAAGACAAGGATCCCTATTCTCACATTTTAAGCTTTCCACTGTAAAAAAATTTCAAATCAGACTGATAGGTGCAGAGATGTGGTGACCACAGACGGGTGAACATGTGATAACGTAAGCACGTCTGTTTTTAGCTAGTCTTTTGTAAAAGAAGAAAAAAAAAGGTTGTGCTTATGTTATCACACTGTCCGTCCGTCTGTGGACACAATATCTCTGCAGCTATTAGTTCGATCTTTAAAACCTCTTTTTGCATTGGGAAGCTTGAAATGTGAGAACGATGATCCTTGCTCTCCGGTTTTTCTTCGCTGCATAACTTCTCCACCAGAGGGTGTAAATGCAGTTGCTATCGACTTTAAAATATATTCTATTCAATTCAATTAATTGCTTCTGAACACCAGATTAAAAACATTTTTTCTTCCATTAGATACCGTTTTTAATGCAGTTTATTTTGGGTACGTTTTCTTTTTCAAGTAATGGATAGTTTTTCCGCTATAGGAGGTGTAAAGTTAAACTGGGATTTCCCCGATATTTCTGCTTCTAAAATTCCGATTTGAAAAAATCCTTTTGCATCGGTTGGAGCTCCTAGTGGGATATATTCTACATGTAATTTCGAATTTTTCTAAAGAATGGTTTGGCCACTAGGGGGCGTAAGTGTATATTTTTGTTTCTGATATATTTGCAGCAATAACTGCGCTTCTGAAAGCTCAATTTAAAAAGATTCTTTCGCGGTCAGATACTATTCACCATGGCAAGCTTTTTGAGAATACCTTGTGCTGAGAATAGTGAATAATTTTCAGCACGTTTTTTTTTTTTTTAAATAGATCGTGCTTATGTTACTGTTTAGTCCGTCCGTCCATCAGACTGTGGACACCATATCTCCGCAAGTATTAAGCCGATTTGAAAAATTCTTTTTGCACTGGGATATTTGAAATGTGCGAATAATGATCCTTGCATTCCGGTTTTTTTTACGATGCACAGTTTCTCCGCTAGACGGCGTAAATTCAGATGATATCGAATTCAAAAGTACATTTTATATTCCATATATTTGTTTCTAATTATCCGACAGAAAAAAATTATTTTACCTTTCGGTTCCATTTATATCGAAAACTATTTTAGGTATAATCACCTTTTCAAGTTACGCATAGACTTTCCACTAGGGGGAGTAAAAGTAAATTGCGTTTTCCCCAAGTTCTCTGCTTCTAAAACTCTGATTTGAAAAATTCTTTCTACATAATATATAGCTCCTGATGGGAAATGTTTTGCATATAATTTCCAATTTTTAGTAAAGAATGGGTTGACCACCAAGAGGCGTAAGGGTTAATTTCAGCTTCTGATGTACCTGCAGAAAAATCTGAGGCTCGATTCAAAAAATTCTTTCGCGGACTGATACCGCTCACGCCGATGAACGTTTTCGGAATATTTTCTTCTTAAAATTATGCATGGTTCCTCCGCCAGGGGGCATAGATGCATATCTTATTTTTGTCAATATCTCTGCTTCTAAGGGTCCGACTTGAAAAATTCTTTCTTCGTACGATAGCGCTTACGGTGCGAAATACCTCTCATATAATTTCAAAAATTTCGAATAATTCATAGATTTTCTGTCAGGGGGCGTAAAGGTAAATTGCTTTTCCCCCGATATCTGTGCTTCTAAAACTCCGATTTGAAAAATTCCATATATTTGAATATCACAGTAAGATGCCTCACGCCAAGAAATCGAAGATTTGCTCTTTACTTCCAAGCAGGGGCCTACCGGGACATTTCCCGGTGGCACCACTCAGGAAATGGCCCACATTCTTGCATTCTTTTTGTCTGGTATTTTGGAACGAACGAATAATTAATTATTTTGATACTTATGAATAATGTTCGATAACTTCATTTAAGCTTCATATCCGCTTGAAAAGTTATTTCTTTAAAAACGAAAGGGTTTCTTTCTATCTGTTTTTTGGCTGTTTGCTGTGAAATGACGTAGCGAAATTCTCTGTACCTATGTGAGAAAAGTGGCGCTGAACCAAGCATGCTGTTATAAATTAAATGAGCTAAAGCTAACTACAGTTAGACGTAGGTAGTTAGACTTGGAATGGAGAGTCATTAGTACACTAATGACTCTTCATTCGCTCCTTCGTAATCTTGAAGGAGACTCACTATGATGGCTGATCCTACCCCCATATCAGCAAAGCACAGTTTCTTTTTCAAGTAATGCAGATTTTCCGCTAGGGGGCATAAAGGTGAATTGCTAGTGGCATAACTACGAAATCTGCGCCCAGGAGCAGTTCCCAACGTTGGCAACTCCCTCTCCCATCGACCGTCTCAATTGTAAACCAGGTTGTCCAATTTAATTCCTTTGTTACACACAAGAAATGTAAATTAGTCTTCATAAAGGTAAGACTGCTTTGACTAACCCCCAAAATGCCGAAACTTCTTAAACATTTTTGCAAGGTTGGGGAAAATTTCCCCCTTCCCTCTGCCTACGCCCTTGTATATTGTGTGACGTGCCTGCCACGCAGGACGCACAGGAGATAAAGGCAGATTGCAGCGAGAGCATACGTCCGGGTGGCTCAGTTGGGAGAGCGACTTACTCCGGAGTGAGGAATCCCGGCGTGGACAAAAATGACGGAGAAATTTACTTCGTTATATTGCCGCCCGAACTTCAAGAATGACCTGACCGTTAAAGTTCTCGCAATGGTGTGAAGTTCTTTTCACACCGCGAGACAGGGAAAATAAGAGAATCCCTTCTTCAACGCTTCGAAAAATAAAAATGTGTGTGATGTTACGTTCCACATGCCAAATTGACTGGGAGTTCTCAAATGTACGTTCTTCAGCTGATGACTGCATACAGCGACACATGGTCCCGGCTGACCCTGGGCCATGCCCCCGGCCCTCTTTCGGGGGGGGTTACGCGCCTGCCACGCAGGACGCACATGAGATAAACGCAGATAGCAGCGAGAGCATACGTCCGCGTAGCTCAGTTGGGAGAGCGACTTACTCCGGAGTGAGGAAGCCTGGCGTGGACAAAAATGACGGAGAAATTTACTTCGTTATAATTGTATGATGCTTTATTTAACCTTCTGTTGGTGATGTGGGGTATATCACACCCCATGTTGATTTTTCCTTAATGTTAATCGAAAAACTCATTTATTCGTAAGAATAATTTACAATATTATACCCCACATCACCAACGGAAAGTTAAAAATTAAAATCGAGTGAAACCAATTATACCTAATTTTTCTTTAAGATTTAAGAAAGTAATTACAAAAAATTGAAAAGCATAAAATATTTACATTGGTATCTTACAGCTGTTTAAAATTCCTTCTTCCTTGCTTTTTGTTTTGTAAAGTTGTCAGTCACGTGGTCCAAATTCAATGCACGAGCGCTTGGTCATTCAATTGATATAGCTTCTAAAGCACTCAGGTGATGCTGGACATACTGCTTCTTAGGTAGTTCTTTATTATCTGTAATTTGGAGAAAGATCTCTCAGCCATTGCAGTAGTCACTGGCCACGTCAGAAAAATTACACATCAGTTACAACATCTGGAAAACTGCTGGACGCTTGACTAGGTATTAGTATCAGTTCGGTAAGCTCTCGAATGTCTGACAGTTTTTGGAGATGGCTAGCAAAGTACATTTTCAGAAGCAATAATGGTGGACCCAGATCTCCAGAAATATCTGACGGATACGTTGAAGCTAGCCTATCAGTTCGGTGCAACACACCTCTACATCGGTCAAACAGTTGTTGGTAGCCGAGCTGTGGAGGACTAATCGTCTTTATTTTATTTTATTTATTTATTTATTTATTTTTTTTTTTTTTTTTGGCGCCTAGAGCATACTGCTGCATTGGTCCCCGGTAGTCACGGCTCTGTAAATTGCGTTTCCCCCGATATCACTTCTTCTAAAAATCCGATTTGAAAAATTCTTCTTGCATCGGGTACAGCTCCTGATGGGAATGTTTTGCATATGATTTCTAATTTTTGGTAAAGAATGGTTTCGCCAGTAAAGGGCGTTAAGTGCTTATTTCCGCTTCTAATGCATTTGCAGAAAAAACTGAGCTTCTGAAAACTCAACTGAAAAAAATCTTTAGTGGACCGATACCGCGTACTTCGGTAAACCTTTTGAGAATATATCTCCTGCTTAAAATAGTATATATTTTTTTCGCTCGGTGACGTAGATGCCTATTTTAATTTTGTCGATACCTCTGTTTCTAACAGTCCGATCTGAAAAATTCTTTCTCTGTTAGAGAGCGTTTCCGGTGCAAAACGTTTCTCATATAATTTCAAATTTTTCTTAACGCACAAGTGTGCCAATAGGGACGCAAGTTCACATTTCCGTTTCCGGTAATATCTGCGGGACTAAAAACCCGATGGAAAAAAATTCTTTCTCGGTCAGGTGCTACTAACAATGAAAACATTTTGTGCGTATTTCCTTCCAAAAATAATGCGCATACGAGCAGCAACAAATTATTCAATCCGTTTTTCTCGATATCTCTGCTTCTAAATGTGTGCCTTGAAACAATTCTTTGAACACCTGATGCCATTTACCAAGTGGAACACTTTAGGTTGATATTTGAGAAGCGTTGTGGTTCACAGTTCTGTTGCTAGGTGGTGTTTGTGTACTTCCGTTTGCAGTAGTATCTCCGCTTCTAAAAACGCTATTCAGAAATCCCCTTTTTGTTACTGTATGTCATTCGCTACAATGAAAATGGGGAGCATCATAGGCGTAGCCAAGAGGTTGGTCCTCGGGTCCGGACCCCCTCCCCTCTCCCCTCCCTTAGAGGGACTAAGTACGAATCTTTTTTTTTTTGATTGGAGGTTTAACGACCACCATGAGCAACTCAATGGGCTATAAGCAGTCGCCCGTCCCTAATTTAGGGTCACTGGTTCCAGGGAAGGAAGAAAGCCAGTGCCTTAAGACAAACAACATCCATGTCTCACGGGATTCGAACCCATACCCCTTTTGGACGAATGATCAGTAGCCGTTGCTTAGATCACCGCGTCACTGGGGCGGCAAGTACGAATTTAAAGCCATATGCATGTATATACACTATCTACTAACAAGTACTTGGACACCTGTGATAGCAAAGGAAAGCAAAGTTTATTCACCTTCAATAGTTGGTGAAACCTCCACGAGCGGCGATTACAGCTGCGACCCTCCGGGGTATACTCTCAACCAGGCGTTGTACGACTGCTGGCGGTATTTTCTTCCACTCGACTTGGAGAAGACAGGTCAGTTCCTACACCGATTTCGGACGGTGGGGGCACCCCTTAAGTCGACGCTCCAACTCGTCCCAGAGGTGCTCGATAGGGTTAAGGTCCGGGTTCTGCGCAGGCCAGTCCATTCGATTAACCCCATTGTCACCATACCAAGCCATGGTGGACTTCGCAACATGACAGGTGGCATTGTCATCCTGAAAATAACATGGATCCACCCCGTAAAACTGCCACAACGTAGGAAGCGCATGGTCATCCAAAATGGTGCAGTAGGTCTCGGCGTCGAGTCTACCAGGAATTACGACCAAGGGTCAAGTGCCATACGAGGAGAAACACCCCCATAGCTTAATTCCACCGCCGCCGAACTTCACAGTTGGTACAATACATTCCAGCAGGAGGCGTTCTCCAGACAGACTCCAAACCCAGACCCTGCCATCCGAACGATAGACAATGAACCTTGATTCGTCGCTCCAGAGAACCTGTTTCCATTATTCAACGGTCCACTGTCGACGTTCTTTGCACCACGTTAGCCGAGCAGCGCTATTGGACTTGGTGATCAAAAGCTTGTGGGCGGCAGCACGTCCATGCTAACCAAACAGATGGGCTTCCTTACGGATGGTATTCATCGAAAGAACACTCCCGGATGCCTGTTGAAACTCCTCGCGGATGTGGCCCATCGATTTGGTGCGGTTCTTCCGAATTTCTCTGGCCAGCACCAGTCGGTCTCTAACTCCCAGTTTTGTGGGTCTGCCGGGTCGGGGCACATTCCGACAGTCACCTCTCATCTTCCACTTGCCAATCACGTAGGCCACTGTCGATTTTGGGTACTTCAACTCGCTGGATATGTCACGTATGGATCGGCCATTTCTGTCATACCCGACGATTACACTTTTCTCGAAATCAGAGAGCTCCAAACTGCGCGGCATCTTGCATGCGACTGGTTGCGTTGTTGTTTCCCACACCATATTTAACGGCGGCGGCCGTGACGTGTATTAGGACCGCAGATATCGTCGATTGCAGGGGTGTCCAATTACTTGTTGGTAGATGGTGTATAAGCATATGAAAAGAATTTTTCAGTAATGTTTTTTTCATTTCTGTCTTAAAATTTTTTGGCCTTATTCCCACTTGGAGTATTTTTTTTCGGGAGGCTTTCACCGATAAACCAAATGCATGCCCCCCTTCCCCCTTCTTGAGAAATATCTGGCTACGCCACTGGAGAGCGTTATCTTCTTTCAATAATACACAACTTTCCCGCTAGGGGTTGTAAGGGTCAAAACCTTTTTTCTTGCTATCTCTGCTTCCGTGGGACATATTTGAAAAGTTTTTTTTTTCCGTGGCATAACTTTTGGCACGATGAATACTTTTTCCCTACTTCCAACTTTTCCATTATGCAAAATTCTTCCGCAAGAAGGCGTAGATTTATATCATGTTTACTTCTATATTTCTTTCAACTATTCAGTTTGGAAATCTCTTTGTCTCTGATACTTCCTTCTGCTACGAGAAACTTTTTGTACGCCATTTGTTACTCTTCGTAACATACTTTTTAGCCGCTGTTGGAAGTAAGTAGTTGTTTCTATTTCTGAATGTTTTATCGATTGTAGAAATACGGTTGATTATTTTTTCTAAAATAATCTACAGAATTCTACATTCGATAAAACATTGACTTTGAATAACACTAACCTGTTCCACTGACTTTGAATAACTTTGATAAATTTTATTCGCGTCAGAAAGGATTAAAAAAATGTGCTCATTACAACCGAAAATTTGGTGTCATCTTTCTTGTTACGGTTTGTTCTTATGAAATTTGTTGGCATCTTTGTTACCTTTTGTTCTTATGAAATCCGGTGTCATCTTCCTTGTAACGTTTTGTTCTTATGAAATTCGGTATCATCTTGCTCATAACTTAATGTTGTGGGCATCAAGAACACATAATGTTGTGTTCTTATGATGAGCGGGGTTCTCCAAAGCTCGGCTCCCCTTGCAGTAGCGTAACTAGTATACATCCCCCCACCCTCCCCGCAAGATTTACTTCAGCATCCCTAAGCACAGTAATTTCCCCCAGGATTTCGAACGTGAGGGAGGATGTATTTTTTGTGGTGTCTGTGTGTGGTGGTGTTGGTTGTGAGGGAGGGTGGTCAGGAAGTCACGGAGAGCGTCTGGAAAAGGAAGGGGGGGCGTTAGTTTTAACTTTTTATGTAATATTATCAATCATCCAATCAGGTGCTCTCTAGTTTTAACTTTTATGCAAGTTTTATCAATCAACCAATCAGGATTAACACGGTACGCAGACCAATGCATGAACATAAATGAGCATACATTTTACCAAAAGAAATATATTTAATGGTTAAGGTAAATAACTATAAGACTTTAGTGATCGTTACTGGATACGGTTGCACGCAAATAGACAATTCAGTGTTCTACACCGTAAGAATAAAATATGGACTTGCATAGCTACATGCATTTATTTGCATGCACGACAAAATTTCAGCAGTGCAGGTTGGGAAAGAATGGCAGGTGCGAAAATACAATGTACATGTATGTGATGTGTACAAATATACCATACGATATATCTACTAGATATGATATGATATAAATTATAATTACATGATTACAATACATAGAAAAAATATTATTTTATACCATAAGGAGAAAGTTTCATGTTTTAGGGCCTAAATCTTTCTTTCTAACCTTCAATTCTGCGAACTCATCAAGCACAGCATCGAGATCCATTCTTTTGGCACTTGTATACTAAAGTTTCCACTCAGTGAATGAGATAGACATACCTACTATAAGGAAGAACTAAAAGCAATAGCAACATGTAACTGTGTTGTTCAAAACTAAAATAAATCATTTGAAGAAATCGCCCTCTTATACATCACAGATCTGCGGCTGCTGAGAAAAAATGTTGGCGCCTGTCGGGTACGTAATCTTAGGTGATTGAGTGTTTCCCCGCGGGTGACCTCGCACTTTTCCCTTTTCCTCAGCGTAGCAGAGAGAGAGAGAGAGAGAGAGATTGGAGAGCGATCGTATTATTTACAACCCATTGCAGAGCAATCGTATTACTACCCATTGCAGGGCGATCATACAACGCGGAACCAAAGGGCCGAACAGCATCAATCTGTAGGACATCCACTGTTTTAAAAGTGAAACTTGGCATTGATTTAGTTAGGCAAAGCTAAATAGTATATCTTAAAGGAAAATATGAGTCTTTGGTTTAATTATTTGTTTGCTTGTTTTTGTGCGTATTCGGATTTTTCATAAAACTATAACTGGCAGCTGCACTGTGCCCCTTCGTTACCTGCGCCCCCCGCAGCGGCGGGGGCTGCGGGGTGGTAGTTACGCCACTTTCCTCCTGAGGCACAGTGCCTGGGAAAGGTGCCCCGCTTGCCCGGCTGCAAGGGCAATCCTGTATATGTGGATATGAGAACTTGTTATTAAGTGTCAGCGGTGAGGAGCCTACTACGAGTGTTCGGGTACCTGAGCAAGGAAGGGGCTTACAGGTGTCCCTCCTCCATCCTGTGTTATGAGTATCCATGACTAAAGACGATCTGAAGAAAGAGCTCACTTATCACGAAATAAAAGTATTTTGACATAGTTCCAGTGGCTATCATAGTTTTATTTTATTTCATTTATTTATTCACTTTATCAATATGGTTTAGATTTCTCTGGTGTAACTACTTCTCATAGTTTCATTTGACTGTAATCACATCTTCAATTTTAGTCTAAAATACTACAAAACATTTATTGAAACCATATTTCTATAGCGCCTGCTCATAGCATGTTTGCGCCCCAATAATAATGCACTGTGACACCCCGGCGCCGCTTTGTTAACTTTCGCTGGAGAAAATTTACAAAATGTATTCGAATTTAACATAGTCACACGCTTTCGTCGTTCTGCCTCAGACTACTTCCAAAAATTTATATATATATATATATCAATATCATCATCATCATCATCAACCATTATCAATCCACTGCTGGACGAAGGTATCCCCAAGTTTCCACCTCAACGGTCTGTCTTGTGCCAGGCTCCTCCATATCACTCCCGCATACTTTCGAATTTCATCCACCCATCTCCCATGTGGTCTTCTTCTGGGTCTTTTCCTGTCCCTTGGAATCCAATCTAAAATTTCGGCTGTCCATCGATGATCTGTCCTTCTGGCAGTATGTCCAGCCCATTGCCATTTCAGGGATTTAACTCTGATCATGATGTCTTCCACTCTTGTCATTTTTCGGATCCACGAGTTCCTCTTCTTATCTCTCCTGGTTACACCAAGCATGCACCTCTCCAGGCTGCTTTGAGTTGTCTGCAGCCTTTGTATGTCTCTTTTAGTTAAGGTCCACGTCTCTGCACCATACGTAAGCACTGGAAGGATGCATTGATCAAACACTTTTCTTTTAAGACATAATGGCATATTGCTCTTGAAAATTATGCTGTTTCTTCCAAAAGCTCTCCAGGCAAGTTTTGTACGCAGATTAATTTCTTCATCAATGTGACCCTCACTTGATATCTGCTGTCCAAGATAAACGTACGTGCCTGTTATCTCCAGCTTTTCTCCATGAATCGATAAATCTTCATTTCTTGTAAAAGCATTGAACATCACTTTTGTCTTCTGAAAGTTCATTTTTAATCCCACTTCTTTACTCTTGTCAGCAAGTTCCTGGATCATACTCTGCAGCTCTGATGGGCTAGTTGCAAAAATGACTATGTCATCAGCAAAACGAAGGTGGGTTAGATAATCTCCATTAATCTTTATCCCTTTGTTTTCCCAGTTCAGTGATTGAAAGACATTTTCCAATCGGCATTAAAGAGCTTCGGAGATATGGTGTCCCCTTGTCTCACTCCCTTTCCAATTTTTATGTGTGTTGTATTTTCAAACAGCCGAATCTTTGCACTTGCATTTTCATAGATGTTATTAATAATATTAATGCATGCATCTTCAATAGCACAGGATTTCAAAGCCATTGTAACTGCTGATGGTTTCACTGAATCCAAGGCTTTTTCAAAATCGATAAAAGCCATGCACAATGGAAGTTCATATTCCCCCGCTCTTTCAATTAGTTCTCTCAGTACGTGGATATGATATATTGTGCTGTAGCCACTCCTGAATCCAGCTTGTTCTCTCGGTTGAGCCATGTCCAGTGTTACCTTCAAGCGGTGTAAAAGAAATTTAGTGAAGATTTTATAAACCACTGATAGGAGGCTGATAGGTCTGTAGTTCCTGAGATCCTCAATGCCACCATTTTTATGTAGCAGGATCATCGTAGCATTGTTCCAATCCTCAGGAATCTTCCCTTCATTAAGGCATCGAGTGAAACTTTGGGCGAGTACTGTTTCGATTTCTCCACTTGCTTCTTGTATGACGTCTACAGTAATTCCATCTTTTCCTGGAGCTTTTCCCCGCTTCATGTTCCTGATTGCATGTGCAACTTCTGCTGGGAGGACTAGAAGAACTCTGGTACTGGTACCTTTCATGATGTCTGGAGTACATGTATCATGCCTTTCATATAATTTGGAGTAGAAATCTTTCACTCTTGTCAAAATTTCGCCTCTATTTCTTGTTACAGAACCATCTTCTTTTCTCAGTGCCATATTCTGTTTTCTTCCCTTACTGAGATGTCCCTTTGCTATCTTTAGGCTTTGGTTGTTTTCAATTGCTTTCCTCACTAGTTCACAGTTGAACTTCCTTACGTCTTCAGTGATACTTTTTCGTACTGTCTTGCATAGCTCTATATATTCCACTTTGGAAGTCGCATCTTCTTTAGTTGTCCTCATCTCTCTTCTTTTTTGCATCAACATTTTGGTTTTTCCTGATAATTTGTTCACATGAAACTTGTTCTTAGACCCAGCTAATTTTGTTGCTGTTTCCATAAGAGATTTGGTTACTTTTCTGTTAACTTCAGAAATATCCACTTCTTCTGATGTTAGGCCTTCTAAAGCAGAGAATCTGTTCTTCAGTTCCAACTTGAAGGTATTATGGTGTTTTTTAACGTTGGTTATGTCAATACATTTTGTTTGTCTTATGAGCTTGCCACGTTCGAGTTTAGTGTTGAGGTGCATCTTACATCTCACCAATCCATGGTCACTGCCTGTGTTGAACTTGTTTAGCACACTGCAGTCTTATATGACGAATTTTTTGTCACACATAATAAAATCAATTTCACTTGTCGTCCCATTTGGATGTCTCCATGTCCATTTCCTGTGTGGTTTTTCTTGAAAAAGGAGTTCAAGATGAAAAACCCTTCTGTCTCTGTAAACTCAACGAGAGTATTTCCACGCTGGTTTCTGTTGCCGTGACCGAATTTACCTACTAAAGTTTCATTCTGTTGCCGTTGCCCTATTTTTGCATTGAAATCTCCCATAATTATCTTCAAGTGTTGTTTACCTTTATTATTTAGATGACAAATTTCCTCATAAAATTCTTCAATTTCTTCTTCAGGATGACTTATGGTGGGTGCATAAGTTTGAATAATCTGAGCCTTGTATCTTCTCGAGAGTTGGATAACGAGTCGTGCAGCTCTGTCAGAGGAACTTTCAACTTCTACAACTTTATCCTTCAGTTTCTTGTTTATTATAAATCCAACACCACTAGTTCTGCCAGTATCTGTCCCACGATAGTAGAAGAGATGTCCACTTTTCAGTTCAATGAGATCTTCTCCTTTTCTCCTTACCTCACTTAGCCCGACGATGTCCCACTTGATCCTTTGTAGTTCCTCTTCCAATTCAAGAAGCCTTGAATCAGAAGATAGGGAGCGTCCATTGTACGTAGCCAAGGTCAGCATCAGATGGCAGCCTAGTCCGGTCCTCCGGGGATTCTTAGCACCCTCTGCCTTCCTGTCGCATTGGCCGCTGCCTTGGCCAGGTACATTCCAGCTTCCGGAGACTGAGGGCCAAGATTTAAGTTGTGGAGTCATTTTGGAGGGGTTTGGCCATAACTCACCACGCTGGCCAAGCGGGTTGGTGAGTGTTTGATAGCATTTCCTCTAATCCCGATGATATAGTTATACCGCTATTGGCGGTCGTCAGAGCCCCTTTAGTGGGAACAGGATGCACCACGAGAAGGCTGGGATGACATTTGTCAAGGAGAGGCTGTGATGTTACGCATCACCTGATCTTTCATCCCATCAATATATATAGAGAGAGAGAGAGGAAATGCTATCCCACACTCACCAACCCGCTTGGCCAGCGTGGTGAGTTATGGCCAAACCCCTCCAAAATGACTCCACAACTTAAATCTTGGCCCTCAGTCTCCGGCAGCTGGAATGTACCTGGCCAAGGCAGCGGCCAGTGCGACATGAAGGCAGAGGGTGCTAAGAATCCCCGGAGGACCGGACTAGGCTGCCATCTGATGCTGACCTTGGCTACGTACAACGGACGCTCCCTATCTTCTGATTCAAGGCTTCTTGAATTGGAAGAGGAACTACAAAGGATCAAGTGGGACATCGTCGGGCTAAGTGAGGTAAGGAGAAAAGGAGAAGATCTCATTGAACTGAAAAGTGGACATCTCTTCTACTATCGTGGGACAGATACTGGCAGAACTAGTGGTGTTGGATTTATAATAAACAAGAAACTGAAGGATAAAGTTGTAGAAGTTGAAAGTTCCTCTGACAGAGCTGCACGACTCGTTATCCAACTCTCGAGAAGATACCAGGCTCAGATTATTCAAACTTATGCACCCACCACAAGTCATGCTGAAGAAGAAATTGAAGAATTTTATGAGGAAATTCGTGATCTAAATAATAAAGGTAAGCAGCACTTGAAGATAATTATGGGAGATTTCAATGCAAAAATAGGGCAACGGCAACAGAATGAAACTTCAGTAGGTAAATTCGGTCACGGCAACAGAAACCAGCGTGGAAATACTCTCGCAGAGTTTGCAGAGGCAGAAGGGTTTTTCATCTTGAACTCCTTTTTCAAGAAAAAGCCACACAGGAAATGGACATGGAGACATCCAAATGGGACGACAAGTGAAATTGATTTTATTATGTGTAACAAAAAATTCGTCATAGAAGACTGCAGTGTGCTAAACAAGTTCAACACAGGCAGTGACCATAGATTGGTGAGATGTAAGATGCACCTCAACACTAAACTCGAACGTAGCAAGCTCATAAGACAAACAAAATGTATTGACATAACCAACCTTAAAAAACACCATAATACCTTCAAATTGGAACTGAAAAACAGATTCTCTGCTTTAGAAGGCCTAAGATCGGAAGAAGTGGATATTTCTGAAGTTAACAGAAAAGTAACCAAAGCTCTTATGGAAACAGCAACAAAATTAGCTGGGTCTAAGAACAAATTGCATGTGAACAAATTATCAGGAAAAACCAAAATGTTGATGCAAAAAAGAAGAGTGATGAGGACAACTAAAGAAGATGTGACTTCCCAAGTGGAATATATAGAGCTATGCAAGACAGTACGAAAAAGTATCACTGAAGACGTAAGGAAATTCAACTGTGAACTAGTAAGGAAAGCAATTGAAAACAACCAAAGCCTAAAGATAGCAAAGGGACATCTCAGTAAGGGGGAAAAACAGATTATGGCACTGAGAAAAGAAGATGGTTCTATAACAAGAAATAGAGGCGAAATTTTGACAAGAGTGAAAGATTTCTACTCCAAATTATATGAAAGGGATGATACATGTACTCCAGACATCATGAAAGGTACCAGTACCAGAGTTCTTCCAGTCCTTCCAGCAGAAGTTGCACATGCAATCAAGAACATTAAGCGGGGAAAAGCTCCAGGAGAAGATGGAATTACTGTAGACATCATACAAGAAGCAAGTGGAGAAATCAAAACAGTACTCGCCCAAATTTTTACTCGATGCCTTAATGAAGGGAAAATTCCTGAGGATTGGAACAACGCTACAATGATCTTGCTACATAAAAAAGGTGACATTGAGGATCTCAGGAACTACAGACCTATCAGCCTCCTATCAGTGGTTTATAAAATCTTCACTAAAGTTCTTTCACACCGCTTGAAGGTGACACTGGACATGGCTCAACCGAGAGAACAAGCTGGATTCAGGAGTGGCTACAGCACAATAGATCATATCCACGTACTGAGAGAACTAATTGAAAGAGCGAGGGAATATGAGCTTCCATTGTGCATGGCTTTTATCGATTATGAAAAAGCCTTTGATTCGGTGAAACCATCAGCAGTTGCAATGGCTCTGAAATCCTGCGGTATTGAAGATGCATACATTAATATTATTAATAACATCTATGAAAATGCAAGTGCAAAGATTCGGCTGTTTGAAAATACAACACACATAAAAATTGGAAAAGGAGTGAGACAAGGTGACACCATATCTCCGAAGCTCTTTAATGCCACATTGGAAAATGTCTTTCAATCACTGAACTGGGAAAACAAAGGGATAAAGATTAATGGAGATTATCTAACCCACCTTCGTTTTGCTGATGACATAGTCATTTTTGCAACTACCCCATCAGAGCTACAGAGTATGATCCAGGAACTTGCTGACAAGAGTAAAGAAGTGGGATTAAAAATGAACTTTCAGAAGACAAAAGTGATGTACAATGCTTTTACAAGAAATGAAGATTTATCTGCATTTTTGAACTTCACTTTTAGTTGGTAAAGTTCGATGAACACTTACTTCACTTTTAGTTGGTAAAGTTCGATGAACACTTACCGCACGTGGGGCTTGGCTTTCAATTCATATTTTCGTTATGTGGATGCGGCACGGGGTTGTTGTTTTTTTTTCCATTTGGCCACGGTTCACTTCTTTTTTTTTTCCGTTGGAATTATTTTGCCTCATCACCAAATGAGTTTTTCCTTTGCTGCATCCTCATTTACTTCAATATTTATTCTTAACCCGAGTACTTTCGGTACTACTACTATACCGTCTTCGAGGGGACATTTTGCTCCAACTAGCACGGACCGTGTCAGCTGGGCATTTCGGTGGTTCTCGCGGGCTGCTTCTGTCATCTGCTATCGCTTCTTCTTGGGCGTTGTGGCGCCATCTCTTGTTGGTCAGTGATCTCCTTTTTCGAACTTTTTCTTTTTTTGCTCAATTTTAATTAAATTTCTCCAGCTGTTTCTCAAATTATTAGGGTCATTGTGGTTGCAAACTTTTGTCCTATTTTTTTCAATCATTACCGACTCTGCTATTCTGAGGTGTTTTTCGGATTTACAGCTTTTAATGATTTTTATATTTTCGAATTTTGGATATTTTTGGTTATCCAGACAGTATTGAATCAGTGCTGTTTTTTCTTCTTTTTTCTGCCAGTTTTTTATGTGTTGTTTTAATCTGTGTTTAAGCTTATTTTTGGTACTTCCTATATAAGCCATTGGAGGATTTTCAGTAATAGGAATTGAATAAATACCTGCTTTTTCTAACATTCTTATTTTATCATTATTTTTTGTTACTATATTTTTGATGGTATTTACTTTTCCTCCAATTTGAATATTATGCTTTTTACAAATATTATTAATTTCATTGGTAGTGCCTTTAATGTAAGGAAAACCATTTAAATATTTGATTTCTTTTTTATTTACTACAGCATTATTTTTTTTTATTTTCTTTATTACTTCTGTGTCCCATTTTTTTATTAAATGGTTAGGATAACCAAAGCTGCTTGCAATTTTTTTTATGAATTTGATTTCTTCATTGATGAACTGACTATTTTCAGAATGCGTATATGCTCTTTTAATTAAGGTTTTTATACTATTGCATTTTTGAGGATATGGATGTGCTGAATTGTATGGGATTAGGACCGGAACAAATGAACTTTTCCGATAAACTCTGTATAGTAACTTATCTGTGGATTTGATAATATGTACATCCAAAAAGGCTATTGCATTATTTTTTTCCATTTCAACCGTGAGTTCTATAGTTGGATATAATGCGCTGTAATGTTTTGTTAATTTTTTTAATTCTTCTTCGTTCAGTTTTGATAGAATGAAAATGTCATCTTCTCCAGCTGACACGGTCCGTGCTAGTTGGAGCAAAATGTCCCCTCGAAGACGGTATAGTAGTAGTACCGAAAGTACTCGGGTTAAGAATAAATATTGAAGTAAATGAGGATGCAGCAAAGGAAAAACTCATTTGGTGATGAGGCAAAATAATTCCAACGGAAAAAAAAAAAAAAGAAGTGAACCGTGGCCAAATGGAAAAAAAAAACAACAACCCCGTGCCGCATCCACATAACGAAAATATGAATTGAAAGCCAAGCCCCACGTGCGGTAAGTGTTCATCGAACTTTACCAACTAAAAGTGAAGTAAGTGTTCATCGAACTTTACCAACTAAAAGTGAAGTTCAAAAATGCAAATGCATTAATGCACGTTAAAATATAACCTCCAATATCGGAAGTAAATTGAAACTTTGAAGATTTATCGATTGATGGAGAAAAGCTGGAGATAACAGACACGTACGTTTATCTTGGACAGCAGATATCAAGTGAGGGTCACATTGGTGAAGAAATTAATCGGCGTACAAAACTTGCCTGGAGAGCTTTTGGAAGAAACAGCATAATTTTCAAGAGCAATATGCCATTATGTCTTAAAAGAAAAGTGTTTGATCAATGCATCCTTCCAGTGCTTACGTATGGTGCAGAGACGTGGACCTTAGCTAAAAGAGACATACAAAGGCTGCAGACAACTCAAAGCAGCATGGAGAGGTGCATGCTTGGTGTAACCAGGAGAGATAAGAAGAGGAACACGTGGATCCGAAAAATGACAAGAGTAGAAGACATCATGATCCGAGTTAAATCCCTGAAATGGCAATGGGCTGGACATACTGCCAGAAGAACAGACCATCGATGGACAGCCGAAATTTTAGATTGGATTCCAAGGGACAGGAAAAGACCCAGAAGAAGACCACATGGAAGATGGGTGGATGAAATTCGAAAGTATGCGGGAGTGACATGGAGGAGACTGGCACAAGACAGACCGTTGTGGAGGAAACTTGGGGAGACCTTCGTCCAGCAGTGGATTGATAATGGTTGACAATGATGATGATGATGATATATATATATTAAGAAAATGTAAAACTCAAGCCGCAAAACTTTGAAAAACGAAAACAAACAAAAATTCGAGAACGAGCAGGATAATAACCGCCAATCCCCAACCGTCCGAAGCTCTCAAGCTCCCAACAATGGAAATCAAACAAACAAAAGAACGCAGGGAAGCAGATCAATGACTGATTCTCCGATGACTTTTTCAAGAGCAAGCATAAAGCAAATCAAGTTTCACACTTTTTTAGTTCCATTTTTCCCAGGTTTTGCGGGGTTTTTTGGAACCTCAGTTTCCTTCCCTTTCGTTTTGAGTAGTGCTTATCTTAGTTGTTGTGCGGTTATAATTTAACTTGTACCAGCAAAGCACAGCATCACAAGTAATTGCATTTTTATGTTGTTTTTAATTTTTTTTTTTTTTTTTTGTATGGAGTGCATTTTTCGTTTATTTTAGATGTGCACTAAACTTAACCTTCTTTTAAATGTTTTCTTGGGTGTTCAGGGTATTAATTTTCTTCTCTGTGGCTTGCCTCCTAGCACTTTGGGTTTTAACTTTGCCTTTTTTGAGTTATTTTTGCTGTGGGTATTGCGCATTTTTCATGCTTTTCTGAGACATGGAACTCGGTTATTTGGGTTCACTCTCAGATCTTGCATCTGTGCTTTGTTCTTCGTGCAACTTTTTTTTTAATTTTTTTCCTTAAAATTGTTGCTTTAATTTTGACAAAATTGTAAAGTTTCTCTTATTTTTGTTTAAATTTATTTTTCCGCTTTGCCTTTTCTGTTACAGGATAAAAGTTATTAATTTTACTGTGGCCAGTTTAAAGTCCTCCTTTCTGAACCTTTCTTTGGTTAGGATTTTCAAACTAGTTTAGTTCTATTTTCCCCTGGTTTTGATATATTTTGGGAAACTCGGTTCCATTCCTTTTCATTTTAAGTTGTGCTTCTTTTGGTTGTTGTGCGGTCGGGCAATGTTGTTTAGTTTGCTGAGTTGTTTTTTTAAAATTCCCTTTTTAATTTGACAAATTTAACCTTAAATTTAATCTGTCCTTACAGCAAACTAAATTGGCAGAAACCCACAATTCACTGGTCTCAGTAGATAAATGAGTGATTTTCTTTATGCTTTACCTTGATGAAGCCATCGGAGAGAATCAGTCATTGATCTGCTTCCCTGCGCTATTCTGTTTGTTTGATTTCCATCGTTGGGAGCTTGAGAGCTTCGGACGGTTGGGGATTGACAGTTATTATTCTGTTCGTTCTCGAATTTTTGTTTGTTTTCGTTTTTTCAAAATTTTGCTCCTTGAGTTTTGCATTTTTTTAATATTATGGTTTGATCTTTCTGTTATGCAGCCTCTGGCGCTTTGGAATTTCAAATATATACTTGGTTTCTGTTTAAGTCTTGTTTTTTTTTTTTTTGCTGTATATATATATATATATATATATATATATATATATATATATATATATATATATACTGTATATACCGGGTGATCCAAAAGTCTTGCACATTTTGAAAACGTAATAACTCGCGGAGTTTTGAGAGTAGGGCAACGCGGTTTGCGTAGAAATGATCAGAATGACATCGGGTTTTTTATGAAATCACATAAATTTTTACTCATTTTACTTACATTTTTCATCGCCAGATGGCGCCATAGGCGAACAGGTCTGGGATAGTGGGTGTAAAAGCAGCAGCTGGAAAGCAACCACAAGTCACAGCGGTCCGTGTCAGTATGCTGTCATTACCGGACAAAGCGCTCTTGGTGAAATTGTTCTATTGCAACGCTGAATGTGCGAGTGCTGCGTTGAGAGCCTACCGGTCACTGAAAGGTGATCGTAGTGGGAAAGGACCGATGGAAAGTGCTGCGCTGCGGCGAATGGTGAAAAATTTCGAGGAAACGGGATCTTTGGCAGCACGCCCACGAAAACGACGAACACATGCTGCTGCAGCAGAGACGATTACGCAGGAAATGGATGTGATTGCAATGTCATCCGCACATGGCGACTCCGGTGCTCGCCATGTTTCTCGGCAAACAGGCATTCCATACGGGACTGTATGGCGAACACTATGACGGATTCTGCACAGATACCCGTACAAACAGCAACGGCATCACGAACTGCAAGCTGGCGATTACGTGCAGCGTCAGAAGTTCGCAGCATGGTTTTTTCGACAAATGGCTGTCGACGAGAACTGGCTGTGAACGTTTTATGAACTGACGAGGCACCCTTTTCCCTAAACGGAGCGGTAAACACGCACAACTGCCGCATCTGGGCCACAGAACATTTTTTTGGGGGGGGGGGATTGGAGGTTTAACGACCACCGTGAGCAACTCAATGGGCTATAAGCAGTCGCCCGTCCCTAATTTAGGGTCACTGGTTCCAGGGAAGGGAGAGAGCCAGTGCCGTAAGACAAACACAACATCCATGCCTCACCGGGATTCGAACCCGGACCCCTTACGGACGAATGATCAGAGGCCAGCGCCTTAGACCACTGCGCCACCGGGGCGGCACCACAGAGCATCCCCGAGCAGTCGTTGAAGCGCCACTTCATCAGCCGAAAGTGACAGTGTGGTATGGATTCACGGCTTCCTTCATTATCGGTCCTTTTTTTTTTTTTGAAGAGGTCCGCGGCACCTCCTTCAAAACCGTTTCAGTGACAGGTGCACGTTATGCGAACATGTTACAAACGTACGTTTTCCCTAGTTTGCAAGAGTGGGATGCAGTGAATCTGTGCACATTTATGCAGGATGGAGCACCACCCCCACATCGCACGTTCCGTTAAGCAACTGCTGCAAGAGACGTTTGGCGTTAATCGAGTGTTGAGCCGACACTTTCTGAAGGCCTGGCCTCCTCGGTCACCAGACCTGACACCCTGCGATTTCTGGCTCTGGGGTTACCTAAAATCACAAGTGTACAGATGTCGCCCCACTTCATTGGCCATGCTGAAAGATGCCATTCGACACCATGTGGCAGCTATACCACCGGACATGTTCTTCAATGCCGTCCATGGTGTTTTCTCGCGTCTGCAGGCAGTGCTGGAACAGGACGGCCATCACATTGAACATCTGGTACAATGAGGTGTGTAACCTGGTACAATCAGGTGTCTATTTTTCTCGACACTTCCAACCTGTGGTTGCTGCGCCATCTGGCGATGAAAAATGTAAGTAAAATGAGTAAAAATTTATATGATTTCATAAAAAAACCGATGTCATTCTGATCATTTCCACGCAAACCGCGTTGCCATATTCTCAAAACTCCACGTGTTATTACGTTTTCAAAATGTGCAAGACTTTTGGATCACCCGGTATATATATGCGCTGGCTTTTTTAAAGTTTTCGCTAAAGTGTTATAACAGTACAAAAAGGTAATCGTCAAAGCTCTTTTTCCATCGCCAAAACGTTTTTTTTTTTTTTTTTTTTTTCGCAAACTGCGAAGAAAGCGCTCGGCAGCGCGACTCCTGTATGTGTGTGTGTGTTTATATGCACTGAAGTGACACGAGATTTATGATATACATCATCATCACTATGTTGTCCGAGAAGAAACTTTTAATGTCCAGTAACTTTTTAAATATCACTTCAATGAAAAATTGTACATGACAAAAATTGTTGAACTCCATGAAGTGTACCAAATGCACTCACATTTAGTTGCTTCGTAAATTACAAGAAAATGTGTGCTAAAAGATGTAATGTTACTTCCCCATTCTACAAATTATTATTCAACAAAAATTATTAGGGGTATGCAAAAGTTTCTGCCGCCCCCGCTAGCGGGCACTGTAGGAGTATAACCGGCAGGCGACCCGTGCTGTCAGTTCGTACATGAAGCCAAGCATGGCGGTCGATAAAGTTCATTTGCGGCACTGTTTGTTATTCATGTTTAATTTAAGGAAAAGTGCGAGTGAACCATACGGTTCAATATGTCAGACCTATGGCGAAACGGTTATGGGTGAGCGGACGTGTCGAGAATGGTTTTCCAGGTTTAAGAAAGGTGATCTAAGCTTGGAAGACAAGCCACACGCAGGTAGACCGCAGGAACTCGCAGACGAGGAGCTGGAATCGCTGTTGCAAGAGCATGCCACACAATCGATCTGGCGAAACATTTGAAAGTGGCTCAATCGACGGTATATAGTATAGCGTCTACAGGCCTTGGAGAAGATCTAGAAGATTGGTAAGTGGGTTCCGCATACTTTAACGGAGCGTAATATTGGTCAACGATTGGGCATCTGCATGTCGTTGCTGAAGAGGTTTCAAGGGAAGAATTTCTTGTGGAAGGTTGTCACCGGGGATGAAAAATGGGTCTATTGCGACAACCTCGTACACAAGCGATCCTGGGTCGACCCAGGCCCGCCATCAACATCCACTGCAAAACAGGATATTCACGGGGGGAAAGGTGCTGTTGTGTGTGTGGTGGGATATGCATGGAGTGCTGTACTTCGAACTGTTGAAACCGGGCGAAACAATCACTCTGCAACGATATAGCGATCAGTTGATGAAACTGAACGCCGTAATCGAGCAAAAACGGCCATGGACAGGTAAAGGATGCCGCCCAGTCATCCTGTAACACTATAATGCCAGACCACATGTCGGTGCCACCACGAAATCAACCCTTGAACTGTTACACTGGGAGGTTTTACCGCACCTGGCTGACTACGCGGACATTGTACACTTAGACTTTCATCTGTTTTGCTCTACGCAACATGCCCTAGCCCAACAGCGGTTCACCACAGTTCCAGAGGTGGAAAATTTCGTCACTGCGTTCTTCAGCTCAAAACCCGAGTCCTTCTATCACATGGACACCCCATGCGACAGGACCACCACGGCCAAGCCATCGGCCGGGATTTTCCGTATCCAGCCACTGGCGAACATTTGCAGCGTAATGCGCCGGTGCTCCATCATGCTGGAACCATAGATTGCTGAAAACAGCCAATGGTACGTTTTCCAGTAAGTCCGGCAGAACGTCACGTAGGAACACCATGCAGTTGGGTTCGGGAAGAAGATATGGTCCCACTAGGGTATCGCTCACAATGCCACACCAGATATTAACACCCCAACGGACCGGGTGAGCGTGTTCACGTGTTGCTTGCGGATTGTCCAATGCCTAAACATGACTATTATGGGTGTTGCAGATACCCTGCGATGTAAACCTTGATTCATCAGTCCACAAGATCCGGCGAATGAAATTATTATCGGCAGCATGTTGCTGTAGCAGCCACTCACAGTATGCCTGTCTTCGAGGATAACCCTGTGGTAATAGGCCTTGCACCCGTGTGATGTGATATGGATGCAGGTCTTCGTCGTGTAGAACGGCAAGTACGGTACTTTGGTGCACAACGAACTGTCGCGCGATAGCACGGCAGCTGGTCGTTGGCTCCTCTTCTATGAACTCTAGTATGGCGTCATCGAGGGATGGTGTTCTCACAGAGGGTCCAGCGCCACTGTCTACACTTGGACGTGGTGCGACATTGCCTGTGTCGCGTATTGTTGCCTGAAAAATGGCGAAAGGTCATTGATGCTAACGGCCAATATTTCGTTGAATAAATGTGTACTGGTTTCCTGATTGCTTCTTTCTCCTTAAAACGGCGGAAACTTTTGCATACCCCTAATAAATTAAAACAGAAGAAAGAAAGAAACCAGCCAATGCCGTTTCAAGACAATATAACGCACCGGACAAAAATGCCGATATACGGCCCTCGTCACTGTTATTTATTTAAACTGCGAAGATCGAATATATGTGAGTAGCCGAAGTAGGCAAACTCCATTGATAAACGTGCACTTCTTCGTATAGACAACAAAAATAACTGTTTAAAACAAGTAAATGATTCGGAAAAAAATGCGATTTGTGCATGGCCGTCATGGCTCTCAAGCCTCACCCCCACTCGTGATCGGGAGGGATGGAGGTTTTCTTTGTTTCTTGTTTTTATCACAAAAAGATCCACCCTAGCACCTTACTTCCGTCCTGCCTCCTCGGGAAATCGAAGCTACGAGCAAGGTTTGAAAAAAAGGAAGAACTTCCAACTTTCTGCACTTTTGTTTCTTCTTATCTTTAAATAATAATAAAAAAAAACCCCGCTAGTGAGTGGTAAAAGAGTTTGACTTTTTGTAAATTCCTAAGACTTGGGGCGTTGGGGGCCCCAGTTCAGGTGGGGGCCCTGGGCACCGGCCCCGTTGCCCACACCTTAAGACGGCCATGGTTGTAGTGTCTTTCAAGTACTTAATAACACAAATTGTCATGGGGTAAATGGTGATTTCATTTACGTTAGAAAATACTGGATGGGAACTGCCCTTCTTGTAAAATTATTGGATGTGCTAGATTCACCTAACCCGATCGAAAACACAGAGATGAAAATACTCAAGTAATTTCTCAATGTCCTCTACATTTTATTCATGCGAAAACAGATATTGTGTCGTGAAATTTTTAGAGAGCGAAATTGGGCCTCACCGTTAACTGTCACTCCATGCCGCTGCTTCCTTTGTTTAATGGGATTTTTTTTATGAAGGTTTATTGGGCTTGGTTGACAGATATATATATATACAGTATAGACATTTTGTTTCAACGTCAGCAATGTACATAGCCGAAAAAGGAACTCAGCGAATAAACCCCCGAAAGACAAAAAAAAAAAAACCATGCCTTATCCGGGATTCGAACCCAGACCCCTCCGTTGGGCGAATGATCAGAAGCCATCGCTTAGACCACTGCGCCACCGGGCGGCTGAATGGGAAATACTACACTGCATCGGGGAAGGCTCTTTGAAATGTCTCACGATCATACACACAAAACACGTAACTGTCGTATCACACTATCTAATGAGCAATGGCCTTTTCCGATTTATACGAAAATACAGAACCTAGTAAAGAAATAAATAAGTAACAATAAGGAATTATGGCTCACAAAACGTAAAAGTACTCAATTTTTTTACTCTTCAATATATAAAAATCGGACTTAATATAATGCCACAATATTTTGCACGTTGCAAATTTTTTTTCTCTTGACAGTTTAAAAAAAATATGACACAGGTCTCTGCTTTTTTGTTTCCCTCAACGAATACCTTTCAGTTCATTATATTCTGAAGGATGTGTAGCTATGTGCAAACAACTCCTTATCCTTATTGGGCTGGCCCCGTAGTGGTCTAAGTGCTGTCTGTCGTTTCTTCGTTCTACAGGTGTTTTCCGTTTTGTATAGTATGTTTCTGTTTCGTCGGCCTCTTAGACCATTTATATTGCTATGTTTTATCACATCCTTGTTATATCTTTATTGTTGTGTTTTGTCTCATAATCTTTTGTTACTTTTTATATTGTTATTGAAATGATGTTGTACCGGTGTTGTTTTTTATCGACCGTTTACACAGCTCGTCTTGTTTCTAATTGTTAGCTTTTAATTTTTTTTTCAATTTTAAGTACTTAGACTTGGCGCTCTTTGCCCCTTCGAGGCCCTTGCGCCACTAAACACCAACCAATCAAGTGCTGGCTTATGACCATTCGTCCGCGTAAGGTCAGGGTTCGAAACCCTGTGGGACATGGATGTTGTGTTTGTTTTATGGCCTTAGCTGTCTCTCTTTCCTGGAACCAGTGGCTCTCAATTAGGGACGAGCGACTGCTTATAGCCTATTGAGTTGCTCACGGTGGTCGTTAAACCATCGATCTAAAAAAAAAAAAAAAATACGCTCATTGGTATAAAAATTTCCTTCACTGAACTGATATATCTTTCACATCCTCTGGTTAATATACATACACGGTCGTATCAGAATAATATGATCACCTACCTAATAATGGGAATAACCACCACTGGCCCAGGTGACAGCGGCGAGACGGAGTGGCATGGACGCAATGAGGCCCGGGAAGGTTGCGCGAGGCACACGGGAACACTACAGCTATGTCTCCGGTGGCCGGCGAAATCGCCCGACCTCAGTCCCATAGAGCACTTGTGGGACTATTTGGATTCGGACTGCAGCAGAGCATGGAGGTCCCGCAGATGATGTGGTTGTGGGTCGGCAAGTGGAACCTGCCGATCCAAATAGTCCCACAAGTGCTCTATGGGACTGAGGTCGGGCGATTTCGCCGGCCACCGGAGACATCGCTATAGTGTTCCTGAAACCAGTCACGCACGCTTTTATAGCGACATGGCACGGCGCATTGTCCTGTTGGTAGACACCATGACCACCAGGGTAAACGTCCAAAATGAAGGGATGCATGTTGTCAGCTAGATTGGACAGTAACCAATGGCGTTCAGGGAACCATCCAGTGGTACCTTGGTCCCAGGTCATGCCATTAAAACATTCCCCAGACATGCAGACATGCACACTGCCACCGCCGGCCTGTACTTGATCGACAAGAATGTTCGGGTGTTGGTTCTGGTGTGTTTGACGCCGTATCCGCCACCGTCCGTCACTTCTGTGGAGTAGAAACCTCGATTCATCGGAGAAGGCATCCTTTTCCCCTCTTCCACTGTCCAATGACGGTAGTCTCATGAAAACTGCAGGCGTCGTTGCCGATGGACCTGGGTTAACATGGGCGCCTTGACTCACCGTCGCGTCGACTCCAGAAACCCATGCGTAGCAGGTTTTGCTCTACTGTTATCGGGGACACGTACCTGGGTGCGCAGGGTTCATTTGCGTGGCCAATTGCTGCACTGTAGCACGTCGATTGCCCTTTAGCAGCCGACGGAGGCGACGTTCTCCTATGGGGTCAATGGCCTCTGGGGCTCCACAGTTATGACGTCGGGGGTACTCGGTGTGCCAGGGGTCCATTCTTGGTACACCCTTACTACAGAACCTCGCGAATAACCCACGAAGTCCGCTGTTTCTGAGATGCTTCCACCCTTGGCGCGGTAGCCGATGATCATTCCTTTTTGAACGTTCGTCAAATCACTACCTCTGCCCATTGTGCTCACGTAACGCACTATGCCTCATCTGTCCTGGCCGGCCGCTTATAGCTCCGTGTGGTCGACATTGTCACGTGCACTCTGTGACGCGCCTGGGCGGGTACACTGTGATTCCGGGGGTGGTCGTATTACTCTGGTACGATTGTGTATGTAGGAACTATTGCTATAGCTGTAAAAAGCGGCCACAAGTCGTCCAGAATAATTGTGTTCCGGCAACCAGTTTTTATAAATTAAAACCTTAAAAATTATTTCCAAATATTTTACTTATTTATTGAAATTTTTTTTTTAATATTTCGTTCAAAGTTGCTGTAAAAAATCCTGGTTATTTCACCAACCAGCTTCATTTGCAGCTTCTGCAAAACATGTAAAATCTTTTTCCTGAGGTTAGAGGCCCTTTTAGCTGTGAGCCCCCCTTCCTCTCCGTGAGCTATCAGTACGCCCCTGTTCCCAGTACTACATACATTGAATAAATACTTCCTACAATATGTAACTGCAAACGCTATTTTTTACTTCTGGAGAACAATATGAGCGTCAGGTAAAATCTACATGAACGGATTTTGGATTTTTTGGGGAAAATTCTGCCGAGCACTTCAAAATTTGTAGACCCCCGTACGATACTTAGCCCTCATAATACCTCCCCCCACCACCTCTGAACTGCTGGCGTCGCTACTGCACCTCACATGTACACTCATGTCCAAATAATCAATATACCTATGAATATTTCAAGAACCAATCGTCGGAAAGGCACGAAATTGAGTATGTTCGTATAATAACATATCGCAAGTACAACAGTAGACAAAACAAGTTATGAAACAAAAGTTTATTGCATTACTTATGAAAATATACTAAAATCAATAACACAGGGAGTTTCGTGTTGAGTACATAAAACTGAGAAAAGGCCGCATGGTGTACCATGATTAATAAGGGATGTGATGACCCCTTGCATCCACGCGCAAGCCTCGCGTCGACTTATGCTGCTTATCAGATTCTCCAAGAGCTCTGTGGACAACAAGTTCCACTCCTGACAAAGAGCAGTTCGGAGCTTCGGGATTGTCCTTGGTGGAGGCTAAAGGGATGCAATTAGCCTCCCTAGTGTATCCCATGCTTTCTCTATCGGATTCATATACAGACCTTGCTGGTCGCTCCATGTGCTGGATATTTTCCCTTTGGAGGAAGTCATCCACCAGCCGAGCTCTTTGGGGGCGTTCATTATCGTCCATGAATACCAGCTTTGAACCCACGGCACCTCTGAAAAGTTTCACATGATGTTCTAGGATCTCGTTTCTGTACCTCAGAGCATTAACTGTACCTCTGTCGAATATGTGGAGTACCTCTGTCGAATATGTGGAGCTCTGTGCGCCCATTTAACATGATGCCCCCTCCCCCCTCATTCCATGACTCATCGCCATCAAATTAGAACCTTTCCTTGATGTTATTGAGATTGTAACAGGTTCACTGTTCTCTTCCAGAGAGAACGGGGAACCTGTAACAACTTAATCTGGACTCATCAGTGAAGAGCATATTGCTCCACTGATTCAGTGTCCAGTTTCGATGTTCCCGACTCCTGTTTAAACGGGCCCGCCTCTTCGCAGGGGTGAGAGAGACACAAACTAGTGGACGTCTGGCATAGAGACCAGTTGCCCTGAGCCTCCTGTAAACAGTCTTTCTTGAAACTCTTGGTCATGAGGTGGCCGCATGCTCTGCAGTGAGTTGCCTGGCAGACATCGTCTTATGACGTTGTGCAGTTAATGCAAGATACCGTTCCTGCTGAGGGGTTGCGACTTTTGGACGACCTTGTACTGGTTGGCGTCTAACCTCTCCTGTGTTTTGGAACCTTCTCCAAAGCCTGGAGAGGACACTTTGCGGCACATTCAGTGTTCTGGAGACCGAAGTCTATGACTGTCCTGATTCGAGACTTCCGATTATTCTACCCTGCAAAAAATGGTCAACCTAGCGTCTTTGTTTCATATTACGTTCCTGATCACTAATGACAACAACTTTTCTCACGGGGATTGCAAGAAAATGGAATAAGGCACTCAGGGTAGGATGCGATGTTTTTATGGAACTGCGAGATATTTGCATATCGAACGTCAGCGCACGTTTTTTGAAGGTGCACTGCAATTGGTTTAGGTGTGTGACTAATCTACATACCAATGTCCGATGTTCTGTGTGGTTTTAACCCTTTACTTTGTATGTTTTACCAATTATGATTAACTTCTTTTTTTTTTTTTTTTTTTTTTGATTGGAGGTTTAACGACCACCGTGAGCAACTCAATGGGCTATAAGCAGTCGCCCGTCCCTAATTTAGGGTCACTGGTTCCAGGAAAGGGAGAGAGCCAGTGCCGTAAGACAAACACAACATCCATGCCCCACCGTAATTCGAACCCGGACCCCGTTCGGACGAATGATCAGAGGCCATCGCTTAGACCACTGCGCCACCGGGGCGGCTGATTAACTTCTGGACACCAGTATATTCGGTTCCACTGATATCACACACTGTCATTTAATGTATTGGTAATAATCTTGCATAATATAATACATTACATGATAATGTATTTATCCATACCAACAATCTTTACATTCCATTAAAAACTTTTGGTCTGTATATCCAATAGTAGTTTCATGTGTTATTATGCTGTTACACCAGTAATAATAAGTAGAAAAGTACATACCAGCATAGTGATGAATCCATTGATGACACACCAGTGAATTTTGAAGGAATATGAGCAAAAGGTGTGGACTTGACATAGGTCTCTTTTTTTCATTTTTTTAAGAAACAGAGAGGCAGATTTGGTTGTATGCAGTTGTGTAGAAGGGGCTTATGGCGCCTTAGCGGCGCTAAGGCACTAATTTTCTAGGCTTAGCGCTGCTAAGGCACATTTTGTGGTTACATGGTAATATAATGTGGGCAAAGGAACTTTTTAAAATGATTATGTATGCAAAAATAGGCAAAACTGTGTTCTGTATGCAAACATACTCGCATCTTAACTGAATGTTCATACTACAGAAAAGGCCGCTCCTGTGGTGGAGTGTTCTGAGACGCAAGCAGCTGACCATTGTGCTGAGCTAAAACTGAGTCCCAACCCCGGATTTTTTTTTATTTGATTGAAGGTTTAACGACCACCGTGAGCAACTCAATGGGCTATAAGCAGTTGCCTGTCCCTAATTTAGGGTCACTGGTTCTAGGGAAGTGAGAGAACCAGTGCCATAGGACAAACATCCATGCCTCACGGGATGCGAACACGGACCCCTTTTGGACGAATGATCAGAGGCCATCACTTAGACCACTGCGCCACGGGGGCGGCCATAACTCCCCGGATGGGTCATGAGTGGTGTGCATGGCCACAAAGGTACTGGATCTGTCTCTTCCCTGGAACAAGTGACCCGAAATTAAAGACCGGAGATTGCTTGTAGCCATACGAGATGCCCATGGTAGTTGTTAAACACAGAAACAAAGAAACAAAAACTACTGCGTGATTGATTTTCATAGTTGGATAACGCAATAGCGTGTCTCACAAATCATAAGATTCTATCACAAAGAGAATGTGAACTCCTTTGTCTGAACAGTCAAAATGAATTTGTAGGAGATGGCTACTTCGTAGGGTGAAAACTGCAGTGCTCAGAGAGAAAACGGTAGTTATGGACATGTGTATTAAACAACTCACAACTGGTATCGACTCCAACAAAAGCAATCCCCCGAGTTCATTCTCTGACTCCTTACGGGCAATACAAAAATCTTCCACATGTACCACATAATCTTAGTAAAAACGGCGCATTAGTCATATTAAATTGATGTTACGCTGTAAGTTCGCAAATATTCCCAATGCATATTTAAAATCGTATAGAACGACACAGAGCCGTACAAAAATTTTACAATCTTAGCATATGTCTCTCACGTTGCATTCTTCTTGTTATTTAAAATTGCTCAGATAACATCGTTTTAAGCAGTTTTAATTAAAATTGATATTGGTAATTAATAATGAAAATTAAAAAATAATAAATAATAAAAAGAATGAATCAAATTTTAAAAATTTTTAGGGTACTTTTCTTCTAGTCCGGTCATCGCTAAGACACTTTTTTATTTAGAACTGAATCACTGGTTGTATGACTGGTAGCCTCATCCTGGTGGAGTTCTACTCTTTGAAGGCTCTGTGGATAAAGGATTAGTACACTGGCGTGCAAAAATTAAGGACGAGACGGTTTTTCGAATGTAACGTTCTGCAGAAGTGCTCCACATCGACTCAAATCATACCATGAGATCCCCAAGATCTAAAAATATGGGACAAGTGAGCAAAACCGTCCAAACAAGGAATTCAAAGGATGCAAAGGCACTTTATTGAAAAGGTAGCTTCGAACACAACTGGACAGAAGACAGAAACGTCCATGTGACAGGCGGCTGCCAAGAAAGATCCAGTCTTTAGAAGGGGATATGATCACCCCTGACTGCGTTGCAGGATTTACAACGTCTGTCCATGCTGAGGACGAGGTTGTCAAGGAGCTGTTGAGGCATCGCGGCCCATTCCTCTTGTAGCGCCAATCGCAGCTGCGGAATCGTTGCTGGCGGCTGGTGACGTGCTGCCAAGCGTCTCCCGAGAAGGTCCAACACGTGTTCGATTGGATTTAGGTCCGGGGACCTTGCGGGCCAATCCATGCGTTGAATATCTTCACTGTCCAACAGCTCGGCGACAGCGACTGTACGATGAGGTGTAGCGTTGTCGTCCATGAAGAGGAACTCAGGACCCACAGCACCTCTAAACAGACGCACGTGAGGCAGGAGAACCTCTGTAGAATAGCGGACACCAGTGACTGAACCTCCTTGGAAGATGTGGAGGTCAGTACGGCTACCAAGCATGATACCGCCCCAAACGAGAACTCCGCCACCTCCAAACCGGTCCCTTTCGATGATGTTGGAGGTGTGATTGCGTGTTCCCTGCTCTCTCCAGATGTGTATACGTTCAGAATCGCTCGTCAGACAAAATCGGCTCTCATCCGTAAAGAGAACTCGACCCCATTGCTGATGTGTCCAGTTCTTGTGTTCCTGGCACCACAGAAACCGCCGTCTCCGATGAGCAGGCATTAATGGCACACACCGTACTGGTCGTCGTGCAAATAGACCACCTTTATGCAGCCTCCTGGCCACGGTAAAACACGATAACGGACGCCCAGTTGCCTGTTGCATGTGCCTTGCGATTTCTCCCGCTGTCCGCGTGTTTGTCTCTTCTCGCCTGTAGGACAATATACCGGTCGTCCGCCGTCGTGGTTGCTCGTGGACGACCACTGCTAAACTCTCGGACAGCTGTTCCTGTCGTTTGAAATGCTCTCCAAGCTCGTGAAACGATAATGTGAGCGATCCCGAACTCCTCGGCCACACTAGTCACACTTCGACCTTCTTCCAACTTCCCAATAACGCGACCTCGGGTAAAGTCATCCAGATGTCGTCTACTGGATTGCCTGTTGGCCATATCACACGGTGGCAGCAACTCGACGTCATTCAAACCGATGTACACCGAGCAATAGCTTTCACCGAATTGCTGAGCGTACACCGGCAGTGTGCTTTATACCCTTCCGACACCCCCTACGTCATGCTGCATATATGCGCATGCCCTACTGTACCGGACCCTAGTCTATCTCCTGAGTGGTCTTTCGGTCCGTTCTGCTTGCTCGTTCCGCTGTTATGTTAATTTCTCATATTCGTCCTTAATTTTTGCACACCAGTGTATTTCCTCTTTATACACTGGTTTATTTGCAACAAACCGAAAAATCGCGATAACTGGGCGAAATACAGTTCAAATTGCACGAAATTTGAATATGTTACGGGCGAAGGCATACAGCATCGATGTAAGGAAGGCAAAGGCGTGGCCCTGGCAGCACTTTATCAAATGCGCAAGAGCTTAAAACCAGCTCTTTCGGAGGGAGTCGCAAGGTCATGTGCGGCGGTGAATGACAAGATTCCGAGATAGCGATTTTGTTAACATGACTTCGAGACGTCATTTACCAGTGGAGTTACGCTACAGAGCGATAGGCGGACTCGACGCAGGACAACGGCAGGCTGACGTCGTAAGATGGCTCAACGTCGACCGTTCTGTCGTCAGCAATTCCAAGCCACGTATGCAGCTTCGCGAACGTACAGCGAAGGTGCTTCTTTCGGCACAGCGGAGTTGCAGCTTTCGGCACGGCGGAACAGGACGGCTACACCGACGCATCTATGCTCGGCGACAGGTATTATGCGTGCCCCTCAACCCCAGCCTCCCGGTGAGGCATGGATGATGTGTTTGTCTTACGGCCCTGGCTCTCTCCCTTCTCTGGAACCAGTGGCTCTAAATTAAGGACGGGCGACTGCTTATAGCCCATCGAGTTGCTCACGGCGGTCGTTAAACCATACAAAAAAAAAAAAAAAACGGCCACCGGAGGGAACGTTTCAGTTGGGCACGAATGCATGTGAACTGGGCTCAAAACCAGTGGAGGTCCGTCCTGCTCACTGATGATTCGCGATACTGTTTACAGAGTGATTCTCGCCGAGTTTACATCTGAAGAGAGGCCGGTACTCGTTATCTTCCCTCTAATATCCAGGAAAGGGAAACCTGTGGTGGTGGTAGTGTTCTGGTGTGGGCAGGCATATCGTTAGGCGGCAGTACCGACCTCTATGTGTTGCCACATGGAAACCTCAATGCTCAGAGGTATAGAGACGACATCCTGGACCCTATTGTTCTTCCGTATGCAGCCGCAATTGGCGATACATTTGTACTGCAGGCGGATAACGCCCGCCCTAACACAGTTCGCCTCGTGCACCAGTACTAGGAACAGGAAACTAGTCCATGTGGAGTGGCCAGCACGCTCTCCCGATCTGAATCCCATTGCGCATGTCTGAGTGGGATGCTCTCGGGAGGCGTGTTGCTGGCCTCCAACCCCCTCCCCGAAACCTGCAGGGGCTCCGCACTGCTTTTCTCCAGCAATGGACGCAGCTATCCACGGAACTGCTCGACACCATAATTAACAGTATGGAAAATCGCTGTTGGGCCTGTATTGCTGTTCGGGGTAACCACACCACGAACAGCAATAAAGCAATACAAGAGGGGCCAGTGATGTACTTGAAGTCTTCATCGTGATCTTTCAACCACTCTCGGACATTTCTAGCTGTGTGACACGTTGCATTGTCGTTCTGGAAGATCCAATCCGCCCCAGGGAAGACAATCAGCATGCATGGGTGTATGTGGTCTGCAAGGATGCATTCATAACGAATTCGGTCCATAGTGCCTTCAACAGGTATGAGTGGACCCAGGGAATGCCACGAAAACATTCCCCAGACCATAACGTTGCCCTCACCAGCTTGTGTTCTGCCAGCACTGGTTAAAGAGTGTTTGTTTTCCGATGTTTCTCGCCTTATACGCCAACATCCACCCGTTAGATGAAGCAGGAAACGTGACTCATCGGAGAAGGCAATCCTTTGCCAATCAGCGGAGGTCCAATTCCGATACTGCCGTGCAAATGTAAGCCTTTTCCGCCGATGCACTTTCGTTAGCATAGATGCAGTGACCATACGTCTGCATCGGAGTCCCATAAGCAGCAGGGTTCGCTGAACTGTCGTTTTAGACAAACTTCCGGTAGCCCCCTGGTTCATTCGGCCAGTGAGTTGCTCCACTGCAGCGTGTCGATCTGCCCTCACGCACCTTCGCAGCCGACGTTCACCTCTCACATCAATGGCATGTGGTGCTCCGCAGTTTTCACGTCGCTTAATCGTAACGGTGCCATTTCTTTAATCACGATACACTTTAACCACAGCAGCACGCGAACAGTTCACAGACTGCGCTGTTTCAGAAATATTACCACCCTTGATCCGAAAATCATCCTTTTTTGCAAATCTGATAAATCGCACCTTTTATTCATGACAGCAACGAGTGATATGTTTAGAGATTGCCTACAGCACACCTTGTATACCTACCCTCCAAGCCAGCTGACGACACGTGCCTTCTTTCATTGGCTACGCGTTGTTGGAGTCAAAAGTAGGAAGTGGTCACAATGTGATTCGACTGTGTATAATGTTGAAGCAGCAGCCAAAAGTGAGGTGTGGTGGATGTTATACCATAGTTGTGGAAGCGTCATTTACTTGAAGTTGTGTTTACTTGACGTCTGCGTGTTTTATCTGTAGTGTTGGTGTTTCTTGAGTGACTCCTGTTTCACTTTAAGTGAAGTACTTTAGAAGTACAAACTATATAGTAAAGAACGCTACATGTACGAGAAACCAGCAGTAATCATGAATCCTTTACTGAAACTTTCGTTGGATAATTGGGACTAAGTTTGTAAGTCTTTCTGCTGTTTTACGATAGTATAAATAGGATTTTTTTGTTCCAGTTGTGTTTAGGTACACCCATGCTTTTCTTCTTTCAATTGGATGTTTAACGACCACCGTGAGCAACTCAATGGGCTAGAAGCAGTCGCCCGTCCCTAATTTAGGGTCACTGGTTCCAGGGAAGGGAGAGAGCCAGTGCCGTAAGACAAACACAACATCCATGCCTCACGGGATTCGAACCCGGACCCCTTCGGACGAATGATCATAGGCCAACGCCTTAGACCACTACGCCACCGGGGTGGCACACCCATGCTTCATTAATAGTCACAATAAGCTTCCACCTGTCTCCGGCTAAGTGATTTCATAAAAAAGAAAGGTCTGTACCGTGTTCTGCGCTGAACCACGTGCTTAGGCAAAAGGCGATGAAATTTTTTTTTTGGAGGTTTAACGACCACCGTGAGCAACTCAATGGGCTATAAGCAGTCGCCCGTCCCTAATTTAGGGTCACTGGTTCCAGGGAAGGGAGAGAGCCAGTGCCGTAAGACAAACACAACATCCATGCCTGACCGGGATTCGAACCCGGACCCCTTACGGACGAACGATCAGAGGCCAGCGCCTTAGACCACTGCGCCACCGGGGCGGCTTTTTGCCAGATTAAAATCTTTGTTTATCACCTTGTTTACGGTTGATACAGAGATTTGTAACGACTTAGCGATTGCTCTTTTTTTTTTTGCCAGATTCAAATCTTTGTTTATCACCTTGTTTACGGTTGATACAGAGATTTGTAACGACTTAGCGATTGCTCTTTTTTTTTTTTTTTTTTTTGCCAGATTCAAATCTTTGTTTATCACCTTGTTTACGGTTGATACAGAGATTTGTAACGACTTAGCGATTGCTTTTTTTTTTTATTGGAGGTTTAACGACCACCGTGAGCAACTCAATGTGCTATAAGCAGTCGTCCGTCCCTAATTTAGGGTCACTGGTTCCAGGGAAAGGGAGAGAGCCAGTGCCGTAAGACAAACACATCCATGCCTCACCGGGATTCGAACCCGGACCCCTTTCGGACGAATGATCAGAGGCCATCGCTTAGACCACTGCGCCACCGGGGCGGCACTGCGTAACAGTACGTACCTTCTTTTGATATTCGATTGGTGGTTTTTTTTTCCCCTGTTAAACAATGCTTGACGATTTTATCCTCTATTACTAATAATATTGCTCATTTTACATTTAGAAATGCCAATTCCATGATTTTCACAGCGTTTTTTAATTACAGAATACGAATATTTTTCTTCGCAAAGAGCAAAAACATCACCTTCTATCCACAGCTTGCTTACCTGCGCCTTTTTCTTAGCAGACGATATTTAACTGCAGAAGATTTTTTTTTTTTTGATTAAAGGTTTAACGACTACCGTGAGCAACTCAATGGGCTATAAGCAGTCGCCCGTCCCTAATTTAGGGTCACTGGTTCCAGGGAAGGGAGAGAGCCAGTGCCGTAAGACAAACACAACATCCATGCCTCACCGGGATTCGAACCCGGACCCCGTTCGGACGAGTGATCAGAGGTCATCGCTTAGACCACTGCGCCACCGGGGCGGCTAAAGATTTTTCTTTCGTGTTCATCTAACACGCTGTTGCCAGTTTCAATTCTTTGAACTTCTTTTATTTTCTGAAGTTTCTTATCGAAAACGTCCTAAAAATGTGCAAAATTTTATGTTCTTTTCATCTGCGTTCATTACGCAGCATTTTTACGCCCGTAGAGAAAAGTAAATGATCCATTGGATAAATCATGCTTAATGGCGAAAACTCGCATGAAGATAAATTTTTAAACAGCGAAATGAAAGAACACTGACATCTTGCAACAACAAATATATTTTTATTGAAACATAGAACAGGCAGATGTATTACACAGCATTTAAATATGAAAAAGGCTAGCATATATTTTCTGATACAACTTCCCAAGCCCACGAGGGAAAATCGCAAATATTTATTTACATTAGCCACAGCTGCTGGATGATATGTTATATTAGGACGTGTAATGGGCACAAAACGTAGCCAGGCCGACAGCGGATTTCATTCAGGATAATGTTTCGTTCAAAAAGTCACTCTTTTATTAAAAGAAAAAATATTCAAAAAAGAAAAGTCTCACCATCTAACGCACTGATCACTAGACTCCGGATCATATACAGCTGAATATTTCGGCGACTTTTGACGCCAGTTTATAGAAATGCATAAAACGCGCAAATTACACATAAAATGCATATTCAAGCAATATATTTTTATACTTTATTCGATCTTTTACAAAGGCCGTTCCATAAAAACAGAGTAATTTTTTTTGAGTTGGCAACACTGCGAAGGGGGGAAAATAATCACGCAGACGACTAACGAAATTAAGAAAGTAGCCTATCTATGGCAACAGTTGTTCGTAGTGGCAGACGATTCTGGTTTTGTTACTGCGCAGTTGTTTAAAGTACGTCTGCATTTCGCCATACAGCTAGGAGGGGAGTGCTTCAGAATTAAGAAGTGAAATGCTTTGTGCGATGAAGTTTTGCTATCGTTTAGGTAAAACTGCTCCAGAAACAGTTATTTTAATGAAAAAAGCTTACAAAGATAAATGTTTGGGTGAGTCAACGATTTTTAGATGGCACCATGATTTTTTTTTTTTGATTGAAGGTTTAACGACCACCGTGAGCAACTCAATAGGCTATAAGCAGTCGCCCGTCCCTAATTTAGGGTCACTGGTTCCAGGGAAGGGAGAGAGCCAGTGCGGTAAGACAAACAACATCCATGCCTCACCGGGATTCGAACCCGGACCCCTTTCGGACGAATGATCAGAGGCCATCGCTTAGACCACTGCGCCACCGGGGCGGCGCACCATGATTTCAAAACACGGCGTTTGTTGGTAGAACTCGCTCCTTGACCTGAAAGTGAAAGTGTTGTTACGGAGTGTATTGTTAACACAGTTTAAACAATCCTGCAAGAAGATTGACGAATGACGTATAAAGACATAGTGGCGTCAACTAATATTTCAAAAACGTCGTCATTCCGCAGTCTACGCGACAAGTTACTGCTGCATCATGTGTTCCAGATGGGTACCTCATCACCTGACGAGAGAACAATTGTTAGCCGAGTTCAGGTGTGTCATGAGTGGAAACAAACGATTGCAAAGGATCCAGACTTTTTAAACCCAGTAATAACTGCCGATGAAACATGGGTCCACTATTTGGAACCCCTCACGAAGCGCGCAACGAGTGTCTGGAAACACACAGGCTCGCCTCCTCCGAAAAAAGTCCGCTAAACCAAATCAGCTAGGAAGGTGATGATAATTTTCTTTGATCATAAAGGTGTAGTCTACCAGCATGCCGTTCCACCACAAATTACTGTCAATGCTGAGTATTACATTTCAGTCTTGAAGCGTCTGCGACGACACATATCGATTAAGGGACCGGAACTGGTGGGCAAGTGGAGCTTAACACCATGATAACACGCCCGCCCACATATGGCTGCTTGTGTTCAACAATTTCTTACGAAATGCAGTATTGAAATCATGCCACAGCCTGCCCACAGTCCTGACCTCGCCCCGTGCGATTTCTGGTTGTTTCCAACTTTGAAGGAGAAGCTCCTTGGTCCAACATTCAGCACAGATGCTGACATTATTCGAGCTGTACAGGGGTCGCTAAAGCAGCTTCCACCAAATGCTTTCGCCACATGCTCTGAAATGTGGAGTGAACAATGGGACCGTCGCATATCATCCGAGGGAAGATACTTTGAGAAAGTATAGCATATATTTTGCTGTACTTATATTTTTTCATGTTGGGTGATTTTATTTTCAGTTTTTATGGAACGTCCGTTGTAACTTACGTTTACTTCATACGTTTACTAAAAAAAAAGAAAGAAAGAAAGAAAGAAAGAAAGAAAAGAAACTTTAATCTCCCGAGACCTGGGAAAGTAAGCAGCAGCCCACACTTAAAAAAACTTCGAAGTTTGGCAGTTGATCACAGAATGGGCAGTCCGCTGAAACTAAACGAATAAAAAAAATGCTTTCTTCCATACGTGACAGCAAGCATCAGAAATGCCCTCTATCAGTCTCCAATGCAAAGTGTTAGGTGCTTTGATGTTTGATGCTTCTGTCTGAAATTGCTTTCCATTTACCTCAAAAGCCAAGGCGAAATTCATACCGAGGTGCCTACAGAAACAGCATGCCACATTTAGTTTTGTGAACTAGTTGTTAAACCTAATGATCTCGTCATAACAAATATTAGCTACGTCAAATAAACGTAACACATCTCTAGGTAACTTTATTCAATGGGATATAGTTGCGAATCACCATCAGAAGTGACAGCAATGAAAAAGAAACACTATAAATACTGTCTAATAACGTCTGTAGACGTAAAGAGAACATTTTCTGCAATAAAATGGTTTGGGGTGACAACTGACAAAATCTAAAAGTTTATCACTTAGAACAATGTGGTATAATGTAACAAAATTTGTGGTATGTGCAACAAAAATCATGACGTGTGAGACAATATAATTTAAGGAGCTATTTTCTTATGAATCACATCAGTTATTACTTACTAGGGGACGAAAGTGAATAACACACAAACCGTTATGGGATAGCCGATAATAGTAGTTATTAGTTTCTAAAGGTATCATTAGGTGGCAGCACATCCAGCTTACTCGTAGTTCAGCGTAGCAGACGTTGGATATCGCACGCGCATGCCCAGCTCAGATTGCAAATGGCGACCGTGCTCGAGGAGTGTACGACCGAAGAGCAGCGTTCTATTTTGAGTTTTCTTTAGGCAAAAGGACTTTCTGCAAAATATATTCATACGGAAATGTTCTCTTTGCTGTGAGATATGTTTGTGGCGTAAAGCGGTACACAGTTAGGTCGATAAATTCTCTCAAGGACGCTCAAAAGGTAGTGATGAAGAACGACCAGGTCGTCCTGTTCAGATTGCGACAGAAGCAACTGTGAAGCTTATGAAGGAGATGATTCGAGCAGAGAGGTAATTAACGATAGACAGTGTAGTAACTGCAATAGAGTGTTCTCATGTTTAGCCTACAGCATAAAGCACGATTGTCTGAATTTCTGGGAAGTGTGCGCAGGATGGGTGCCCAAAGAAGAACAACACAAAATGAACTGAATGGGCCTATCCTTGCAACAGCTGTGTCGGTACGCAAGTAAAGGAGAAGTCATGCTTAAGGTATCCCACCACGTTGAAAATGTAGTTTTGGGCCAAATTTCACATTTTGTAAAAATGCGTTCATTTTAAAGTTCCATTCTTTAGGATTCCAAAACTGCCTTTGTTTCTTGTCTACGATGAATAGATACAGAGTTAGAGCAATCGGAATATCTAAACGCAGGTGTTAAACGAACGGGAACACTTGAAACGCGTTTTTTGCAGGATGAGATTTTCGTCTCGAACTCTTTACGGAAAACCTGATAACTGCAAAAGGTATGTAAATAAATTGATGAAATTTGGTACACATCTTTCTTACAATGTTATGCATGCAATGAACTAAAACGTTTGCTGTTTGTCAGTTCAAAGTTAGGTTATAGCTATTTATATTCAACAAAGTGAAGAAATTTGTCGAAAATTCACACTAATGCATGTAGGAATGAGTATCTCAGCAGTGTTTAGGCACATCACTTACCTTTTAGTTCACTGCATAGATAATAGTCATGCGCATATACTGATGCAAAAAATGCCATCATGTATCTGCAACTTTTTTATTTAGAGCGTTTACCGTAAACGACATATATCCTTTAATTCTTTCACAAATTTCCCAATTTCTTGAAAATTTATATTGATATCATTTTTTTTAAAACGTTTACGTTTTTTTATGTGTTAGCCCTTCCTAAAAAAATTACCCATTCTTGTATTTTTTCAAAAAAAGTGGCCTCAACATGGGATATCTTAACAGGATTGCTACTGGGGACGAATCATAGGTGCATCACTACCAACGCGAAGCATAGCGTGCTTCAATGCAATGCATACATCCGTCTTCACCTTCAACCAATAAATTTCTAATTTTTTCAACAGCAGGGGAGATTATGCATACAGGATTTTGGGATTCTCAAAGCGTGCTGCTAGCCAATTTCCAGAAGCGAGGTGTGAATGCTGTATCGTACTGCGAAATTCTGTTTATGTTTCGGGATGGAATTCGAAGAAAACATCCAAGTTTACTGACTAGATGAGTACTACTCCATCACGACAACGCTACACCTCATACGGCTCAATTAACCCAAGAGAAAATCGTACAACTAGGCTGGGAACTTCTTTAACATCCGCTTTACAGCCCCGATTTAGCCCCGTGCGATTTTCAAGTGTTTGGTCCGCTAAAAACTCACCTTGGCGGGAAACGTTTCGCGGATGACGAAGAGGTTGAACGTGAATTGCGAATATGGCTGAGACAGAAGACCTAAGACTTCTATGCTGCAGGTTTCGACTCGCCGATAAAGCGATGAGATAAATGCATCAATACTGGTGGATATTATGTTAAGGGGAAATGCAAAGGTAATAAAAAAAATTTTTCAAGTTCGTATCTCAATTAGTATTTTACGCTTTCCAACCGTAGGTTGAAGAAGCGTATATGCTCCAGATTTGTCAGTCTGTCTGTCCGCACGATAACTCGCGTAATATATTAATATGTGGTAGGGGACAACCTGGGGACGAACCCTATTGAAAAAGAGCGAAATGGGGTGAAAGGTCAGGACATAGGAGCGGGATCCATTCCATCGTCCTTATATGCGGCATAACTTACGTAAAAATGCTTCGATTGCGACAAAACTTTATCGTGTTGATCCGGAGGTATACTGAACCGGTTCTGTTGCATATCATCGAAATGGGGTCAAAGGTCAGGGCACAGGAGAGAGATTCATTCCACAGCCATTATCCTCATAACTTGAGTAATGATTTCTGGTATGTTGGAAAGCGTATCATAATCAAAGCATTGCATGATTTTACTAACTTGGTTTTAAATAACTGTGACTTATTTACTGACTTCCCCTCGTATTCTTAGTTATTATGCGTAAGAGCAATGATTAATTTATGTGTGGTTCATCCACTCATATTCGGAAAATCCTTTCTGGGTTTACAGCATTTATTTAAAGACTAACAAACAAATATTATAAATGCATTTTTTCATTTTAAGGGCATATTTCATGCATTGCAAGTGTATAATTGAATGCATATTTTAATACTGCATATAATCCGGTTTCTACTGATCACATATCTTGCGCATTGAGATACGTTAGGTATTTTGCACAGCGTCTAGCAGCATAGGTATGCCTGCATATACCACACTATGTATGGTCAAAAATACATATATGTTCTCTTCGAAGTAAATGAATGTGCTATTCTTGCACAACTTTTACAGAAATTAATTGAAAGAGTGGCTAGAGCACTGAAGCTTTTTTCCGTTGGTCCTTACCTTTGAACAGAAAGTAAATTATCTCATCAGAAATTTTACAAGGTCTGACAATCATGTAACAAGACTGATTTTTGTGTCACATTCAGCGTTGCCTGCATAAAATGTATTCCGTAATGCAGTCGCTTTGGATTCAGTTTCTTTTTTCACAGCAGTAAGGACTTAACGGAAATAGTCCTCTGACTATTCGTACGGTGCAGTAATAAACTATTGGAAGTAAAACTAAAATTAAATTCTTAATAAAACCAGATGAAAATTCCCAGGACGCTAACAAAACGTCACAAGCTTTGTGTAGCGCATAATGGTAACAGCACAAGTTTAGTTGCTGTGAGAGATAAGCGATCTGATGAAAGAGAAGAGATGACATGGGAAAGAATGGGGCATACATTTTGGGAATCTATTTTTGAGATTGAAAACCGAACGTTGACTGGCGATGCGGATATTAACAACAAAAATTGAACTTGAATTTTAAAATTGCAAACTGATTTTTACAAAAAAATCTGAGTATTAAGCCTAATCTGGATGGTTCCGTTAACTCTAAGAGAGGTGTTCCGTCGTAGTACTACTTTCTCTGGACAATTTTTGGCCATGAAATTAGAACATACATAGGTTGCTGAATGTACCATATACACAGACCGGTGCGCCTGTGGTGCAGTTGTCTAAACGGTAGTTTATGATAATTCATCCGAGGTGGGGACAGAGTTCGAGTCCCGGTGAGGCATGGATGTTGTGTTTGTCTTACGGCACTGTCTCTCTCCCTTTCCTGGAGTCAATGGCCCTAAATTAGGGACGAGCGACTGCTTATAGTCCATTGAATTGATCACGGTGGTCGTTAAATCTTCAATAAAAACAAAACAGACAGGTGCTGATAAACTACTGCGAGAGCCACGGGTGGTCTCCAGCCCCAATAGGTAAATTGCGGCAAGAGCCACGGGTGGTCTCCAACTCCATAGATAAAGTGAGGCGAGAGCCACTGGTGGTCTCCAACTCCATAGATAAAGTGAGGCGAGAGCCACGGGTGGTGTCCAACCCCATAGGTGAATTGCGGCTATAGCCTAAGGGAAGGGTAGATGACAGCGGCTTAGGATTTGCCTGCAACTCCATAGGTAAATTGCGGCTGTATTCTAAGGGAAGGGTAGATGACAGAGGCTTAGGATTTTTTTTTTTTTTTTTTTTGATTGGAGGTTTAACGAACACACCGTGAGCAACTCAATGGGCTATAAGCAGTCGCCCGTCCCTAATTTAGGGTCACTGGTTCCAGGGAAGGGAGAGAGCCAGTGCCATAAGACAAACACAACATCCATGCCTGACCGGGATTCGAACCCGGACCTCTTTCGGACGAATGATCAGAAGCCATTGCTTAGACCACTGCGCCACCGGGGCGGCACCTTAGGATTTACCTGCAACTACATAGGTAAATTGCGGCTAAAGCTTATGGGAAGGGAAGACAACACAAAAGAGCCACGGTTGGTCCCTAACCCCATAGGCAAAGTGAGGCGAGACCCACGGGTGGTCTCCAACCCCATAGGTAAATTGCGGCTATAGCCTAAGGGAAAGGTAGATGACAAGGGCTTAGAACTTACCTGCAACTCAATAGATAAATTGCGGCTGAAGCTTACGGGAAGGGAAGACAACACTAAACATAATAGCCTACATCTTTATAGTAATGAATATCAACTAATATTTCAAAGTTAAATATCTGTCAATATATATGGTTGCTATAAATGAATGAAAAAAGCTTTTGCCTTACCGATACTGAAGAGAGAAAGATGAAGTAACACTGTCATCACATATACAAAACCTGAATATGCATACTTCATTATGCTGTTGAGGAAAGTTCAATATAGATAATTTCATTTCTCTTTCAGAATCAACCTCAGTTTACCCAAAAATTAATATTTTGAAAAATATGATGCACATTTCACCAATTCAAGTCTGGTTATACATATTCCTCTATAACAGCTCATTTTGTTAGATATTTTCTTTTGCATGGCGGCTTTGGATTTCCTTCTCCGAGTGACATCACCTGAGCTTTGGATTTTAATGTGCTTGAGTTTTATTAACGCAAGAATATTCTTATCTATGAGGGTCTCCAAAGTGACAGAATTTTCTTCCACAGTAGAGTTTATTATCTTTGATGGATGTTCAGAAATATCCTCTTAAGCTTTTCGCCCCAATTTTCTTGTGGGGTTGCAATGACCTAGAACGTCTACGGGTTAAAGAGGATTATGTAGCCGCAATTTACCTACACCCCACACAGTCCTTTTTGCTTCCAAGATACTCACATTTTGGCAAAACTGGAAAATTTATGGATCGGATCACTTTTCTATTTAATCACTCAAAGAAGCTTCAGAAAATCCTTTTCAGATAAAGCGAAAGACATTAGAGGAGTATCGACTGGTAAACGTAATGCTGGCGGTTCTGAAACGACGGGTATCACTTGAACATGCAGCGCCATCTGTGAATGCAGGGAGTTTGAGGTGACAGATGCCTATTGGAAAGCAAGAATGCTTGATTCAATTCATAATGTACAGCAGAAATTACGTAGAAAGAATGTTCGCGCACGAACCAAAAGCTTCCTAGATCAAATTCTAATTAGCAAATCCTCATTCATATCCGAGAAAAAACGAAACAAAACTAGTAAACTGGAAAATACCAGACCATACTGGGGCCGGCCGTGTGCACAGAGAAAAGAAATAATAATAAAAAAAAACAACTACCAAAGAGGAAAATTCTGCGTTACATACACCAAAATTTGTATTTGTTCAACTACACTTAATAAGTGCAGTCGCAAAAATACAAATATCAATGTACTATCATCACGGCTAACATTATCGTTTCCATGGGGAAAGGTTTTAACCTCATTCGTCAGTAAAATTACCTTAGTGAAAGGCATTTATTTTTTGCTCAATGAATGTGAGGTAAAATAAGCAATATATGAAATAAAAAGAAATAGAAAATCATAAAATATTTAGGACTCAAATACCCATGCGCAGAAACTTACACACACCTGCTGCTCCCAACATTTTCGGTTTTTAATGTATGCAGAAAGTAGCATGCATTTTGACAGCCTCTTCTAATGCCTTTGGATAAAGCATATATGTTGAAATGCGTGTGAAAAACAAAGACAGCACTTAGAAGAAGGAATTCGCATAGCATGCGGGGACTAACAACTGAAAACCGAAATACAGAGATTTCAGCACGTTTTCTCAAAGTAATGCAGGACACAGAGAAATCTGCCATGATGCCAGCGTGCGTTCATGGATCAGCATCAAGTCATTTCATATTTGTGGTCGTTACGGATATGGCAACAGCAAGAATGAAGGCAGCAGAGTTTTGCTATGGAGCTAAGACTAAAATGAGGGGTGCAGGCGGGATGGAATAACTGGAGTAAAATACTCTCCGATAGGAGGTGGGCGATTAATTTGTTTTTTGAGACTGATAGCAACGCAGTACATCGCGGGGCTTGGTTAATGACAAGGCATAGGAAGACTAAGCGAAACGCAGAGCAGAAATGATTATGCTGAGGCGAATGTGCTGTGCCACCAGAAAGAAGAGAATTAGAAATGGCACAACGAAAGTAAGAGTTAAAGCGCATTAAGAAGGTCCCGAAAGCAAGATTTGGTGTTACTGGCAGGATAAGAAATGGTGGATACGTTGGATATGGAACCATCAGAAAAACGGAGCACAGGGAGACCTCAGACGAGATGGAGAGGATTTTTTTATACTGTTACACGCGGGGAAATAGTTTTTAATGACATGGGACAGCACACAGTGGAGAAAGAAAACCCGCAATAGAGACCCCACTTAATTGAGGGGCTAATAATGCTGTACAATTTTTCAGAGGGTGACCATTCTCACAAATGATTAGTGATAACATATTCAGTTCACGAAATCAGTCTAGTTCCTGTATTGTCGTGCCCTGTAAATAGTGCGAAGAAGCACTGCGCTTTCCAGAAGACAATGACTTACAGAAAAATACCTTCAAAAACACAGAGATTACTTATCCATTCTAATAATTGGCTTTTGTCTGAGCCTTTTAATGAACTGCATATTTGATTGAAAAATATTCATGATTAAAATATCAAAACATCAACGATATATAATAGATAAATATGACTTACACGCAATTTACAGAGGTATAATTACACGGAAGTGGAGTAATCAGTTTCCCTAAATACAAAAATTGCTCTGGTAAAAGAGTAATATCACCACACATACAATTTGTATTAAACTACATCCATAACTTTTATAGTGAAATTAGTCATAAAGACGACAAATCAGATGGAACGTCGGCTGTAGTTGCTCGCCTCCGATTGCTTCAATGGGATATCATGCTGTTGAAGTAATTACGTGACCTCTCTCTCTCTCTCTCTCTCTGCGGGTTGCTCCGGTACCGCAAAGACATTCTGAGGAAGAACAACCCATCCTCTTCTTTGTGGAAAGACGTTAGATCATATGATTCGCGGCTCCGATAAATATCCCATATGCATGTCCCAGATTTCCTTGTTCTGAACTATGCGTTCGTTTTTTGTCGAGATAATCAAAAAATCTCCGCCAACGGAATTCCAAATTGGGTGGCGCTGCAACAGAAACAGCCATGCTTATTTATAAGGAACTTTCACAGTAAAAGTCTTTACATGAGAAGACACCACCAGGAAAATGACTCCTCTGTCAGACAAGCAGATGTCTCAGAATAAGCACGCTTCGACGAATACACTTCTCGTCGTAATATTAGTCCACGCCTTACTTAATGGATACGACTTTATTCTGTCCATCTAATTGATACGTGAATACTCCGGGTCTAACTTTCTGGCAAAACAAATATCATGAAAAAGTGCTTAAGACAGAATGTCCGCGACTCACAGCAAGAAATAAAATGTAAACCATTTTGCACGCGCGTTAAGGTCGCTCTGAAATTCTGTCAGAACTTCAAAACCTTCTCTGGAGACATGCAATTTAAAAAAATACGCTGTGCGAAAAAACTTCCGCACAACTGTCGGGGAAAAAGAAAAATATTTTGAAGGGACAGTCCAGGAAGCAGTGATTTCTTGTATGAGCTTGATTAGGTTCATCAAATGTTTGTTTTGCTGATATATCTTATGTAATCTCGTTTTCAAGATGAAAATTAACAGGCTCATCTATACGAGGCAAACCAGTAACATTTCCTTGAAAATATTGAATATTCAAGCAGGATCGGATTTACATGGAAGCCCAGGCGGCGGTGCCCCGAGATGCCCCAAGAATAACGATTTTTCTTTTTGTACCTCCGAAAAAAAAAAAAAAAAAAAAAAACTGCACAGTTAAGGGTAAAACTCACTGTTCTAGGTTTTCAAAGCATGATTCAGCTCGAACTCGAAGTATGTCTTCTACAAGTATCAGTTTGCTAGATGATGAAGAATTCGAAAGTAACACACTCAATTGACAAAACATTAGAGATAGAGGTGATCGGCAAGTTGAGATGGGCATCCCCCGCATGGAGTGGAGCAGACCCAAACCGAACGCAGGCGATAAATAGGCAGACAGCAGGGCTTTTCAACAATGTATTGCAATCTACGAACATGGGTAAACGTGGTGATCTGAGCGACTTTGATCATGGACGCATTGTCGAAGCAAGACAGATGGGTCATTCTATCGCCCAAGCAGTGTTTCTTTCAGGCATACATCCAGGGGGCGAAGCTTTCCCGGAAACGATCATCCCCCCCCGGAGACATTTTAGGTTACCGAGCCAAATTTTAATAAATACAGGCTATGATAAGAAAAAGGGAAGTTTCGTTTCTTTTTGTGATACAAATATGTCTTCAATTTTATTTTTTTAAATGGTACTTTTATTTTATTAAAAAGTGTATTACGACGCATAGTATTCTTCTAAGTATAATAAGTAGACTAATCATACCTAACTGTCTGGGGATCGTGATTCAGGAACAAGAGCGCGTTGAATGCATTTTAACAGATACAAATTTCAAGCCTGCGGAACCTCCTCCCCTTCCCTTCTTTAGCTGAAAACAGTTTGTTATTCCTGAAATGTTTGAAGAAGTAATTACTATATCAGGTATGTATATAGAATTTTTCTTCGGGGGGGGGGTGGGGAGGAAGTTTTTGAGATCCACCATCTGGAACAGAATTAAAGTTAAAGAAAAATTGAAGAAAATTAAAGCATTTTTTTTCTAATGTAAGTTGATACATTTTTATATGTATCAACTTACATTAGAAAAAAAATGCTACATTTTTATTAAATTAAGGCATTTTTTTCTAATGTAAGTCGCATTTTAATTAAAAGCCAAAAAAGTGAAGCATTTTCCGGGGGGGGGTCTCCTCTAAATGCGCCCCTGAAAAAAACACTGCGCCCAAGTGGTAAGAACCCTAGGATATACCGCGAGTATACCATCTATGGACGGATCAGCGCCCAGAGAACATGCGGTGGCCGACCGCACGCCATTGATAAACTACCCAGGCTCGTACAGACCGACCGATTGGCAACGGCGGGACAAATCACATCCAGGTTAAATATTGGAGGCTCAAGCAGCGTCAGCGAGTGAACGGTTTGGCGCATGCTGCATACCCTAGTCTACGGGAGATGATGCTCGACTCGTGCCACTGTAGACAGCTCGTCATTGGACATTGCGCCCCGTCTGGCGAGGAGAACATCAAAACCGAACCTCTGCAGAGTGGCACTGCGTAGTGAGGTCGGATGAATCCCGTTTTCACCTATACCGAGCTGACGGTAGGGTAACGCGTGTGGCGTCAACAGCGTGAGGCCATAACTCCGTCGTGCCCTTCTCACGAGACACATTAGGTCCCTTAGTGTGTCTGAACAGCTCCTTAACCGCTGCGCGCTACCACCATGTGCTGGTCGATCGCCTACACGCTTTCATGGCCTTTACGCGTCCTGTGGAAGATTGTCTGTTCGAGCAGGACAATGCGCCGCCCAACAGGGCAGCAACCACCCAGGTATGGCTGAATGAACACTCATCTGTGTTTAGAACCATCCAGTAGCCCCCAAGGTCCCCAGATTTAAACCCCATGGAAGCTCTCTGGGGTGTTGTGGAGTGGAATGTCAAATCCACGAATCCTGGACCGAAGTCTGGGGCGGAGCTGTGGACAATAGAGATGAGCTCAGGCCCGGGTTCAGAATTCATTAACTACCGAAAAACACGGGCCCGGGCTCGGAATTACACGTCTTGAATTTCATTACTGTAATTAATTCAACACGTGTAATTCCGAGCCCGGTTGAATTACTAGTGTTGAATTTCATTGTGGATTTGTTACCATGGTGGAAGGATTTTCAATTTCCTAAGCTAGCTGCCTGTCATTGCAAGACAAATTTTGCTTAGCAAGACTTGCATTATGCATTGTCCAAAGCTATGGCCCAAGCAAGGATTAGTTTAAGGAGGTCTGGTATCGAAAAACTGGGAAAAATCACATTCCCATTTTATTAAAAATCAAGAATCTTATCTTTAAAATGATGTATTAATTTCCAAAATTGTGCAGTTAAAAGTATTGTTATTTATTTTTTAAAATTTCCTCACTCCCGCAATTTTTGGGGTGACGGTTTTTAGTGCAGCAATTCGAGATTTAGAGAAAAGAAGATCAAGTTAAAGCGCTGAGGCATTAGATGCAATTCTCTCTCTCTTTTTTCATGATGAACTTGATCTGGAAAGTGCACACACATATGATAATATTGTGATTATTATACTATTAAACGCAAAGCTTTGTTAACGTTACAAAGTGCAGCATAATCTGGTCTGGAATGCTTTTACGTTCTTTTTTTTTTTAATTTTGGAAATTTCCCTACATGCTTTTTTTATATTCTACTACATCACTCTAAACTACCTTTACCAATTAGCATATATGTAAATTATATTGCAAAGATTAGTTTTCTAGAGTCAAAATTTCAAACACTTGCAACTGTCTGTAAGGCGTTGTACGTTTTATAATGCAATTTATTCAAAATAAAAGTAAATTTAGAAATCAAAAAGAAATAGCGAATGGAATTTTTTGTTCCTAAACGATTTTCTTTTCTTCAGCTTTTACCAAAATTACTGATTCCCCTGATACGGTCGAAGGGCACGTTGATTATTTATTTATTTTCAAATTCACATTTTAGAACATTTGGCTTTATGCGTAGTATTTCTAAAAACATTAATATTGTGAAGTGGATTAACTGAACTAAACTTTTTAAACTAATGATTTTTAAACTAATCCTTGCTTGGACCATATCTTTGGCCAGTGTATAATGTATAAATGCAAGCCTTGATAAGCAAAATTTTCCAAGAATCCGGGCCCGGGAGAGACCGGGCTCAGCAAACACATGTAATCAAAGAAAGCGGGCCGGGCCCGAGCTCCTAAAATTGAGCCCAAACTCAATCTTTATTGGACAATGCAGCAACAGGCATGGGTATTAATTACCTCAGGAAATCCTCAGGCATCTGGTGGAGTCGATGCCTCTCTCTAGAGGAGATCCAACACGCTATTAAATAGGTATCTAATACATTCGAACCTCGATGAACTGCACCCCCACCTTCCTGCTCACAGGTTATAAATCTTACTTATTGTACCCCCCCCGCTAGATAGCATCAAAACAAAGCCGCTTACTTGTAAATTCTGATCTGCTTGAATACTGAGAAAAACGAGGGAATTATTTTAAGAAGTACACGGCAGATACTGAATGGCAACCTGTCACATGTCTCTGTTTTCTGAAATTAAAAAACTCAGTTGCTGTTTTTGACTATGCAATACTTGCTCTTCCCTTAATTAAGCTAGACTGCTTCAGATGCAGGTCAACTTACTTATCAAATGCAAATGTGAGAACAGGCTATCAGTTTTTTTTCTCTAATATTCAAACCAAAAATATTCTTCATTGTAATAAATATGACTAGAAACTTCCATTATCATCTCAGTGTCAAATAATTTTTAAGATAAAAAAATTCTATCACACAAAAACAGGAAAACGCGACTTCATTTTTTTAAAGATCATATTTTTACATAACACATATGCATACTTTTTTTTTCTAATTCTGCTAGATAATTTCTGAAATATCGCTACAGTCATTCGGAAAAAATATATTTATATTTATATGCTCCAGCAAAATAGTCTTCAAGATATTTTCCCACGGTTTTGGCATTATGGGAAAGCACTGGATGAAAAAGACTTTAAATACTTATGTATAGATTCAGAAGAATAAGAAACTTCTGTAAAACGATGTAAATATTACACATGCAACAATTAGCACCACATTTGCACAAAAACCAAAAGTACCACTTATATGAAAGCCACTTGTATTGTCGAACCAAGCAAAAATTAATCAAAACTGAACATATTTTTAGGTTTTAAAGATCATTGCTCTAAAACAAGTAAACATTCTGCTTTAGTAAGCCGTTATGACGCAATGCCCTTACAAAATAAATAAAATAAAAAGAAGTGTCAGAGAACACATTTAGAGTGGCATAGAGGTAAAAGGTTTTGATTTTACTGATTATGAAAGCTACTGACGCAACCCGAGCAGTGTCGTTCCAGTATCAGCGTACTGGGGCCATTCTTCTATGGTATTATCACAGAATTTCGCCTATCTTGCTAAGATTCCTTGTGATAATGATCTGCATGAATGATTACATCTGTCCCAAAATATGTTAAGACTATGGAAACTCGTTTAGGCCTTGATTTATTTCTAGAAAACTGACGGACAACGATAGTCAAACGTAAGAAGTGTGCTGATTAGTTCAAATCTCTGATCTCAGCAACAAATGTTAGTATCATTTGACTATTGCAGGTCAGCTGTATTTTGACAGTTCGAAGGCTTTTCCCAATTTACCATTGGTAACTGATAAACAGCGTCTGATACGAGGGCCATCCAGAATATAAATACCGTTCGCGCAGGTATACGCTTCACATGCGCAGTATTGTTACCTCATCCACTAGCCACGCCCTGATGCCATTTTGTGCTTATGTTAAAGGTGTGTGCTGTGTGTTAATAATGTTTAAGTTTATAGAACGGCCCGCCGACTGTGAAGTCCGGTCTATGATAAGGTTTCTGAATGCGAGAAATGTCAGACGAAGTGAGAGTCATCGGCAAATTTGCGAAATTTACGGACAAAACGCAATGAGTGCAGCAATGATGCGGAAGTGAGTTCGAATGTTTAATGAAGGACGACAGAGAGTTCATGACGAATTGCGCAGTGCTAGGCCTTCTCTTGTCACGGAAGATCTGGTGGAGAGAGTGAATGAAAACATTAGGAAGAAGCGACGCTTCACAATTTCTGATCTTTCAGAACATTCCCCTGAAGATTCGAAATCTTTACTGCACGAAATTATTACAGAAAAGCTTCAGTACTTCAAAATGTGTGCACGATGGGTGCCAAAGATGTTGACGGAAGAGCACAAAACGAAGGCATGTTATCTGCTTTGGAATTTCTGAGGGTACGCGGAGGAAGGCAATGATTTTTTAAGATATATAGTGACGGGAGATGAGACTTGGGTCTCTCACATCACACCTAAATCAAAACAGCAGTTACTGCAAAGATAACAGTTCCCAGCTGTACGATGACCTGAAGACGACGGTTGAGCGGTGGCTCAAAACCCGGGCGGTGGACTTCTATGAAGAGGGTATCCAGAAACTTGTGCCACGATATGACAGATGCCTTAACATCCACGGGGAATATGTTGAAAAGTAGATTAAGGTATGTCGAACCCAGGCGGTAGACTTCTATGAGGAGGGTATCCAGAAACGTGTGCCACGATATGACAAATGCTTTTAACATCCACGGGCAATATGTTGAAAAGTAGCTTAAGGTATGTAGAACCCAGGCAACAGACTTCTATGAGGAGGGTATCCAGAAACTTGTGCCACGATATAACAAATGCTTTAACATCCACGGGAAATATGTTCAAAAGTAGCTTAAGGTATGTAGAACCCAAGCGGCAGACTTCTATGAGGAAGCTATCCAGAAACTTGTGCCACGATATAACAAATGCCTTAACATCCACGGGCAATAGGTTGAAAAGTAGATTAAGGTATGTAGAACCCTGGCGGTAGACTTCTATGAGGAGGGTATCCAGAAACGTGTGCCACGATATAACAGATGCCTTAACATCCACGGGGAATATGTTGAAAAGTAGATTAAGGTATGTAGAACCCAGGCGGAAGACTTCTATGAGGAGGGTATCCAGAAACGTGTGCCACGATATGACAAATGCTTTTAACATCCACGGGCAATATGTTGAAAAGTAGCTTAAGGTATGTAGAACCCAGGCAACAGACTTCTATGAGGAGGGTATCCAGAAACTTGTGCCACGATATAACAAATGCTTTAACATCCACGGGAAATATGTTCAAAAGTAGCTTAAGGTATGTAGAACCCAAGCGGCAGACTTCTATGAGGAAGCTATCCAGAAACTTGTGCCACGATATAACAAATGCCTTAACATCCACGGGCAATAGGTTGAAAAGTAGATTAAGGTATGTAGAACCCTGGCGGTAGACTTCTATGAGGAGGGTATCCAGAAACGTGTGCCACGATATAACAGATGCCTTAACATCCACGGGGAATATGTCGAAAAGTAGATTAAGGTATGTAAAACCCAGGTGGAAGACTTCTATGAGGAGGGTATCCAGAAACTTGTGCCACGATATAACAAATGCTTTAACATCCACGGGGAAATGTTGAAAAGTATATTAAAGTATGTAGAACCCAGGTGGAAGACTTCTATGAGGAGGGTATCCAGAAACTTGTGCCACGATATGACAAATGCCTTTACATCCAAGGGGAATATGTTGAAGAGTAGATTAACGTATGTAGAACCCAGGCGGCAGACTTCTATGAGGAGGGTATCCAGAAACTTGTGCCACGGTATGACAAATGTCTTAATATCCACGGGGAATATGTTGAAAAGTAGATTAATGTATGCAGAATTCATCACACATTAGAAATTAATAATCAGCATTTTTTTGTTCTTGTTTTATCTTTAAACGGCACTTTCTTTCTGAATGTCCCCATACATCCAAAGATATGTGAATCAAATTTCCAGTCAACAATTTTTTTCGGCTAATGGAAGATCAAAGGTAAGTTTTGTTAGACAATGATATGTTTATACCCCGCCCTTTTTCTGTCTACCGAAATGGGAAAACTCAATACAAGTCAAGTAACTGACTTGATGTAAGTCATAAGGTCAGTCGTAAATTGTGCGTTGCCTAGGCAATCTTTAAAGCTAAGAGAATAACAAATATATTTTTTATTGTCTTCGTGCTTTGCGTAAGCGGTGGGTGTATGTTTATTTTGTGCTCCAGCAGTAATCGTTCTATTTTTTTCCTGGTAGAATGAAGTATTTTTATATAAACTAACTAGACTCTGTACAAGATGAAGTGACTTCATATGAAATGTTCTCCTAGGAATTGCTTCTGATGCAGGGTGCCGGGTAATCATATTAACTTCTTACTTCACGTTAGCTTATAAGACTGTGAAATGGAACATTCCATGGACATAAGTACGCATTTGATCATGATTATATTTGTTTCTTTGTAATTCATAATAAAATTGTTCGAATGTGTTTAAAAAAAGAAGCTGTTGATTAACATTTGCCATTCTCTAATTAGAAGATTCCAATTACCATCAACACGTTTAAACGAACTTCAGTTTTGATAAGATACAACTTACCGTTTCGATCTGCAGGTGGCGAACAGAAACTTTAGGGACATTAAAAAAATCATACTGACATGTCATATACAATGCCGGACAATTGCTAAGGACGGATGACAATAGCAACCATAAAATGGAAGGCAGGAAAATGTGGAAATTAGCATAAGTGCGGGATACAGTAAGACGTGTTGTGCGTATGCAAATTTTGGATTGCCGAACTTGTTCGTGACGTCATAGCGCTGATAAGAGATATAAAGGATTTGACGCGTATTGACCGTTGTTGTTCAAACGCAAAGTTGAAAGGGAAAGAATCAATTGACGAACTTGCAAGTTTCAGTATGTCTTCCCGACATCACCTAGATGATTTTACACGTGGCCGTATTATTGGCAAGATTGAAGAAGGGCGAAAAATAACAGATGTTGCCAGGGAGTTCGACGTCAGCCACAGTGTTGTTTCAAGGCTTTGGAAATCATTTCAAACAAATGGAGAGTGTAGCAAACGTCACGGGGGAGGTCGTGTTCACAGTACGACACCTGCAGAAGATCGGTACATAGTGCTATCAACAAAAAGACACCGGCGCAGCACAGCTAGTGAGGTAGCAAATCAGTTTATGGCTGCTACTGGCAAGCAGATCTCCCGAAAAACTGTCGCCAGACGTTTGCATGAAGGAGGACTATACGCCCGCCGTCCTGTTGTGTGCATCCCATTGTCCAGACGTCACCATACCGCCCGTTTGCAATGGTGCCATCAACGTCGCAATTGGACTGATAACGGCTGGTCTACTGTCCTCTTCTCAGATGAGAGTAGATACAGTCTATCGTCTGATTGTCGACGACAACTGATCTGGCGTGATAGTGGTACTGCATATTGTCCAGCAAACATACAGGAAAGGGACCGATATCCGACATGTAGTGTCATGGTATGGGCTGGCATCATGATCAATGGCCGTACGTCCCTCTATGTGCTTCCAACTCGGACTATGACTGGCCAACGATACATTAATGATGTTCTGCTACCTCATGTTCGCATGTTCCGTGGTGCTGTCGGTGATACTCATTTTCATGGACGACAACGCAACATGTCATCGAATAGTCGCTGTCTAGGAGTGTCTCGAGAGCAAGGATATTCAACGCCTCGTATGGCCAGCACGTTCTCGAGATCTGAATCCCATTGGAAATGTGTGGGATGCTTTGGGGAAGAGTCTTGCTGGTCGCCAATGCCCTCCAATAAAAATAAACAAGGACACCCTCATCCGTGCACTGACAGAGGAATAGGATAAATTACTCCAACAGCTGCTTGATAATGTGCAAAGCATGACGCGGACGTGTGGAATCTTGCATCGCCCTCCATGGTGGCCATATCCCGTATTGACATCTTACGCCTGCGGACGGTAATTGCATTCTTTTCACGTTTGCGTATTCTGCACAAAATGGCCTGTTTGTCCCTTGAACACGTTCCAAAGCCTTCTGGATTTCAGAGCACAATAAATTGTCTTTCGTGTAATGTCCTGGCATTCTGACGTTATTTTATTTCACTTGGCATCCAACCACACTTACTTTTTTATGCGCTATATAGCCGTTTATGATCCGTCCTTAGCAATTGTCCAGCAGTGTATTATCTAGTTTAATGTGCAGATTATCTCCATTAACTCTAACCGGCTAGGACGAATTAACGTCAGCAAAATGGGCAAAAATCAGCTCGAGCGAATATTTTCGCTGTGTAATAAATGGGCCGAAACTGTCTGGAACTGAGGAACCTGCCCATCAGAAACCGTTGTTTGTTTTCCTTAGTTATTCAAAGTTATTTAGGGGAAAGATTAACACTCATTCCATCGCATCATGCTCATAATTAAATATCTTTTCTCCTATCTACGTGTCTACATGTGTGGTGAGTTTCGTTATATTTCGTCTATTCCTTCATGGTGTGGCATTTATGTCGAGCAGCGTGGATGAATTTGCTTAAGGATTTACTGGTAGATTTCTTTTCCTTTCAAATTACATTTTTAGCACGTCTTTTGTAAAAAAAAAGATCGTGCTTATGTTATCGGTTTGTCCGTCGGTCCGTATGTGGACACCATATCTCTGCCTGTTAGTCCGAATTGATATGCAAATGATGATCCTTCATTTCGGTTTTTTTATTTACGTTGTACAATTTCGCCGCTAGAGGGCGCAAATGCAGATTCAAAATACATTTTATTCCATATATTTGCTTCTAAACAACCGACTGAAATAATTATTTTACCTTTCGATTCCATTTATGTCGAAGAGTCTTTTAGGTATAGTCACTTTTTCAAGTTACGCATAGATTTTCCGCTAGGGGCGTAAAATTAAATTGCGTTTTACCCGATATCTCTACTTCTAAAACTCCGATTTAAATGTTTTTCTCTTCAGCGGACACAGCTCCCGATCGGAAATCTTGTGCGTATAATTTCCAATTTTTGGTACAGAATGGTTTGGACACCAGGGGGTGTAAGTCTTAATTTCTGCTTCTGATGTAATTGCCACAAAATCTAAGCTTCTAAAACCTCGATTGAAAAAATTCTTTCTTGGACTGATGCCACTCACATCGATAAACCTTTTCGGAACATTGTTTTCTTAAAATACTGCATGGTTTCTCCGCCACGGGGCGTACATGTATATCTTATTTTTGTTAACATCTCTGCTTATAATGTTCCGATTTGAAAAATTCCTTCTTTATTTGATAGAGTTTCCGGTGCGACATATTTTTCATAGTTTCAAAATTTTCAAGTAATTCATAGACATTCCGCTAGGGGGCGTAATGGTAAATTGCGCCAACCCCCCCGATATCTCTGCTTCTAAGACTCCGATTTGAAAAATTCTTCCTATATCACATACAGCTCCTGATGGGAAATGTTTTGCATATAATTCTTAATATTTAGTAAAGAATGGTTTGGCTACCAGGGGGCATAAGTGTTAATTTCTACTTCTGATGTATTTGCAGCAAAATCAGCTTCTGAAAACACGACTGAAAAAATTCTTCCCTGGACCGATACCGCTCGCATCGAAAAACCTTTTGAGAATACTTTCTTCTTAAAATAATGCATGGTTTTCCCGCCAGGGGGCGTAGATGCATATCTTATATTTGTTGATATCTCTGATTCTAAAAGTCCGATTTGAAACATTCTTTTTTTGTTGGAGAGCGTTTCCGCTGTGAAATGTTTCTCATATATTTAAAAAATTTTCTTAACGCACAAGTCTGCAACCAGAGGAGGTAAGTTTACGATTCCGTTTACAGCAATATCTGCGGGATTAAAAACCCTACTGAAAAACTTCTTTCTTCGGTCAGATACTACTATTTTCCATACCGGTTCCTTTGACTTTGAATAGCTTTGATAAATTTCATTTGCGTCAGAACGGATTCAAAAGACGTACTCATTACAGCCGAAAATTCGGTGTCATCTTTCTTTGTTTTTATATCAAGTTATTTTCCACTTACACAATGCCACAAATGAACTGTGTCTGCTTTTTATTTTATATTCTCCTCGCGCCAACTTTTTTTGGTATTTTTACACACGTTTCAAAGGCATGTTCTTTGATTCCATTTCTTAAATTGGAATAGCTAAGTTCGGCAATACAAGTAGCGGAATATAAATTAATTATCATACAAAAGAAATTCAAGAGATCAGCACAGAAACTGTTCTGCACGCACACTCACATACACACACACAGAAGTCAGTTGGTAGGGGAATGTGGTTCCAGTGTTAAAGCTGTTTCTTCGGGAAGCGGTCTTCTTCGGAACTGAGGTGTTGCCACCATGTAGATGACGAGAAATGCAAACACCATGAGGCAATAGCCCAATAGATTGGCGACGACCGCGGCTGCTGGAGTCTCGCGGTATGCATCTTTTCTGAAAAGTTGATGGATGAAACGTTAGCAACATTTTGATACAGCTATTCATGAAGAAACACAATATACAGAAGGTGGGTCGAAAGTTTTGCAATATTTGGGTCAATTTATGTCTTCATACGTACCTTTACGACGAAAGCCGACTAGCATTCAAAGTATTGGCCATCGTGTTGCACCGCCTTTAGCTATCTGTCTGGCAGTTCTTCGATTCCGCGGCAGTACCAGTTCTTGTCCTTCGAGGCGAAGAACTCCTTCAATCCAGCTGCCACCTCCTCCTGGTTGTTGAAGTACCGCCCGCGCATGAAGTGGGACATGGACTGGAACAAGTAATAATCCGACTGGGAAAGTCCGAACTATATGTTGGGTGTGGCATCAGTTCGATGCTCTCAAGTTTCTGGAGTTTTGCCAGGGTCGTTCGCGCAGTATGGGGCCGAGCGTTGTCCTGCTGCAGGAGAGAGCGCTTTCTGTTCACCAGTACCAGGTACTTCTCTTCCAAAACGGCATACATCCGCTCCAGCTGTTCAGAGTAGAATTTGGCGTTGATGGTCCGACCGTCTGGAACAAATTCGTAATGGATTATCCCCTCGAAATTCCACCAGATGCAGAGCATCACCTTGTGCTCGAAGCGCCCACGTTTGGCAACAGGTTCTGGAAGGTGGCCCGGGCTCAACCACTGCTGTTGTGTGTTAGTATTACGGAAATACACCCACTTTTCATCGCACGTAACAATTCTCTTAATGAAACGTACATCGCGCGGGTTTTCTAGGAGTTCCGCGCACACTTCCCACTCGGCGGTTTGCTTCCGCTGGAGTCAGTTTGTGAGGGACAATGCTGCAGCTCCCGTAGACTTTACCGAGGCCTTGAAGGTGAGGAAGCACGGTGGTCTGAGATATGCCCAGCTCGCCTGATAATCTTCGAGTGCTGGTTGTCAGATTTGACTCTACGGCCAGGCGCACGGCTTCCGAATCCAAGGTTCGCGGCCTACCTGGCCTTTGCGGATTGATCGTCGGGGTTTCTGTCACCTGAGCGAAATTTCTTGAACCATCTGGTTCCGGTGCTGTGGTCCACGGAACTTCCTCTTTCGCATGACAAACGTTTCGTGTTGCTTGAGCACCGTTATGGACCAGTTCAAACTCGTAAAGCAAAAGTTTCCTAATCCCGGTTGTGGCTGTTCATTTTTTAGGCGTCCCAACCACAAGACAAAACGACGACATGCAATGCTGCTCACAGCAACGACTACCACGTTCTATCCCTTTCGACTAACTGCAGCGCACGCCTTGAACTAGTTTAAACACGTGACATACCCGCCGCAGCACATGCGTTTATGTAAATATTGCAAAACTTTCGATTCACCCTCTGTATTAAAGGAAACAATGTTACTAAAAGATTCGTTTGTATCAAATAACACACGCTGAGTGTAAGTGAAAGGGGGAAGTTTGAAAAGCAATGGGGTTCTCAACATAATTCATCTTTAGCTCGAAACGCATGACCTTTAAGTTACTAGCGCAAACGTCGTTAGCTAATCTGTGTGCTTTAACAGCTCTTTAAAAAGTCCTGTTTTACCATAGCAGAACACAATAATAGTTTCTTGTGATGTCAGTAACAAGCACAGCGAGTGGAAGTCTGGCAATGAAATGTGATGGTTGATGGGCGAAAACTTACCGTTCATGGTCCCCTTTGGATAGTTATGAAATTCACAAAGTTGTTGGTGACGAAGATCGAAATCGCGCCTCCTGGGGCTCCGGAGCCAATTGTTCTAACCGACTAAACTACACCAGCGGTATGTATCGCTGCAGATTCGTCGTCTTGAGCCGTGTTTCACCTCTGTAGCAGTAACATAGTCTTGAATAAAGCATTGTAACCTTAAACCGAAACGGATTTCAACAGATTGCCTGTGAAACAAGCCACTTCCCTGCCCACGAAGACTAGAAATGGCCTGTGGCATGTGTGAAAAGATGGGCGTTGAAGGATTATAGAAATGTTAATACATGGCATCGAGAGGGCGCTACTCTGAGAAAGATACAGCGTCCAAACCTGAGAAATCCTAACAATGAGTAATGTGAGTAATATCATTACCTTGCAATTTCCCCTCGTATACACCAAAGAGCCAAAACTTTATGACCAGCGAGTATTTATGCAAACCACGCATGAAGGACAGCTCAATGTAGAAAGAATTATTATTAATTCCAGGCGATGAGTGAAAGGAACATCACGTATTTTTAGAAGAACCCAACGGCCAGTAGATGCGTTTATACACTCATCGTCAAAAAAATAGTAGCACCCCGAAGGATGCAACAGACAGGAATGAAACTTGGTGGGTAGGTTTGACATCATGAAACATGCAAATGATTCAAGTATCACATTCGGCCGAGCATGTGACGCCAGCAAAGAGGGGTCGTACGCTGCGCTTGACCGGCTATATAAGGTCGTCCCTTTGTGTATGCTTGCCATTCTGACTCATGCTGCTGTGTTAGTTGCATCCTTTGCAAGTGAAGTATGCCTCGGAGAAAAGTTCGGAAGCAATTCGAGCAGTTGGAGGAGTTTGCTTCCTAGAGCCCGCATCGTCGGGCTCTAGGAAGCGGGATGGTCTTATCGCCGTATTGCGCGCCACACCAGTCGTGCGGATATCCCCATAGCATGCTGTTGCGGCAGTGGATAGAACAAGGCACGCAGCAGCGACAGGAAGTGTCTGGGAGATCTAGACTAACCACGGAGAGAGAAGACTGACAGGCTGTTCGACATTCGCTGAGTGACCCAACAGCCACGATTGCGGATATTCAGCGAACAGTGGTGCCTTCCATACATTGTCCAATTAGTGCCAGCACCATTGGCAGATGGCTGCACGACGTTGGACAACACGCACGCAGACCGTTACGACGGCTGCCCTGAACACCCCTGCAATGGTGTCGTGTCAGACTGTCATGGTGCAACTCAGAATGGCAGCGGGTGATCTTCAGTGATGAGTTCCGCTTTTGTCTTGCAGGAGACGACCAACGAATCCGTGAGTGGAAGCACCAAGATGAACGGTTTGTTGTCGAGCCTCACAAGTCCAGAAGGCCTGGTGTCATGGTGTGGGGTGTAATTGCCTACAATGCCAGATCACCTTTGGCGTTCATTACAGTCACTTTGACAGCCCAGCTTTACGTTAATGTGGTCCTGCAACCAGTGGCCCTACCTTTTCTGAATGCTCACTCCGGTGCGATTTTCCAACAGGACAACGCTCGTCCGCATACTGATGCTATCTCGAGAACTTGTCTTCAAGGCATTGACACTCTGCCATGGCCAACCGCATCGCGAGACCTATCGCCGATTGAAAATGTGTGGGATGCTATTGGACGTGCTATCCACACTCCACCCCTACCGCACAAACTGCAGGAACTGCGTGAGAAGATTAAAGCTGCATGGGATGGCTTATCGCAGGACACCATTAGGAACCTGTACAACTAAATGCTCAGACGTCTGGCATGCTGTGTGAGCAAACATGGGGGCCCGACGCCATACTAAGAGACACTACTTATTGGCGTGTAGCTCAATAAATATTGCCGATATCAGTCTCAATGTTTAATCATTTATTGTTCCTGGTAAACCTTTACCTCCCGAATAGCATTGCAATCCGACATGTCCTTCTGGGTGCAACTATTTTTTTAACGATGAGTGTGTTCGGGCGCCAATATAGCGTAAAAATCATTTGTTGGTGGCGATATCGAAACCACATCCTTCTGCTCCGGAGCCTAATACTTTCCCGATTAAGCTACACCGACGAAGTTTGTCGCTGCAACTTTGCCGTCTTGACATGCGCATCACCTCTGAGGTAGGAACGTCACAGCCACTACAAGGGAACAGCTCATACATTTCCTCATGAATTAAATTCTGTTACATCCTGGATGAAAGAGAACTGTTGAAATATTCATTGTAAAACGAATTCAGTCGTGAAATTTTTTTACAGGAATTTAAGAATGGAGGAATTTTAAAAATCCGCTCATGACTGAATGTAGCATCAAACCACGCTCAAAACGGGCGATCAGGTAATTATTTTCCTTTGAAAACTTTTGAGACAAAATCACAAGTCTCCTGAAGTGACCACATTTCCCACTAAATCACCATGGAGATCATTCCGGAAGTTAAAAAGTCCAGATACGTAACTATTTCCCTAAGCAATTAATTTTTGAACACTCAAGAAACCCATCATCATCATCATCATCATTGTCAACCATTATCAATCCACTGCTGGACGAAGGTCTCCCCAAGTTTCCTCCACAACGGTCTGTCTTGTGCCAGTCTCCTCCATGTCACTCCCGCATACTTTCGAATTTCATCCACCCATCTTCCATGTGGTCTTCTTCTGGGTCTTTTCCTGTCCCTTGGAATCCAATCTAAAATTTCGGCTGTCCATCGATGGTCTGTCCTTCTGGCAGTATGTCCAGCCCATTGCCATTTCAGGGATTTAACTCTGATCAAGATGTCTTCCACTCTTGTCATTTTTCGGATCCACGAGTTCCTCTTCTTATCTCTCCTGGTTACACCAAGCATGCACCTGTCCATGCTGCTTTGAGTTGTCTGCAGCCTTTGTATGTCTCTTTTAGCTAAGGTCCACGTCTCTGCACCATACGTAAGCACTGGAAGGATGCATTGATCAAACACTTTTCTTTTAAGACATAATGGCATATTGCTCTTGAAAATTATGCTGTTTCTTCCAAAAGCTCTCCAGGCAAGTTTTGTACGCCGATTAATTTCTTCACCAATGTGACCCTCACTTGATATCTGCTGTCCAAGATAAACGTACGTGTCTGTTATCTCCAGCTTTTCTCCATCAATCGATAAATCTTCATTTCTTGTAAAAGCATTGTACATCACTTTTGTAGCGTATTAAATGCGGTTTTTTTTTTTTTTTTGTGGCGTAGTAAGTACAAAGATTCGCCAAGCATTCGCACTCCACTTGGAGGCTTTCGCAAGGCAATGGGCAAGAAAGCCTCCAAGTGGAATGCGAAAGTTTGGAGAATCTTTGCACTTACTACGCCACAAAAATAAACGGATTTAATTTTTTTTTTAATTGGAGGTTTAACGACCACCATGAGCAACTCAATGGACTGTAAGCAGTCGCCCGTCCCTAATTTAGGGTCACTGGTTCCAGGGAAGGGAGAGAGCCAGTGCCGTAAGACAAGCCCAACATCCATGCCTCACCGGGATTCGAACCTCCTTTCGGACGAATGATCAGAAGCCATCGCTTAGACCATTGCGCCACCGGGGCGGCTAAACGGATTTAATACGCTATATGAGTTTCTTGAGTGTTCACAGGGTGGTGAATTTATAATTACGTAATTAATTTTTGTATTTATTTGGTCACTGATCACTTACTGCGCAACGGTAACTTCTCATTGAGTAGACGCCCCTTTTAAGCTTACCCATTATTTTGACCAACGACCCAGTACTGGTCAATCTGTTTCTTTTAAGATAAATGTGGTTGTGACATGCACTTATTTCGGAACATCCCTACGGGAGAATCGCTTTGTTCTGTGTGTCAATCTGTGGATAAGTGGATGAGGATGATGAGCCACAAGAATGGGTACTAATGTCTCCAAGGTTACAAAAGGAGGGTAGGGCCTACCAATGACCCTGGGTTCCAAGTTCAACTACTTACGTTCTAACAGTAGATAGCTTCACATTTTTTTACTTTTAAGGAAACAGCTCCTCACACAGATATAATGCTCAAACGAAGTTAACAATTATTATTCGTAAGTACTGAAATAATTATTCGTTGGTTCCAAAAAATTCGGACAAATGGAATACTAGAAAGTAGATTATTTCTCGAGTGGCCTACCGGGAAACGTCCCGGTGTACCAATTCACCCTAGTGGACCACCACACAAACTAATAAACACTCATTGTCATAAAAATCCGCGCACCAAGAAGGAGGCGTCGGACTAAAATGAGATTTTAGTGGTGAGATGGTACATACCAAAGACAGAAGTGATTACAATATCACAGCATCTGGACGATTTCCCGCGGATATACGGTACATATTCTGGTCAGCGTTAGTACAGCCTCGTGTTCGGATACATGCGGTGATACGGTCCGGCATGGAGTCAAAGAGACGCCATATGTTATCCTGGGACAGATTGGCCCACACTTCTTGTAACTGACGCTCTAAATCACGAACACTGGGACATGGAGAAAGCTGGCGTCTCATCTGGTCCCACACGTGCACGATGGGCTAGAGATCAGGCGATCCGGCAGGCCACGACAGCGTCGGAGCATGACGTAGACAGTTCTGGGAAATCTGAGCCGTGTGCGGACGGGCGTTATCTTGGTGGAAAATGGCTCCGGGTAGTCCCGCCAGGAAAGGCAGAACATGGGGCCGCAGTATCTTCTGTACGTAGCACTGGGCTGTCAACGTCCCTCGGATCACTGCGAGGGAGTTCCGGCTGTCATACGCGATGTCTCACCAGACCATCACACCTGTAGTTCGAGACGTGTGCCACTGTACAGCCAGGTTGGGATTGTAAGCGCTCACCTGCGGTTCTCCACACTCTGACACGGTGGTCGTCCATTCCCATACAGAAGCGGGATTCGTCGACGAACACTATACGTTGCCAGTCCGTAGCATTCCACGTTGCTCGCTGCTGACACTACTGCAAACGACGCCGATGATTGTCAGGTGTTAATGGCAGAAAACGCAAGGGCCGTCGAGAGTGCAGGTTCGACTCTGCCAAGAGTCTGGAAATGTTTTTGGTGGACACTGGAGTCCCTTGTACAGCCATCACATGTCTCTGGATATCGGACAAAACGTCGTTGCATCTGTGCGTGCTGCTATCACGATCCTCTCTGCTGGTGGTGTGTCTGGGTCGTCCAGAGCCAGTTCGCCGTGTCTGGGTGCCTTCTCGTGCCCATTGCTCCCAACACGATCGCACAGAACTGTCCGACCGGCCTAAATGGTGACCACCCTGCATCTCTCATCCTGACGATACGGCCTCGTTCAAACTCCGTCAGTTGCCCGTACGCACATCTACGGTGGCTCTTCGGCCTGTCTATCGCTCAGGGGTCTCACCTGACTCTTACCGTACACTTCAGCACGAATGTGAAGTCCTCTGCGCGGCGCCTTATATGCCCCACAGATTGCGATTGCAGCGCCGGTCTTGGACGCGCGGCCATGGAATCGCACGAAACTTTAATCATTTGCATGTCTGCCCTTCCCGTAGCTATTCGCCGAGTTTCGCGTTAAACGCATGGTTTTTTCTTGGTGCGCGGATTTTTATGACAATGAGTGCACAACGCTTTCCTGTACAGCGACGACTCGAACTTACCAAGGGTGATTAAGTTTGCCTCGGGAACGTTCTATGTTTTCAGCAGGATAAAGTTTTTGCCGTGTGGCAACACTAGGGCTAGCGACAAATCGTATATGCGGTCCCTTATGTGACGTGTCCTATTCGACCAGTGAGAAGCTTTGTTTTAAAAGGTGTCTCCTATTGTAATTTCTGCTATTCTGACGAAAGTGGTTGTTTGTTGACAATTTTACAGTTTTAATCAGTATTTTAACTTCGAATATTTAGTTTTATTTTCAATTTTCTGTTAGAAATTCTTATTCAACGGTGTCTTAACGTTGTTCAGATCAGAAAAATGTTTGATATTGCATGCCATACAGCATCGTTGAGGAATATTTCTTTAATTTCTGCTTTATTTACAGGGTTAGTCAGCAGTATTTCGCACTTCGTATGTTTAAAATATTGATTCTAAATTATCTGAACACCTCCGTTGGTGGATAAAAACGGATTCATAAAATTTATCATGAGTGCCTAAAATGTATATGATTTGGGGCATTGCTAGTCAGTGGATTAAAGGAACACACATGAGAGAGGTACCACACACACACACACACACACACACACACACACACACACACACACACACACACACACGTTGAAACAGATGGAATATTATGAATATTTACTACACATCAAAATGACATCCGTACCAGTCGTAATATTCTTCGCTTTTGCCGCGAAGTACATTACAGCCCTTTTCCAGCTTATCTAATGAGCAAGTAATTTTCATTAAATTAAATACTGGTTAAAAATATTCTCTTCAGCGGCTACACATTAAAACAAAATCTTTTATATTTGGATTTTTTTTGCACCACATTTCATTTCTAACTGTAGTGATTCCCCAAAACCACACATTTTAGGCACTTATGATAAATTTTACGAATCCGTTTTGATCCACCAATGGAGGAGTTCGGATATTTTAGAATCAATATTTGAAACAAGTTAAGTGCGAAATGCTGACGACTAACCCGGTAAATAAAGCAGAAATTAAGGAAACATTGCTCAACGATGCTGTAAGGCATGCAATATCAACCATTTTTCTGATTTGAGCAACGTTAAGAAACCGTTGAAACATAATTTCTAACAGCAAATTGAAAATAAAACGAAATATTCGAAGTTAAAATACTGAATAAAGCTGTAAAATTGTCAACAAACAACCACTTTCGTCAGCGCACAAGAAATCAGGGTCAGAGGAGTCACCTTTTCTAAAAACACGCTTTTCGTTGGCTTACTTGCCTGGGGATCAGCTTTCAGACAAAACTATACAAGTCATGGAAACGAACATCAAACACAATGGGCTCTGAATTTTATCCTCCGTATAGTCCCGTTCTGACGCCACCTGACTGCTGCTACCTTTTCGGCATGTTGGAGGAAGGTATATGTAGTACAGTATCGGTATCCTAACTTTCTTCATTCTCTCACCCCTCTATGTGCAACATCGTACTTGTACGGTGGCGCCATCTACTGTACTCTAATCTCACTACAGACTGTTCAGTCAAAGTCGCTAGACTTGCTCTCATTCCTTCCGTTTTTGTGTCCTGCCCCAAAAGCGAACTCACTGTAGGTGGCTGGGACCTGAAATCTACTCACTGTGGACGGAAGTCCTACAAGAAAATGACTCATACCTTGCTTGCTTATTACCTAACTTTCTTGTGAATGTCAGTGGCTGAAATTTCGATTCTATGCGACAGTTTCTCAGCGCATGTTTATTTTCAAACTATACCGAGTGTTCTGTTGCGATTGTTGTCGCTGCGCGACGGCATTGTTCAGAGGAAGGACAAGGCGATAGTTTGTAACTGATATTGTTCAGAATAGAAATTGGGCTTCTTGGCGGCGAACCTGTTCGTGTCACAAATGTTGGGGGAAAATTTTCTATCTATAAATAAATATAAATAATTAAAGTGGTTACATCTATAAATAATTAAAGTGGTCTTCACTTTTGGAATGTAAAACATATCATGAATATTTAAGTGTTCCCATGAAAGATCATGTAGATCTTTCATGATAATGGAAAAAATAATTTGAGTGTTAGCTAAATCTAAAAACTGAGATGACTACTTACAGAGAGAATAGAAGCTTCTCTGTTATTCCCATGAGGGAACTTCCAACTGCCATGATGAAAACAGCGAGTCCGAAAAACACATGAAATGGCAAATATTTGGCCCTCCATATTTTTGTCAGTCCAGGGTACAGAAAGGCCACGAAACCACATAAATACTAAAGAAGAAGAAGAAGGAACATTAAATTAATTGTGTACAAATAAAAACGTTTTTAATTGGCATTTAGTTCATATCTCACACAATTACAGAACTTATGGAAGAATTTTTTTTTTCGCGCCACTATCATGGGTTTTTTTACTACCCACTAGTTTCCGTGTATGTTATGCACTCCAAAGCAGCCTGATGTACAACAGGAAGAGTGTACAGTGTGAGCGGGAGCACCCTGTGCGCCTACAAGAAGTGCAGCGAATCTATATCTGCAGTGTAGGTAGGGGAAGCAGGATATGAAATAATCCGCGCCTCTGACCGGCCGACTGGTCAGACGCGCGAAAGGATAATCGTCCGACCTGAGCCTAGTTTGAGTCCCTGATGAGGCTTGGTTGGCGAGCTTGTCCTGCGAAGCTGGTTCTTTTCATTTAAATGTAACCGGTCACTTTATCAGTGTTCATTTCCTTCACGTTCACTTCGTCTGTTTCATTTCATTTCATTCACATTTATTTCGTTCTCAGAATGGATGGAATATCCTACAAAATTTCTGTTTTGACGGAATTTTTTATACTAGGCAGAAAAAAAAAACCGTTAGGAGACACTGCTTACATTCAACCTTTATCTTGTTTAAGTTTTTTGATTAAAATATAACGATTTTAACTGTTATTTAATCTCATTCCGATCTCGGACAGATCTTCAGAGTTTTCAAAGCGCTGTTCAATAAATATTCTTTGAGTATCACCTGCCACCGCAACTCCTGGGGATGGGATGAGGCTGGCGGCTTGATCAGAAAAACATGGGAAAAAAATCGAGAGAGTACTCGGGTACTCTTTGTAGATAGTTTATGCTACGCATCTTTCGCATACCAAGATCCTTGTGGGTGAGAAATAAAACGTGTGATACGAGGTTATGCTGTACATTTATGTACGTACAACACATTGCATTTATTCGAGTTACTCACGACCACACCAAACCACAGTCCGGTACATACTAAGTGGAATTAAATCATAACGATAAACAATGAGGTTTACTATATAATTCCTGACATTGAGCGGTACTTAGATAGGTGGATTAATGAATGTTTTTATAGTGAAACCAACAAAAGAAGATATGCGAGTTATAAAATAAATATTTACTAAACTATGGCGGCGGCAATAGTATTTCGCCTATTCAATTTTTTCTATTTATTTATTAATTGTTTTTGATTGGGGGTTTAACGACCGCCGTGAGCAACTCAGTAGGCTATAAGCAGTCGCCCGTCCCTAATTTAGGATAACTGGTTCCACGGAAGGGGAGAGCCAGTGCCGTAAGACAAACACAACACCCATGCCTCACCGGGATTCGAACTCTGACCCATCTCAGACGAATGGTCAGTAGTAATCGCTCAGACCACTGCGCCACCAGGGTGTCCGTTGCAAGTGAATATTTTAAAGGCGGTTCATCGGGGTATTCCCCAATCAGGAACATCAAAATGTCACTATAATGTCGTGGCGAATGGCGGTCAGCGAGGTAACTGTTTAAAGGGGAAAACTTCCATTTAGTAAAACAGGTTAAGATTTGTAACCCGTGAGCAATGAGTGGAAGGCAGCGGTTTTCGACTGTAGTTCACTTTGGCATATTTTCCTCCTTACGGATTTGATGCTTCCCGTTATAATTTTGGAAATTTGGACGATTGTTCGGTAATATTTTGTCCCTGACGTCGTTTTAGAAATGCGGAAAGGGAAACGCGACGTCACGGCTCTTCAGTTTCTCAGTTTTCGATCTTAATAAATAACCATTTGGAAATAAATAAAGAGATTTATAAATAATTAAAATAGGGTATTGTCGGTCATGTCTTGTTTAACAGTAGACAGCTGGAGGGTAGAGTGAATAACAGAACTACGTTACGCTAGTGTTTCTAATAATACTATTTTAGAAGTACAACTGACTGAATCACTCACTCCAGAAATATATTCTTAAACGTGGCGTAAAACACTGCAACGCAATAGATCATTTCATTTTTAGAGGATTGAGTCAAACGTTTTGCAATCTTTGTATCACTTTATGTCTTCATACGTACCTTTACGACGAAAGCTGACTAGCATTCAGAGTACAAGCCATTGTGTTGCAGTCTCTAGCCTTTCTGTCTTCCAGTTCTCCGATTTCGCGGAGGTACCAGCTCGTTTCCTTCGAGGCGAAGAACTCCTTCACCCCAGCTGCCACCTCCTCCTGGTTGTTAAAGTGCCGCCCGCGCATGAAGTGGGACATGGACTGGAACAAGTACTAATCCGACGGAGCAAGATCCGAACTGTATGCTGGGTGTGGCATCAGTTCGATGTCCTCAAGTTCCTGGAGTTTTGCTAGAGTCGTTCTTGCGGTATGAGGCCGAACGTTGTCCTGCTGTAGGAGAGCGCGCTTTCTGTTCACCAGTGCCCGTTACTTCTCCTCCAAAACTGCATGCATCCGCTCGAGGTGCTCAGAGTAGAGGTTGGCGTTGATGGACCGACCATCTGGAATAAATTCGTAATGGATTATCTCCTCGAAATTCCACAAGACGTAGAGCATCACCTTGTGCCCGAAGCGCCCACGTTTGGCAACACGTTCAGGAAGCTGGTCCGGGATAACCGACTGCTGTTGTGCATTAGGATTACGGAAATAGACCCACTTTTCATCGCACGTAACAATTCTCTTGATCAAACGTACATCGCGCGGGTTTTCTGGTAGTTTCGTGCACACTACCATTCGGCGGTTTGCTTCAGCTGGCGTCAGTTTGTGAGGGACAATGCAGCAGCTCCTGTAGTCCTTATCGAGGTCCTGAGGGTGACGAACTACGGTGGTCTGTGATATGCCCAGCTCGCCTGATAATATCCAAGTGCTGGTTGTCGGATTGGCCTCTATGGCCTGGTGCACGGCCTCCGAATCCACGGTTCGCGGTCTACCTGACCTTGGGTGATCGTCGAGGTTTCTGTCACCTAAACGAAATTTTTTGAACCATCTGGTTGCGGTGCTGTGGTCCACGGAACCTTCCCCTTTCGCATGACAAACGTTTCATGTTGCTTGAGCAGGGTTATGGCCGAATTCAAACTCGTAAAGTAAAAGTTTCCTAATTAGCCGGTTGTGGCTGTTCATCTTTTAAGCTTTCCTACCACTGACAGAACGTCGACTTGTAATGCTGGTACTACCACTTTTTATACCTTTCGACTGACTGCAGTGCGCGACTTGAATGAAACTAGTTAAACACATGGCATACCCGCCTCAGCACATGCTTTTATGCAAATATTGCAAAACTTTCGACTCACCCTCTGTATATATCTATGCACTAAATCTTTAGGGAATAGTTGAAATTCCAAAGCAAAAATGTGCCAGCGATACCATTAAAAAATGGTGAAACCTGAAATGACAATTTGCTCAAAGGAGTAAACTGAGATTTACTCTGCGCCATTTCTGATTGGTGCCTTTTTCACCAGGGGCTGAGTGTTCTATAAAGGATCACTTATAATAAATAGCCGTCATGCACAAAATCAGCCTTAGGTGGCTTTTGGAGTACAGACCACGGCAAAAGGTGCGTGACTGCTGCGTGACCTGAAGTGCTCCTTCATAGAAGATTCAACCTCTGGAGAAAAAGGAGCAAATAAGAAATGGCGCCAAGTAAAGCTCAGGTAACACCACTGACCTCTACTTACAAGGGATGTACGCGAAGTCATCCAGAGCTGTAATGAGAACTAGAAAAGTAGACCAATACTACAAACTTACCAGTGACACACGATTCGAAAAGAATCACATCGAGTTAGACCAATTATCAGGATTCGATTTCAGCCACAATTTTAGCTTTTCTGTTTTTTTTTGTTTTTTTTTTTGCGCATGTCCATTTGGGTCGGTGAAATTTATTCATTAAAATAAAAATAAACAAATTCAGAATTTAATTTATTGCATTTCAACACGATTTTGTATTTAAGAAATGGCAAACCAGTGAATGTTTTTTGAAACCTCAACATTTCGGTTTCAAGCAAACACCGTAGACTAAAAGAAACGGAAATGGACGTCGACGACGATTTTGCTCAGACTCATTAATTTAATCAGGGAAAAATGTGAGAACAAAGTGAAATTGACAACTGAAGAAACTTTGGATTGGACCATTGATAAAGATTTAGGACATTTCAGGGCCGGACAACCATCTTCACCCCAGCAAAAAAAAAAAAAAAAAGATCAAAACAACCCATGAAAAATACAGCCAACAAAAAATCGAGAAAACTTTTGAATATTCCCGACAGGCAAGCAGAAAAACACATTCTTATGAAGTCACAGAAAAATATTTAATATTTAAATATTTCAGAGAGATGTTAGAACCACAGTTGAATTCAAAGTAAAGAACAGGAACGCCAAACAAAAGCGTATCACAGGTATCGTACACATTTACAGAAAATAAATTCCAGGACTCTTTCAGGGGTTTCCCATGAGCTAATTAAAAAATTCCAGGAGCTTAAATCTTTGCTAGAGTCGTATGTTTGGTTTTATATTTTGCGAATTGGGGAGAAATTTACTATGCATTTAGAATTCCTAAGAAATTCCCATGGGTTCCACAAACTGTGAATAGAATGTTCTTCAGTGCCTGTTACATCTTCAATGAAGCGGCAAAATTTCCCCGTGTAATATTTGCTCTGTATCAAACAGATGTGTAGCATTCTGGGATTCTTTTTTTTTTTTTTTTTGATTGGAGGTTTAACGACCACCGTGAGCAACTCAATGGGCTATAAGCAGTCGCCCGTCCCTAATTTAGGGTCACTGGATCCAGGGAAGGGAGAGAACCAGTGCCGTAAGACAAACACAACATCCATGCCTGACCGGGATTCGAACCCGGACCCCTTACGGACGAATGATCAGAGGCCAACGCCTTAGAACACTGCGCCACCGGGGCGGCCATTCTGGGATTCACACAATGATAATAAATACAAAACAATTTTGTCATGGCACTGAAGATTTACTAATTCATAGTCATCTATCCCTATGCACATTGGCGACAGGAGGCTAGATATCATATAGAAAATAACCGGTGGGTAGTTACACCAGATGATAACAATTCGTGAGAAAATCCGTTTCCAAGATACGTTTCCAAAGACCGAATTTATAAACAATCTAAAGGAGTCCCCACGGGATCAGCACTCTCAACCGTGCTTGCTGAAGCTGTCCTCTGACACCAGAAGCGAAAGTCCTCAGCGCTCACACCCCGATCCCAACAACATGGCTGAGATATGCGGACGACAATTTTTTCATCTGGCCTCATGACCCTGCTGGTCTCAACCGTTTTTTCGACCAACTCAACACTATGCACTCTTGCATCAATTTCACGATGGAACAGGAATCCAACAGCACGCTCCCGTTCCTAGATGTACGTATCAAGAAGGCACCACAAGGGAAGCCAATAACAGGTGTCTACTACAAACCAATGCACATCCCAAACGTGATTCTGCCTTCCTCATCATGTCCGATGGTACACAAAATGGACCTTTTTCGACACAGGGCACGACGAACCTTCACACATTGTTCCGATCTACCTACGCTCCTAAAGGAACTCAATGACTTACGAGCACTTGCAACCAGAGCAGGTTACGATGCACAGAGGATTGAAGGGATTATTGAAAAGGCAAAAATAAAGCCCACCAAACCTGACAACAGGACACGTGACAACGCATTTCGCTACATACGATCCTGCCCCTACATACAAAAGTTTACTTATTTTTTGAAGAACTCGCTCCGAAAATATGGACTTGACATCGGAGTAAGAGGACCTAAACCACTTGCCGCAAACCTCACCTCAAAAAAGAACACTAACACGGCTCTTTCAGACGCCGGAGTTTATACTACACCGCTTATCTACCCCGACGGAGCAAAGAAAGAATATGTAGGCATGACAAAACCCTCTTTCAGGGTTAGACTTTCGGAGCATAAGCGACATGTACAAGCAGGAAGACTAAACACAGCATTAGCGAAAGAAGTCGCAACCCATTCAGCCACTCTGCAATGGGAGAACCTGAGGAAAATCGCCTCCTACACAAATGCCAAGGCCACTGTTATAAGGGAATCTATTAAGATTTTAACCAACCCGAACACGTGCAATGAAGAACTCTCAGTTGACTTACCTTTTGCATGGCGCAGGTTTCTACGTACAGCACGCACCTAACCTATGTCCTTCACCCGCCTGCACGAGGGATATTTCACCTCTAGCATTGTACTAACTTTTATGTTTATATTAATGTTGAATTGTATTTAAAATCTTGTGTATTCTTTAGACGTTACTTCAGCCTGACGAAGCCGCCCGTTGGTGGCGAAAGCTCGCAAGTTTCTTTAGTGTTCATTACGCCAAATAAACGGCAAGATATCAGTCTCCTTTAGATATCAATATATCAATCTTAAAGCGCGTGCTAGAAGGAACGACCATCTTGGCTTGACGGAAGGAACAGGGGCGGAAAACGAAACTGAAACACATGGGTTTAGGACACAACAATTTATTAGTACGGTGTAGTGCCTCCTTTGGAGGCCAATACAGCTGCAATTCGTCGTGGGAAGGGCCGATACAAGCCCTGTACAGGGGCCAGAAGGATTTGAAGACATTTCTCGTGCAGAAAAGTGGCCAGTTCACGACGTGAGCTGGTGAAGGAAAACGTTTCATGAATCGCTCCTCCAGAACATCCCAGAGTGGCTCAATAATGTTCAAGTCGGGTGACTATGCAGGCCATGACAGATGTTCAACCTCACTTTCATGCTCAGTAAACCAGTCTTTCAGCAGTTTGGCTCTGTGTATATCATCCTGATTCACGGCACCACCGTCAGGGTACAATGTTTGAACCATTGGGGGCACCTGGTTCTCCAGAATTGTCCGATAGTCCTTGGCAGTGATATGCTCCTCAAGAACAATCAGCGGGCCGACAGACTGCCACGATACTGCGTCCCAAACCGTCACCGATCCACCTCCGTACTTCACTGTGGGTAATAAACAGTCCTAGTGGTAAGCTTGTGAGGGATATCTCCACACGTAAACTCTCCCAGTTGTGGGGAAGACAGTGAAGGACGATTCATTTGAGAACAATACACATTTCTCGTTGTCCAACGTCCACAATTTTCCCTGCTGGTACCATTGCAACCGACGTTTGGCATTCACACTGGTGATCCAGGGTTTGGCGATAGCAACTCTACTGTTGACCCGGTGAAACAGGTGGGTCGCGGTGCGTATTGAACTCTGCGGTGAGTTGGGCAGTTGTGGTTTTATGTTTTTTGGCTACCATTCGTGTTAACACTCGGATGTCTCTGTCAGACAGCTTCCTCTTACCTCGACAGTTACTCCTATTGGATCTGGTTCTTCCCTCTTGCTGGTATGCCGACATGACCCTGGATACCGTGGCTCGCAATACAACACAAAGACTTGCTGTCTTGGACAGAGTTGCACCGGCGAGACGAGCACCAACAATTTGTGGCCTTCGAAACTCGGATATGTCTCCCATTATGTTGTGTTGATTGCGCTTTTTGACGTCCAACTGTGCTATTGCTCTGCTAATGCAACCTTTACACTCCGCTCTCGTTGATAGACTGCGAAATAGACGCAGGCTGGCCAGCAGGTAGCGCGTACAGCGGAGTGACACGTGGGGTGCTGTTTGCGCAGGTGTTTCAGCTTCGTTGTTCACTCCTTGTATGCACACGCTGTTGTAACTCCACTTACAAACAACTAGCAATACCACAAACCAAAATCGCTGGAAATATGGCACTCAAGCCTCTTGCATGGCAGCATCACATGAGATGAAAGGGATGGCATCATGTCTCTTCACACTCCATGAAAGGGATGACATCATGTCTCTCCACACTCCATGAAAGGGATGACATGTCTCTCCACACTCCATGAAAGGGATGACATCGTGTCTCTCCACACTCCATGAAAGGAAGTGATGTCATCTCAAGCACACGCCGCAGGGAGCTAGGACGAAGTCACGCAATCATTTCAAACACTTCGACCAATTTTTTTTTCGTTGCGAGAAAAAATCCCAGAACTATTACAGGACTTTTCACAAAAATATAAAAACTCAAAGACTTTCCAGTCCTGGAAAAAAGGGAAGTCAAATTCCAAGACTTTTCCAGGATTCCAGGGGCCATGGGAACCCTGGTATCAGTCAGATTAAAGAATTTACGTCCGTTGCTTTCAAAATACACTAATGTTAAAAAATGCGCAGAAGGATTAACACTGCTGGATCTGGATTTTCGAAACAAATTTGTATCTGGTTTGAGGTGTATCCTGCCTCAGTGGCCAATTCAATTTTGTTTTTTGGTTCGCAATGTCTAGCATCGAAGGAGACCGTTAAGGCTCTTCTAATTCGAGAACGGAACTGTCCTGATTCTTACAAGACAGCTTTCTTCCAGATCCAGCCGTGTGATAGTCCTGATTCTTACAAGACAGCTTTCTTCCAGATCCAGCCTTCTGTGCCGCAACTAAGCTACCTGCGCTCTATTCCCTACATACCAAATGTTTCCTACCAACTCATGAACGCGCTTAGGAGGATGAACTTTGGTGTCAGCATATGGTCTCCGGCATTTTTATATACCATGCCTAAGAGAAATATTGACAAGCCAAGAGTTCGTTTAGAATTAGAATCAACGAACGTAAAAAGAGATACACGGAACGGAAAAGTAACCACTGCCCTGTCCAGAGAAGTCAAGTTCAAGTCCACTGCTCCTATGTGAGATGATATAAAAAAATTAAAGAAATTAGCTTCCTATTCCACGCCTAAATCTACTACCATTCGCGAAACCTTAGAAGTCATTACCAACAGTGAAGCTTGTAATGATAGAGTCTCTGTAAAATTGTCACGAGTCTGGAACCAGTTCGTTAAATAATGCTGCGTTTTCTCTAGCGATACCGCGTGCCCAACTAACATGACACCTCGTTTCTGCGAATGAATAATTACATTCGCATCTATTCATTTATTGTCTAGTCAAATCATCGCGTTCAAATTGTTGAAGTGTTCTATTATCCAGTTTGCAATTTGTTGTTTACCTTCCTGGAGAAAGCCGATGTGCGAAAGTTTGAAAACTTTAATTTTCTATTCTACACCAAGAAATTCGGATTACTAGTAAAGTTACACTATTTTGAAAAAGATGTACTTCTGCTTCTAAGAACCATCTGGTCAGTTTGGAACACGCGTAGCTGAAAATGTTCGTTGTGCAGCAGAGAAATACGAAAGCACAATTGCACATGCAAGTAAATTAAGGTCACCACGGTGGCGCAGCCTTCTAAGCACTGGCTTCTGATCATTCCTTTGAGATGGAACCGGGTTCGAATCCCGTGAGGCGTGGATGTAGTGTTTGTGTTACGGCACTGGTTCTCTCCCTTCCATGAAACCAATGGTCACACATTATAGATGGGTGTCTGCTTATAGCTTACTGATTTGTCATAGTGGTCTTAAAACCCACAAATAAAAAGAAAAGTAAATCAGGGAAAATAAGAGCAGGTCATTCGAAAAACTGATTAAAGAACGTCTTCAGTTTAATAAGAGTACAAAAGAATAAACTCCTACTTAATTCTAGGTCTCATCATAAAACTGAAGGAACACTGATGAATGAAACATTCCCTGATCGAGATGTCAGTGATGTCATTTTAGAAATTATTCTACCTAAAACAATACGACTGATTCAACCTCGTGATGTCTGTTATTTTCTACAACACAAAAGCATCAGTCAAATCAAGAGAGGAATCAGACGAAAATCTTTGAACGTCGAATGCGCAGGAACTAAACTTACAAAGCGTCGGCTGCAAGTTAATCCTAGAGGCTGTGCTCCGGTTAGAGTGCCGAATGAGGCATGGGTGGCGCATTTGGCTGTTCCCCCTCCCAGGAACCAGTAAACCCAAATTAGGGACGGGAGACTACTTATAGCCCTTACAGTTGCTCACGGCGGTCGTTATGCCACGAAAGGAAAAATAACCCTTAAGAGGCATTGTTCTGTGTTTAACCAACTCTGTTCTACACCACTTAAAGTCATGATGATCTACGTCTGGCAATCATCTGGGTATCGAGTTTGTCAGAAGAAGATTCAGCTTGAAAATGTAAACCAACAAACACTTGACTTGGGTTTCAATACTGCATCGTTCATGACTGAATAAGTTGCACTCATCCAATGTTCACATTTTTTAGTACCTGTAAGTCTTGAACACTTTTTTTGATTATCACTATGGGATCCTGATAAATTAAAACATTTGATTTGATATTTCAATATTTATATACTTTTATCAGTTTCCCCCGTTTTTGACCATCGGTCATAGATACTGATCAAACCCAAAGCGTTAGAACCAAGTGGCTCCTGGAAGCATCCCGTATTGGTCCACTCCACCAAAAGACAAACTCCCAACATTGCAGCTCTTGGGCGACCTGGAGTGCCACTTTCTTTGTTAGCATCATTGCCGGCATGTAGACTTAAAAATATGCATGTAACTTAAAAATTGCATCGCCCTGGAACGGAAAGCGAACCCTCCTCTCCTGATTTACGTTCGACCATGCTAGCGTTATTATACAGAAATCATGGGATACCTGTTTCCTGGGCGACGCGATGCTGCCCCCCCTCACAACAAGTGGACGAATCCACCGCTTGACAGGTATATAGGTAGAAGGATATCACTACGTTCAGGTAGGCGGTAATGCGATGTCAGTGTGGATAAAAGTTAGTTAACTGAGTTTGAAAGACTGATGACAGTGGGTACCCGATGCATGGATCACTCTATCGCGGAGGTGGTACAGGAACTGCAATATCGCCGTTCGACAGTATCAAGAGTGTATCGGGAATACGCCATTTCCGGAATAACAACGCATCCTGGACAACGCCATGGGTGAAGAAATGCCGTCAATGAACATGGCCGTCGACGTCTGTCTCGAAGGTTTGCAACTAATTGAAGAACGACAGTGACGCAAATCACCGCCGGCTTCAACGAGGGAGGTACCAGAAATGTCTCCACCAAGACTATTAGGCGATCATTAGCTGAAATAGGTTAAAATAGTAGGGGACCCATGAGAGCTTCTTTTCTAATGCCACATCACTGGACTGTACGTCTCAGCTGGTCGAAAAAACATCGACACTGGACCTCGCATGATTGAAGACAGGTCACCTGGTCCAATGAGTCCCATTTCCAGTAATTTCGTGCAGACAAGAGGGTGTGGATCTGATGAAAACCGCACGAAGCGATGAACCCGGTATGTCAACAACGAACCGTTCAGGCTGGTGTAGGCTCGATTACGGTAAGGGAAGTGTTCAACTAACACGTCTAGATGCATCTCTGAACAGCCCACGCTATACGTGTCCATCCTTGAAGACCATCTGCATCCGTTCATGGTTATCATGCACCCGCAAGGCAATGGGCTCCTCCAGAAGGACCTACAGAGCCGTAGCAACTAGAACATGGTTAGAAGATCATTCCGCAGAAGTTCCTACCCTGGAATAGTCTCCCCGTTCACTTGACGTTAACCCTCTGGAAAATCTTTGGGATGCTGTGGAAAGGTTCGTTCGAGCTTTGGATCCTTCACACAGGAATGCAACGGAATTATGAACAGCGGTGTAGCAAGCATGAGTGGAGGTACCTGTGGAATGCCTTCATGACCTAATGGACTCGATGCTTCACCGTGTGACTGCACTTATCTGAGCGGAAGGGCATGCGCATCTATTACTACGTAGGTATCCCATGATTTCTGTCCACTTAGTGCATATGCCTTTCATGTACTTGGAAGAATTAATTCGTCCGAGGATTCTCCTCCCATTCGTTTTTATTCCCTTGCTAGTCCTTTCTGGTTTCACCATTTTTCATGGGTTGAAATCAGAGCTGTGTAACGCAGTACACTTCTTTATCTCCAACAAAGGTACAGAAGACACGCTTCAGTTTTTCACACCCAAACCAGAAGATTTAGCTTTGAAAGTAAACAATAAATGGAATCAATGGTGATTGAGGACGGATTCTGGATCACAAAGCAACAGACCGAAAGCTTTATTAACATTTTCGACCCACTGTGTATCCCTCTATAATCACAGGTGTTACGTGATGAGGTGGTCAGACTTAAATCAACTCAGTAAGGTTTACAGAACAAGACATTTTGTTATAAAGCTTAAATGATGCAAAACTACATATTGATTTTTTCATAGGCAAAAGGTGAACACATTTAATGAAAATCACACACGAATACAATAAATATTAATAGTAACAAGAAATACATTCAGTGGCCAGTGAATTATCAGCATCCACCTCACACCATGTTGGGCTGATAACTTTCTGTAGCTGTCATTGCATAGAAGTTCTACAAGATTACGGAATACAGCATAAGACATAGTCATGCATGTAGGCTAGAAAGTGTCTCGTAAGAGGTGAACGGTGGCGACTCAACATGTTTTATTGACCGTTCGATATTGTCCTACAAATGCTCCACAGAATCTAAATCTAGGAAATTCTAAAGGAAGTACGATCTGCCGAAAACGTGTCCAGTAAAGGCAGTACTTCGCAATGATACCAACACGGTGCATAATCCTGACGAACTGCACATTGTGGCGTACCACAGAGGTGACGCAAAACTCAAAACGGCAAATTGAAGGGATAAGCCAAAGTTGGTGTAGTTCAGTCGGGACAATAACCGGCTCCGGAGCGGGAAGACGTAGGTTCGAATCCTACCACAGGCATATGAGGCTTTATTTTCACATTGGAGCCCGAACGTAAAAATGAATCTCTTGGCCGCGAGGTTCGAGAAAACTGTGTGATGCTTCTTTCACACATCGTCTAGAATTAATGAGAATTCCTTCTTCTACAGAGAACTACTTCAAACATGGTTTGCGGCGTACTTGAAACCTGCGATTTCGGGCCTCCGCCTTTCTCAAGGAGAGAGATATATGTCACGTACCACTGAGGTGAGCAAATGTCAAAACGGCAAGTTGCAGCGATAAGCCAAAATTGGTGTAGTTCAGTCTGGAGAATAACTGACTTAAGAGTGGGCAGACGCTGATTCGAATTCCACCACTGGCAAATTTGGGCTTTTACGATATAACAAATAGTTGGAGTGAAAAAACGTTACGAGGATGATGAGCAGGCACGAGACATTTCATACGCAGTACAGGAATTAAAGCTTTGCAATAAAAGGTTCCTTACTGTGATTTGCCTGTTGGAATACACAAGACTTTACGCTCCTCGCTCGCTTGGGTGTCCAGTGCTTCCCTTACAGTTCATATGATGCCCGGTTGCGTCACGTAAAGGCATTCGGATTATCATTACGTAATGCCGGCACAAAGGAGAATTTACGAAATGTCGCATAACCAACACGTTTGAGTCAACTATAAGGGTCGTCCAAATGAAACATAGTCTAGCTGTTTGAGTTAGGTGTACTTTATTACAGCATAAGAATATGTGCACAGGTAAATATATACGTAACACACGGGAGCTGATAGCGCTAGAAATAGGCACCGCTAACATTTAGGCAGGTGTCTTATCAGTTGATAAGTTTATGGATCCTCTGTCAGGTGCTTTCAAATACCCCAGTTCTTGGTGGAGGATTGTGCCAATAGAGCCCCTGCTGATGCCTAATGTAGCTGGTAACTCGCTAACTGTTATTCTGCAGTTAACTTTCACCAGTTCGTCCACTGCTGCGATTGTATCCGGTGTGATGGCAGCGTGTGCTTGTTCAGGTCTTGGCAGATTCATAGTGCTTTCATGTCCACCTTGAAATTCTTTGCACCATTTCAAGATCGTACTGCGCGTAAGGCACGCATTCCCGTAAGTCACCTGCATGCGTCGTAAGATTTTTGTTGATTTGCTTCCCTCTTTTTTCAAAAATTGGATCACGGCTCGCTGTGCCCGCTTGGAGGTATCCAAGAGATAGGTCGTTTACGTTCCTTTGATAATACTTACATCCAAGGTGTCGCACCAACTAAATGCTACGCACGCTGCATTCCTCTTTGTATGCGTAGTTACCGCAGCGCCACTCGTCTACCCGAGTCTATGTTTCATTTGGACGATTCACATAATAGGGGTGGTAGTCATAATTCATTAGCCACTGCGTGTTGTAAGTATTCGGTTAGATGTTCTTACCTGCAATGTGAAAAGAATTACAGTTGTGAGTCCTATCCAACTATGAAGGGAGTATAGATTTGGCACCGGAGGTGTTGCCAAGTTGTGAGAGTCGAAAACGGCCTTCAGGGCTACTATCATGAAAATGAAAGCCAACGTATGTAAACCGAAGTGCACAAGCTTTGAAGTACGTTTCTTCTGATTACGAAATACCCGGAAAAAAAGAATAGCTGAAAATATAGAAAGAAAATGAATCAGCTTTACGTTACATGAAAGCAATTACAAGATAACAACAAGCATACAAATAACATGATGTAGGAAAAATCAATTTATAATATTCATTCGGAATTGCGCTATAACGTTGCCTTCCTCCTTCAGCGTCTTCCATTTAGAATAAGGACAACTTGTTAGTTTTCATACTGGTACAACTCAGTACTTCGTTATACAGAGTGAGTCAAAAGTCGCAGGACACCCTTGTATTTCAGAAATGTGAGGGAGAATGAAGTACCTGATTACCCCAGCAAAGAATCGGTGAGGGGGCTTATCTTTCAGGCTATTTTCGGAACCTGGCCGCCATCTTAAAATCCTCCATATTCGATCAAGGTTAAAATGGTAAAGGGGTCATGTTGCATATCAAACAAGACCAGAATTTTCTCAGAAATTGATTTCCATAATCAGATTTGACATGTGTTGTGGCTCACATGTTATCAACACAGAAATTTGAAATAACAACCTCTAAAGTACCCTGTAATGCGCAGCTATTTGATGTGTTCAGTGTGTTGTCCCTGTTGCTGAACAAAGAGCTGAAGTGCGCTTGATCCAGTCGCTATGCACCCGCACGAGAACACTGGGAGAACTACGGTTACAGGCCTTCAGGATGCTTTGCTAAAGGTAGTGTTTGTCGCGGATTTTCTCAGCATACAGCAGGTGTTTCAGATGACCTCACAGATAAAAGTCGAGTGGTGTAAGGTCGGGGGATCTGGCTGGCCATTCCACAGGACCACGCGGCCAATCCAATGACCAGGGAATTGAATATCTAGCTATTGAAGAACAGTTGCTCCGTAGCGTGGTCTTTCTGCGTGAAATTGGTGGTCTTTCTCGGTGTCGGTTGTTGAAGGCTGCGGCTATGAGACGTTAGGATCATCACCTCAATCCTCTCCTCTTTCGTCAATGGCATCTTCAATTACCTTCAACAAACAATGGTTATTTCAACTTTCTGTGCTGATAACTTGTGAACTACAACACATGTCAAATCTGATTACGGCAATCAATTTCTGAGAAAATTCTGGTCTTGTTTGATATGCAACATAACCAACCACCTTACCATTTGAAAAATTTGACCTTGATCCAATATGGCGGATTTCAAGATAGCGGCCATGTTCCGGAAAGGCTTCCCCACCGATTCTTTGCTGGGGTATTCAGATATTTAACTTTCCCTCCCGTTTCTGAAATACAAGGGTGTCCTATGACTTTTGACTCACGCTGTACATTGAAGTAGCAAATATGAGGAACACCCAACAGCAATCAGACACGTGCCATCCTCACGTACCCAATTGTGACGTCATGATAGCTTTATAAATAGCTCACTGCAAACGATTCAGTCGTAAAAAATGTTCTGAAATGCAAGATCCACTTTCCGTGATTCCTTTCGTTAATTAACGAAGCATATTTTTGATATAACCTTTTCCGTGAAATTAGGAAAAGATATCTGAATTTCACGGATTTTTGGTACGACAGGAAAAATTTGAATTTTCAGAAAACTTTCTGCAATTCCTTTCTTATACTGACGGTAGATTGCCGCTTTTAAGATGTGTTAACAGAAAATTCTGACTTTTCAGAAACTTTTCCACAATTCCTTTCGTATATTAACGGAAAAACTCGGTTCACACAGTTTTCCTATTCATATGATGAAAACATTCCGGGAATAGGAGCGATTCGCGGAAATACATGAGGTTTGATTGCCTGTTAAATTTCAATCTTCTGTCAAAGGAACTGATTTTGAAGTTCCGTAGCGAGATCGGATATTGTAGATAGCATATCGCATTAAATTTGGTTATTGTGGCACAGGTCATTTCTTCTCTCCCGCATTTTGTGCACCAGCTATTATATATTGTGTTACCGTAAGAAACCGGGTATTTAAATTATTGTACAGGTGATTGTACGATGTCTGTGTATCAGTCTGTGGAATCTTTAAGACAAAAACTATTCTAGCTATCAAGGGTATACATTTTATATTTAGAAGTTTTGTGAAAGAATATAGGGTGCTCACTCGCTACCGAGACCGGCATTTCTTTAATAATATTAACACACATGAATATATTGCAACGAAATTTGAAGTGGACTTACCTCATTTCGTGCGAAATGTGATGACATCACAACATGTGCTGGAAGTGGCCACCATTTGCGTCCAGACAGCATTGAACCTGGCGCGTCATGTTGTGGAAAGTCCTTGCCAGTACGTCCGCCGTCACTGCCTCAATTTTTTCAGTGATGTTTGCTTTCGAGGCATCTATGGTTCGCGGTTTCTTTTGGTAAACTCTTCCTTTTAGATATCCCCATAAAAAAGTAATCAGGAGGCGTCAGATTGGGCGAGCGCGGTGGCCATAGACCCTTCGAAATGACGCGATCGCCGTAAAAGGACTGAATTTCGGCCATATTGGTGTGTGATGTGTGTGGTGTCGCTCCATAATGCTGGTAATATCCAACTGAAAGTTCTTCGTTGTCGAATTGATTTACAAAAGTGTGGAAGATTTCCATATATGCAGCTGTTGTGATGGTTGTATCGAAGAAGATGGAACCAATTATGCGGCGCCGGGTCATCCCACACCAAACACCAATTTTCTGTGAATCGAAGGGGTTCTTCATATATCGCGTTGGGATTTTCACTGGCCCAAATACGGGAATTTTGAGAATTGACGTATCCAGACTGGTGAAACCACGCCTCGTCAGAGAACCACGTGTAGTCCAGGATGCCCGGGTTTTCCTGAAGAAATGTTTGAAACCATCGACAGTATGTCACTCGTTTCACGTGGTCAGGCTCTTTCAGTTCGTGAACCACGGAGATACGGTACGCATGAAGCTTCGCTTTTTTCACAGCACGTTGACAAGTGCTTTTGGACAACCCTGTTTCCTGTGACAGTCGGCGAAGTGACTTCCTGGGAGACGCAAGTAGTCGGCCATTTACATTCTAGATCGTTTCCTCGGACATTTGTGGACTACCTCATGCATGGTCGTCTAATAAAGTCCCCTTGGTTTCGAATTTCTTCAACAATGCCCATATGGTGGACTTGCTCGGTGGATGTCTGCTTGCAAACCTCTCCAGGAATTGCTGTTGACAAGACTTTATCGATTCTGTTTTCCAATAAGTGCAAACAATAAACACTCGCTCCTCCAGAATATACCGATACATTTTCACACGTACGAAAACAGCCACGAGCATTCACTATCAACAACCGTACTGTATAGACACGCTCAGCAAAATTACATAAAAAAGTAACAGAGAGGCGCGTCCGGCTGGCTGGCGGACAGCGCCGGGTTTAATGCTGTCTTGCCGCAAATGGTGGCCACTTCCAGCACATGTTGTGATGCCATCATATTTCGCACAAAATGAGGTAAGTCCACTTCTAGTTTCGTTGCAATATATTAATTGGTGTTAATATTATTAAAGAAATGCCGGGTTCGGTAGCGAGTGGGACACCCTGTATTATAAAATAGTACATTTAACATTTTCTTAAAGATAATTGGAAGTTATTGTCAGTTAAAAAAATTCTCAAGTTCCAAAGCATTCTGTTGCTTCGAAATTTCACATTGAAAAAAAATAAAATTATTACAAACGTATTCCAAAAAAATAATAAGCTCCAACAGAAAATAAAATGACTAAATCACTCGCATTAATGAAAAAAATTATCATTGCGATATTAGTTTTACCTTGAACGGGAGTGCAATTCCTAAGACTTTCTGGCTCAGTGGTTAAGACGCGCGGCTTGTGTAGGCCTAAGTTAATCCACGTGAGTTCGATCCCCGCTACCGGCGCGAAATAATTCTCTTTTGCGTATGGGCTGAAATATTCAGTGTCTTCGATTTTGCGAAACTTCTGTATAAATACGGAAAAGCGTGAAACTGACTTTTCTGAAATAAACGGATTTACTGACTACGGAAAATCTGTGAAAACACGGGTCAAAGAAACCGGGAATTTCGTTAAAAAACGGACACTTACCGGCAACTTTGCTGCACGTTATTTTCCGTGAATTCACACCACTTATTTTTATTATTTTACACTGTAAGAAGTGCAGATAGAGGCAACTCGCAATTTAAAAGACTTCAAAAAAGGCATGATGACGGGCCTTAGACGGGCAAGTGCAGGCATCTCAGAAATGGCAAACCACCTCGGCTATGTAAGAACAACTGTATCGAGGATCTACACTGAGTGGTGCACAAACAACAAAACAAGTAGTAAATAAGGTGAGTCATAAGTTCGTAGCGTTTCGCGGTACAGATGGAGAAGCTCCGACGAACAGGTGGGGCATGCGCAGTAAGGTGGAATGTGTCCCACGCCTGATTGGGTGACGTGCTCCGCTGCTCAGACAAGTAGGCATGCGCCGCCGGGCCAAACAACGCGTGTGCCGCTCATACGAGACGAGAATGGCGGAGGAAAAACTTGTTGTTCGTGTGCTCCTACGCCATTATTGGAAAACAAGGGTTGAACGCGACAGCTACTGCGAAGGAAATTTGTAGTGTAGAAGGTGAGGGGACAATGAATCCTGCAACAGCAAGAAAATGGTTCCACCGCTTCCGGTCCGGAGGCACAGCTCGTTGACAAATCGAGGTGTGGGAGACCAGTCACCACCGGCACCGAAGCCCTGCGTCAACCTGTTGAACAGCACCCGACGATTAGCAGAGGAGGTCCATGCATCACAAACCACCATCGTTCGTCACTTACACCAGCTCGGTTTTCACTCCAGACGTCCGCGAATGGTTCCTCATGAGTCGAGAATTGCTGCAAAATCCAAGTGACGACCGGTTTTGGCGGAGAATTGTAACTAGTGATAAGAAGTGGGGTCTTCCTACGTTCTCCTGATACCGGAAACCAATGGCTGCGGCCAGGGGATGAGGCTCAAGCAGTGGTTCAAAGAGGGCGTTTTGAAGTAAAGTCCTACCACACCCATCCCATAGCCCGGAACTTGCCCCCCCTAGGATTTTCTCCTGCTTCGTTCCATGACGCACTTCTTGTCCGGCAGAGAGTTCCATTCCTTGGAGGCTGTGAAAAAGGGCATCACTGAGGTTTTTGGTATCTAAGCCAGCTGCCTGGTATTGCAACGGCATTGCATCTTTGGCTGAACGTTGACGAAGGACCTTAGGCTCTGATGGACTGTACTTTGCTGAATAGCCATATGTGGTCAACTTGTGGTACCGGACTGAACATTGTACCTCAAAACGCTACGAACTTATTAATCACCCTGGTAGTGGTATTCCTGCAGGCGGAAACGAATGGTTGATGCTTTTGGGCAACGGCAGTTGGAGAGGATTGTAGGAGGTAACAGCTGAGCACCATTGCGGTAAGTAACCAAGTACTACAACAGAGGTATCGAGAGTGTGCGAATAACAGCAGACGTACCGTGGTTGCAGGCGAATTTGTCGGTTTTTAGAAAAAAAAACCCGGACAAATTCGTTGAGGAACCCATTACCCCTCAGAGGACATATCTGAACGAGGATCACGCTTTTGTTTGCGAGGAGATTGAACACATAATGAGACTTACGAGCCACGCGGTGTTTAGCGGTTGGGGGGCACGAACCTACAGTGGTGTGCAAAAGTATTGCATCGCCTGCATAAACCGTGAACTTTTAAGTTTTAACTCTTTTTTTAACGAACTAATTTTCATAGTAAATGTGAAATTTAATGGAGATTTCAAAAATGTCTTAGTTTTTCCTGTAGCAACTTCTGTTCTTAAGATCATCATCATCATCATTGTCAACCATTATCAATCCACTGCTGGACGAAGGTCTCCCAAGTTTCCTCCACAACGGTCTGTCTTGTGCCAGTCTCCTCCATGTCACTCCCGCATATTTACGAATTTCATCCACCCATCTCCCATGTGGTCTTTTTCTGGGTCTTTTCCTGTCCCTTGGAATCCAATCTAAAATTTCGGCTGTCCATCTATGGTCTGTCCTTCTGGCAGTATGTCCAGCCCATTGCCATTTCAGGAATTTAACTCTGATCATGATGTCTTCAACTCTCGTCATTTTTCGGATCCACGAGTTCCTCTTCTTATCTCTCCTGGTTATACCAAGCATGCACCTCTCCATGCTTCTTTGAGTTGTCTGCAGCCTTTGTATGTTTCTTTTAGTTAAGGTCCACGTCTCTGCACCATACGTAAGCACTGGAAGGATGCATTGATCAAACACTTTTCTTTTAAGACATAATGGCATATTGCTCTTGAAAATTATGCTGTTTCTTCCAAAAGCTCTCCAGGCAAGTTTTGTACGCCGATTAATTTCTTCACCAATGTGACCACTTGATATCTGCTGTCCAAGATAAACATACGTATCTGTTATCTCCAGTTTTTCTCCATCAATCGATAAATCTTCATTTCTTGTAAAAGCATTGAACATCACTTTTGTCTTCTGAAAGTTCATTTTTAATCCCACTTCTTTACTCTTGTCAGCAAGTTCCTGGATCATACTCTGCAGCTCTGATGGGGTAGTTGCAAAAATGACTACGTCATCAGCAAAACGAAGGTGGGTTAGATAATCTCCATTAATCTTTATCCCTTTGTTTTCCCAGTTCAGTGATTGAAAGACATTTTCCAATGTGGCATTAAAGAGCTTCGGAGATATGGTGTCACCTTGTCTCACTCCCTTTCCAATTTTTATGTGTGTTGTATTTTCAAACAGCCGAATCTTTGCACTTGCATTTTCATAGATGTTATTAATAATATTAATGTATGCATCTTCAATACCGCAGGATTTCAGAGCCGTGGTACCTGCTGATGGTTTCACCGAATCAAAGGCTTTTTCATAATCGATAAAAGCCATGCACAATGGAAGTTCATATTCCCTCGCTCTTTCAATTAGTTCTCTCAGCACATGGATATGATCTATTGTGCTGTAGCCACTCCTGAATCCAGCTTGTTCTCTCGGTTGAGCCATGTCCAGTGTTACCTTCAAGCGGTGTGAAAGAACTTTAGTGAAGATTTTATAAACCACTGATAGGAGGCTGATAGGTCTGTAGTTCCTGAGATCCTCAATGTCACCTTTTTTATGTAGCAGGATCATTGTAGCATTGTTCCAATCCTCAGGAATCTTCCCTTCATTAAGGCATCGAGTGAAAATTTGGGCGAGTACTGTTTCAATTTCTCCACTTGCTTCTTGTATGATGTCTATAGTAATTCCATCTTCTCCTGGAGCTTTCCCCCGCTTCATGTTCTTGATTGCATGTGCAACTTCTGCTGGGAGGACTGGAAGAACTCTGGTACCTTTCATGATGTCTGGAGTACATGTATCATCCCTTTCATATAATTTGGAGTAGAAATCTTTCACTCTTGTCAAAATTTCGCCTCTATTTCTTGTTATAGAACCATCTTCTTTTCTCAGAGCCATAATCTGTTTTCTTCCCTTACTGAGATGTCCCTTTGCTATCTTTAGGCTTTGGTTGTTTTCAATTGCTTTCCTCACTAGTTCACAGTTGAATTTTCTTACGTCTTCAGTGATACTTTTTCGTACTGTCTTGCATAGCTCTATATATTCCACTTTGGAAGTCACATCTTCTTTAGTTGTCCTCATCTCTTCTTTTTTGCATCAACATTTTGGTTTTTCCTGATAATTTGTTTACATGCAACTTGTTCTTAGACCCAGCTAATTTTGTTGCTGTTTCCATAAGAGCTTTGGTTACTTTTCTGTTAACTTCCGAAATATCCACTTCTTCCGATGTTAGGCCTTCTAAAGCAGAGAATCTGTTCTTCAGTTCCAACTTGAAAGTATTATGGTGTTTTTTAAGGTTGGTTATGTCAATACATTTTGTTTGTCTTATGAGCTTGCCACGTTCCAGTTTAGTGTTGAGGTGCATCTTACATCTCACCAATCTATGGTCACTACCTGTGTTGAACTTGTTTAGCACACTGCAGTCTTCGATGACGAATTTTTTGTTACACATAATAAAATCAATTTCACTTGTCGTCCCAATTGGATGTCTCCATGTCCATTTCCTGTGTGGCTTTTTCTTGAAAAAGGAATTCAAGATGAAAAATCCTTCTGCCTCTGCAAACTCAACGAGAGTATTTCCACGCTGGTTTCTGTTGCCGTGACCGAATTTACCTACTGAAGTTTCATTCTGTTGCCGGTGCCCTATTTTTGCATTGAAATCTCCCATAATTATCTTCAAGTGCTGCTTACCTTTATTATTTAGATCACGAATTTCCTCATAAAATTCTTCAATTTCTTCTTCAGGATGACTTGTGGTGGGTGCATACGTTTGAATAATCTGAGCCTGGTATCTTCTCGATAGTTGGATAACGAGTCGTGCACCTCTGTCAGAGGAACTTTCAACTTCTACCACTTTATCCTTCAGTTTCTTGTTTATTATAAATCCAACACCACTAGTTCTGCCAGTATCTGTCCCACGATAATAGAAGAGATGTCCACTTTTCAGTTCAATGAGATCTTCTCCTTTTCTCCTTACCTCACTTAGCCCCACGATGTCCCACTTGATCCTTTTGTAGTTCCTCTTCCAATTCCAAGAAGCCTTGAATCAGAAGATAGGGAGCGTCCGTTGTAGGTAGCCAAGGTCAGCATCAAATGGCAGCCTAGTCCGGTCCTCCGGGGATTCTTAGCACCCTCTGCCTTCATGTCGCACTGGCCGCTGCCTTGGCCAGGTACATTCCGGCTGCCGGAGACTGAGGGCCAAGATTTAAGTTGTAGAGTCATTTTGGAGGTGTTTGGCCATAACTCACCACGCTGGCCAAGCGGGTTGGTGAGTGTGGGATAGCATTTCCTCTGATCCCGATGGTATAGTTATACCGCTATTTGCGGTCGTCAGAGCCCCTTTAGTGGGAACAGGATGCACCACGAGAAGGCGGGGTTGACATTTGTCAAGGAGAGGCTGTGATGTTACGCAGATACATTACAAAAATCATGACCAAGTTGAAATTAATTACTATGAAAAGGATAATTTATCCCATTCTTAGGTTTACATCAATAAATCGTTTTTGTAATTCATAAGGAATGAAAAAACATTTGAATACAGAAATATAATGAAGCAAAATTATAAAATGTACCTAATATTTTGTTGCCCAGCCTTTTTTTTTTTTTTTTTTTAGATTGGAGGTTTAACGACCACCGTGAGCAACTCAATGGGCTATAAGCAGTCGCCCGTCCCTAATTTAGGGTCACTGGTTCCAGGGAAGGGAGAGAGCCAGTGCCGTAAGACAAACACAACATCCATGCCTCACCGGGATTCGAACCCGGACCCCAGACGGACGAATGATCAGAGGCCAGCGCCTTAGACCACTGCGCCACCGGGGCGGCTGTTGCCCAGCCTTCAGCTTTAATCGCAGTTTTGCATCTTGCTGACATACTGTGAACAAGGTTTTGTAAAAGATTGGGTTGAACAATACGATTCCAAACTTGAATTAGATATTGAACTAGTTGAATTTTGGTTGTTGGCTACCTTTGTGATAGTTCATACGATACTTTGAGCCACAAATGTTTGATCGGGTTTAAGTCCGGTGACTGTGTTGGCCAATCAAGATGCTGAACATTTTTTTCCTGAAACCACTTTTTCACTACTTTAGCACGATGACAGGAAGCATTGTCACCTTGAAAAATAAAATTGCCGTCATAAAGTCTACCAGATGATGGTAGTTTGTTTTCTAATATCCAGATGTATTTCTGGGCATTTACCGTACCATCGACAATATGGAGGTTTCCAAAGCCATGTCCACACATGCAGCTCCAAATGATGAGCTCCACCGGATGCTTAACCGTAGTCACTGAGCAACTTGGATGGAATTCATCATGCTTGAATCTCCTTACATAGGCACTACTCTGATTCCCATTAAGTCAAAATTCTGGTTCATCACTAAAAAGAACATTTTTCTATTGCTTTGTTTTCCACGAGACATGCTGTTTTGCCAACTAAATTCTACGTCGTCTCTGATTTGCAGTAAACAGTGGTTTACACCTACCTTTGCAGCCACTCAAGTCATAGTGAAACAGCCTCCTCCTAACAGTAGATGTACTAACAGTAACATCAGTCAAACAGTAACATCTGGTGAATTGAGCCTCCTGTCTGCCAAGCTTAGCTTTCTGAGCACTCTGTCCTGCCTGGTTGTAGTGGATCTAGGCCTCCCACTGCGAAGCATAATTTTAATATCACCAGTGTTTTTACTTTCTTCAGTAGCCTAATAACTGTAGATTGATTACAGCCCACTCTTTCTGCGATTTGCTTTGAAGAATATCCCTCTTCATGCAGAAAAACTATTTTTACTTTGTTTGCTGTGGACAATTCTGCAGTTTTAGCAATTATTAAGAATGTACACAAATTATACTCTAATAACAACAAGAAGCGACCACTACAGTGTTCTAGTAGCTGTGCCTAAACCCTTATAAAGGTGGGAGTAGGATTAGGATAGCATTAGGAAGCAGCCAATAATGTAAAACAATGTCTATGATTGGCTGTAACGACGGATACGCAGCTGACGTGAATTTCAATGTGTTTGTCAAATCCCATATTTTATGTCATATCTTGAGAACAGAAGCAGCTACAGGAAAAACTAATACATTTTGAAATCTCCATTAAAGTTCTCATTTAGTGACATGTAAACGATGAAATAACTATGAAAATTAGTTAGTTAAAAAAGAGTTAAACTTTAAAATTTACGGTTTTTGCAGGTAATGCAATATTTTTGCACACCACTGTACACATTTTGTCCTCATGTCGCACGTCCTATATACCAAGCCAGCAGTAGCCTTACTTGCGGATGTGGGTAACTCGTGGAGGTGCATAAGGTAATTACGAATGATTACGTAGCACTATGAAAATTGCAAAACGCGCGGAACACTAAGTGACTGATGAACGTTGATGTGTTTTACGAGGAATCACGTGATATATTGTTGGGCGTCAGCACTTACGGAATTAGCATTGATCTCCTAGTCGATGTATAAGCAAGCGGGGGTGGTTCAACGCATAGAGCAGGTAGTGAGCGCATGGTGTCGGATACTGAAAAGGATGTAATCCCATACTAATGTATTATGAGCATCCAGTTTAACAGATAGTCTTGACTTTTTTTCATAATTATCCGTTATTTATGGCAGTAAATCACGGAGAATTATCAGTGTTCAAGGTAACACTGTATATCATTGATCTGCTTCTGTGTGTTGCGCAAGCGTGGTTATGCAGCAAATTCTCTTTTCTGAGTATGGCAAACATAAAGAGGCCACAGCATTGGGTTTAAGAAAAACAGACTGTTACATCAACCAGTTTTATAATTAACAAAAATCAAAAACACAACACTCTTGTGACTGAAAGCTTCTCAGTTAGAGACGCAAGGCTTATTATTCAGCTCAAAAAAATATATTAAATACAGATACCTCAAGCAGTGATGGGCGTCGCGTGCCCATTGTGCGCTGTTATAGGAAAAAAACAACACATTTATTAAGTATCCCGAGCTGCAAAATTCGCGCATTGATTTTGAACATACGAAAGTATTTTTTTTTTTATTTGGCTCTCGTCCAATAACGTACGGTAAAAATCTTTACATACACTCCATTGTAAGAAAAATCTGAATTTCCCGTGCAAATACTAGAATGATGAACGAATTTTCGGTATCCTTTTTATATATGTAAGTTTTAAATATAGCACGAGGCTTACTTTCTTTAACCCACTTTACACAATCTGCACAATTTCTGGCAGAAAATGGAACATTTAGTACATCGTCAACCTAAATGGATGTCAAAATTCAAATTGTATATTTAAATATGTGCTCATAAGCTCACAGATTCACACAGCGACGAATAAACAAAAACAAAACAAAAAACAGTAACTCGTAGCAGAACGTTGAAGTGCGTTTATAACTTCACGCTATTCCAAACGCAAACAAGTATGACTAGTGGTGCTTTTTTAAGCGCACACACCCTGGGAATTTAAACCTCTGCGTTGGATCCACGAGGAAATTAAAATACGCACCATCTGAAAAGCTTTGAATTACAGTTTCTTTAACGACTTAGGGTGTCTATTTTACCAAAATAGCTCTCCTGCAGCTGCAAATATTATTTACTACGTTTTGTTTACTGCGCGAAGCAACGAACCTTCTCCTCTTCAGGAAAATTTTGCATATGGGAATTAAGTTTAGCGGGCAAACTTCAGCGAGTCTTATTGGAATTACATACAAAGAAAAAAAAGACAATATAACAGCAAGTGGTTGCACTGCTCCGTGGGACTCAATCGGTGCTCATTTTGGGTAGCACACCTTGAGAGTTCTTTTGCTACGTTTGAAACCACAGGGAAATAAGAACGTGAACTGCACAGCCGTCTGGGGAGCGCTTGTACCACAGCGGCTTTAAGGTCGTCGGATGTGTTCACGCGAAACAGCACACCCCAGGATTCTAGCGTGAACACGATATGCTTACTGAACTAATCTTTAATTGTTAATGGAATCATTGCGTGGAGAAATTTATTTTAACCACCACTCAAAGCCTTAGGACGAACTCTGGCAAATTTTATTAGAAACAAATCCGAAAAAATAATATCGATAAGATAGGTTAAATTGCGGCTCTGTGTGGGTGTCGCCGCACAGCTAGCACACCCCGAATATTCGCCCCTGACCTCAAGTCTATGCTTCCACAACATATCATTCTGATGAAGTATGTGACGTACTTCGGAGGTGACGCACATGTCAAGACGGAAAGTAGCAGTGATAAGCCCTTATCGGTGTAGCTTAATTGGGAAAGCATTCGACTCCGGAGCAGAAGCATGTGGGATTCGAGTTCGCCAACGATAAATTCGGGTTCCACATTGGCGCCCGAACGAAAAACCACAATACCTGCCGTTAGGTTCTTCGAAACACGTGTGATGCTCCTTCCACACATCATGTGGAATTAATGAGAATTCCTTCTTCGCTTCGAAAAATGTGTGATGCTTCTTCCACACGTCGTCTGGAATTAATCAGAATTACTTCTTCTACAGAGAGTTACTTCGAGCATGGTTTGCAGCGGACCCGAAACCTACGATTTCGTGCCCATGCTTTTTTCAAGGAGGGGGTGGGGGGATATATGTGACGTACTAAAGAGGTGACGCACGTCAAGTAGCAGAGATAAGCCCTTGTCGGTATAGCTTAACTAGGAAAGCATTCGGGTCCGGAGCAGAAGAATGTGGATTCGAGTTCTGCCACCGGCAAATTTGGGATTTCACAAATTATAAAAGGCCGCCCCGGTGGCGCAGTGGTCTAAGCGATTGCCTCTGTTCATTCGTCCGAAAGAGGTCTGGGTTCGAATCCCGGTGAGGCATGGATGTTGTGTTTGTCTTACGGCACTGGCTCTCTCCCTTCCCTGGAACCAGTGACCCTAAATTAGGGACGGGCGACTGCTTATAGCCCATGGAGTTGCTCATGGTGGTCGTTAAACCTCCAATAAAAAAAAATTTATAAAAATGATTTATGAATACTCAAGAGACGCATATAGCGTATTAAATCCGTTTATTTTTGTGGTGTAATAAGCACAAAGATTTGCCAACTTTTCGCACTCCACTGGAAGGCTTTTTCAAGACAGTGGTAGACATAAGAAAGATGACACCGAAGTTTCGGGTGCAATGAGCACGTCATTTGAATCCGTTCTGGCGCAAATTAAATTTATCAAAGCTATTCAAAGTCAATGGAACCTGTATGAAAAATTATGATTGAAAAACTTTTCTCAGGTCAGCCTAAGAAAAAATTTTCGATCTGGTTTTTAATCCCGCACATATTGCTGTAAACGGAATCGTGAACTTACGCCCTCTGATGGCAGACTTGTGCGTTAAGAAAAATTTGAATTTGTGTAAGAAACATTTCGCAGCGGAAACCGCTCTGCAACAAATAAAGAATTTTTCCAATCGGACTTTTCGAAGCAGCGATATGGACAAATATAAGATATGCATCTACGCCCCGTGGCGGGAAAACCATGCATTATTTTAGGAAGAAAGTATTCTCAAAAGGTTTATCGACGTGAGTGGCATCAGTCCACGAAAGAATTTTTTCAATCGATATTTTAGAAGCTCGGATTTTATGGCAAATAAATCAGAAGCAAAAATTAGCTCTTACGGCCCCTGGTGGCCAAAGTATTTACCAAAAATCAGAAATTATGTGCAAAAGATTTTTCATCAGGAGCTGTATCCGGTGCAGAAAGAATTTTTCAAATCGGAGTTTTAGAAGCAGAAATAACGCAGAAAACGAAATTTGATTTTGCGGCCCCTAGCGGAAAGTCTATGATTTACTTGAAAATTTTGAATTTATATGAAAAATATTTCGCATCGGAAACACTATCCAACAAAGAAGGATTTTTTTTTCAAATCGGACTCCTAGAAGTAGAGATATTAAAAAAAAATAAGATATACATCTACGCCCCCTGGCGGAGAAACCATGCAATATTTTAAGAAGAAAATATTCCGAAAAGGTTTATCAACCTGAGTGGCATCGGTGCACGAAAGAATTTTTTCAGTCGAGATTTTAGAAGCTCAGATTTTATGGCAAATACATCAGAAGCAAAAATTAATGCTTATGCCCCGTGGTGGCAAAAGCATTCCTTACCAAAAGTTAGAAGTTATGTGCAAAAGATTTTCCCATCAGAAGCTCTATCCGCTGAAGAAAAAAATTCAAATCGGAGTTTTAGAAGAAGAGATATCGGGGAAAACGTAATTTACTTTTACGCCCCCAAGCAAAAATTCTATGCGTAGCTTGAAAAAGTAACTATACCTAAAATACTCTTCGACATAAATGGAATCGAAGGATAAAACAATTTTTTCAATCGGATGTTTAGAAGCAAATATATGGAATAAAATGTATTTTGAATTCAACATCATCTGCATTTACGCCTTCTAGCGGCGAAATTGTACATGGTAAAAAAACAAAACGAGATAAAGTATAATCATTCGCATATTTCAAGCTTCCCAATGCAAAACGAATTTTTCAAATCGGACTAATAGTTGGAGAGATATGGTGTCTACAGGCGGACGGACAGACAAACCGATAACATAAGTACGATCTGTTTTTACAAAAGACGTGTTAAAAATGCAGGGAATTAGAACACGTAAGAAACAAAGATGATTTTTTTGAAAATAACGTGCGTGACATCACGAGCATATTACATGAATTTCTGTCACGCAATTATACGGTATGCCACGATGTGTTTCAATCTTTTAATAACACATGCCAAACCATTGGTAATTTAGTAGAGACCATGTAATTGCATGTTAGTTTGCTGGAGAGAATTTCGACTGTTTCCCTGATGTCAGTCTCTTCAAAATTCGTGTAAGGGGCAATTCTTCTAATACTATTCCATACAAAAGCGGACAATGAATGCATGACTTACCTGGCTAGGGCTGTATCCTACATGTCCTGGTTGACACTTCGCAAGTTTTCTTTACATCTAGTGTCCAAGGATCGTTTTATCTTTCCGATATATACCTTTTCCGTGTTGTCAGGATATACCAACGATATAGCGTACACACCCGCTTTTTCTTTCTCACACTGTCTCTATTTGCAGCTTTATACACTGAGTAGCCACTTTATTATGACCACCTGACAGTTTTAAGCATATGAGCTATGGCTGCACGCTGTTTGCTTGCAGAGGGCGAGGCTAGTATAAAAAGGGAAAGCTTAGTGCTTGCGACAGTAGTAGTAGTGATTTTTGGGTGACGAGATGGGTAAAAAATGCGATTTGACGGACTTTCAACGTGGGATGATTGTAGGAGCTTGGAGCCATGGAGCGAGTATCACCGAAACCGTCGCATTCGTGAAATGTTCCAGAGCAGCTGTTGTTAAAGTGTTTAAAGACTGGACTGTCAGCCAAAAACTGGGTCTCTACGTGCAACGTGTGGTTGTCATCGACTAGTGACTGCTCGGGCGGAACAGAGAGTTGTCCAAACTGGTAACAGACAACAGAAGGGCAACAGTGCAGCAAATTACAGACCATCCTTAATCAAGGATCCCCTCAAATGATCTCTGCATGCACTGTTCGCCGTACACGGCATCGGATGGGATATGGCAGCCGAAGGCCTGTTCGAACACCTTTGCTGTCTGCAGTTAACAAGAGAAAACGTCTCCAGTTCACACAAGGATTGGACAGTCGGTAATTGGAAACAAATTATGTGGTCCTATGAATCACGTTTTCAGTTGCACCATGACGATGGCCGAGTGAGAATTTGGCGGAAATAGCACGAAAGCATGGACCCCAAATGCGTTGCTACAACCCTTCAAGCTGGTGGAGGCAACGTTATGGTTTGGGGAATGTTTTCCTGGCATGCTTTGGGCCCTTTAATTCGTGTTGATCAACGTCTGACTGGCACATATCTGAAGATCGTTGCGGACCAAGTGCATCCTGTCATGTGGATGGTTTATCCCAATGGCGATGGCTACTTTCAACAGGATAATGCGTCCTGCAATAGTGCTCGTATTGTACAGGATTGGTTTCAGGAACATACCGGTGAGTTTACTTTGCTTAGGTGGCCCCCACAATCCCCAGATCTCAACCCCATTGAGAATTTGTGGGATGAAGTTGAACGAGCCATCAGACAGCTGGATCCACAACCCTGCAATCTCACACTCCTGGAAAGTGTGATTCATCAAGCATGGTCTCAGATTCCACAAACCACCTATCAACATCTCGTGGAGTTCATTCCACGAAGAATCGACGCAGTATTAAAGGCAAAAGGTGGCCCAACGAAGTACTGAGGGGGTGGTCATAATAAAGTGGCCACTCAGTGTATTATACGTGATAACGGGGTCGGGGACTTCATTGCTATTAATATGTTCCACTTAAGTAATAAATTCTTTAACCAATATGTAAAGCCTGGGACAGATGTAATGGATCCTACGTATCTCATTGTCTTACTAGGGGGTTTTGTTATCGCTGACATTATACGATTTCCTACAGTTCTATGTATTCTGCCTACGTCATCCTTCCTATATCCAGCCTTTAGACCTTTCCTATAATATCAATTTCCTTATTATTTAGGTAGTTGAGCTTGCATACGGGTTACGCTCTATAGAACCATGCTCTAAACGCAGCAAGTTTGTACTCTGATTTATGAAGAAATTAGATACCTGGGTTACAAAAGGAATACTCAAAGAATATTGAGGAAAATTGCAGAGTAAAAGTTTGAAACTTCCATCAGTATATTTGGATATGGTACCAGATATGAAATAATGAATACCCTCAATGCATTTTTCGAAACTGTGGAACCTTTCACAAGTATTATGAACTACTTCTTCAAGAAAAGGACGCACAGGAAATAGATATGAAAATAATCAAACGGTGTGAAAAAATGTGAGACGATAATGAAAAAAATCAGAAATTTGTCGATGAGATTTGTAATTTGGTTTCGACCTAGAAGGGTTATCACAGCCCACTGCATGGTAGGATCTACGTCACATCTTAACCCGAAAAAATAACGCCGCAGAGTTAAGAACGGAAGCAGAATATATACAGCAAGTCTTAAAGAACGACATATCTTTAATCTAGAGATAAAAATCGATTTTCTTCGTTGGAAGAGACAACAGAAGAAGCGGGCATCTCTGCGGCTAACAAAAGATTTACCACGTTCATTACCGAAACATCAACAAAAACTGGTGACACAGAGAACAATATGCAATTCCAAGGAAATTTCAGAACAAAGGTATTGTTAAAAAAATAAAAGAAGGGAGATGAAGTCGAACAAAGGAAACCTAATTTCTGAACTTGAATGCATAGAATGATGAAAGACGATGTGAAAAATGTACAGCGGAAGACATCAGGATTTCTTATTGAAAAGGCACTGAGAATAGCGAGCACACATGAAGACTAAATATTGCCTACGAAATGTATGTGGGGGAATTATGGCATTCAAGAAAGAGGAAGGAACTGAAATACAAAATCATAGGGAGATATTGAAAACTGTTGAAGAAATTTATATTCAAAATTATGCATAAGTCGTAACAGACAAAAAGGAAAACACAAACGCTAACATTCCTCCCGCCCTACCAGGTGAGGAGGATTATTCAATCAAGAACGCGAAGGTCAAATCACACTGCATATCATACGTAGGTCATTTCATATGTAATTGCACACAAATATTTTATACATACCAGAAGTGTCTTAGGCGATGTCTGTCAACAATCCTATGTAATCTCCCTGCTTCTGATTAACGGCGTCCCAATGTTTTGGAGGGTCCACAATTCCAGTCAGGTCCCCTCTTTTGTTCAGCTGTCAGACGCGCTGGGTAACTGACGTGCCACCGATTCCACTACACCGCTGAAGACATCATCAGGTATTCTGTACCAGTTGGATAAAGTGATGTACAGGAGTTCTGCGAAAGAGCGAGGGCTCTGGCTTGGGCAGAAGAAAGCTGCGTTCTCTTACATTCCACAAATGTTCGATAAGATCCAAATCTGGAGTCTATGGCAGCCGCGTAGTAAACACGATCCTTCAATCATTCTAGCACAATGATGGCCTTGTGACAAGGGGAGTTGTTTCCTGAAAAATTCCAGTGCCATTCGGATACTTGGTCGCAATTTAGGGTAACGCTTGCTCCGAAACAATGCCTAGGTAGGATCTGGCAACGAGAGTGCTATCAGCGAGGAGGAAAAAACCTCAGTGATGCCCATGGGAGCAATAGTCGCACAATATGGTTGCAGTTCTTCGGACTCGTCGATCGCCTGGTTGCAGTTCTTCAGACTTGTCCATCTTCTGGTTGCAGCTCTTCGGACTCTTCCATCGTCAGGTTGCAGTCGAATACGGACTCTTCCATCGGTATGTTGGAGCTGGAACCTGGACTCATCGTACCAGCAGACTATTTTCCACTCGTCCAAAGTACAGTCCCAGAGCTCCCTTCCCCACCGTACGTCGAGCTGTCTATGACGGTCAGTCAAACAGGCTGCAGGTTTCTCAGGTCCACCAGCAAAAGCGTCCGTCGTTCTTTATACTCGGAAACGTTTCTCTGTGTCGTGTGGTTGTAATCTTCAGTTACTTGAACGATCGTGAGCTGTATATTGTCCTGAGCAGTATGTGCTCACCTTAGTAATAAACTAGTGATGATTTCTACTTTTAGTTACTTTTAATAGATGGGTGTTCTTCTTCGGACCATTTCTGGCACACCTCACTACGTGGACCTTCGAAAAGGCAAGAATGCATGCAATTCTGGCACCCGTTCCAACTACGACAAGTACACTGCTGGACACTCAAAATGCAACACCAAGAAGGACACGAGACAACAAAGCAAGATTTACTGGACACATAACAACAGAAACAAAGATGAAACGATTGAGCTTACAGGCCCGTGCGACTTGCGGAACACGCAGACATCAATAGTTCGTGTGGCCCCCATGGCTGGCAATAACGGCCGCTACACGCCGCGGCATCGAACGAAAGAGGCTTTGGATGTGGGCTTGGGGCATGTCGGTCCACGCTGCTTCCACACGTTGCCACAGTTCATCAGGCGTACCCGCGGGTGGTGCTTGCCGGGCCACTCGGTTACCGATCAGCGAACAGACGTGTTCGATGGGCGACATATCGGGAGAACAAGCGAGCCAAGGCAGCAGTGACACCTGGTGGGCTGTGAAGAACTGTTGCACGATGCGTACCACGTGCGGGCGCGCATTGTCCTGTTGAAACGTGGCCGCTGGAAGGTCCTGCAGGTAAGGGAGGACTACAGGCTCCAAAACGTCGGAGATTTAGCGGTGGCTGTTGAGTGTACCGGCGATGCGTACCAGAGGGGTGCGGGTGTCATATCCAATTGCGCCCCAAACCATAACGCCAGGCGATGGATCGGTATGGCGATGCATAATGCAGGCGTCATACAGAGTCTCGCCGCGGTGCCGCCACTCGCGGATCCGACCATCGTGGTGTTGCATGCAGAAGCGGGATTCCTCGGAGAAGACAATGTCGTACCATTCCGTAGTCCAGGTGCAGTGTTTAACGGCCCACTGCCGCCGCACTCGCCGGCGGTGTAACATCAATGGTAATCGGAGCAATGGGCACCGTGCGACAAGTCGCCGCTCCTGCAGACGACGTCGAACGGTACATGCTGACACAGGTTGTTGCGCAACACACCCTAATTCCTGCGCTAAGGTTCGTGATGTTGCGGTGCGAGCCGTCAATGTCCACCGCACAACATGCCGGTGCTCTCTCGTTCGGTGGTGTGCCGTGGCTGCGGCAATCGCTCACGTCAGTCCGTCCGTCCCTCCTGCACCCACCTTAATCCATACTCGCCTCACTGTGGCTGGATGTCATCCCACACGGGTGCCGATGCCTCGGTACGATAAACCGCTGTCGCGATAAGCCACTATTCGACCTCTGTCGAACTCCGAAACGTGCTCGAATGACTGTCGTGTTCTGCGACGAGGCATCTGGAAGATTCCCATGTGCAGGTCCGGCAGCACAACACACTTCCACTACATACACCCCTCCTTCTGTGCACCTTTCTTATAGTGCTTCTCGGGGGGGGCTTGGCGTGGCGTGCCGGGCGCACATGATTTGCATATGCCCTGCAGTGCTAATCGTTTGCATGTCCTCTCGCGTGACGCATGCTGCGAATTTCAGGCCAATCGGATGCTTCCTTCTAGGTGTTGCATTTTGGGTGGCCAGCAGTGTACTTTCAGGTACTTTTCTTTCTCCATTGCACTGACTTCGTATTGGCAGACTAACAAGCCGTACCCATGCCCACTATATACACTCAGTAGACAAAGCATTAGATATAGGGGTGGTGGGCAGTTGACACGGGAATCTTCCGCGCATAGTGGAACAGATCCAAACCGAACGCAGGATATAAATAGGCGGACAGCATTGCTTCCCAACAGTGCATCGCAATCGACGAACATGGGTAAACGTGGTGATCTGAGCGACTTTTATCGTGAACACATTGTCGGTGCAAGACAGATGGGGTCATTATATCGCCCAAGTGGTAAGAACCGTAGTGTTTCCGAAGGCAACCGTACCAAGGATGTACCACGAGTATACCATCGACGGGCGAACCAGCGCCCTGAGAGCAAGCGGGGGGCCGACCGCACGCCATAAGTAAAGGGGGTGGACGTAGATTATCCAGGTCCGCACAGAACGGCCGCGCAAATCACGTCCAGGTTAAATGTCGGAGGCCAAAGCAGCGTCAGCGAGTGAACGGTATGGCGCACAATGCATACCATGGCCTACGGGAGCTGACGCCCTACTAGTGTGCCACTGTTGACTGCTCGTCATTGGATATTACGTCTCGCCTGATGCCGGGAACAACAAAACTGGACCTCTAAGAAGTGGCGCCGCATTGTGTGATCAGATGAATCCCGTTTTCAGTCCTACCGAACTGACAGCTGGGTGCGGGTGTGGCGTCGACAGCATAAGGCCATGTCCTCGTCGTGCCAGGTGCGCTCTTTTTAAGGCGGTGTTGGCTCTGTGATGGTTTGGGAAGCCTTCCCATGGAACACATTAGGTCCCTCATTGTGTCTGGAGATTTCCTTAACCGGTGCACGCTACCAGCATATGCTGGCTGAAAACCAACACACTTCCATGGCCTTTGCGCATTCTGAGACCGATATGGTCCGTTTCACACGACAATGCGCCGCCCCACGGGGCCGCCTGCTGGTCCCAGGCATAGCTCGAGGAACACTCATCTGAGTTTGGAACCACCCAGTGCCCCTTCCCCAAGGTTATCGGATTTAAACTTTGTGGATCCTGGACCACCAACGTCTCGGGCGGAGATGGGAACAATGCATGCAGATGTGATCACAGTCCACAGGGATGGCTGGAATTACCTCCAGAAACCCTCCAACATCTAGTGAAGTCGATGCCTCGGTGTGTACATGCCGTTATTCGCGCTAGAGGAGGACCAACATGCTACTAGGTAGGTATCTGTAATGTTTTGTCCATTGAGTGTATATTCGGTGACGTCACTGCTACGTGCTGTAGGAAACGTCCACTCGTGGAGATAGGGGTGATCGTAATGATCTGGCCCATGTGTGCATTTGCATTTTGAACATATGGATATTAGTGACTGAAGAAAGCAAAACGCGCAGTCTCCTACCATGTACAAAAGAATAATTATTTGCAGCGAAATATGGGCTTTATCAGAGTGGGTTTCCGTTCAAAATACCTATGCTTGAAGACTTGGAGGGTCAAGTACTGCAATAATTGTACAAACTTGCTTTTAAATAGTGTTCAGAGCTTAAATTTGTTGCACGTGCTTTTTGAATAGTTGTCAAAAGCTTACCATTAGTGTAATTCCCTCTTGCATTGAATGTTTACTTTGAAAACTAATTTCGTGCCTAATTAAGTCTTAAAAGAATATGTATATTTTCCTTGGACGTGGACATCCCCTTTCATGGGTTTAAAATGTTTCTTGATTATGAATGTGATCACCGAATTCAAGATTTATGACTTTGTTTAGTCGTACTTTAATTACACTGCTGGACACATGCTAAGGACGGATCATAAACGGCTATATAGCGCATAAAAAAGTAAGTGTGGTTGGATGCCAAGTGAAATAAAATAATGTCAGAATGCCAGGACATTACAAGAAAGACAATGTATTGAGCTCTGAAATCCAGAAGGCTTTGAAACGTGTTCAAGGGACAAACAGGCCATTTTGTGCAGAATACGTAAACGTGAAAAATGCAATTACCGTCCGCAGTCGTAAAATGTCAATACGGGATATGGCCACCATGGAGGGCGATGCAAGATTCCATACGTCGTGTCATGCTTTGCACAACATTATCAAGCAGCTGTTGGGGTAATTTATCCCATTCCTCTGTCAGTGCATGGATGAGGGTGTCCTTGTTTATTGGAGGGCATTGGCGACCAGCAAGACTCCTCCCCAAAGCATCCCACACATTTTCAATGGGATTCAGATCTGGAGAACGTGCTGGCCATACGAGGCGTTGAATATCCTCGCTCTCAAGACACTCCTGGACAGCGACTGTTCGATGACATGTTGCGTTGTCGTCCATGAAAATGAATCTATCACCGACAGCACCACGGAACATGCGAACATGAGGTAGCAGAACATCATTAATGTATCGTTGGCCAGTCATAGTCCCAGTTGGAAGCACATAGAGGGACGTACGGCCATTGATCATAATGCCAGCCCATACCATGACACTACATGTCGGATATCGGTCCCTTTCCTGTATGTTTGCTGGACAATATGCAGTACCACTATCACGCCAGATCAGTTGTCGTCAAGAATCAGACGATAGACTGTATCTACTCTCATCTGAAAATAGGACAGCAGACCAGTCGTTATCAGTCCAATTGCGATGTTGATGGCACCATTGCAAACGGGCGGTACGGTGACGTCTGGACAATGGGATGCACACAACAGGACGGCGGGCGTATAGTCCTCCTTCATGCAAACGTATGGCGACAGTTTTTCGGACGATCCGCTTGCCAGTAGCAGCCATAAACTGATTTGCTACCTCACTAGCTGAGCTGCGCCGGTGTCTTTTTGTTGATAGCACTATGTACCGATCTTCTGCAGGTGTCGTACTGCGAACACGACCTCCCCCGTGACGTTTGCTACACTCTCCATTTGTTTGAAATGATTTCCAAAGCCTTGAAACAACACTGTGGCTGACGTCGAACTCCCTGGCAACATCTGTTATTTTTCGCCCTTCTTCAATCTTGCCAATAATACGGCCATGCGTAAAATCATCTAGGTGATGTCGGGAAGACATACTGAAGATTGCAAGTTCGTCAATTGATTCTTTCCCTTTCAACTTTGCGTTTGAAAAACAACGGTCAATACGAGTCAAATCCTTTATATCTCTTATCAGCGCTATGACGTCACGAACAAGTTTGGCAATCCAAAATTTGCATACGCACAACACGTCTTACTGTATCCCGCACTTATGCTTATTTCCACATTTTCCTGGCTTCCATTTTATGGTTGCTATCGTTGCTATTGTCATCCATCCTTAGCAATTGTCCGGCAGTGTAGCTTCCACTTGAAAACACGGGAGTTCATATTTTTTTTATCCTTTTCATATTGCCTTTTAGAGACTTAGTGTACTCGTACGTGCGGGTAAAATTTTATTCATCGCTCACTTCTTAAATTACTAAATACACAGACTCCACACGGAGAAGGAAACTGTATTTCCTAACATTTTCTTTAGAAATGAAAGACATATGCGAAAGAGAAATGCATGTTCAGAAAAAGGATTGAGTATCCGTTCGGTCTGCACATAATATCGAGTAACGATGCGGTTGTGAAGTCCCTCATCACAGCCTCTCCTTGACAAATGTCAACCCCGCCTTCTCGTGGTGCATCCTGTTCCCACTAAAGGGGCTCTGACGACCGCCAATAGCGGTATAACTATACCATCGGGATTAGAGGAAATTCTATCCCACACTCACCAACCCGCTTGGCCAGCGTGGTGAGTTATGGCCAAACCCCTCCAAAATGATTCCACAACTTAAATCTTGGCCCTCAGTCTCCGGCAGCTGGAATGTACCTGGCCAAGGCAGCGGCCAGTGCGACATGAAGGCAGAGGGTGCTAAGAATCCCCGGAGGACCGGACTAGGCTGCCATCTGATGCTGACCTTGGCTACTTACAATGGACGCTCCCTATCTTCTGATTCAAGGCTTCTTGAATTGGAAGAGGAACTACAAAGGATCAAGTGGGTCATCGTGGGGCTAAGTGAGGTAAGGAGAAAAGGAGAAGATCTCATCGAACTGAAAAGTGGACATCTCTTCTACTATCGTGGGACAGATACTGGCAGAACTAGTGGTGTTGGATTTATAATAAACAAGAAACTAAAGGATAAAGTTGTAGAAGTTGAAAGTTCCTCTGACAGAGCTGCACGACTTGTTATCCAACTCTCGAAAATATACCAGGCTCTGATTATTCAAACTTATGCACCCACCACAAGTCATCCTGAAGAAGAAATTGAAGAATTTTTGAGGAAATTTGTCATCTAAATAATAAAGGTAAGCAGCACTTGAAAATAATTATGGGAGATTTCAATGCAAAAATAGGGCAACGGCAACAGAATGAAACTTCAATAGGTAAATTCGGTCACGGCAACAGAAACCAGCGTGGAAATACTCTCGTTGAGTTTGCAGAGGCAGAAGGGTTTTTCATCTTGAACTCCTTCTTCAAGAAAAAGCCACACAGGAAATGGACATGGAGACATCCAAATGGGACGACAAGTGAAATTGATTTTATTATGTGTAACAAAAAATTCGTCATAGAAGACTGCAGTGTGCTGAACAAGTTCAACACAGGTAGTGACCATAGATTGGTGAGATGTAAGATGCACCTCAACACTAAACTTGAACGTGGCAAGCTCATAAGACAAACAAAATCTATTGACATAACCAACCTTAAAAAACACCATAATACCTTCAAGTTAGAACTGAAGAACAGGTTCTCTACTTTAGAAGGCCTAACATCGGAAGAAGTGGACATCTCTGAAGTTAACAGAAAAGTAACCAAAGCTCTTATGGAAACAGCAACAAAATTAGCTGGGTCTAAGAACAAGTTGCATGTGAACAAATTATCAGGAAAAACCAAAATGTTGATGCAAAAAAGAAGAGAGATGAGGACAACTAAAGAAGATGTGACTTCCAAAGTGGAATATATAGAGCTATGCAAGACAGTAAGAAAAAGTATCACTGAAGACGTAAGAAAATTCAACTGTGAACTAGTGAGGAAAGCAATTGAAAACAACCAAAGCCTAAAGATAGCAAAGGGACATCTCAGTAAGGGAAGAAAACAGATTATGGCACTGAGAAAAGAAGATGGTTCTGTAACAAGAAATAGAGGCGAAATTTTGACAAGAGTGAAAGATTTCTACTCCAAATTATATGAAAGGGATGATATATGCACTCCAGACATCATGAAAGATACCAGTACCAGAGTTCCTCCAGTCCTTCCAGCAGAAGTTGCACATGCAATCAAGAACATGAAGCGAGGAAAAGCTCCAGGAGAAGATGGAATTACTGTAGACATCATACAAGAAGCAAGTGGAGAAATCGAAACAGTACTCGCCCAAATTTTCACTCGATGCCTTAATGAAGGAAAGATTCCTGAGGATTGGAACACCGCTACAATGATCCTGCTACATAAGAAAGGTGACATTGAGGATCTCGGAAACTACAGACCTATCAGCCTCCTATCAGTAGTTTATAAAATCTTCACTAAAGTTCTTTCACACCGCTTGAAGGTAACACTGGACATGGCTCAACCGAGAGAACAAGCTGGATTCAGGAGTGGCTACAGCACAATAGATCATATCCACGTGCTGAGAGAACTAATTGAAAGAGCGAGGGAATATGAACTTCCATTGTGCATGGCTTTTATAGATTATGAAAAAGCCTTTGATTCGGTGAAACCATCAGCAGTTACAATGGCTCTGAAAACCTGCGGTATTGAAGATGCATACATTAATATTATTAATAACATCTATGAAAATGCAAGTGCAAAGATTAGGCTGTTTGAAAATACAACACACGTAAAAATTGGAAAGGGAGTGAGACAAGGTGACACCATATCTCCGAAGCTCTTTAATGCCACATTGGAGGGTGTTTTTCAGTTGCTGAGCTGGGAAAACAAGGGGATAAAGATTAATGGAGATTATCTAACCCACCTTCGTTTTGCTGATGACGTAGTCATTTTTGCAACTACCCCATCAGAGCTGCAGAGTATGATCCAGGAACTTGCTGACAAGAGTAAAGAAGTGGGATTAAAAATTAACTTTCAGAAGACAAAAGTGATGTACAATGCTTTTACAAGAAATGAAGATTTATCGATTGATGGAGAAAAGCTGGAGATAACAGACACGTACGTTTATCTTGGACAGCAGATATCAAGTGAGGGTCATATTGGTGAAGAAATTAATCGGCGTACAAAACTTGCCTGGAGAGCTTTTGGAAGAAACAGCATAATTTTCAAGAGCAATATGCCATTATTTTTTTTTTTTTTTTTTTTTTTTGATTGGAGGTTTAACGACCACCGTGAGCAACTCAATGGGCTATAAGCAGTCGCCCGTCCCTAATTTAGGGTCACTGGTTCCAGGGAAGGGAGAGAGCCAGTGCCGTAAGACAAACACAACATCCATGCCTGACCGGGATTCGAACCCGGACCCCTTACTGACGAATGATCAGAGGCCAACGCCTTAGACCACTGCGCCACCGGGGCGGCCAATATGCCATTATGTCTTAAAAGAAAAGTGTTTGATCAATGCATCCTTCCAGTGCTTACGTATGGTGCAGAGACGTGGACCTTAACTAAAAGAGACATACAAAGGCTGCAGACAACTCAAAGCAGCATGGAGAGGTGCATACTTGGTGTAACCAGGAGAGATAAGAAGAGGAACTCGTGGATCCGAAAAATGACAAGAGTGGAAGACATCATGATCAGAGTTAAATCCCTGAAATGGCAATGGGCTGGACATACTGCCAGAAGGACAGATCATCGATGGACAGCCGAAATTTTAGATTGGATTCCAAGGGACAGGAAAAGACCCAGAAGAAGACCACATGGGAGATGGGTGGATGAAATTCGAAAGTATGCAGGGGTGACATGGAGGAGACTGGCACAAGACAGACCGTTGTGGAGGAAACTTGGGGAGACCTTCGTCCAGCAGTGGATTGATAATGGTTGACAATGATGATGATGATGATGATGATGACTAGACAAAATGAGTCAAGACTGATAAAAGGCTGTCGAAGGCTCTAAGTTGCTTTATATACGTTTGGCAAAGAGTTTTCTTAAGTACAATAAATAGAAACTTTAATACAAACTTGTGCTGCTTCAAATTAATGTACAAAGATTTTCCACTGGTTGCGATGGAAAACTTACAAATTCTTGGAGTGATCGAAGACGCTTACTTCTGACCGTTCATCCGAACAGGACAAGGGTTCAAATCCCATTTGAGGTATGTTTGTCCGATATGGTGCTGCGCTGAAAAAAAAAATGTCTGAAATTCACGAGCCATTCTCTGTGACTCTTATTGAGAATTAACGAAGCATATTCCTGATATAACCGTTTCCGTGCATGAAATAATGTGAAAAAAACACCTGAATTTCAAGGATTTCTGGTACGCCAGGAAAATTCTGAATTCTCAGAAACCTTTCGGCAATTCCTTTCGCATATTAAACGCTAAATTGCTTTTTCAAAACGGCGTTAACAGAAAATTCTGAATTTTCTGAAACCATCCAGCAATTCCTTTCGCATATTAACACTAAATTACTGTTTTATAAAGGTGTTAACGGAAAATTCTGAAAACTTTTGGAATTCCTTTTGCATATTAGCGATAAATTGCTGTTTTAAAGAGGTGTTAACAGAAAATTCTGAATTTTCTGAAATCTTTCTGAATTCTTTCGCATATTAACGGAAAACTGACGTCTATGAGGCTTTAACGGAAAATTCTGAATTTTCTGGAAACTTTCCCCATTCCTTTCGCATATTAAAGCTTTATTGCTTTTTAAAGAGGTGTTAACAGAAAATTCTGAATTTTCTGAAATCTTTCCGCAATTATTTCGTATATTAACGGAAAACTGTCGTTTTATGAGGCGTTAACGAAAAATTCTGAATTTTCATAAAACTTTCCGCAGTTCCTTTCCTGTATTAACGGAAAAATTCTATTCCACTTTTTCCGTATCAATATGACCGAAAATTTCGGGTAATAAGAGCTATTTGCGGGAATACTTGAGGTTTGATTAACTATTAAATCTCAATCGTCCATCCGAGGACTTGATTTTGAAGTTCTGTAGCGATAACGGATATTGTGAATAGCATATCATATAAAATTCTGGTTATTGTGGCAACGGATATCCCCCCTCCAATTTGGTGCAGCAGCTATTCTTTATTATGTCACCGTAAGAAACCGGGAACTTAAATAATTGCACAGGGGATTGTATGATATTTATGCATCAGCCTGTGGACAAGGTAAAAGCTATTATAGCTATCAGGAATACATTTTACACTTTGGAGTTTTGTGAAATAATTCTACGAAGCAGTACATTTCACCTTTTCTTAAAGATAATTGAACATCATTGTCAGTTTAAAAAGATCTCGAGTTCCAAAACATTGTTGCTTCGAAACATCACGATGAAAAAGAAATGTAATTTGTGATAAGTCATCCTATAGAAAAATATAAAATAATTACAAAGCTATTCCGAAAAAATCTGAAGGTGGACACGTCTAGTGATTCTGCTTCCTATAATTCCAATGGGAAAAGTTCTGTACTCATTTTCTTCACAATTAATGCGTTCCCAAGGATGAAAATTTGAACATCGATTAAAATAACTTCATATTATAACTTGGAATACTTAATATTTCCTAAAACATAACCATAATTAAGCAATCCAACATTTGTTTGTCTACTGACGTCATCAATGTACAGATCGCGCCATCTTTTTTTCTGGTCTCAACACCCGCAAAGGAAATGTTATTGATCTTTAATATAATTATGGTTATGTTTTAGAAAATATTAAGTATTCCAAATTATAATATGAAGTTATTTTAATCGATGTTCAAATTTTAATCCTTGGGAACGCATTGATTGTGAAGAAAATGTGTACAGAAGTTTGCCCATTGGAAGTATAGGAAGCAAAATCACTAGACGTCCACCTTAAGCTTCAACAGAAAATAAAATTACTTATTCACCCGCACTAATAGCGAAAAGCATTTCATCATCGCGCGATTAGAGTCCTTCATTTCTACTTTACACGTGATCCCTCGTTACGTGTGTTTCTAGGTCAATCGGCAGCACTCCTTGCTTTCCAGGTTCGCGCCCCACCAGAGCCAAAGGGAAAGGATTCCTTAGAAAGAAGAACCTCTGATGAACGAACTGTAAAAGTCAAAATCGAAGTGTCTGCGAAATTTCTGCATAAAAACGTAAACTCGAAAATGACTTTTCTGAAATAAACAATTCCTGACAACGGAAAATCTGTCAGAATACCGAAGTTAATAACGGAAATTTCATTAAAAGATGAACACCTACAGGAAACTTTGCTGCAAGTTATTTTCAGGAATTTTCTGTGGATTCACAACCTATTTTTTACCGTGTGACTGTGTCCCTTCTCTGGAACTAGTGGCTCTAAATTAGCGACGGGTGACCTCTCATAGCCCTATAAAGCTGCCCAAGGTGTTCATTATCCTCCCTTTCTCTTAAAAAATAAAAAAAAGTAACCTGTCGTGTTCGGACTTGAAATTACATTTTCCGGGTTTTGTGAAACAGTTTTATCAGTCTCAACAGATAACTACACTCACGCGCAAAAGTTAAGTTACAAAAGTTTTTTTCACCGCAGTAAGAAAAGGTAACGGTTGCATTCGTGTGCAGGATCACGTCCGCAGTGTCCTCGTGGAGTAGCAAGATAAAGAGCGAAACGGGATTCGTCTGTGAAAAGTACATGGTGCCACTTTATATTCCATGACATGACCCAGCTACATATTTGACGACGGTGAGCTGATGTCAGTACTATACTGTACATCTCAGCGCCCTCCTTGCTCTGAGTCCGTACTCATGAAGACGGTTTCATAACGTTTGAGTACATACTGCGACACCGGAAGCGACCCGAAGTGATTCCCGGAATTGGCTACTGGTGATACTAGGCCTTCTCCGAGCACTTACTTGTAAGGTAGCGATCTTGCTTCCAAGTGGTTATCCTCGGGCGACCACTCCTGAGTCCGTCTGCAACATTTCTATGCAGTAGAAATCGTGTGTGCAACCGACTTACTGCCCATTGCGAAACTCCTAAAGCGCAGCCACATGGATCCTTCCTGTAACATGCCAACAGCCCTATTTCTGTTGCCAATGCTTAAACGTCGTCTGGACATCATTTCAGTTTAGTCCCGCACTGATGGTAATACATTTAGCAAACTTCTAGACCAAAGCGGTGAAATGACCCGTTTTCCACTTCTCACAAGGTACCGTAAGTTGGGGTAACTTTGGCCCAAGATTTCATTCTTTGTCTAACTTAAGAGTAAAATTTGAAAGAAATATTCAATTATTACTAGGGCAATATTTTTTTTTCGAATGCAGCATGAAAAAGGGTTACATTTAAGTGAGTCGGGGTCGTATAAATTTTTTCGAGTTTTTAAAGGCCCCCCCCCCCTTCCCCCTTATTGAAATTTTGGGACAAAGTTGCCATGACTTGGGGTAACTTTGCCCCTGATGTGATATTACACTGATGTGAGAGTAAAATACCATTAGGATATTTATTCACATCATGATATATCATACAATCAGATTGTTCATCTTGGAAACAAAAAATTGATTCCTCTTTGAAATCACTTGGGGGGGATGGGAGCTATTTTACAAAAAAAAAAAAAACATCTTGCCATTCGTATGGAATACAATCCTTCTTTTGAGGCCATCTCCAAAACTTTAATCCCTTTTCCATACAATCAACTATTAGTCCTTCTGAGATGCTAACGATCCTTCCGGGGTAACTTTGACCGTTGAATAAAACAATTACAAAATCATCAACAGCATAATCCTGAAGCGTAGATTTTGGTGGTATGATAGATGCATCATTTGCATGCTTTTGTAAATCAGAAAATGTTTCACCCTCTGTGTCAGACTCCAGGAGCATATCAAGATTCCTTTCATCTGAATGTTCGCTTGAGAAAATACTCGTAGATGGAAACTTTTGCCTTTTAGATGGAGGCTGAGGTTTTGGTTTTGAAGGACCAGCATCAGAAAGTGCGACATCCGCTATAGACAAATGCTTTTTCCAGCTGGTATTGCAATTTCGTTCTTGTTTTCTTCGGCCCTTCAGTTCCTGAAAGCAATAAAAATGCTTTTGGAAAGAGATTATGTGCAGTGTTATGATAGATGCACCAAGAAGGTTAAAAATTGCGGTTGAGCCAATGTTACCCCAAATCTTGGGCCAAAGTAACCCCAAGGCATACAAAAATCAACAAAGAAAAGAATATGAAGTAACTTTAATTTTTAACATTACTGACTCCGTCTCTACGTATATAAGTATAACAAAAAAGGTACTTACCAAAACGTATTAACTTCGAGGTTGAGTCACACAGATAAAAGTCAGGGAGTTATGTATTTACTAATCACAACAGCTGTCTATACCAGAGACACTGTATGGCGTCCAGGAAGAACGCATTACACCTAACTGTGAGTCATCTGTAACTGGTGCTGCAACCTACTTTTCGCGTCAAAATTACCTGAATCAGGCTGAACGCAGGGTTGCAACATACAAAATTAACACTTTCCGGTTTTGATCCAAAGTTACAATAACTTACGGTACTTTTATCGGAGCTCGCACGCTACCTGCTCTGCGGTCTTAATGCTAGTTTGCATATGACCTAGCTACCTAAGCTGATAACTGTTCTCCAGTAGTCGCTAAATTTGCATATCACAACATTTTTCCTTCGAAACTGTAATATCCCTAACTTTTTGCGACCAGTGTATATACAGAAAAAAAATGCAAAAATCATACTCATGATGCCTTCTACTCAATCCAAAGGAATTTTTCCGATACTTCTTTGAGAGACAGAAATATGACAGTCATCAAGCATTCCCATGCTTTTGTGCCACAAAAATTAAACAACGAACAACCAAAGAAGTACAAGTACATAAACATTGTAAAATTCAATACATATTTACACTCATGAGATATAACTTTCTGGTTACTAAACTAAGCGCGTGTAGGGCCACCTTTTGGCAAGATAATCATTACCACTCAGCGTGGCATCGACTCCACTGGACCAATGACGGTGTCGTCAAGGATTCTGTACCAGCTGGATAGAGTCACGTGCCAAAGTTTTGGAGACGGAGCAAGGCACTGGCGTGGACTGCCGAATACTGCATTTCACTGCATCCCAAAAATGTTCGTTGCAATTCAAGCCGGAAATCTCTGGCTACCATGGGAGCACACGAAATGCTAAGATATTATCCTAGTATTTTGTTACACAATGCCGGCTTTGTGACATGGGGCGTTGTCTTTCTAAAAGAGTTTAGTGCAAACAGGATACATGGTCGCCATGCAACGCAACATTTGGCCCGAAACACTGCCTATCAGGTTGCAAGGGTGTGTACAGCATAGATGAGAGAACCCAGTAATATCCATGGGAACAATCCCACGCCACGATACTGCCAAATCTGGCTTTTCCCCTTCCAACGGTGGAATCTGGTACAGCTGTCCACCAACGCAGCGTTGAATACCCACCTGTTAATCTGCATGTTGGATCTGGAACCTGGACTATTCGCACCAGCAGATTCTTTTTCAGTCTCCCAATGTCCAGTCACGTTGTCCCGTGTCCACTCTAGCAGGAACTATCGATAACGGTCAGTCAAAATTGGCAAATGAACGGGAGGCAGACTTGTTTCCGCTAGAGAGTTTGCTGAAATATGTTTTCTGAAACGTTTCTCTCGGCGCGTAGCAGCCTGCCGTAAACTGGAGGACCATGAGCCGAACTACAAAGAGTGAAGTGGCGTTCACTCCGATTAACAACCAGTGGTGATCTACAGTTTCCGGTACTTTGGGTGGACGGACCATTCCAGAAATAACGGTAGACCTTCGGACCATTCCCGGAATACCTTCAGTACGGTGGCCTTCGAATGTCGAACAACGATTGTGATTTCTCACATGCTTGCACCGACCATCCTCTTTCAATAATCGCTCCCCTTTCAAACTCGGACAAGTCCTTACCGTTTGCAATTGCACGTGCTTTGTATTGGCGATCTTACACTCCTTGCCCGTGCCGTCCATACACACTGAAGTATCAAATTAGTAGGAGCACCCAATAGCAATCCCACACGTGCCGTCCTCACGTGCGCAACTTACTATGACGTCGAGATGGCTTTATAAACCCCTTACTTTAAAAGATTCAGATGTGCACGAAGCGTTGGTAGCAACAATATGGGAAACACCAAGGATGTGAATTTGAAAGAGGCATGATAGTGGTCTCTAGTCGTGCAGGTGCAAGCATCCCAGAAACGTCAAAACTTCTCGGCTTTGCAAGAACAACTTTATCGAGGGTGAACAATGAGTGGTGCACAAGCAATAAAACAAGCAATCAGAGGACATCCTATGGGCAGAAACGACTGGTCGACGTTCGAGTTCAACGATAGCTGGAAAAAATTGCACGAGGCAACAAATGAGCACCAATTCGTCAAGTTACTGCTCAGAACAACAGCGGTAGCCAGACGAGAATTTCAGGCCAGCCAAACATTGGTCCTAATGGGCGATACGGCACATGTTTCCTTCATGTGCCACTCTTCTCGACTAAAGGCAGGCAAATTCGTCTGCAGTGGGCACGATAACTCTAAAACTGAACCCTTAAAGGACAGGAAAAGGGTCGCCAGGTACGATGAATTGCGTTTTCAGTTAATTTACGCCGATGGGTGGGCAAGAATATGGCGTCAACAACACGAATCGATGAATCCTACAGCTGCCTAGTGTTAACTGTACAAGCTGGTGAAGGCAATATTATGGTGTCGGGTATGTTTTCATGGCGGGCACTAGGTTCATTAAAACCTCTGGAACAGCATTTGGATGCCACGAGGTAACTTAACATCACTGCGGAGCAGGCACACCTGTAGTTGTGCCTGGTGTTTCCTGATGGGAAGGGCTACTTACAGCAGGGTAATGCGCCATGCTATAAGGCTTGGATAGTTACACAATGCAATGATTCTAGGAACATGGAATCACTTCAAAGTGCTAAAATGACTCCCACAGTCTCCAGATCATAACCCAATTTAACCCTTGTGGGATGGGAATGAGGGAACCAGCATTCAACAATTGGCGGACGCCATCACACCCGCTTGGCTTAATATAACTGTAGAAGATATCAGCTCCTTGTTGAATCCATGCCACATCGAACTGATGCCGTTTTGAAGCCAAAGGTTATCCCTAAAACGTTGTTAGGTAGGTGTCCTAACAATATTCTACTTCATTGTATATCCTATGTCGGTCGGCGACGTCACTGCTACGAGCTATGGAACACGTTCAGTCATTGTGACACGGGTGATCACTATGATCTGGCCCAAGTGTGCGTTCTATTGGTGATTAATCCAGATTCAAGATGCCCACGCTGTCAGTAAGTTACCCGCAGTTCACGTGATCCGTGGCTCCAGTTGTACGCCTTTTTGCACTGTATTAATGGCAGAAGTAAAATCACTGTTTATACACAGAAAAGCCAAAATATTATGACCAGCGTGTCTTTATGCAAATCGAAGCAGTGCAGGTAAACGACGGCGCGTGTGAAGGTCATGAAACGGTATAAATAACACAAGCTACTCATCTCTTAACTAGTGTTATTCTTGTTCTTCGGAACGGAAAGCCAGGAGGCTTAAGCGAGTTTGACAAAGGCCAAATTGTAGCAAACGACTGAGTCAGAGCATTTCCAAGACGGCAAGACTTATGGGGTGCTCATATTTGTACGCAGCACAAACCTGAGCACCCCACAAGTCTTAGTACTTTATAGTACCTTTAAAACGTGACCCGAGGAGAGACAAACCACGAACTGCCGGCAATGTGTGACCGAACACAGCTCATCGATGCTACAGATGAGCGATGGCTGTCCCGTTTGATACAAGTCAATAGAAGGGATACTGTGGAGCAACTCGTGGGTAGTTTGACTGTTGATGACGGAAGTAATGTGTCACAACACACAGTACATTGAACTCTGATCAAAATAGGGCAGCTCCGAGCGCCCATGCTAACCTCGGTTCACCGTCGGAAGCGCCTACAATCGGAACGCGAGCATCAAACTGGACCTTGAGTGATTGGAAGAAGGTCATCTGGTCCGATGAATCTCGTTTCCTGTTGCACCTTGTGGACGGCCGGGTACGTGTGCATCGTTTAGCTAGGGAAGGCTAGCACCAGGATACACCGTCGGACGAAAACAAGCAGGTGGAGGAGGTGTGATGCTTTGGGCAATGTTCTGCTAGAAAACCCTGGATCAAGTATTTCACGTGCAGGAAATTATGACGTCTAACACCTACCTAAACATCGTTACAGACCAGGTACATTCTTACATTGCAACATAATTGCGCTGTAGTAGTGCCTTCTTGAAGCAGGATAATGCGTCATTCCACACTGCCCGGATTATTCGAGAATGGTTTGCAGGACATAAGGAAGACTTCCAGCTTTTGCCCTGGCTTCCAAATTGCCTAGACATCAATCCAGTCAAGCATCTGTGGTTTGTGTTGGAACAGGAAATCCTATTTACGGCGGCTCAACCACGTAACTTACAAGAATTAAAGGATCTTCTGGTAACGAGTGGGTACCAGATACCACAAGGGATCCCTAGAAATCTTGTGGCGTCCATGTTTCCTCTGGCAAAAGCTGTTTTGGCTGCACGTGGAGGACCAACATCATATCAGGCAGGTGATCATAATGTTTTGGCTACACGTGGAGGACCAACACCATATCAGGCAGGTGGTCATAATGTTTTGGCTGCACGCGGAGGACCAACATCATATCAGGCAGGTGATCATAATGTTTTGGCTCTTCGGTGTATAGTTCTATTAATCCATGGAACAGGATCCAAACAGCTGTCTATGTTTAGGACTTAAGTTTCAACAGTTTTCAGTACACTTAAGTAAACACTCATGAAAATGAATGATAGGGGAATTATATTGTCAAAGAGAAGTACCGTTTCCATAGCAGACTACCAGCCCCAAAATCATAAAGAATGGATGATGATTGAACTGCAAGGCGGGATTTGTTTGCCAGGAGAATCCGCCGAGATACTGCCCCGTCCAAGCAGAGACAAGTGCAATGCAAACTACGCCCAAGAGTTGCGATATGAGAAGCCATACTTTGAAATATCCTAGATCCTGATGCTCTTCTGATGGTGAGTCCATTCTTATCCTCCAGAGATCTGTTGAGCTGCTGTAAAGATTCAGAGAAACAATTAGTGAGCGAAGCTAACTGATAGTGATTGCACAGATTGGAAGTAAAACAACAATGAGGTTTCGGAGAAAAAACTTGAAACGAAGAGGTATGGAAACGAAGCGATAAAAAGACAAAACATTGTAAGAGAGGAAGGGAGTGGGAAAATAACGAGGAAAGAGAGAAAGAAAATGAAAAACAAGAGATTGTGGGAAATCGTGGTACAGTGAAAGAAAAACCAAGTTACACAAAAGAGGGAGAGAGACGAAAGGTAAAGAACGGAGTGCGATAGAAATTAAAAATAGCTTGAGAAACAGGGAAAGGAAGTACAAGAGTGAGAAAAGGAGAAACATAGAAATAAATAGAGACGGCAAAAAAAGCAAGATGTACAAGAAAAACAAAGACACAGTGATTATGCCACAGGGTGAGAAAAGAAAAGAGAAATAAGAAAAATAAATAGGCAGAAAGAGGGGAAATGGGAGAGTGAAAGAAAGGACGGAAAATAGGAAAAGGGTAGAAAAAGATAAAAATGAAGAAGTTGTACAAAACACACAGAAGCAGAGAGTGAGAAGTACAGCGAAAAAGACAGATGCGCAGATATTATGTAACAGAGTGAGAAAAAAGAAAGGAAAAGAAGAAGGGCAAGGAAAAGTGAGAAAGCGGGCGACAGACAGGCAGACGGAAAAGAAAACAGGTGGAAAGAGGAAGATGCATAAGCAAGAGGGAGATATACTGAGAAACTGAGCAAAAAAAAGGGGGGGGGATGTGGAAGGAAAAGCAAGAAAGATAGAGACAGAAATTAGCTTTGCTTAGTTAGCCTTATAAAACATGTCACTTTTAAGGCCCAGATCAACGAACTTTTAATAATTCACTAGTGTAAGAAAAAGTAACTGCACAAGCAGCAATATCACACACAAAATTTAACTATACAAACAGCTTTAATAACACACAAGAAACTCAACTGTACAAACAACTTTAATATTGCACAAAAAATCTGAAATGTACAAACAAATTTAATATTACGCAACAATTCTGAATCCCACAACTTATGAGAACATAATCGTTATAAATACACTGCCGGACAATTGCTAAGGACGGATGACAATAGCAACGATAGCAACCATAAAATGGAAGGCAGGAAAATGTGGAAATTAGCATAAGTGCGGGATACAGTAAGACATGTTGTGCGTATGCAAATTTTGGATTGCCGAACTTGTTCGTGACGTCATAGCGCTGATAAGAGATATAAAGGATTTGGCGCGTATTGACTGTTGTTGTTCAAACGCAAAGTTGAAAAGGAGAGAATCAATTGACGAACTTGCAATTTTCAGTATGTCTTCCCGACATCACCTAGATGATTTTACGCGTGGCCGTATTATTGGCAAGATTGAAGAAGGGCGAAAAATAACAGATGTTGCCAGGGAGTTCGACGTCAGCCACAGTGTTGTTCCAAGGCTTTGGAAATCATTTCAAACAAATGGAGAGTGTAGCAAACGTCTCGGGGAGGTCGTGTTCGCAGTACGACCCCTGCAGAAGATTGGTACATAGTGCTATCAACAAAAAGACACCGGCGCAGCACAGCTAGTGAGGTAGCAAATCAGTTTATGGCTGCTACTGGCAAGCGGATCTTCCGAAAAACTGTCGCCAGACGTTTGCATGAAGGAGGACTATACGCCCGCCGTCCTGTTGTGTGCATCCCATTGTCCAGACGTCACCGTACCGCCCTTTTGCAATGGTGCCATCAACATCGCAATTGGACTGATAACGACTGGTCTGCTGTCCTCTTCTCAGATGAGAGTAGATACAGTCTATCGTCTGATTGTCGACGACAACTGATCTGGCGTGATAGTGGTACTGCATATTGTCCAGCAAACATACAGGAAAGGGACCGATATCCGACATGTAGTGTCATGGTATGGGCTGGCATCATGATCAACGGCCGTACGTCCCTCTATGTGCTTCCAACTGGGACTATGACTGGCCAACGATACATTAATGATGTTCTGCTACCTCATGTTCACATGTTCCGTGGTGCTGTCGGTGATAGGTTCATTTTCATGGACGAAAACGCAACATGTCATCGAACAGTCGCTGTCCAGGAGTGTCTTGAGAGCGAGGATATTCAGCGCCTCGTATGGCCAGCACGTTCTCCAGATCTGAATCCCATTGAAAATGTGTGGGATGCTTTGGGGAGGAGTCTTGCTGGTCGCCAATGCCCTCCAATAAACAAGGACACCTTCATCCGTGCACTGACAGAGGAGTGGGATAAATTACCCCAACAGCTGCTTCATAATGTTGTGCAAAGAATGACACGACGTGTGGAATCTTGCATCGCCCTCCATGGTGGCCATATCCCGTATTGGCATCTTACGCCGGAACGCCTGCGGACGGTTATTGCATTTTTTTCACGTTTACGTATTCTGCACAAAATGGCCTGTTTGTCCCTTGAACACGTTCCAAAGCCTTCTGGATTTCAGAGCACAATAAATTGTCTTTCTTGTATTGTCCTGGCATTCTAACATTATTTTATTTCACTTGGCATCCAACCACACTTACTTTTTTATGCGCCATATAACCGTTTATGATCCGTCCTTAGCAATTGCCCAGCAGTGTATCACGAAGAATATTCCCAAAAACCAATCTGGGAATTGTGTTAGATGAATTAAATGGAAGAATGGAAGGTGGTAATAATATACAAAAGAAGATACACATGCAAAGAGACAGGGGATTTAAACAATATGGTGAAAAAATAAGTAATCGTTTCCTGTACGTCAAAATCCTTATCTCGTCAGTAATCATAATGAGTCAATACTGCAGCACAATCGCTCATGCTCATCACTTCCAATACAAAAAACATTGCATGAACGGCAGTGGAAAAATGAATAGATAAATAAACATTGCGAACTATACTGAAATGTCAGTTTACCAGATACACCAGCCCTAGTCACACGAATGACTCGCTTCAACCTGTCAGAAGTCACTAGACAGTGTACGGTGTGAATCAGGCAGACCAGCTAGTCGAGCGTAAGTCAGCGTTCGATTGAGGGTCAGAATAGGTAAAACGAGTGATCTGAACAACTTTGAACGGGGCACGACAGTTGGTGTCTGGCGTACTGGTTCAAGCATCTCTCAAAGGTCCGTCATCCAGGTCTTTTCACATACAACCGTAGCAAAAGGTTTGCCGTGAATTGTGCGATACGCAGAAAACCTCCAGTAATTGGCGATCCTGTGAACGAAAACAGCTAGTGGATCAGAATGGTCAAAGGAGACTTGCGAGAATCGCACAAGCGAACAGACGGGCCACATCCCGGCAAGTAACTGAAAAATTAAACATTGGTTTACCAAGAGTCATTTCCGAAAGTACCACGTGTCGGACCATGTCGTGAATGAGCTACAACAACCGACAACCACGTCGTTGGTTCTTGAGCGCCTCAGCACGCCTTTCTCAGAACGCGAAAGCGCGGCTCCAGTGGACGCAGGAGCATCAACACTGGACCGCTGACAACTGGGAAAAGGTCGTCTGGACGGACGGATCAAGATTTCTTCTGCAGGATCCGAATTTGACGCAAGCACATGAGGCTATGGAGCCATCCTATCAGGTGTCAACGATACAAGCCGGTGATGGCGGCGATGTGATGATCTGCCGAATGTTTTCCTGGTACGCATTAGGACTCTTGATACCCATTGAAGGACATCTGAACTCCACGGCGTATCTGAACATTGTTGCCAAACACATTCATCTCTTCAAGGCTACGGTTTTTTTTTATTGGAGGTTTAACGACCACCACGAGCAACTCAATGGGCTATAAGCAGTCGCCTGTCCCTAATTTAGGGTCACTGGTTCCAGGGAATGGAGAGAGCCAGTGCCGTAAGACAAACACAACATCCATGCTTTACCGGGATTCGAACCCGGACCCCGTTCGAACGAATGATCAAAGGCCATCGCTTAGACCACTGTGCGACCGGGGCGGCAAGGCTACGGTTTATCCTCAAGCAGATGGACACGTCCAGCAGATAATTCATCAGCTCATAAAGCTCGTAACGTCCCCGAATGATTACAGGGACATACGGACGAGTTTTCTTGGCTTCAGTGATCAACACAGTCTTCAGATTAAGACCATATCGAACATCGCGAGGATGAGGTGGAACGAGCTGTTCTCTGCAAGACTGTTCCGCCGTCCAGTTTGAAGCAACTGCGTCACTGAATCATTTCCGCATGGTACAACATTCGTGCAAGACGCTTCCATAAGAAATATTTTGTGCATATTTTCTACTTTTCCATTATTCACAATTCTGCCTTCAGGGAGCGTTTCTAAAAATTCTTTATAAAATCCTTTCTTGGTAGAATGCTCTTCACTATGAAGAGTATTTTGCACCGATTTCCATCTTTAAGTAACACACAGACTTCCCACTAGCGTGCGTAAAGTTATATAACGTTTTCTTCTAATACATCTTTTCTATTCGATTTGAAAAATCCCTTTTGTACCCAGGATACCTTCCGCCACGAGACATATTTCTTGCAAAATTTGAGATTTTTCTTAAACATACTTCTCTGCAGCTAATGGGAGAAAAGAGAAATTTCTATTTGTATATGTTTAACGGATTGCAGAAACCCAGTTGATTTTTTAAACTGGTTCCACGCAATATGAAGAATGCTGCTGGTATCGCGTATTTTAAATTAGGCACAATTTTTCTCTGGAGTGGGATAAGTGTACTTTTTTTTTTTCGTTTTCTAAAAATCTGCTTTAAAATATTTTTTTACGTCGGAAAGGATTCAAAAGACGTTCTTATTACACCCGAAAAATTGATGTTTATTACTGCAGTCATTTCGCAAAAAATGTCATTTTAAGGGACATTACTTCCGCATGTTTTCCCACAAATATCAGACGGCACTGCAATTCGAAACAGAATAATTAAGGGAGAAAAATTAACATAAAGTGATTTCTGTTGAAGCTCCAGTGGCTGCATACATTATTTTCAGAGCCTTAAATGAGAACGTATCACGAGGGAGATTCACGCATTCAATTGAAATGTTAATCCACAGAACCATGCGTTTCGCCTCTCAAAGAGAATCCTGAAGAACTGCGAGAGTAGCACCTATTCAAGTAATCAACAAAAACGATAGATCTTCCTGGCATATCAGAGAGCGCACACGCTTCCATTAAAATGTCTTTATTTTAAAGTACGGTAAACAAGTCCATGTTTTAATTCAAACTAAGTCGTTGAAAATGAAGTCTAGAGTACGCACTCGTAGTTACGGTTGATATATTTCGCTTTCATCAGATTTCCAATCCATTTGGAGATAAATGGATAGTTGTTTTGGTATTAAACTCGCAGCGTATCCATCAAGCACGCATCATGTGCGTAGTGCAGGATCCAAAGTATTCCAGAAATTTATTTTCTACAACAGAGCGCATTCAGAAACTAGTTATTTTTTTACAAGGATAAAGACTGTATTCATCGCTCTATTTTCAAGAGTCTGCATTACATTTCACGAAATTTACTATTTACTTGGCAGCACTACCTTGCGTTCTTTATTCATGACAAATATCCATGAAACGAAAAGTAATTCCCTATATTTTTCTGAGTATGGCTATTTATTCCTGACTGTTTGATCACATTCCTTTAAGTAAATCACAAGCTAGCTGTTAAGCACTGCCGTGCCGTAAAATTTGAGTCTAGGAAAGCATAAACAAAAAAAAAGTGATAGAGACAGTGGGAGAGCACATACCCTATTTGTTGCGGAATCCCGTTCTGCAATTTTTGTTGTTGTATTCTTCAGTTACTTTATCATAAAATTTTGCAGCATTGTTTCTTTTTACTTCAAGGATCAACGACCACTATGTGCATCACAATGGGCTACAAAGCAGCAGCCCATCTCTAATTTAGGGCCATTGGCTCCAGGGAAAGGAGAGAGCCCGCGCCGTAAGACAAACACACAACATCCATGCTTATCATACACTGATGAGCCATTACATTATGACCACCCCCAGCATACAGAAATGAGCGCGCCTGGAGACCGAACGGTGGCGCTGGTGAAGTTCACAGAGCAGTGTATATATACAACCCGACGACTGGCTTTCGTTTAGTAGAGTGTTCGGAGTCAGAATGGAAAAAGCTGCCAATTTATCGGAATTTGATAAAGGACAAATTGTGACGGCACGGTGCCTCGGAACTCCGATTTCGAAAATGGCGCGGTTTGTGGGTTGTTCACGTGCCGCTGTAGTGAGTACGTATCAAAAGTAGTGCACAGACGGCCAAACGACGAACCGTCGTCCAGCCGTGTATCGTCCGCATCTCATTGATGCCAGAGGGGATCGGAGACTGTCGCACATTGTTCACAACGACCGCAGGTCCACAGTGAGACAAATCACCCGCAGTTACAACACTGGTGATTAGGTCAATGTGTCTCAGCTCACAGTTCATCGCAGTCTTCTGCGTATGCGCCTGCGCAGCCGAATATCCAGCCGGGTCCCCATGCTCGCTGCACGTCATCGCCAACAACGAATGAAACGGGCTCAAGATCATAGAGATCGGACCGTGGATTATTGGAAGAAAGTGGCCTGGTCTGACGAATCAAGATTCCTGGTGCATCACGTCATGACCTAGTCTTATATAGACGCCCGAGCGCGGATATGCCGATTACCAACGAAGGCTATGGCACCTGGATGCACTGTTGATCGGAAACAGGCCGGCGGCGGCGGTTGTGGGCGATGTTTTCTTGGGACACTTTTTTTTTTTTTTTTTTTTTTTTTGATTGGAGGTTTAACGACCACCGTGAGCAACTCAATGGGCTATAAGCAGTCGCCCGTCCCTAATTTAGGGTCACTGGTTCCAGGGAAGGGAGAGAGCCAGTGCCGTTAAACAAACACACCATCCATGCCTCACCGGGATTCGAACCCGGACCCCGTTCGGACGAATGATCAGAGGCCATCGCTTAGACCACTGCGCCACCGGGGCGGCCTTGGGACACTTTAGGCCCCATTATCCCAATAGCACAATCCTTGACAGCGGTTAGTTATCTGAACATCATTGCGGACGAAGTTTACCCATTCAGAGCAAATGTGTTCCCTTCTGGTGATGGCCATTACCAACAGAATAATGCGTCATGCCACACTGCCAGAATCGTCAAGGAGTAGTTCGAGGAGCATAATGGTGACTTTCTTTTAATGTCCTGGCCTCCAAATTCCCCTGACATGAACCCACTCGAGCATTTGTGGTTCTACTTGAAAACGTAAGTTCACCCTAAATCACCACCACCACCCCAAAATGTACGAGAACTGGAGGACCTGCTGTCGACATTATGGTATCGGATACCTCAGGATAGCTATCGCCACCTCATCAAATCGATGCTTCGCCAAGTGGCCGCTGTTTTGCTGGCTAAAGGGGGTCCTACAGCTTATTAGGTAGGTGGTCTTACTGTAATGGCTCATCGGTGTAGACAAATCGTCAGAAGCCAGCGCTTAGATCACTGCGCCTCCGGGCCGACATCGTAATATTCGACATCAAAGTCTAACAAAACTTTCCAATTTACATTTTAAAAAGTTTAGACAATCTGCCTTGCTCTCGAGTACTGCGTGAATATATTTTTATATTCACAATTTACTAGTATAATATATTTAGCCTCCTCAAACATTTTTGTTGTTTAAGGATTTAACGACCACTGTAAGCAACTCAGTGGGCTACACGAGCAGCCGCCCGTCCCTAATTTAGAGCCATTTGGTTCCAGGAAAGGAAGAGAGCCACAACCGTAAGGCAAACACAATATCCATGTCTCACCGGGATTCGAACCCGGATCCATCACAGACGAATTGTCAGAAGCCAGCGCTTAAACCACTGCGCCTCCGGGGTCGACAGTGTAGGATTCGACATCAAAGTCATCAACAGAACTTTCCAGTTGCCGTTAAAAAAAGTTTAAACGATCTGTCTTGGCCACCCCGATGACAGTAGTCTAACGGCTGGCTTCTGACCGTTCGTCTGATGAGACTCTGGATTCGAATCCCGGTGAGGCATGGATGTTGTGTTTGTCGTGCGGCACTGGCCCTCTCCCTTCCCTGAAACCAGTGGCCCAAAATTAGGGACGGGCGGCTGCTTATAGCCCATCGAGTTTCTCACGGTGGTCGTTAAACCTTCAATAAAACCAAAAAACAATCTGTCTTGCTCTTGAGTACCGCGTGAATAGGTTTTTGTTTTCACAATTTAATGGCACAATGTATTTAGCCTTCTCAAGCACTGTTGTCTGGGGGTTTAACGACCACTTTGGACAACTCAGTGGGCTATAAACATTCGACCGTCACTAATTTAGGGCCACTGGGTTTCGGGGAAGGGATAGAGCCAGTGCCTTAAGACAATCGCAACATACACTGCTGGACAATTGCTAAGGACGGATCATAAACGGCTATATAGCGCATAAAAATGTAAGTGTGGTTGGATACCAAGTGAAATGTCAGAATGCCAGGACATTACAAGAAAGACAATTTATTGTGCTCTGAAATCCAGAAGGCTTTGGAACGTGTTCAAGGGACAAACAGGCCATTTTGTGCAGAATACGTAAGCGTGAAAAAAATGCAATTACCGTCCGCAGGCGTTCCGGCGTAAGATGTCAATACGGGATATGGCCACAATGGAAGACGATGCAAGATACCACACGTCGTGTCATGCTTTGCACAACATTATCAAGCAGCTGTTGGGGTAATTTATCCCATTCCTCTGTCAGTGCACAGATGAGGGTGTCCTTGTTTTTGGAGGGCACTGGCGACCAGCAAGACTCCTCCCCAAAGCATCCCACACATTTTCAATGGGATTCAGATCTGGAGAACGTGCTGGCCATACGAGGCGTTGAATATTCTCGCTCTCAAGACACTCCTGGACAGCGACTGTTCCACGACATGTTGCGTTGTCGTCCATGAAAATGAATCTATCACCGACAGCACCACGGAACATGCGAACATGAGGTACCAGAACATCATTAATGTATCGTTGGCCAGTCATAGTCCCAGTTGGAAGCACATAGAGAGACGTACGGCCATTGATCATGATGCCAACCCATACCATGACACTACATGCCGGATATCGGTCCCTTTCCTGTATGTTTGCTGGACCATATGCAGTACCACTGTCACGCCAGATCAGTTGTCGTCGACAATCAGACGATACACTGTATCTACTCTCATCTGAGAAGAGGACAGCAGACCAGTCGTTATCAGTGTAATTGCGTTGTTGATGGCACCTTTGCAAACGGGCGGTACGGTGACGTCTGGACAATGGGATGCACACAACAGGACGGCGGGCGTATAGTTCTCCTTAATGCAAACGTCTGGCGACAGTTTTTCGGGAGATCCGCTTGCCAGTAGCAGCCATAAACTGATTTGCTACCTCACTAGCTGTGCTGCGCCGGTATCTTTTTGTTGATAGCACTATGTACCGATCTTCTGCCGGTGTCGTACTGTGAACACGACCTCCCCCGTGACGTTTGCGACACTCTCCATTTGTTTGAAATGATTTCCAAAGCCTTGAAACAACACTGTGGCTGACGTCGAATTCCCTGGCAACATCTGTTATTTTTCGCCCTTCTTCAATCTTGCCAATAATACGGCCACGCGTAAAATCATCTAGGTGATGTCGGGAAGACATACTGAAAATTGCAAGTTCGTCAATTGATTCTTTCCCTTTTCAACTTTGCGTTTGAACAACAACGGTCAATACGCGTCAAATCTTTTATATCTCTTATCAGCGCTATGACGTCACGAACAAGTTTGGCAATCTAAAATTTGCATACGCACAACACGTCTTACTGTATCCCGCATTTATGCTAAGTTCCACATTTTCCTGCCTTCCATTTTATGGTTGCTATCGTTGCTATTTTCATCCGTCCTTAGCAATTGTCCGGCAGTGACATTCCTCATAGGGGTTGGAACTCTAATCCATCACGGACAAAAGCCAGCGCTTAGACCACTGTGCCACCTGGGCGGCCCTCAAGCATTGATCCAAACGTAGTTCGTGCAAAGCTTTGAACAATTTGCACAGTATTTTACTGCTTAACCCTTTAACCGGCTGGAACGAATTAACTCGGGGTTGACAAAATGGGCTGAAATCAGCTCGAACGAATATATTCGCTGTCTGAGAAGTCGGCCGAACGCGGCTGGAACGAGTGAACCAGAAAGTCTTGCTTTCCCTCTTAGCTTTGTTATTCAAAGTGGTCATTTACGAGGATGATTTACACAAAATTATTCTGACTAATTGCCTGCCAAAAGGGTTATAACATGACTTTTATTTAGGGGTTTAAAGACCAGCAGTTCGATGGGCTATAAGCAGTTTCCCGTCCCTAATAAAAGGGCCACTGGTTTCAGAGAAGAAAGAGAACCAGTGCCGTAAGACAAACACAACATCCATGCCTCAACAGGTATTCGAATCCAGACCCATCTCGAACGAATGATCAAAATCCAGCGATTAGACCACTGCGCCACCTGGCGGCTGGCTATATAACATTGGTGAAGAACAGAAAAATGGAGAGAGGAGATTTATGAGTCACTTGTTTCTACCTAGTAGTTTGATATCCTTGTCAGGAGGACTAGTCATTCCCAATTGTGCCTTGGTCGTAGAACAGAGAATAGAGGACTAGAAAGCGGAACTTATCATTAGTGACAGGTTTATGTTCGGTACTGCTGAGATAAAAGGAACTGTTTTGCCGTAACTTTCGCAAGACCCGGCCGCTATGTGAACATTTGTTCGGAGAGCGCAGAAAATTTTGGGCAACATTTGGTTCAAGTACATCGGCCACTTAAAGGATTAATTCAACGGAAAAGTAACAAATTAGTAAAATCATGCAATGCATTGATTATAATACGCTTTCCAACATACCAGAAATCATTACTCAAGTTATTACTCAAGTTATGAGGATAATGTCTGTGGAATAAATCTCGCTCCTGTGAACTCACCTTCGACCCCATTTCGATGACATTGCACAGAATTCGTTCAGTATAATACCTCCGAAATAACATGATCCCATTTCGTTCACTTTCGATAAGGTTCCTTCCCAGGTGTTCCCCTACCACATAATAAAATTTCATCGGAATCGAACCATTTTTACGCGAGTTATCGTGAGGACGGACATACGCACACAACGCGTGACGTAATGAGGCAGATGGGAATCGTGACCATCTGCTCGCAAGAGTGACGCCATAAAAATTTAATAGGATTCACACACAACACGTGACGTAATGAGACAGATGGCGTGACTGCGCGCCAACATCTCAATCGCGAGGTTGTGACGTCATAAGATTTCTAAGCATGGGAAACATTAATAGGACGACGCCATGACACTAAAAACGTGGTAATTCGGGGTGGTTATTTAACGCACTAAACGAATTTTCCTAAAGTCGAGATCAAGCTAAATCGATTTCTAGTACCAGAAAACGGTAGGTTCACGACTTTCATCAAAATCCTTAGAGCCGTTTTCAAAATAAATTTTACATACATACAAGAATTGCTCCTTTAATAGTACGGGATAAGGGCAATGGAATGGATCCCGATCCTATGTCATGACCTTTGACCCCATTTCGTCCATTTTCAATAGGGTTCGTCCCCAGTGGTCCCCTACCACATATTAAAATTTCATCGAAATCGAACCATTTTTACGCACGTTTTGACGCATAAGGGCAATGGAATGCATCCCGCTCCTTTGCCGTGACCTTTGACCCCATTTCGTCCATCATCAATAGGGTTCGTCCCCAGGTGGTCCCCTACCACATACTAAAAGTTCATCGAAATCGAACCATTTTTACGCGAGTTATCGTACGGACAAAGCTGGAGCATATATACGCACTTCTTTAACCTACGGTTGGAAAGCGTAAAAAAATACTTAATTCGCTTTAAAACCTGGCGAAATCAAAGCGAATCAACCGTTTCTTTGAGTGAAATCAAGCTCTCTTCGGGAAACGAACGCTTTTAGTATCATAATTTTCTGAACCCATAAACTTTCCATACAGGATACTTATCGGGGATGATTATGATTTGAAACTGCCAAGGGGAAGGCTTTTACCCACTTAGGGTTTACAAAACAGTGAAGTCTGTTTTTTTTTTTTTTTTGGTTGGAGGTTTAACGACCACCGTGAACAACTCAATGGGCAATAAGTAGTCGCCCGTCCCTAATTTCGGATCCGTCCCTAATTTTCGATTCCAGATAGGGGAGAGAGCCAGTGCCGTACGACAAACACAGCATCCATGGCTCACCGGGATTCAAACCCGGTCCCCTTTCGGACGAATGATCAGAAGCCAGTGCTTAGACAACTGCGCCACTGGGGTGGCCAGTGAAGGTTGAAGTACATTTTAAAATAAGGAACATTACATGTACTTTAACTATTTTTTGAGTTTTGCATTTTTTTTTCTTTTTTAGAAAATGATAAACACTTCTTATAACTTCATTGTAAGATAGCAACGCTGCCAACAAAACTTTAAAAGTTTTGAATTACTACAAATCCATTATACTTGGTAAATATAGGCGTTGAAATGTCATTCATATGTTTTAACTGCTGACATAACGACTAGGTCTAGAAAGTCAGGTTTGAGGCTGGTTTTTCGTTGCTCACACACATTCGGATTTTTTTTTTTGTGAAACTTAGAAAATTTAAACACTTATTTATTAATTTTGCAACATAATATCCACTTCTGAATTTTCCTTTTGAACTGGCAGTTTGCTTAAATTACCTTGAAGTTTTTTAGAGTTTCACAACAGCAAGGAATATACACAAAAGTAGCCATACAACTTTCCAACTGTGTCAAAAAATATTACTCCGAAGTTACGTACCGGATGGTACATCAGATACAAGGTCACGGTCAAAAGGAATTTTGCTGTTTCATTGGTTAATGCAACAGGTCATTTCGCATTTCTACATGCTTTTCCACAGCAATTAACGAAGCCGCATCCGAAGTGGGGAATAAAGCGAAAAACCGCGGCTTCCGTACTTGGTCAACTGGCGGACGGTAGGCGCAACTGGAGATTTCGCATCAAAATGGTTTTTTTTTTTTTAGTTGCTGTTGTATCTACTCTACCTATTCTACTCGCTTTCCCCACACGGTCAATTCCACACAGGCTTGGCGGTGTGAAGCAGTTGTTGCATTGTTTCATCAATTCCGACTAAAAATACACACAAATACGTGAATTTTGTTTTAAATGAAATTATTCCAAAACCATTGTTACACAGTTCAAATTTCCGGGTCAAAAACTGCAGTCCAACTATTTTCTTTGTATAATACTTTATTTTTAAACAGAGCAAATTTTTGCACGCAATTAGGGCGCGCACTGTGTGCAACGACCGCACGCTACTGCTGTTAAGAATGCCTGAAGTCTTAGATGAAAACTATGAATCCGATTAATAACGTGGCTTTCAGAACTAGTGCGTTCTTCTTGATCGTTTTTGAGTGTGTGCTCAATTTCTATACCAAAACTCCTCCACAACTGTCATCTTTTTTTCACCCCAAGTTTTCTGTTATATTGTTCTCACATTTTTTCACATTATATTGTTCTTACATTTTTTGCGGAGCTCCATCATGATTTCCACGCCATTTATTATTTATTCACAAAACAGCGTCATCCAAAGCATATCCGAACACTCCAGATGACACATAGCGCGGTGTATAAAACACAACAATTTGCAAGATCAACTGCCTGATTTCTTCTTGAAAGGCAACAATATACACCTATTAAATTGAAAACAAATGCCGTCTATACTTCTATGTTCACTGCTGCATTGTTTCTGAGGATGACACCGTTGTGGTGTTGAAAAATCTTAAAACTTTTATTTTAATTGTATATAGGTTTTTTTTTTATCATTAAAGTGTATCGTGTAAGAGACGGCATTTGTTTTCAATCTAATAGCTTTGGTGCACGAATTAATTTTCTTCATAACAATATACACCGATGACCCATTACATTATGACCACCTAACTAATAAGCTGTAGGACACCCTTTAGCCCGCCAAAACAGCGGCCACTCGGCGAGGCAGCGATTCAATGGGGTGGTATCTGGTACCATAATATCAACAGCAGGTGCTCCAGTTTCCGTACATTTCGGGGTGGTGGTGATTTAGCGCGAACCCGCTTTTCCAAGTCGAACCACAAATGTTCCATTGGGTTCATGTCAGGTGAATTTGGAGGCCAGGGCATTAACAGAAAGTCGCCAGCATGTTCCTCAAACTACACCTTGACGATTCTGGCAGTGTGTAATGGCGCATTATCCTGTTGGTAATGGCCATCACCAGCAGGTAACACAGTTGCCATGAATGGGTGAACGTTGTCCGCAACGATGTTCAGATACCTGACCGCTGTCAAGGATTGTGCTGTTGGGATAATGGGTTCCAAAGTGTCCCAAGAAAACATCGCCCACAGCATAACACCGCCTCCGCCGACCTGTTTCCGCCCAACAGTGCATCTAGGTGCCACAGCCTCCGTTGGTAATCGGCGTATCCGCGCTCGACCGTCTACGTGATGCACCAGGAATCTTGATTCGTCAGGCTAGGCAACTTTCTTCCAATCATTCACGGTCCAATCTCGATGATCTTGGGTCTATTTAATGCGTTGTTGGCGATGACGTGCAGTGAGCATGGGGACCCGGCTGGGTTTTCGGCTACGCAGGCCCATGTGCTGAAGGCTGCGATGAACTGTGTGCTGTGACACGTTGCCCTGATCACCACTGTTGTAGCTGCATGTGATTTGTTGCACTGTGGCTCTGCGGTCGCTGTGAACAGTGAGTGACCGTCTCCGCGCTCCCCTCTGGTATCAATGAGCTGCGGACGACTCATGGGAGGACGACAGTTCGCCGTCTGGCCATCTGTGCACCACTTCTGATACGTACTCACTGAAGCTGGACGTGAACAACCCACAAGCTGCACCGTTTCCGAGATCGTAGTTCCGAGAACCCATGCCATCACAGTTTGTCTTTTATCAAACTCCGATAAATTGGCAGCTTTTGCTATTCTGACTCCGAACACTCTACTAACCGAAATCCGGTCCTCGGGTTGTATATATACTGCTCTGTGAACTTCACCTGCGCCACCGTTCGGTCTCCAGGCGCGCTCATTTCTCTAGACTGGGGTGGTCATAATGGAAGGGCTCATCGGCGTACTAGTTAACTCTGACACTTTTTAACAATCTTCTTGCTCTTTTCTTTTAGGGTGCTCTATCCCTCATCGAAGCCAGAAGGACAGACCATCGATGGACAGCCGACATTTTAGGCACAAGACAGACCGTTGGGGAGGAAACTTGGGGAGACCTTCGTCCAGCAGTGGATTGATAATGGTTGACAATTATGATGATGATCCCTCATCGAAAACCAATGTTTGCAGACACAAGAATCCCTGTATAATAAAGGTGTGTTTGAGATGATCTCGGACGCATGGGTGGTGTGTATGCCCTACTGCTTTGGTTCTTTCCCTTTCATGGAACCAGTGGCGCAAAATTATAGCTTTGTTCACAATGGATATTAAATCCCGAAAAAACGATGTATGTTCCCTTCCCTCTTCAACCTGGCATGTTCAGTCGAGGTGTCTGATTTCGCGAAGGAAACACTGTCAAATGTCAAAACTCACACCACTGGTTTATTGATTCCTCTAATTTCGGACAACTTGCACCACCCAAAGTTGGTCGATAAAAGCATTTGTGACAATATATCATCACCTTCCAACAATGTGCAGGATGACCACGGTATCTCGCAGATCTCAGAGGTTAGCCTTTACTGCTTTACAGCGCGAGACATCACCTGTACGCTATGTTGGGTCAATCGACTATGCTCCATCAGTGATTACAGTACTACGAAATGCTTGTCATAATCATATTGGTTGGTTGGTTGGTTGGTTGTTGGATTTTATTGGCGCAAGGGCCAGGTTTGGCCAAAGAGCGCCAGACCAAGAACTATCAGCCACAGATTTTTAAAAAACGTGGAAAATGGTTAAGAGCAGACAGGCTTGGTAAAAGTTGAAAAAGAGTATGATGAAAACTGTGAAGACAAGGTAGTTAATTAGGTTTATATAAAAATTTATTAATTGACTATTATAATTATAATTTTTTTTTTTTTTTTTAAACAGAACTACACAAAGGATGAGTCACTCTCCTCCCCCCCACACTCCCCTGCAATGCTGGCAGAGGGCGGGGACGAACTGTCACTCTCTTCTCCCCCATGTTCCTCTGCAATGTTGTTTGAGGCTGGGGACGAACTGTCACTCTCCTCCCCCCTATGTTCCTCTATAATGTTGGTTGAGGGTGGGGACCTCGCTGAGGCCAAGACAGTTGGATGGACACTGCACACCTTTGCGGATTGAGGGCCGGGTCGTCCGCACGTGCAGGCTTTCTGCTTTAAACTGGAAGAGAGGGTCGGCTGCAAAAGAGAAGGCCCAGAATCAGGTAGGCGAAAAATCGCGAGCTCGGGGAAAAACACCTGTGTCGCTTGGTCAGCTGTAGATCGCTTGGCAAGCGCTGCGAGAGCTACAGGGCGCGGAACAAAGGGCTGCACGGGTTGTGGCAGAGACTTAACAACTGCGGCAAAACTACGCTGTCGGGTGTTGGGAATACCCAACTTGGCTTTGGCAGCAGGGTACGAGAGGCCCTCCAGGGTCTTGAGGCGCTGGATCGCCATCTCGTCCTTCCATTTCATACAGTTGCGGGAGTAAGCTGCATGGGCCTCACCGCAGTTAATACAGCAGGCCGCAGAAGTGCAACCTTCCCCGGCATGTTCACCGGAGCCACAATTAGCGCAACGAGCGGAACTCTTACAGAATCGTTGTGAATGCCCGTACCTCTGGCACCTGAAACAGCGCAGAGGACTGGGAATGTACGGGCGAACTGCACAGACCAAGTAGCCTGCTTTGATTTCTGTCGGAACTTTCGGGGAGTCAAAAGTCAAGATGACATTTTTGACTTAATCATGGAACCATCACGCCGGAACATCATACGACGTGCAGCAATAACACCTTGATCAGCAAGTTCAGTCACGAATTCGTCTTCACTGCATGGCAAGAGATCAAACTCCGAAATCACACCCCGAGAGGTGTTAAGAAACGGGTGAGGTGTCACTTTCACAGGAATGCCTTGAAGACTAGTGAGGTTCAGAAAAGTGTTACTCTGAGAAACACTGCAAGTTTGGACAAGCAGGTCCCCAGAGCGAAGCTTCCTCACAGACTTCAAGGGGCCAACCGCAGCGTCCAAAGCTTTAGAAATGAAAAGGGAGATCTGGTGGACAGTCTCTCATTCGGATCGATGGATTCTACAAGCAAGTGAGTAGCATGCGTAGTCACAGCAATTGAGGGGAGACGACGCTTCGGAGCGACTGGTACAGCTGCCGAAGAAGAGGTTCCACATTCTTGGTCCAGGTCAAGGTCTAAAGACCGTTTAAGGGTATGAGACTTGGTAGGTTGAGAAGACGAAGGAGTGTCGTTGGCAACTATCATTTTGTCAGGTGACTTAAATTTGGAGTTTTTGTTCTTTTTACCCATGGAAAAAAGGAGGAAGATTCGTCTGCAAACTACTCCACCCACCACCGAGTCCTACAAGGGAGAACTGGAGGTCCGCAAGCCGAGAAAATGACGCTGGACACAGTTCTGGAGCTTATACGTTGCAGATATAGTCCGTTGGCTGTGATCACACGCACTCGGCGGACACTTCGGCCCCCTGGTACCGTCATGCCAACGCCTTTGGCATGATCCCACAGCCCCCGGGCTCACCCTGCCGTGCCATACGACAAAAAAGCCGCTAAAGCCCGGTACACAACTTGGTACATGACTTCTGACTAGAGGTGGGTTAGTCTCTAGCCTCCCGTTTACAGCGAAGCCGGGGTCGAAGAGGAGTGTTGGTACACAGGAGGCACTTTATCCGGTCTCCTGCAACCTCAGCCGCCAGACATCCCATTTCCGCCTCACGGGTCTCCGCACGCGGCAAACATGCAGGTAGGTCTAGTACCCAAACCAGCTAAAAGGAAAAAAGAAATCTAAAGAAGACAAATCCTGGCAGGGAACCTAAACTGAATCTCAGCAACCTACGAACTGAGCGGTTAATATAAATCAGTTAGTGGTGGAGGGTAACAAAACCACAAGACCGGGGTGTTAGTACATAACGTGGTAGCGATTAGGTAAAGTATACAACACGGGCAACTAGCCAGTGGAGAAAATTAATAAAAACGAAAAAGCGAGACACAAGACCAGCTCGGGATCGTGGGGCCGCGACTCCCCAACAGCTGGATGAACAGCCGTCCCTGCAAACACCAACAGCAAAGCGGTGGCATGACATCAGATGTTGACCAGTCACAAGGTCAGCTCGGGCCGTGGGGGCGCCGCTCCCCAAATAACTGGAAAACCAGTTATCCCCGTGCGGGCATAATCATATTGGTTTCGGCATTAGGACAACTGATTTGTTCTCCTTGATCAAAACGGATCGGAACATTGTGAACACCAGCCGGAAACGTGGAGTGTACAGAATATTCCTAAAGGCCACTGATCCCTCAACCCAGGACCGAATTTATATAGCATCGCCTCTTCGTACCATTGGTGTTCGTGTGGCAGAACATACATATGACACTCGATCTGAAGCTGCTGCTGCTACTACTACTACTACTGCCCTTGCTAGATTTGTAGCACGGGGCCAACATACTCCTGAATGGGATGAGACACAAATACACTCACTGACAGCAAAAATTTGCGCACCTGGAAGAAAGCATGCTACAACCGTGAAACTTTGCAAATAGCTAGAGTGCGTGCTGGCATGCAAATGATCCACGTTTGGTGTGAATGCAAATGACCGCATACACTGCGGTGGCGCTGCAAGCACGAACCGCCAGCCTTATAAACCGGCGTGTAGTAGATGCCCCATGAAAGCGAAAAGCACCAGCCGACGCAAGCACGAGCACAGAGTGACAAGAATGCCGGTTAGACGCCAGAGACGTCGATTTACCGAACTTATGGACTTTGAAAGAGACCTGATCGTGCTGAAAACCCGCAGAGTTGTCGGCGTGCCGTATAGCCCGCCACGTGGATCGTTCTGACCATACTGTCCGACTGTGTTGGGAGCAGTGGACACGTGACGGCACTGCCACCAGCAGAACCACTGGTAGAGAGGATCCAAAGATCGTGCGCCAGGCACGAACGGATCCCACGGCGACTCTGTCCACTATACAGGCAAATGTAGCGGCTCCTGTGTTCCCACGAACCATTTTCCGACGCCTCACGGAAGCGAATCTGCAATCCTAGCGCCCATAATGTGTGCTGCCATTAACACCGGAACATCGCCGGCTCCGTGTGCAGTAGTGACAGGCCAGAGCGACGTGGAACGCCACAGGCTGGCGACGTGTGGTGTTTATCTATGAGTGCCGCTTCGTTTTGGGGACAGATGATCATATCCGAGTGTGGAGGTCCCCGGGTCAACGGCACAATCCACACCTCCCCCACTGCAGGCATTATGGTCTGGGGAGCCATTGCCTACGATAGCCAATCAACTCTAGTAGTGGTACGTGGATAATTGACGGGCCAGCGGTATGTGAATGAGATACAACGGCCCCATGTGCTCTCATTCCTGGTCGAAATTCCAGGTGCGCTATACCAGCAGGATAATGCCGGCCCGCACACGGATCTGGTTCCCCAGGACTGCCTACGTCATGTCCAGACACTTCCATGGCCTACCCGCTCCCCGGACATGTCTCCTATCGAGCATGTGTAGGACCAGTTGAAACGCCGGCTGCCGCTGTGCCGCACTATCCGGGATTTGGAGCAAACCGTCCAACACGTGTGGGCCAGTCTGCTGCAGGACAACATCAGGCGTCTGTTTGCCTCCATGCCGGACCGCATTGCAGCATATATCGCCGCACGAGGCGGTGCGACGCGCTATTGATTATCACCGGGCAGCGTGTCACAGATCCGTCTGCAATTGTCCTGCAGCTCTGTTTTTTGCCATCATGTGTATATCATTCATTACGTCCATAAAATTTCAGTTCAATCCGATGCTTCCTTCTTTGTGCGCAAATTTCATTGCCCGTGAGTGTACTTGCCTCTGCACCAAATAAACCTACAATCCTGTTCACTGAAAGCCTATAAATTCATCGTTTTGCAAATATTTGTTGCAATGACGATTCACCATATGTACTACCACAACCTTGGAAACTTTATATTAAGAATAATTATGGTCCAAGTGACACGGAGCCTGTAGTTGCTGATACCACGTAAGCAATTTTGTTTATTACCATGCAATGATCTTATTGCTACCGTTTTGTATGTTCACATGTTACGCAACAACTACTGCATCATGGGTTTTGTCCTTATTGTATTTAATTGCCGTGTCGTCACATTGCTGTTGCACTTGACCTGAGGATGGGCTTGACAAGCAGGGCAAAAAGATCTTTCGTGTATCTTTTAAATTATTCAGTGATTTTAATTATAAAATAAAACTCGTATTTTAGCTTGCTTTCTTGATGTTTTTGGTACGAACTTACCTTTTATTTATCTCATTCCAAGTGACTAGAGGATACTCAAAACGATGATACGGCAGACTCGTCAGTCATCCCTACAGAATTTCAGCCAAGTGTTTCAGCAGTAGAGGTCTATCTACCATGTGCCAATATTTACATTATTGGTTATCGTAAGAGAGCTGCGGTAAAAAAGCCTAACATCACACACCAACCGAAATTAGACACGCCTTTCCTGGCGAAAAGAAAGGGCACAATCAATAGTCTATTAACCTTGGGGCACAATAGGCACCTTGACGAGCTGTATAAGTTGATTCTGTGAAGTGGCCAATCACGTTATAGTCAATTTCTATCAGATGGGTGGATGTATGCGTGGTAGATGCCTGGATAGCGTCTGCTGCCGGGAGTGCATACTTCAAACTTGTGACGTACTACAGAGATGACGCACATGTTAAGACGACAAGCAGCACTGGCAAGTTCTTGCCGGCGTAGCTTAACTGGGAAAGCATCCGAAGCAGAAGGACATGGGTTAGAGTCTCATCACCGGCAAACAAAAGGGTTGAATTTCATATTGGGGCATGAACGTAAAAATGAATCTACCGGCAGTTAGGTTCTTCGAAAAATGTGTGACGTTCCTTCCACATATCGTCTGGAACTGTGAGAACTACTTCTACAGAGAGTTACTTCAAATATAGTTTGCAGAGGCCCCGAAACCTGCGATTTCGTGTCCTCAAGAGAGGGATATAAATGTTATGTACTACAAATGTGACACACATGTCAAGACGGCAAGTAGCAGTGATAAGGCCTTGCCGGCGTAGCTTAATTAGGAAAGCATTCGGCTCCGGAGCAGAATGCTGTGGGTTCGAGTCTCGCCACCGGCAAATTTAAGTTGTTTTTTTTTTTTTCTTATTGGAGGTTTAACGACCACCGTGAGCAACTCAATGGGCTATAAGCAGTCGCCCGTCCCTAATTTAGGGTCACTAGTTCCAGGGAAGGGAGAGAGCCAGTGCCGTAAGACAAACACAACATCCATGCCTCACCGGGATTCGAACCCGGACCCTTTACGGACGAATGATCACAGGCCAGCGCCTTAGACCAATGCGCCACCGGGGCGGCCAAATTTAAGTTTCACAAAATATAGAGTTTTCATGAGGTGTAGAGTTGTTACCGATGGCGTATTTTCTCGGAATATTTGAGAATGTACAGGGAATCTTGAACCCCGTAACTTATACCTTAACATTCCGGAAAATTTCGCGGTCTCTACCATGCAGCAGTTCTTTGGTATAGATCCACGTTTCTTTCAAAAGGGTAAGCCTCCCTTCTATAAAGAAATGCTATTACTGATTGGAACATGGACATAAATGTTCAGAAGCTGGATTTGCCAGCGCAGAGTCTAGACTTCAAGAGTTTGGAACAACTATGGTATAAAATGGAGCAGCAGGAGAGAGGTGGACCAAGACGTCCCACTTCATTCATCTGTCGCCGTTCTGCATGAATAATGAAAGATTGTATTAGGTGCTGTGCTTCTTTCGTTGGTGGACATCTACGCATTCCATATGTGAAGTACCAGGTGTAACATGAGAGGTAGATGACGTACTGCTGCGGTGACGAATCGACAATAAAGCGGCGATAAACCTGCCGGCATAGTTCAGTTGAGAGAACAGCCGCTTCTGGAGTAGAAGTATGTGGGCTCGAAACACCACTGGTCAAAGGTTAAACGTGATACATAACCATGGACCAACGTGAGCCCAACGCATTATAAGGAGTAGTTTGTCGGCTGATCAGATGAGATTTACTATTATAGGTACATTGTTGGTAAATAAGTTGTGATACGAGCACTAAAGTACTACTGAAGAAGAACATTTCGGAAAATGTTGATCTTTCTGTAGTATTCAAAAGCTGATGAAAACTGGCGAGCCAAAAATTTCTCCTTTATTTACAATTTTTCATTCATTGCTAAGACGTTCGGCCACAGAGACGTATCGCGTCGCTGTGGCCGGACGTATCGCGTCGCTGGGCAAACGTACTTTCCTATACGTTGTGCCAACATTCGTGTGCTACTGTGGAGAAGCCTATAAATAAATAATCGATAAAATGAGGAACAACCCAATGCTTACAGAACAATGGGAGAGAATCGCAATAAAAACAGTAAGCAATTTAATTAATACGAGTAATAATTCAAAAGCTTTAAAGTATCGACTGGGAGTAGCTATCATGGAGAATAAAAAAATTATCAAATAAATAATGATTCGAAATCTTACACAAGGAGAAGCATTCATTATCTGTTTTTGTTACAAAGCAATGTAACATGTAAAACTTGCAGTCTTTGCCGACACCAAACCCATTACTAGAACTTTTCCCGGATTTATGCGTACTAGCTAGAAACTCAAAAGGTCACAGGTATAGAGAAGAAAGGCAGTCGAAATAAAAAATAACCAATAGATGCATAGCTGATAACAAGAAGTAGTCATGATGGAGAATAAACCATCGGACAAATACCAAGTACAGGTAAACTTCTACTTAGAAACTTTCAAGGAACGAACAATTGATATATTTACGAACACTGCCCGGACTAACGAATCGCAACTCCTAATTCATTTACAGAACAGAGAAGCCAACGCAGTGGTCTAAGCGCTGGCTTCTGACTGTTTGTTCGAGATAGGCCCAGAATTAGGTCCGGGAGGAAACATGGTCAGCGTGCCTGTCTTATGGCATGGGTTATCACTCTTCCCTGGAACCAGCAGCCCCAAATTAGGGACGGGCGACTGCTTATAGCAGATAGATTTGCTCATGGAGGTCGTTAAATCCACCAAAATAACAACCGCGCTTATGAACATCTTACAAGGCGCGAAGTTCACCGATATTTTACTACGTTTAATTCACCGCAGTCAGAAAAAATTGTGTCTGTAGCTTGTTTCGGGTTCACAGGATTCTGAACAGAAAATTGCTAAAGAAGATGTAGAAATGGGCTTAACGTTGGACTTGGCGACTTCAGATGTAGAAGAGTTACGTGAGCTTCATTCAGTTGAATTGACAAATGATACATACTACATACATATCACTAACCTGTTCTCTGAGATTAGCTCCACAAAGAAATACAAACTACCAGGTAATTTCTAACTGATTATTTACTTACTGTTGCGGTATCAAACTTATTCATTTACAGCTATCATGACACACAACTCGGGCTTCACTAACATCCATCACACGACGTACACAAGACCTTCTATACTTCATACTCAATCTTTTTCTCATGCAGACACTTCTGAATCTGATCCTCTCATGACTTCCTTGGCCTTCCTCTGCCTTTCCTTCCTGCCACTTGGGCTAAAAAGATTTTCTTAATAAGCATCTCATCACTCATTCTTTCAATATGGCCAAACCACCGAAGAATATTAGTCTCCACTTGCTTACCACATTTTGCTTTACATTATACAACTGCAACACATCTTTATTCCTCACACGATCAGAACATGTCTTGCCACAAACCCCCAGTAAGTAACACGCATTTCTCCAGCACACAAACGACTCCTATTTCTCTTCTGTAGTACCCAGGTTTCACTGCCATACGTCAGAGTAGGAGCAATTACACTTTGATACACAGCCATGCGGGACTCTCTTGAGAACTCATCATTCCTGTGAAAACCTACCAAAGCAGCTATGACTTTCAAGGATTGACAAATGATCAGTCAAAAAAAATGCAGACGCAACTCAGAGAAGATGCAAATAATTAAAACAACGAAAGTATAATGACCCCCTACTCCCAAGGTTTGAACAGTCAAACTTCTTAAATACTCTTTAAATCAAATGCAGCTTTAGGGGCCAAATGCTAAAAAAATGATCTGCAAAAGCGTTAATAGCGAGTTGGCCTACAACACACATGTGTACGAAAAAATGAAAAAAAAAGTGTTCTGTGTAACTTCTGCTTTAGAATGCCATCAAGGAAATAAATAAATAAGAAAAGAACCTTTTTCTTATTGGATCTGAAATAAGCTGCACAATGATATTTCGGCATATTTTACAATCAACTGCAATCTCAAAAACAAGAGGATCCTGTAATTGCCTATGCAACAGAGCAAACGATGCTGAAGTACTCCATGTTCGGATGCTATGCAACTTCCCCGACAGCAGTAAAGTAATTCCCAAGTAAAAAATTTCGATGTAACGAAAACGGGTAACGGAAGTAGTCAAAACCATTGTTGAAATCTGATTTTCGAATGTTGCCTCATGAAGTGACGCAACAATAGTTAGTGTCATTCTTACTCAACAATGTATTTTACTAAACTATCGCCGAACATTATTTCATCACGTTTAACGTAACAATATCCTATTACAATCTGTGTAAATTACGAGAGACCTTGATGATAAATGCGATAAAAATCATTACAAAAATGCATTTTTGATGCTATGCAAGCGGTGCGTCGTAGCGAAATCTGGCTTGCTCTCTACCACCCACTCCATGGGGCTACTTGCTATCGACGAGAGCTTTAAAATGATGTATAACACGATGGGGTGCAAGCTGCAGATATCCTAGACTACAAGTTACCCATCCCTTCACTAACTCACTTGCGATTCAGCTTTTGTTTCTACCTTGAGATCAGATTTTTAGCTTGATGGACTTTCGTAGCTACATCACATTTCACCGGTGTCAGGGTCGTTTCTTACGTTCGTCTAAATCTGAATAATATACACTCTTTGACAAAAAAAACACGCACCAAGAAGGAAATTTCCAATTGAGACAAAATGTGGTACGTTTAATGTACATATACAGAAAACGAAATGATTAGAATTTCAGAACAATTGGATTATTTATGGGACAGCAAAAACTATACAAACTGAGTAGGTCAATATTGTGTTGGTCCATCTCTGGCCTGGATACAAGCTGTTCCCCAACGTGGCATTGATTCGTAAAGTTGGCCGATGGTGTTCTGAGGGATGCCTTGTCAAATGGCCTCCAATTGGCGTGCTAATCCGTCTGGGAAGGTCTCAGGCGACGCCCCATCACATCCCAAATGTGCTCAATAGGAGAGAGATCTGGAGGGCCAAGGAAGTGTGTCGCAAGCACGAAGACAATCCCTGGAGAGGCGTGCCGTGTGTGGCCGGGTGTTATCTTGCTACAAAGTAAGCCCGGGGTGCCGCGAAAGAAACGGCAACACAACTGGTCGTAGAATTTCGTCAACGTACCGCTGTGCTGCGAGGGTGCCACGGAGGACTACCAAAGGGATCCGGCTATCAAACGAAACGGCACCCCAGACCGTGTGGCGTGTGACAGTAAGAGCGGGATCCTGACGATGTCCGGCCCGTCTCCAGACACGTGTGCGCTGGTCGTCGAGCTCAGTTTAAAACTGGACCCATCACTGAAGACAATTAGTTCCCAATCAGAACAATTTCACGTTGATCTGGCCCGACACCATTGAAATCGCTCCCGACAGTGCGTACTGGCCAGCGGTAGGCGGCGTAATGGGCGCCGTGAGAGCTCCCGTAGTCTTCTACTAATGGTCCGGGTGGTCAGTGCAGTATTGGTCACATGTTGGATGGTTGATAGCGACAATTATGGTGCTGTAACAACTGTTCTGACAATAGCTTTATCTTCCCGTGCTGTCGTCGCCCTAAGCCGTCCGCTGCCCACTTGGCGCTGAAATCTGCCGTTCAGGATCCATTCCTGCCAGCGTCGTCTAATTGCCGCATCGCTCCGACCCAAATGTCGAGCAATTCGTCGGTTACTCCATCCGGCCTCAAGTAGACCGACGGCACGTCCTCTTTCAAACTCCGTCATATGGTTGTAGTGGGCACAAATTCGCCGGCTTACAGTCAAGATAGGAACACGCAATCCAAATCCACTGGAGGATTTGTTCCTGCAAATGATCATATGTAGAGGATTTTAGGAAGGGAGTGTCTGACCCCAGGTCTTAAACAACCCTTTGAAATAGGAAGCTAGGAGATTTGGGCTAGAGTGCCCGATTAGAAAGTGACACGGAAGCGAAATAGAGAATGGGGAGGAAGACGCCCTTATTTATCACCGGGGGGGGGGCAGTACCCGGAGCCCGACGGCTTAACGTGCCCATCCGACGCACGGCGGATATTTAGTGGATCGAGCGTTCCTACCTGCCTGGGATCGAACCTGAGGTCCTTTCCGCGGCAGTCACGAACGTTGCCCACTAGCCCACCCGCGGTCCATTGTTCCTGCAGGCGAGATTAGCTCCTTTATATACACCATCACGATGCGCAGTTCCGATGTGCTGTAGCTCCGGCTATTCATTCATTGGGTGCGAATTTGGTTTTTGTATGTGAAGCTTAATTCCGATCGGAGTATTTTTTCGGAGTGCGTCTTTTTTTTTTTTCCAAAGAGTGTATAGTAAAAATAAATATTGTTTTTGAAAAACTAAACAGTCGAAATGCTTACTATTGCCGTCACCATAGTTTAGTAAATATGCTTACTTTTATGAGTCGCATGTCTTCTTTCATTGGTTTTAGTACAATAACATTCTTTCATTGGTTTTAGTACAATAACATTCTTTAATCAATCAACCTAAGTACCATTCAATGTCAGGAATTAGTAAATCTTATTGTTTGTTGTTATGATTTAATTCCACTTAGTATGTGCAGGAATGTGGCTCGGTGTGGTCGTGAGTGACACGAATATATGCAATGTGTTGTACATAAATAAATATATATTCTCGAATCACTCGTTTTATGTTCCACCCACAAAGATCTTGGCATTCGAAAGATGCATAGCATGAGTTATCTAGAAAGAGTGGCAGGGTATTCTCTCGATTTTTTTTTCGGAATGTAAGGGTATTTCATCATTTACAGTGGGCATAAAATGGAATTTGAACTAAAGAAAACCGGGGTATTGAGTGGCCAGTGTCTCGTCGAATGCCTGAAATCACATATAATTCTATTATTGCCATACTGTTTTGCTTGCTTGGTTTCCTAAATTAGTCGAGCACATGAACATCATAGCCATATTGACACAGACAAAATGTGTTTTCTCTGTCAGCCCTTTACGCACTAAAATACAGTAGTATTACACGCTTAGGATGTAAAGACTTTTCTTTGAGCATGCCGTAATGGCGACAGCTCAGAATGATGGAGAAATAGGTCAAGGTGCTCATAAGCGATGGAAAATACGGTCGACTGAACACAGCCCCGTCCATATGTGAAAAAATGCAATTTCGTTTACGGCAGCATTCCACAAAAACTTGTCTTGTCAGCAGAGAGCGCGACGTCCAACAACATCCGTCAACTTGGCCATTTTTCTTCCTTGAATGTCTAGTCTCTCAAGTCGGTTAATGATCTCACAGTCGGGCACAGGAGAAAATTCTCGTGCTATGCTCAGTCAAAAGGAAAAATGAGCTCTCACGTGTTAAATTATGAAAGGGAAACAGGATGCCTTTTATACCTTTCACACGTATGCTGACACACCGAAAAGATTAGAAACTTTAACTGAGCGAAAGACAGAGATACCGCTGAAACATTTCTTATCCTCAGAAAAAGCGGAACGAAAGAGAAAGGATAAAATAGCGTATTACATATAGCCCTATTTAACCTTCCTTAGACACCCGGTGGCGCAGTGACCTAAGCAATGGCCTCTGATTATTCGTCCGAAAGGGGTCCGGGTTCGAATCCCGGTGAGGCATGGATGTTGTGTTTGTCTTACGGCACTGACTCGCTTCCTTCACTGGAACCAGTGGCCCTAAATTAGGGACGGGAGACTGCTTATAGCCCATTGAGTTGCTAACGTGGTCGTAAAACCTCCACTTAAATAAATAACCTTCCTTTTGAGTTTATGTTATCTTATTTAAATTTAGTTATTTCTCACTGAACGATACATTACTTACCCGAAAAGCTTTCACAATTTGGACACTAACAGTGAGTCAGAGCTGGATAAAAATGTCGACATTGAATGTATACACTGTAAAAAATAAGTGGTGTGAATTCACGGAAAATTTCTGAAAATGACGTGCAGCAAAGTTGCCGGCAAACGCCCGCCTTTTAACGGAATTTCTGTTCTTAAAAACGCCCGTTTTGTTTTTTTAACTTCCGTATTTTCACAGATTTTCCGTAGTCAGTAATTCCGTTTATTTCAGAAAAGTTCGTTTCGAGTTTCTCGGTATTTATGCAGAAATTTCGCAAAATGAAAGACGCTGAATTTCTCTGCCCTTACAACCAGAGATTTTCGCGCCGGTGATCGAACTGAGGTCGATTATGTTAGGCATACACAAGCCGTGCGTCTTAACCACCGAGCCAGAAAGTCTTAGGAACAGCACTCACGTTTAAGGTAAAACTAATCTTGCGATGATATAATTCTTTTTTTTTTCATTAATGCGAGTGATTTAGTCATTTTATTTTCTCTTAAAGCTTATTATTTTTATGAATACGTTTATAATAAATTTATTTTTTTCGTAGAAGGACTTATCACAAATTAATCATGTTTTTCAACGTGATATTTCGAAGCTACAGAATGTTTTGGAACTTGAGATCTTTTTTTTTTTTTTTAACTAACAATAACTTTCATGAATCTTTAAGAAATAGTGAAATGCCCTGTTTTATAGTACTATTTCACAAAACTTCTACATGTAAAATTCACTCTTGATAGATGCAATAGCTTTTGTTTTAAGGTGGTTTCACCTAAAATCTCTGCCTTATGTTTCCAATGGTAAAACTTCTTTACACATTTTCTTCGCAATTAATGTATTCCTGAGGATGGAAATTTGCACATCGATGAAACCAACTTTAAGTTATAGCATGGGATACTTAATACTTGCTAAAACATAACCATAATTATGTTTAAAATCAATCATTTTTCTTTAAGTAATGTTCAGACATGTTAATAGATGGCGCGACCTGTACATTGATGACGTCAGTTGAAAAACAAAGGCTGTATTGCTTACTTATGGTTATGTTTTAGCAAGTATTAAGTACCCCATGCTACAACTTTAAAGTCAGTTTTATCGATGTGCAAATTTTCATCCTTGGAAATACATTAATTGAGAAGAAAATATGTAAAGAAGTTTTACCATTGGAAACATAAGGCAGAGATTTTAGGTGAAACCACCTTAAGGCACTTCCCAAGCTGATACATAGACACCGTACAATAGACACCGTACAATACCTGTACAATAATTTAAATACCCGGTTTCTTATGGTAACACAATATATGTACATATAATAGCTCGTGCACAAAATGGGGGAGAGGAGAAGAAATATCCTGTGCTACAAGAACCAAAATTATTGCGATATACTACCCACAATATCCGATCTCGCTACAGAACTTCAAAATCAGATCCTTCGACAAACGATTGAAATTTAACAGTTAATCAAACCTCAAGTACTCCCGCGAATCTTTCCTATTACCAGAATGTTTTCGTCATATGGATACGGAAAAAGTGAGAACGGAGTTTGTGTTTTCGTTAATATCCGAAAGAAACTGTGGAAAGGTTTCTTAAAATTCAGAATTTTCCGTTAACACACCTTAAAAACGGAAATTTACTGCCAATATAAGAAAGGAATCGAGGAAAGGTTTCTGAAAATTCATAATTTTCCTAATCCGTGAAATTCAGATTTCTTTCTTTCATTTCACGGAAAGGTTATATCAGAAATATGCTTTGTTAATTCACGAAAGGAATCACAGAAAGTGGCTCGTAAATTTCAGAAAATCTTTTCCAGAGTACGAGTTGAGAGTTTATAGCTTGGGGTAGGGGGTCGATGATTCACGAACGAATGTAATTGTATTGAGATTGTCTGGATTAAAGCTAGCAATATTGTATTCTGGCAAGGAATTTTTTTTTTTTTTTGACTGAAGGTTTAACGACCACCGTGCGCAACTCTATAAGCAGTCGTGTCAGTCCCTAATTTAGGGTCACAGGTTCCAGGGAAGGGAGAAAGCCAGTGCCATAAGACAAACACAACATCCATGCCTCGCCGGGATTCGAATCCGGACCCTTCTCGGACAAATGATCAGAAGCCAGCGCTTAGACAACTGCGCCAACGAGGGCGGCCTGTCAAGTATTATCTTTATGTTTTGAAGTACAAGGAATTACCGAATAAAACTTTGGATTCATTTCGTAAGTTTCCTGTGCTGATTATGGCTACTTAATTATTCATGAAGTTTGAATATATGTTATACAGAATTCTCTGCGAACATTAACTAGCTAGCCAAATAGCTATATAGCTAGTTAATGTTCCAAATAGCCAAATAGCTAGCTAGTCGATGTTTACCTCTGTAAGGACGTTTAACGACCACCGTGAGCAACTCAATGAGATAATTAAGGAACGGATGGATTGTTAGGTAAATAAATATTTTCACATAAAAACACATGTTTTCGAAAATTTTGTATATACAAGGGTTGTCCCAAAACAACTGAGAATGCTTTTTATAAAAAAAATTGCTGGTCATCTTTTTCGAAATACTCTCCATTTCATCGAATACATGTGCCACAACGTTTCTCCCACTTTTTGAATGCTTTCTGGAATTTTTCTGAAATGCTGTTGAAGCATTCCTACGCAGCTGTAATAAGTTATTGATCAATCTCAAATTGTCGTCCCCCCGTAAAAGAAATTAAAAAAAGACATTTTAAAAAAATTTCTTTTTTTAAAATGGGGAACAACCAGAAGTTACATGGTGACAAGTCCGGACAATATGCAGGTTGGGACATCAATTTAATATTCATTTTCTCCAAATAATAAACAACAGAAATGGCCATGTGCGGCCTTGCATTGGGCTGCACATGAAAAGAAATGGGGAACCCAAGTTGAACAAACTTGTTTCATACCCAAATGCTCGGTTAAAATTCTGTAAATTGATGATTTTGAAATGTGAACCATATCTTCGATATCTCTAATTGATAGGTGCCTGTCTTCTCTTATAATAACACTTAATGTATCGATGTTTACCTCTGTAACACTCGCTGGTCTTCCTCCATGCGTGATTAAAGCCGCCGACTCACGACCATCCATAAATTCTTTATGCCATCTGTAAATTGTTAATTATCCTAGACATTCATCTTTATAAGCCTCTTGTATATGACAAAGTCTCTCAGACAGGTTTCTTAAGTCGACAGCAAAATTTAATGACTTTGTCCCTCTTTCACATCCATTGTTTCGAAAATTCACAGCGCGAAAACACTTGTTAGTGATTCACGAAACAACGCTTATTAAACTGCGCACTACAGACGACGCATGAGTCAAGCAAGTGTGGCCGGTTGCTATGGTTACTACAACGACTACCGTTTTAGTAGAGACTCACGCCAAGGTCGAACGCAGTATTGCACATTTTTTATAGAAACATTCTCAGTTGTTTTGGGACAAGCTATGTAAATACATATTTTCGAAAATTCCATAATAAAGATAAATTTGCATGTTTCCTCCATTTCTTATTTTTAGTTTAAATAAACTATAAGTGTAAATATTTGTCTTACGGCACAGGATTCCTCCTTCCTGGGAAACAGTGGCCCTAAATTAGGGGCGGGCGACTGTTTATAGTCCACTGAGTTGTCATGGTTGTCGTTAAACAAACAAACAAATAATTTTGATAGTTATTTTATGATGTTTGCTTCGGGAAACGGAAGCCACAGTTTTTACTGGAGAGACATTTTTTTATTGTTATTCAGTTACTCATTTTGAGTTGCTATTCAAAATCTCAGGAAGTTTTTCAATATCGCGTGGAATACCGTGGAAAGCAGTTTTATCGCACGCAGAAAGATGCGTTGTTTTATGTTCGCATTAGACTGATGAATAGAAAACATGAAGCAACGGGGACGTTCCCGCACGAAATAACAATCAAGTCTGTTTTGTCAAGATACATAATTCAAGCAACTAATTATGCAGTTTATCTTGAAAATATTGTCCACTTTCCGCTCAGTCCAAAACAAGGCACTGATTTAAAATTCTGTTAGCTTAATGAAACGTGCAAACGAAACACCGTGGAGATTTCCACCGCGACACATGCGAACTGACACAATTCATCACCTCTAGGGAAGTCGAAGCACGCCTCTTTCACAGGGCTAGACCCCGGGCGCCAGGTCGACCAAGCGCCTAGACATCTCGCTCTGAAGCCCAAACTTTTTTCCTTCAGATTTCGTGATTTGTAGTACACTGTTAAACTTTTTCTGAAATTCCCGAGCCACTTTCCGTAATTTCTTTCGTGAATTAACGAAGCATATTTCTGACAACTTTTCCCGGGAAATGACGGGAAAAAACTATGAATTCCACGGAATTTTCGTATGCCACGATAGTTCCAAATTTTCAGATACCTTCCTGCAATTCCTTTCTTATATTGACGTAAAATACCATTTTTTCTTTTCGATTGAAGGTTTAACGACCACCGTGAGCAACTCAATTGGCTATAAGCAGTCGCCCTTCCCTAATTTAGGGCCACTGCCGTGAGACAAACACAACATCCATTCCGCATCGTGATTCGAACCCGGACCCTTCTCAGATGAATGGTCATAAGTCAGCGCTTAGACCACTGCGCCACCGGGGGCGGCTTAACATTTTCAACATGTGTTACAAAAATCCTATTTACTTTCAAGTCTCTGTTGTAATTTTTATTCTTTTATTTTATGGCATTTTAGGTAATGTTTTTTTACCACAAGGAATAAGACTTTGTAGTACTTTTAGTACTGTTATTCATGTTTAAATTCTCTCTCAGGTGGCTTGGTTGCTCAACAACGTGTTTTAGCTGAATAATTCTGATGATTTGTTCAAACCCTCTCACAACTTGTGAATTTTGTAACCGTTTTTCTGTTTTTTGTGGCAGATGACGAGTATGGGTTGGGCCAGGAAAGTTATAGATGCATGCAAAAACTTTTAACTAAATTATTCTTTACACGACTTTGAGGATGGTTATGCTAATTATAATTTTTTGGGAGGATTTAAACTTGCATCTATGGCTTTGCAGAAACCCATTTCCAACTAGGTCTTTGTGGAAGTGAGAAAATGCAGAGTTTTGCTGGTCCTTGATAAAGCCAAGGCTCGGCATTCTAGACACTTTCTACATTCAAGTTTTCTATTATTTTATTTCCTTTTTACATATGCCTGTTAGGTTTTGAGGTTTTCTTTGTACTTGTTAAATAATTTTTTATTACTGTCTCAACTTAGTAGTGTGTGAGTTCTGAATATTCATAAGTGCTGCATTGCGCGTCATGATCTTCAGGTTGTTTGTTTAGAAAATTTGGTTTTAAATTCTTTGGTGTAAAATTTAGTCTTTGACTCTGCTATTGGGTATATATATATGGGATGTAAGGTCAGGTGATGCGTAACATCACAGCCTCTCCTTGACAAATGTCAACCCCGCCTTCTCGTGGTACATCCTGTTCCCACTAAAAGGGCTCTGACGACCGCCAATAGCGGTATAACTATACCATCGGGATTAGAGGAAAGGCTATCCCACACTCACCAACGCGCTTGGCCAGCGTGGTGAGTTATGGCCAAACCCTCCAAAATGACTCCACAACTTAAATCTTGGCCCTCAGTCTCCGGCAGCTGTAATGTACCTGGCCAAGGCAGCGGCCAGTGCGACATGAAGACAGAGGGTGCTAAGAATCCCCGGAGGAACGGACTAGGCTTCCATCTGATGCTGACCTTGGCTACGTATAATGGACGCTCCCTATCTTCTGATTCAAGGCTTCTTGAATTGGAAGAGGAACTACAAAGGATCAAGTGGAACATCGTCGGGCTAAGTGAGGTAAGGAGAAAAGGAGAAGATCTCATTGAACTGAAAAGTGAACATATCTTCTACTATCGTGGGACTGATACTGGCAGAACTAGTGGTGTTGGATTTATATAAAACAAGAAACTAAAGGATAAAGTTGTAGAAGTTGAAAGTTCCTCTGACAGAGCTGCACGACTCGTTATCCAACTCTCGAGAAGATACCAGGCTCAGATTATTCAAAATTATGCACCCACCCCAACTCATCCTGAAGAAGAAATTGAAGAATTTTATGAGGAAATTAGTCATCTAAATAATAAAGGTAAGCAGCACTTGAAGATAATTATGGGAGATATCAATGCAAAAAATAGGGCAACGGCAACAGAATGAAACTTCAGTAGGTAAATTCGGTCACGGCAACAGAAACCAGCGTGGAAATACTCTCGTAGAGTTTGCAGAGGCAGAAGGGTTTTTCATCTTGAACTCCTTTTTCAAGAAGAAGCCACACAGGAAATGGACATGGAGACATCCAAATGGGACAACAAGTGAAATGGAATTTATTATGTGGAACCAAAAACATCGTCATCCAAGGCTGCAGTGTGCTAAACAAGTTCAACACAGGTAGTGACCATAGATTGGTGAGATGTAAGATGCACCTCAACACTAAACTCGAACGTGGCAAGCTCATAAGACAAACAAAATGTATTGACATAACCAACCTTAAAAAATACCATAATACCTTCAAGTTGGAACTGAAGAACAGATTCTCTGCTTTAGAAGGCCTAACATCGGAAGAAGTGGATATTTCTGAAGTTAACAGAAAAGTAACCAAAGCTCTTATGGAAACAGCAACAAAATTAGCTGGTTCTAAGAACAAGTTGCATGTGAACAAATTATCAGGAAAACCCAAAATGTTGATGCAAAAAAGAAGAGAGATGAGGACAACTAAAGAAGATGTGACTTCCAAAGTGGAATTTATAGAGCTATGCAAGACAGTACGAAAAAGTATCACTGAAGACGTAAGGAAATTCAACTGTGAACTAGTAAGGAAAGCAATTGAAAACAACCAAAGCCTAAAGATAGCAAAGGGACATCTCAGTAAGGGACGAAAACAGATTATGGCACTGAGAAAAGAAGATGGTTCTGTAACAAGAAATAGAGGCGAAATTTTGACAAGAGTGAAAGATTTCTACTCCAAATTATATGAAAGGGATGATACATGTACTCCAGACGTCATGAAAGGTACCAGTACCAGAGTTCTTCCAGTCCTCCCAGCAGAAGTTGCGCATGCAATCAAGAACATGAAGCGGGGAAAAGATCCAGGAGAAGATGGAATTACTGTGGACATCATACAAGAAGCAAGTGGAGAAATCGAAACAGTACTCGCCCAAATTTTCACTCGATGCCTTAATGAAGAGAAGATTCCTGAGGATTGGAACAACGCTACAATGATCTTGTTACATAAAAAAGGTGACATTGAGGATCTCAGGAACTACAGACCTATCAGCCTCCATATCAGTGGTTTATAAAATATTCACTAAAGTTCTTTCACACCGCTTGAAGGTGACACTGGACATGGCTCAACCGAGAGAACAAGCTGGATTCATGAGTGCCTACAGCACAATAGATCATATCCACGTACTGAGAGAACTAATTGAAAGAGCGGGGGAATATGAACTTCCATTGTGCATGGCTTTTATCGATTATGAAAAAGCCTTTGATTCGGTGAAACCATCAGCAGTTGCAATGGCTCTAAAATCCTGCGGTGTTGAAGATGCGTACATTAATATTATTAATAACATCTATGAAAATGCAAGTGCAAAGATTCGGCTTTTTGAAAATACAACACACATAAAAATTGGAAAGGGAGTGAGACAAGGTGACACCATATCTCCGAAGCTCTTTAATGCCACATTGGAAAATGTCTTTCAATCACTGAACTGGGAAAACAAAGGGATAAAGATTAATGGAGATTATCTAACCCACCTTCGTTTTGCTGATGACGTAGTCATTTTTGCAACTACCCCATCAGAGCTGCAGAGTATGATCCAGGAACTTCCTGACAAGAGTAAAGAAGTGGGATTAAAAATGAACTTTCAGAAGACAAAAGTGATGTTCAATGCTTTTACAAGAAATGAAGATTTATCGATTGATGGAGAAAAGCTGGAGATAACAGACACGTACGTTTATCTTGGACAGCAGATATCAAGTGAGGGTCACATTGATGAAGAAATTAATCTGCGTACAAAACTTGCCTGGAGAGCTTTTGGAAGAAACAGCATAATTTTCAAGAGCAATATGCCATTATGTCTTAAAAGAAAAGTGTTTGATCAATGCATCCTTCCAGTGCTTACGCTTGGTGCAGAGACGTGGACCTTAACTAAAAGAGACATACAAAGGCTGCAGACAACTCAAAGCAGCATGGACAGGTGCATGCTTGGTGTAACCAGGAGAGATAAGAAGAGGAACTCGTGGATCCGAAAAATGACAAGAGTGGAAGACATCTTGATCAGAGTTAAATCCATGAAATGGCAATGGGCTGGACATACTGCCAGAAGGACAGACCATCGATGGACAGCCGAAATTTTAGATTGGATTCCAAGGGACAGGAAAAGACCCAGAAGAAGACCACATGGAAGATGGGTGGATGAAATTCGAAAGTATGCGGGAGTGACATGGAGGACTCTGGCACAAGACAGACCGTTGTGGAGGAAACTTGGGGAGACCTTCGTCCAGCAGTGGATTGGTAATGGTTGACAATGATGATTTTATATATATATATATATATATGTATATATATATATATATATATATATAGAGAGAGAGAGAGAGAGAGAGAGAGAGAGAGAGAGAGAGAGAGAGAGAGAATGAAAACATTACAGAACAAAAATACAAAGTTTTAAAAAAGGAACTTCAAAACAAGTGAAAACTAAAAACAGGTTGCCGTCATCAGGAGAGCATCAACCTGTGAAGTGGCCTTTCTAGTACCAACAAAACGAACAAGGCAAGCTAAAATTGTCGGTTGGTCATGCTCCTTAGGCCACAAAACCAAATTCGAATAAGCACAAGAATTCCAAGAATCAAATCTATACAACTGAAAAAAGTAATTAAAAGCTTACCGGCAGAACAAACCCACCATGACAAGACATCAAACAAAACTGAACAGAGCACCCACAAGAACCCAAATACACTGCCGGAAAGTGAAAAAAGAACACCAAAAAGGAATTTGCGGACGATCATGAAATTTACATATGTTAATGGCGTAGAGTTTAAGTAGGTGTGATGTTAATTTCGGGACCAACCGGTGAGCGCTTACGCCACAGCACGGCATAATATGCAAATTACGTCGGTGGTATTTAAAGAGTACGGCGAAGTGAATGTAATCAGTCGTCGACGTACGGACACGTGTGAAGACCCCGAGGAAGACAGTGTACTTACGTATTTTCGGTCTCGTGCAGTAGTGAAGAGCAAAGTACGCGGGAGAAATCCTTCTCATTATTTAGCTGCATGGAGCTGAGTTGCTTCACCACTAAGTAATTCTCATATAGTTTGTGGTCGTCAAGGATTTGACTGTGAGTTATTTTTATTTCTTGTTCTTTAAACTTCAAGTTAGAAGCTTTATTTTTGTTTTCCGGTTCCAGGCCTCCGGAATGGCGAACTTTCTGAACCGACCTGAAACCATTCAGGTTACTCATAATGGGAAGTACCCCAATGTTAATATTCTTAAGGAATTAGTCGACAAACTTGACTATCCGGAACATTTGCACATAGTCCAGCGACTTAACAATGGACTTTTCACAGTGCGTTTCGAAACACAAGCACTGCACTACCTTGAGCACCCCTTGACAGCCTACAAGGACGTTGCGGTGAACATTTCGCCAGTAGATGACGGCATACGTACCGTCTATGTCAAACTCGTGCCCATAGACATCCCTAATGAGAAGATCTCTGCGGCACTTACTGGATATGGGGAGATTGTCACCCCTTCAGAATGAGCGGCACACACTCAAAGGTCTGGAACATGCTTATACAGGCACGAGAATTGTTCGCCTGCGTATGACAAAGCCAGTACCCAATTTCCTGCAAGTGGGCCGTTGGAAGGCCATGGTCACATATGTTGGCATGATACGCACATGCCGTAGATGCCGTAATGCTGGCCACATTGCTCCTCAGTGCCCGTCCCGAGCTTGCCCCAACTGTGGTACGGTGGGGCACTTAGATCTCGTGCGAGCAAGCCTGCTCCAAGTGCGGTGCGGTTTCTCACACCAAATCCAGATGCATCCAGTCATCCTTCACAGATGTTGTATCTAGGCCTTCAACAGCTCCCCTTGTTTTCAATGAGGAGTTTCCAGAGCTACCCTCCACCAGTACTATTGTTGTTCCCGGGGACTCTGGTGTTCCTGATGCAGTTGTTACCATGGACCCGGAACATGTTGCTTCTTTGAAATTACCGGTTGTTATACCTGTTGATCCGCCTTCCGAGAATGTCGTGACTTCTGTTAATCAAGAGACCTTGGTTGTTGACGGCCGCGTCGATCCTGGAGCTTCTCCTGCTGTTTCACCAGTGCAAGATCTAGAGGTTCTTGAAATGCCATCTACAGAGGTCACCTCACTGCCTCTTGCCGTTGAATCGGCTGTTGTTTTTAAGTCTGAGACTCTCATGGACGCCGACGTATGTACCGAGGTCCCTGTGCCTCATTCACCTGATTCTCCTGACGCCCAAGTCGGACTTGTTACCACTGTTGCATTTACAGAGGTTATTTCGGATGATGACAACATTTACATAGATTCCGTTTATGATGTTGCTTTCACCTCTCCTGTCGGAACTGTCTTCCTCCCTTCCACCTCCGGGGACAAGGTAGTACCAGTCATCCATTCCAGCAGGCCGGGTGTTCCTGTTACCATCCACAATGTTACTCCTACCAGAGACTCTCTTCCTGCTGACCATTCCTTCCGTCAACAACGACAGTCCTCTCCAGCATCGGAGGGCAGGACTCGCGGCAGCCGTTGGGCAAGTGTTCATCCTGGCCGTTGGGAAAGATCTCCCGTCCAACTGGAGGAAGGGGAACTTCACCCAAGTAGCCGCCGACGGAATCGTCGCCGGAATCACAACCGTTCCCCCTCTGGAGATTGGCATCGTCAGTTCTAAGTACCGGTCCACGTTTCTAAAACGGGTGGGCTAATTTGAATCTACCCTTCTTACTGACCTTTGTTTTGTGTATTTTTGTATTTCACTTATCTGCTTAACCTTCAACCTTAAAGTTTCAACATTAAATATTCAGGGACTTCGGTCCCGGTCAGTAAGGCGTTGGCTCATCGGCTGGATTATGACCCAGGATATTGATATCCTGTGTGTCCAGGAAACATTTTTTCAGAGTTTTAGGCATGTTTTGGATTTTCGTCATTACACTAATGCCCCGTGCTGGTTTAGTCTTTCTCCGACTAGTCACAGGGGCGTCGGAATTATTGTCAACCCTAACTTCAAAGGTCGACAACTGAAATTTTAATATGATGACGAGGGTCGAGTGGCTGCTGTCAGCTTCGCCCTCGCTGAGTTTAAAATTCGCGTTATTTCAGTCTATGCGCCATTGGAATCCGCCCAATGGGGTAGATTCCTCAGGAGTCTTCCTATATTTTTTGGGGGTGGTGAAGACTTCCTCATTTTGGGGGGTGACTATAATCTTGTAACGGAGCCTCTTGTTAAACAGGGGGTACCTGGCGGAGGGACTCTTCCCGGGCTGTCTTCTCCGGGTTCGTGTCGGGGGCAGGGCTGGTGGACGCTTGGCGTTCTACTCACCCTGGGGTCTTCGACTGGACTTGGACGGATGGCTCGGTTCGGGCCCGCCTGGACAGGATTATTGTGGGGGGGGGGCTTGGTGATTGTGACCTTGTGCCTTTTGTTCATTGTGATGTTAATTCTGTGTTTCTCCGTGTGAGTGACCATCGTGCCGTTTCTGGTGAGATCGTTCTAACAGGGCCCGTGGAGGACACGAACTCAGTGCCCGTGGAGGATGAATCTGAATCTTCTTGAAGATGACGACATCCTTCAGGGCCTTGAGAGGTTGCTTCGGTGTGAAATTCAGTCTGAGACTCATCACACTGGTGAGTGGTGGGAGGGGGTTAAACTTAAAGTGAAGTCTTATTTACAACTTCAGGGGAAACTTTCGGTCGTCAGCGGCTTTTAGAGCGAACTCACCTTGTCTGTATGTTGCGTGCATGCAAAACCGGGCAGCAAATGGGAGCGCAGAATGCTGGTATGATTGCTGAACTTCATGCTCAGTTGACAGATTTATATTGTAAAACCGGCCAAAGATGCCCACAGGACTCTATTTCACAAAATTTGGAAAACGAGATTTCACTTGCAAGTTTTTTTGCGAAATCTCGCAGAAACAAAATTATTTCCCAGGTAATTCCTGGCTTACAGCATGAGTCACGCTTCGTGACCTCTCAACCAGAAATTCACAATTTGGTTTTCTCGCATTTCAGAGACCTGTTTGCATCTGATGAAGTGCAGCAGTCGTCCGTCGACTCTTGGGTCGCTGACGTGACCCAACTCGACGCCGCGGCTTCTGTGCTTACATCGGGCCCTGTCAGTATTTCTGAGGTGAGGCAAGCCATTGCCGGCTTGCGTAATGGTCGCAGTCCGGGTACTGATGGCATCCGTGTCGAATTTTATAAACGCTTTGTTGATTTGCTTGCTGAACCTCTATGTGATGTTTTTAATCAGGTTCTGTCAACTGGGCAGTTAACCACGACGATGCGGCTTGGTCAGATCGTTTTGGTTAACAAGCGGCCTGATGGTCCTGGTCGTCATTTGGGAGAGTGGAGACCCATCACTTTTCTCAATTACGATTATAAGATTTTGGCTAAAGTCCTTGCTAACCGACTGATTAGGGTTATTTCTGGCCTATTAGGAGTGTGCCAGGTTTCTGGAATCTCGGGGAGGAGAATTTTTCAAAATTTAGTCCTCGTGCGGGACGGTATTCACTACCTCGACCGCAAGAGGTTGAAGTGCTGTATGCTTTCTTTGGATCAGAGCAAAGCCTTTTACAGGGTCTCTCACAAGTACCTTGTGACCCTGCTGGAGGCTTGCAACTTTAGCCAAGATTTTGTACACATGGCGAAGGTCTTTTAGACTGATATCTTTAGTTTTATCCGAGTCAACGGTCAGCCTACGGACTGCTTTCCCATCCGGAGAGGGGTCCGCCAAGGCTGTCCGTTGTCTGCTGCACTGTTCATACTGAGCATTAAAACTCTCCTTAAGAAGATTCAATCTGCGCCGAATATCTCTGGCATCCCTGTTCCGGGTTCAAGCTCTACAACAGCTGAGCTCAAATACCTTGCGTATGCAGATGACGTTGTTCTCTTCCTTCGGGATGAGATTTCTTTGAGAAATTTGTTTCTTGTTTATGATGTTTATGCGGACAGTGCAGGCGCTGCATTGAATGTGGATAAAACTAAAGCCTTGTGTTTTGGGGATTGGTCACCTGACGTTTTGCAGTTTGTAGGCTCAACCGATGATCCCATAAGGATCCTCGGTGTTTACTTTGATAAAAAGGGGGTTCACCGCGAGACGTGGCGCTCTGTTCAACAGAAGCTCACGTCGGAATGTGCTTGGTGGGAGGGCTGGCAAATATGTTTTTTAACAGGGCTAAATTGGATAACAGTCTCTTGGTTTCCAAAATTGCTTTTTACGGTACCCTACAACCACCGACGTACAGGGTCCTTTTGGCTCTAAATTCTCTAATTTTTCGATTTGTTTGGGGAACTAGAGCTGTCCTTTCTCGGGATTGCCTGGTTCAACCAGTCCATCGGGGGGGGGACTGGGTGTTCGGCACATTCTTGCGTGGTGTCGCGCATTGATGGTTTCTAATGTGGCCTACGTCCTGAAAAGCGATTCTCATCCTAGCTTTAATTTCGCGTGTTATTTCACTTCCTATAATCTTAGGTTATTTTCTTTCGCTTGTAACTACCTTGGGCCTAGAGCTCCGAGGCCCGGTGGACCACATGGCACTACCATTTGTGAGGCTAGATTGTTAACTAGCCAGAACATCAGGTGTTCCTCTTGGCATGAACCAGATGCCCTTTATAATGTATTCTTGCCATCCTTTGCTCCTCACATTCAGCGCAGGTTTCCCGCCTTGGGGATGAACTGGAGGGTCGCATGGGCCAATGTCGCGTTTGCGGGTGTGAAAGGTCGTGTGCGTGACCTGCAGTGGCGCTTGGCCCATGGGGTGATTTTCACCCGTGATTCCCTATTTCGTTGGGGAGTCCCCACTGCGGACAGCTGGAGTCTTTATTCCACCGATTTGTGGAATGTAATTTTGTTCGAAAAGTTTGGCAACTTTTGTCTAGATGGATTTCTGTTAATATGTGTAATTTTAAAATTATTGTATTTAAGCACCCGCTACTTGTTTCCGGTCAGCTTGCTTATGGTTTAAAAGTGATCCTTGCTACTGCTTGTACCGTGTTACATGATACTGTTCTGTCTGACCACGTTAGGCTTTATTCGAATAGGCCTGATGTGGTCGCTCTCTTTGTCAAGATCAGATTGCGTGAGGGTGATTTCCGACTTTCACCACTGGCCGGAAGCCGTTTTTCGCGTCCGATGGCTTTGTTGGTCTCGGCTGGTTTCCCTTCGCAATAATGTGCTATGCTTTCGGTTCTGAATGTGTTTTCTGTTGGAGCATGTCGCATGCCTGACGACCGCTGCTCTTTTTACTATGTTTCCTTGTCTAGATCCTGTGTTTGCATCATGAATTGTATTTACATGTTCTTCTACTGTGTATATATTGTCTTTGTTTGCATTTGTCTATGCTTGGCCCGCGCTTTTGTTCTGTCTGTTGTCTGTGGCAGGTGTTGTGCCTCTCGGACGACAGTTCAGACCACTTCTTGCGTCTTTGTCATGCCTTTCAGGCGGGGAAGGGTGTGACAAATGACTTTTCATGATTTTGTTTTGGTTGGAGGTGCTTAGATGTGGGTCCACTTTTTCTCTAAGCACATCCACCCTGTTTTCAGAGATACTTCTTCCCTGGAAGTGTTATTGCTTGTGTTTCGTCTTCCGTGTTTGGTAAGTAAGGTAAGTAGTTTCTTTTCCTTTCTTTTCTTTTCTTTTTAGTGTGTGTATGTGAGAGTGTGTGTGTTTCACTTCGATGATGATAGTGCCTTGGCTGACCCATAATATGGGTTTCAGCAGAACAGTGTACCGCCTTGTGCTGTACCACAGTTCACTAACTGAGAAGAAGCTGCAATGCCTGAACATGGAAGATGTGTACGATTTCAGCAGTTATCGGACTTTGAGCTAGGTCGTCTAGTCGGACTCCGCGAGGCCGGGTAGTCGTATCGTCGTATTGCGGAGCGAATTGGACGGGAAGTATCGGCGGTGGTACGATGGCGGCGTAGATGGTCGAGGAACATTCCCACACGAGAAGACGTGGAACCGGGAGTCACAGACGGACTGATGAGCGGACCGATCGACGCATAAGAAGAGCGGCGTTGTCAAGCAGAACATCCACTGCGACGCAAATCCGAGCTGCCGTTGCACCTGAGATGACTGTGCAAACAATCTGCACCCGTCTACTGGATCCAGGACTACGTGCACGTGTGCCTCTAGCATGGGTACCTCTGACTCCAGCCCACCGTCAGGAACGGTTGCAGTGGTGTCGCCAACGTCTGCACTGGAGAACGCAATGGCGATCTGTCGTGTTCAGCGATGAAAGCAGATTCTGCTTGGGAGCCTCCGATGGCCGTATGCGTGTTCGCAGACGCACATGGGATCGTCTCCACCCTTCTTGCATCCGCCAGCAACACACAGGGCCTACACCTGGTCTCCTGGAGTGGGAAGCTATCACCTATCACTTCCGTATACAACTAGTGTTTGTACCGGGTACGTTAAACAGCACCTCCTACATCAACAATATCATTTATCCCGTTGTTGTGCCATTTGTAAGGTCGGTCCATCGTGGTGTTTTTCACCAAGAAAACGCACGCCCACACACGGCACGTGCAACGCAACATGCACTTCAGGGTGTGAGAAAACTTCCATGGCCTGCACGTTCACCGGATTTGTCCCCCATTAAGCACATGTGAGATTTTGTGGGACAACGACTTATCCGGTCTCCACGGCCAGCCACGACCATCCCCGATTTACGCGTTGAGGATTCGTGGAACTCAATACCCCAAACTTACAAGTTGAGGATTCGTGGAACTCAGTACCCCAAACTTACATCCAACATCTGTACGATAGACTCCATGCCAGAATTGCACAGTGTGACGCAGTTCATTGGCGGTTCAACCTCGTACTAACCATGTTACATGGAAATGTTATTTTTCAGTTTACCAGCAAATACAGCTAGCTGTATTTTGCCATAATGTTTTGATCACGTTATCCTCTGTATTCCGTTATGCTGTATAAATTTCGTTGGTATCAGACGTCTCCTTCTTGGTGTTCTTTTTTCACTTTCCGCCAGTGTATATACTGATATAAAAGGTGGTCACGGTTAATCAACTACCTGGTAAGCCAAAAAATGTGTGAATTGACAAGATGGAAAACTGTGTTAGATAGGATCTTCAGCTCTTAGAGACCCACCAAATAGCACTTTATGTTGCCTATATACTTAAAATTGTTAGGTCCTAGGTTAATAAAGCATGTCAATGGGCAATTTGAAACTCTTGGACACCGAATTATAGTTCAAAATTAAATGGTTAAAACGATGTCTTAAGAAATATTTAGGAAAGTTGTTAGATTGCAGTTTAGAAAGAAGAGCTTTCAGATTTTTTTACAAGTAAGAACTGTGTAGAGAACATTTTAGCGATTCTATGAAACTGAGAGATGAGTAGATTGCGATGCATAACTTCTGAAATGTTGGATGACCAGTCAGTGTAGTGAATGATATCAAACTCAAAAGAGTTTCTTTTATCAAATAAGTTCACCACACCTCTTCCCTCCTCGTCCACCTGAACCTCTAAATCGAGGTAACAAACACAAGTAGACGATCTGTTAGTTTTTTCTAGGGTTAGGTCGTCAGGATGCAAGTCAGTGGCGCAACGCAAAGTCCGGAATGTTAATGACAATGATGTCATCAACATATCTTAGAGCAATCCCAGGTAAAGGATGTTTGGCAACAAATCTATCCTCAAAGAAATGAAGATAGAGATTAGCCAAACTGCTAGAAAAGCGACTGCCCATCGGGATACCACGAGTTTGGAGGTATAGCCCATCGCCCACGGTAACGAAATTGTTATTGATACAGAAATCCAGTAGGAAGTGCCAATACTGTTCTGTAGTTCCGGGCTCGAACTTCGTATGTATGTTTAGGGCTAATTGCCACAAATCCTTCAATGAAATTGAAGTGAAGAGGTTTTTAAAATCGTAAGTATCCACAGATGTGACAGTCACCGAGCCAAGTGTCTCCAAGACTCTGTTATTGCTCTCAATAATCCAAGTCGAACCCTGCTTGCGAAGCGCCACGGACAAGTATCTCTGAAGCAACCCACCCGCTTTACTATTGTAACAGTTGCGTCCACTAGTAATGAAACGAAAGGAAACAGGTTCCTTATGAAACTTTGGGGTAGCAGTTTTGCATCTTGTCAATTCACACATTTTTTTGGCTTACTAGGTAGTTTATTAACCGTGACCACCTTTTATATCAGTGTATATATTTGGGTTCTTGTGAGTGCTCTGTTCAGTTTTGTTTGATGTCTTGCCATGGCTTTTCTGTCACGTTCCATCAGTTTGTGCGGCTTTCCTGGACGTTTTCTTGTTTTTTTTTTTTTTTTTTTTTTTTTTTAACTCTCGTATCACCGTCCTGCGCCCATCTCTTCACAACATCCCTTACAATTGATTTTGGTGTGTTTATTTTAGCTGAAATGCTCCGTAGGGAAACGTTACTCGAATGACATCCTATGACCAGCCCACGCTAGAACTCGGAAAGTTCACAACCACGCGACATATCTATTCAAAATTACTAATTACACGACAAATCATCTCAGCTTTATACGTAGTATATGTACCTCCCCACTCACGCAGCGCGGACCTCCCTGGGCAACTGTTCTTTGCACTTATGCAAATATTTGGTAGCGTCAGAATACTCTTGAAAATATAGTGTATGTATGTGTATGTTCTTAATGAATGTTAGCATAAATCAACACCGATGAACACACAGGTTAAAAAAATTATCTGAAGAAGTAAGATAAATTCAGTAATCATTGAGCATAAGACGTTCATAAAGATAACAATCATTACGAAAACTAAAATTAAGACGGACAGAAAAATAATTGATCATAACGAAAATACTACATTTATAAAGCCATGCGCAGATTTTTTTTTTTAATTTAGCCATAGTCGGAATGTATTTTAAAAGAAAATTTGTTTTAAGTACACGGGCCTTCTTGGGAGGGGTCCGGACCAGGCTGGCCCTCCCCGTGTGTGCGCCACTGGTCAGGAGAAGTGGTATTATTGGACAAGTACCGAAATTGCGGTAACAGAAAAAGTGGAACACAATATGGTGATAGAGAACTGCAAAGAGACTGAAAGAATATTTTCTTTCTTACGAGCATTCAGACTGAAAATAGGACGGAACGAATGTGGTACTATTTGTTCTCGTGTTACCCTACGTGCTGTGAGAAGCCCGCAGAACTAATCCATGGCACGTAATCATTTTGAAAATCGCATTCGTTAGTTTTGCTGACGTAATCGTATAATTTATGAATTTGTTACGCTATTCACTCAAACATATTCAGAAAAGAGATAAATGCTATGGATCGTTCGCAGGACCTGATTTACACAGAATTTGGCCCTAGGCACAGCACAAGATGAGCACCCTTTCCCCAGTCCACATTCTTGAATAAGTAAGTACATTTATCGCCACTAAATATTATCAATTAATTTAAAAGACACTGTGCGGGGGAAAAATAGGAAGTAATACCTACTTAGCTGATTAATCACACTTCCATGTAGCTGATTAATCACCTGTGATGTGTTCAATATTATAGTAGAATAATTCTATTAACAGAGGAACGATACTTAGATTTGAGCAAACATGCGTAACTGGATAATTCTCACACTCATAAAAGCACATTATTCAGTTCATTGATTCACTTAATTTAGCTCCAAGCAATTTTAAAATCTGATATTTTACAATATGAAATACTCAAAGTTTGTACAAAGTGTCCTAGCAATGCAAAATCTCTCTTAAGAGGTGTACACTATATCCAGAAATATAGCACATTTATATTTCATCTGCAAGTTTCAGGTGAAAAGCACTGCGATTTTCCTGCCTTATTCATTACTCACATTTGAAATTAAGTGAAATCCATATTAAGCAGTTTTTACAAGTTCCCTAGGTTCTCATTTTTCCAAGTAGTTAATATGTTTGTAATTTTGAGGACCAAAAGTAAGTTGAATGATGGTGTGTGTGTGCGCACACACACACCATCTCTCTCTCTCTCTCTCTCTCTCTCTCTCTCTCACACACACACACACACACACACACACCGCCACATTATAGAAACAAGTTAGTAAAACCATGCAATGCATTAATTATGATACGCTTTCCAACATACCAGAAATCATTACTGAAATTATGGGGATAATGGCTGTGGAATAAATCTCGCTCCTGTGCCCTGACCTTTGACCCCATTTCAATTATATTAAACAGAATTGGTTTAGTGTACCTCCGGAACAACATACTAAAGTTTTGTCACAATCGAAGTATTTTTACATAAGTTATGAGGATAATGGCTGTGGAATAAATATCGCTCCTGTGCCATGATCTTTGACACCATTTCGATGATATTAAACAGAATTGGTTCAGTGTACCTCCGGAACAATATAATAAAGTTTTGTGGCAATCAAAGCATTTTTACGTAAGTTATGACGCATAGGGGCAATGGAATGGATCCCCTCCTATGTCCTGCCCTTTGACCCCATTTCGCCCATTTTCAATAGGGTTCCTTTCCAGGTTGTCCCCTACCACATACTAAAATTTCATCGAAATCGAACCATTTTTACGCGAGTTACCGTGCGGACAGACAGACGGACAAAGCTAAAGCATATACTCTTCTTCAACCTACGGTTGGAAAGTGTAAAAAAGGAACAATCAATCAGTTGTGAGATTGTAGTGAAAGAGCCTATAAAAAATACCAGTGTTAATAAAAAACTTTTTTCCATTCATAGTAATTAATTAAAAAAAAACATGTTTTTTACATTGCGATTCGGGGGCCCCTAAAATGCCAGGCCCTAGGCCCCGGCCTTGCGGGCCTAGGGGTAAATCAGGCCCTTATTGTTCGTAATTTCTAGGTCTAAGTCATTAACTACGGTAATGCAAAAGCCAGGGATTTTAGTTCTTTGTTTCCTTAAGGTGGACGTCAAGTAATTTTGCTTCCTATACTTCATATGGAAAAACTTCTGTACACATTGATTTTAATAATACACTGCCGGACAATTGCTAAGGACGGATGACAATAGCAACCATAAAATGGAAGGCAGGAAAATGTGGAAATTAGCATAAGTGCGGGATACAGTAAGACGTGTTGTGCGTATGCAAATTTTGGATTGCCGAACTTGTTCGTGACGTCATAGCGCTGATAAGAGATATAAAGGATTTAACGCGTATTGACCGTTGTTGTTCAAACGCAAAGTTGAAAGGGAAAGAATCAATTGACGAACTTGCAATTTTCAGTATGTCTTCCCGACATCACCTAGATGATTTTACGCGTGGCCGTATTATTGGCAAGATTGAAGAAGGGCGAAAAATAACAGATGTTGCCAGGGAGTTCAACGTCAGCCACAGTGTTGTTTCAAGGCTTTGGAAATCATTTCAAACAAATGGAGAGTGTAGCAAACGTCACGGGAATGTCGTGTTTGCAGTACGACACCTGCAGAAGATCAGTACATAGTGCTATCAACAAAAAAACACCGGCGCAGCACAGCTAGTGAGGTAGCAAATCAGTTTATGGCTGCTACTGTCCAAGCGGATCTCCCGAAAAACTGTCGCCAGACGTTTGCATGAAGGAGGACTATACGCCCGCCGTCCTGTTGTGTGCATCATATTGTCCAGACGTCACCGTACCTCCCGTTTGCAATGGTGCCATCAACATCGCAATTGGACTGATAACGACTGGTCTGCTGTCCTCTTCTCAGATGAGAGTAGATACAGTCTATCGTCTGATTGTCTACAACTGATCTGGCGTGATAGTGGTACTGCATATTGTCCAGCAAACATACAGGAAAGGGACCGATATCCGATATGTAGTGTCATGGTGTGGGCTGGCATCATGATCAATGGCCGTACGTCCTTCTATGTGCTTCCAACTGGAACTATGACTGGGCAACGATACATTAATGATGTTCTGCTACCTCATGTTCGCATGTTCCGTGGTGCTGTCGGTGATAGATTCATTTTCATGGACGACAACGCAACATGTCATCGAACAGTCGCTGTCCAGGAGTGTCTTGAGAGCGAGGATATTCAACGCCTCGTATGGCCAGCACGTTCTCCAGATCTGAATCCCATTGAAAATGTGTGGGATGCTTTGGGGAGGAGTCTTGCTGGTCGCCAATGCCCTCCAATAAACATGGACACCGTCATCCGTGCACTGACAGAGGAATGGGATAAATTACCCCAACAGCTGCTTGATAATGTTGTGCAAAGCATGACACGACGTCACCGGATATGACGTCACCATGGAGGGCGTGTGCATCGCCCTCCATGGTGGCCATATCCCGTATTGACATCTAACGCCGGAACGCCTGCGGACGGTAATTGCATTTTTTTCACGTTTACGTATTCTGCACAAAATGGCCTGTTTGTCCCTTGAACACGTTCCAAAGCCTTCTGGATTTCAGAGCACAATAAATTGTCTTTCTTGTAATGTCCTGGCATTCTGACATTATTTTATTTCACTTGGCATCCAGCCACACTTACTTTTTTATGCGTTATATAGCCGTTTATGATCCGTCCTTAGCAATTGTCCAGCAGTGTATTTTCTAAAACATAACCATAATGATATTAAAAATCAATAACGTTTCGTTTGGTGGAGTTGAAACCAGAAAAAATGGCGCGACTTGTACGTTGATGATGTCAGTAGACAAATATTGGATTGCATAACTATGGTTATGTTTTAGAAAATATTAAGTATTCCAAGTGAAAAAATGAAGTTATTTTAATCGATGTTCAAATTTTCATCCTTGGGAACGCATTAATTGTGAAGAAAATGTGTACAGAAGTTTTTCCATTGGAAGTATAGGAAGCAAAATTACTTGACGTCCACTTTAAAAGTAACACAAAAGTACTTAAAAATGACTGATGCTTTCTTCATAAGACGATCGTTTCTTTCTTACTTCTTTGGACTTCTGGGTCGGTCCTTTTGTGAATCGCTACTTTTGTGAAAGAAATTATGGTTCAGGATGAACATGACAGGTGCGGATTACACGACGATCTTTCTTTTCTGGATTTCATGGTGTACGGACACGTTGCAGAGGATTACCCGAAGGAAAAAAGCGCTTTTTTCTCAGAATTTCATGATCTACGGATTATATGCCGCAGCGGATTAAGCATCGGAGTTTATTTTTTATTTCATGGCCGTGAGTTATACCTCGCCGCGGATCTTAGGAAGGATTTTTTCTTTCTTTCCTTTATTTATTTTTTTTTCTTGAATTTAATGGTCTTCAGGTTATGCGAAGGAAAATACTGTACTTATGAACTAACACGTACAAAATTTGACATCCACAGATTGTGTTTTAATAAAATCAAAACATTTTTTAAGAGGTTTAGAGCAGCAACTGGGAGAACGGAAAAAGAAAACTATGGAGTAAATTAGAACTTTATTTCGTAGTGTTTTGGGTAAAAAGAAAAAAAAGTGACGGCAAATATACTTTATTACTATATGTTCCAGCATCTTCATAACACATTGCGTTCAGGTGTTATTCTTTAAAATTTGACTTCATTTCACCTCGCTCCTAAATTTTGGAAGCTGGCTCCTAGATCTGGAACATATTTGTCGAGCCCTGCTCTTTCCCGCAAACGACGTAGCCCGCTATTTTAATAATGCGATTATTTTAGCAAAATGTGGCAACAATGAATTTAATCCATATCTACACCGATGAGCAATTACATTGTGACCACCTAAAAACAGCAGCCATTATGCAAAACAGCGGCCACTCGGCGAGGCATCGATTCGATGAGGTGGCAATAAATATCCTGCGGTATCTAGTTCCATAATGTGAACAGCAGGTCCTCCAGTTCCCGTACATTTCAGGGTGGTGGTGATATAGTGCGAACCCGCTTTTCCAAGTCGAACCACAAATGTTCGATTGGGTTCATGTCAGGTGAATTTTTTTTTTTTTTTTTTTGGTAGGAGGTTTAACGACCACCGTGAGCAACTTAATAGGCTATAAGCAGCCGCCCGTCCCTAATTTAAAGTCACTGGTTCCAGGGAAGGGAGAGAGCCAGTGCTGTAAGACGTAAGACAAACACAACATCCATGCCTCACCGGGATTCGAGCTCGGACCGCTTTCGGACGAATGATCAGAGGCCATCGCTTAGACCACTGCGCCACCGAGGCGGCCAGGTAAATTTGGAGACCAGGTCATTAACGGAAAGTCACCAGCATGCTCCTCTTACCACTCCTTGACGATCTGGTAGTATGGCATGGCGTATTATCTTGTTGGTAACAGCCATGAACAGCAGGGAACACAGTTGCCATGAATAGGTGAACTTGGCTGGCAACGATGTTCAGATACCTGACAACTGTCAGGGATTGGGATAATGGGGCCTAAAGTGTCCCAAGAAAACATCGCCCAGAGCACAGCACCACCGCCGGCCTGTTTCCTCCCAACAGTGCATCCAGGTGCCATAGCCTCCGTTGGTAATCAGCGTATCCGCTCTCGGCCATCTGCGTGATGCAGCAGGAATCTTGATTCGTCAGACCAGGCTACTTTCTTCCAAGCTCGATGATCTTGGGCCTATTTCATGCGTTATTGGCGATAACGTGCAGTGAGCAAGGCAACGCGATTGAGTCTTCCGCTACGTAGGCCCATGCGCAGAAGGCTGCGACAAAAAGTGTGTAGTGACACATTGCCTTGATCACCACTGTTGTAGCTGCAGGTGATTTGTCGCACAGTGGCCTTGCGGTCAATGTGAACAATGCGCTCCCCTTTGGCATCAATGAGCTGCGGACGACAGTTCGTCGTTTGGCCATCTGTGCACCACTTTTGATTCATATTCACTACAGTGACACGTGAACAAGCCGCGATGTTTCCGAGATCGTCACAATTTGTTCTTCATCAAACTCCAATAAATCGGTAGCTTTTCCCATTCTGACTCTGAACACTATACTAACCGAAAGCCGATCCTCGGGTTGTATATATGCTGCTCTGTGAACTTCACCTGCGTTACCGTTCGTCTCCAGGAGCGCTCATTTCTCTAGGCTGGAGGTGGTCATAATGTAATGGCTTATCGGTTTATATTCAGAGCCGGTTAAGGGATCTGCGGTGCCTGTAGCACTAACAGCGTGGCCTTCCCTCCAGGGATATATATATTTTGAAACTCCCTCGGGGAGAGGAGAAAAGTGACTGAATGATGGTAACATTGGGTATATGTGAAGGAAAAATGGTAATATTTCATAAATTTTTATTCAGTGTAATCCACAGAACAACAGATATTTGGATCATTGGCCCATTACTTGACTAGTATGCAACTGATCTCTAAAGCAACTTTCAGAATGGCTTTGTTGAAAATACTCGCTAGTATTATCCTGAAATTAATTAAACCACTTCCTAAGCTTAACAAAATATGAACCTATAAATTGTCAGTTGAGTACACTTTTTATTTAACGTAGGTTGAAGAAGCGCATATGCTCCAGCTTTTTTTTTTTTTTTTTTTGATTGGAGGTTTAACGACCACCGTGAGCAACTCAATGGGCTATAAGCAGTCGCCCGTCCCTAATTTAGGGTCACTGGTTCCAGGGAAGGGAGAGAGCCAGTGCCGTAAGACAAACACAACATCCATACCTCACCGGGATTCGAACCCGGACCCCAGACGGACGAATGATCAGAGGCCAGCGCTTTAGACCACTGCGCCACCGGGGCGGCTGCTCCAGCTTTGTCCGCCTGTCTGTCCGTCCGTCCGCACGATAACTCGCGTAAAAATGGTTCGATTTCAATGAAATTTTAGTATGTGATAGGATCTACCTGGGGACAAATCCTAACGGAAATGGGGTCAAAGGTCACGACATAGGAGCGGGATCCATTTCATTGCCCTTATGAGTCATAACTTAGGTAAAAATGCTTCGATTGCGACAACACTTTATCATGTTCTTCCGGAGGTATACTGAACCAGTTATGTTGAATATAATCGAAATGAGGTCAAAGTTCAGGGCACAGGAGCGGGATCCATTCCATTGCCCTTATGCGTCACAACTTGACTAAAAATTGTTCGATTTCGATGAAATTTTAATATGTGGTAGGGGACCACCTGGGGACAAACCCTTTTGAAAATTCGCGAAATGGGGTCAAAGGTCACGACATAGGAGCGGGATCAATTTCATTGCATTTATGCGTCATAACTTACGTAAAAATGATTCGATTGCGACAAAACTTTAGTATGTTGTTCCGGAGGTACATTGAACCGGTTATGTTGAATATCATCGAAATGGGGTCAAAGTTCAGAGAACAGCAGCGATATTTATTCCACAGCCATTATCCTCATAGCTTGAGTAATGATTTCTGGTATGTTGGAAAGCGTATCATAATCGATACATTGCATGATTTTACTAACTTGTTAAACTTGAGTTAGTTACATGGTTCAGATGAAGCGTTTACAAGACTTGGGAACCCCAAACTCATCAATTATCTTCGACGTGTTCATTTCTCTCAGTAACTCATGCTCATCAGAGAGAGGTAGTTCAGTCTTGTTTGGCCCATACTGACTCTTACTTCATTCAAGTCTTGAAAACGAGCGTTGACTACTGCACTTGGTGACCATTAGAGAAAGGTAAATCTTCAACACAATCTCGGTAATATGCCTATAGAAGCACAATTTCTAACAATCAGCGTACCAGTGTGAACATCCGCGCGGGGCCCGTAGGACGTGCTATATGTGCTACTAGGAAAAACGGGCTTCTCTATATTTATTTGAAAGACAACACGGTCCACGATAGTAGTTAGTTGAAACCAAGCACTAGTAATCGGTCATCAGGTAAGCACACCAGACAAAAAATTAGTCACCCCTAACAAAAATGAAGTCGGAAGTTATCGGTTGCACAGAGGGCACCGTGATAGCATTGTTGGGAGATAAATAGCCCTGACGTGGTCTACAGGATCATTTCTATCTCGTGCAGTGGTGAAGAGCAACGTGTGTTGAATTTAGTCTACAATATGGGTCGTACGACAGATGTTACGGAGTGGCAAAAAAGAGTCATCGTGTTTGGCCGTGCCCACGGAAAAAAATGAATGAAGTCCCAAAATTTGTTGGTGTGTCGAAGCGTACTGTCCAGTGGGTCTACAAGCAGTGGTGTAGTTTGCAGTCAATTGAAAATCGGGAGCGTGACTGTGGCCGGAAAACGATTTTCACCAACAGGGACCGCCTCCACGTTTCACGCCAAGTAACTTCAAATCGGTTACAAACCAGGAAACAATTGCTCTAAACAGTCAATGAAAGTCCACTCCAACCAATTTCCGAAAGGACACTGCGACGAGAACTGCATGCGATGGACATCTAGAACAGAGTGACACAGAAGAGGCCTCTTTTAACAGCAAGTCAGAAAGTCGCACGTTATCAATGGGCTCAGAGGCGCTAAAACTTTACTGTGGAGGATTGGAAACGAGTAATTTAGTCTGATGAGTCTCGTTTTTGTTTGTACTCCAGTGACGGGAGGCGACGAGTTCATCTCAGGCCCAATGAAGCCTTTAATCCTGATTGGGTCGAAGGTGTTGTTCAAGCTACAGGTGGTTCTGTGATGTCTTGGGGATGTTTTTCGTGCCATGAAATGGGCCCTCCCGTTGCAGTGACGATGAATTTGAACCAGTTTGCGTACCTTCGCTTTCTGAATGACGAAGTGTTGCCCTTTGCCCTACATCTCCAGGAGCAGCACATAATTGCCACTCCTGTCTTCCAAGACGACAATTGCCGTGTGCACAGGGTTAAAACTGTGTCTGAGTGGCACGACGAACAACTATCAACACTGTCTCACCTTGACTGACCTGTCAAATCCCCAGATTTAAATCCTATTGAAAATCTGTGAGATCATTTGGAACAGAAGATGAAACGCCGGAATAGACCACGTACTCTGGAGGAACTTCGGGACCAATTGACGCACGAGTGACTGCAAATCGATGTTCAATAACATCCACAACCTCGTGGAGTCTCTACCACAACGGGTTCATGCTGTTATTAAGGCAAGAGGCACCGTCACCCGTTATTAGGTAAGTTCTGCCAGGGGTGACTAATTTTTTGTTCGGTGTGCTTAATTATTGCATCAATACAAAAACTGCAATGCTTCTTCGATATGTGTAACAAAGATGTTTAAACAGGAAACGGATGTTGACCTACAGTTTATTTTACTGACACATGATAAACGGTTTATTTTAGGGATGGGGCACCTGGATAATTGTTCCCAAAAGTGAGCCGTACGAAATCAGCTTCTTAGGCTATTTATGGATCACCAGTCAGCCACTGAGGGGACGGTAAAATAGGATCATGTTTTCCTCTATATCTGTTTTTCTAAAAGTTTGATATAAAAATAGCTTTGTCTTTGATATGTTCCTTCAGTTAAAAGAAATTTGAGCACAAATTTGTTAATTTTCGTAACAGACTTTTTAACGGCTAGTGGGCGAAAATAACTTTCTCTTTCTATTAGGGGTATGCAAAAGTTTCCGCTGCCCCCGCTAGAGAGCGTTGAAGGGGGCTAACCGGCCGGCGACCCGTGCTTTCAGTTCGTACATGAATCCAAGCATGGCGGTCGAGAAAGTTCGTTTGTGGCACTGTTCGTTATGCACGTTTAATTTAGGGAAAAGTGCGAGTGAAGCATACGGTTCAATATGTCAGGTGTATGGCGAAACCGGTTATAGGTGAGCGGACGTGTCAAGAATGGTTTGCCAGGGAAAGGTGATCTAAGCTTGGAAGACCAGTCACGTGCAGGTAGACCGCAGGAATACGCAGACCAGGAGCTGGAATCGCTGTTGCAAGAGAATGCCACACTATCGACCAAGCAACTGGCGAAACGTTTGAAAGTGGTTCAATTGACGGTGGTACTGCGTCTACAGGCCTTGGGGAAGATCCAGAAGATTGGCAAGTGAGTTCCGCATACTTTAAGGGAGTGTAATATTGGTCAACGATTGGGAATCTGCATGTCGTTGCTGAAGAGGTTTCAAGGGAAGAATTTCTTGTGGAAGGGTTGTCCCCTGGGATGAAAAATGAGTCTATTGCGACAACCCCGTACGCAAGCGATCCTGGGTTGACCCAGGACAGCCATCAACATCTACTGCAAAACAGGATATCCACGGGAAAAAGGTGCTGCTGTGTGTGTGTGGTGGGATACGCACGGAGTGCTGTACTTCGAACTGTTGAAACCGGGTGAAACAATCACTGCACAACGATATAGCGATCAGTTGATGAAATTGAACGCCGCAATCGAGCAAAAACGCCCATGGACAGGTAAAGGACGCCGCCCAGTTATCCTATTACACGATAATGCCAGACCACATGTCGGTGCCACCACGAAATCAACCCTTGAACAGTTACACTGGGAGGTTTTACCGCACCAGTCTTACTCCCCGGACATTGCACCCTCAGACTTTCATCTGTTTCGCTCTGTGCAACATGCCCTAGCCTAACAGCGGTTCACCACAGTTCCAGAGGTGGTAAATTTCGTCACTGCGTTCTTCAGCTCAAAACCAGAGTCTCTATCACAGGGGCATTCCTTTGTTGCCTGAAAAATGGCAAAAGGTCATTGATGCTAACAGCCAATATTTCGTTGAATAAATGTGTACTGGTTTCCTGATTGTTCCAGTCTCCTTTCCCCTTAAAACGGCGGAAATAGTTACATACCCCTAATAGATGTTTTATTGATTGTAGAAATGCGTTTATTTTTTGTATTTTCTGTATGAATAACTTTGAAATATTTTATTCGTGTCGGAAATGACTCAAAAGACGTGCTCATTACAACCGGAATTCAGTGTCATCTTTCTTGTTTTACATTTGTACCATTTTCAGAGTGCAGGAAGGTATACAGAAGTTTTTGCTCTTAGAGCAAAGGTTGTACGACCATCTTGAGCTTCCAAGACTTGGAAGAATAAGATTAAGTACAGAAAACATCGTTCCCCTACCGATTCCTCACTCTCCTGTCATTTTTGGATGTATCTTTCGTCTCAATAAACTTTTACGATGACAGCAAGACACTTTAAGCCACAAGAATCCTATAATGCGCTTTCCGTGGAGACCGACTACTTAAATGGGAAACTGACAGTGAATAACAAAGATTAAACTTTTTATCTTTTGGGCGAGATGGTAATGTATTTACTCGTTCGGTTATGAACCTTGACTACGACTGGAATCAGCATGTGCTCTGAGCAAATGGTACTACAAGACAGCATTTTGTGATCCACACCAATCCACCAGAGTGATTGCTTTTATGCAGTACTGCTGACTGCAATATATGTCAAGGCAAGACAAGATCAACCCGAATAGTCATGTAGAGCGCCGAGTAGAAACAGTTTTTTTACGGATGCGGGCATTCTCATAAAGAATACCGACTCAGGAGAAATATTTCTCTTCACTGGGATAATAGATTTAATGCGAAAATGCATACGCCATACAGAAAGTTTGTGTTTCGACGTCTAATGTTAAATATGGCGCACACAAAAAATGAGAACAATCCGGTAAAACGAGGAGTGCTCCTGAAATGAGAATTCCGTGAGCTCAAAAAAAAAAAAAGAAAGGTTTTATGTAAAGTAAAATATCAGCTTATTTATGGAAGCTTTAAGTTCCCTGCATAAGGGGATTTGTAATTTCCTATTCGTTCCACTGGAGATACTAATGGAAATTCGAAAGAAGTTTAGGCAAAAAAGGAAGGAAAAACTTTACTTCTAAATTTTAATGGAAAAAAGTTACCGTCATTAGTGAAATGGCGGACACACGGTAAATTAAAAGAACGCGGAATTAAAACTTTTGATTATTTAGGATATAAAATCAATAAAAGTGGCTTGTGCTGTAATTACGTGAAACCGAAAATAACAATATATGTAAAAGAATATTAACATACAAGCAATCTACCCTCATAAACAACAAATAGGGCCAAAAACCTTCAGATAAAAAAAAAAAACTAAGGTGAGTAACAAAATGACAAAACAATGTTAAGAAAATATTTATAAAACATTTACTCAGAATCCCTGGATCACTCTTCAGGGTAAGACATCCAGAGGCTCTGAGCACACAAGTTCAGTTTTCATGAGAATGCAAAAATCTCAAGAAAGTAACAATGGATATCCAATTTGAAATTTTGTGTTGTAAATTTTGATGCATTCTGGTCTTCCCTACCTGAACTATAGAAAATACAAAAGAAAGAGTCACTAGGATTAAAATTGAACTAAAAAATGAACAACAAACACCTTACCAAAACAATAATGTTACATGTACTGTTGTATAAACGAAAAAGAAACATCAAAACGAAAACTGAGTCAAAATTCTCCCTACAAGATTAAAAGATAGTAACAGTAACATAAATCCTTCCACTAAACCCTTCATGACATAAACAAAGTCATTCGTAGAGAGTCGCGGTTAAGACGTAAATCCAAGTTGGAAAATTAAACACCTTTTTTTGATGTTTCTTTTTCGTTTATACAACACTACATGTAACATTGTTTTGGTAAGGTGTTTTTTTGTTCATTTTTTAGTTCAGTTTTAATCCTAGTGACTCTTTCTTTTGCATTTTCTATAGTTCAGGTAGGGAAGACAGAATGCATCAAAATTTACAACACAAAATTTCAAATTGGATATCCATTACTTTTTTGAGATTTTTGCGTTCTCGTGAAACCTGAACTGAACTTGTGTGCTCAGGGCCTCTGGATGTCTTTCCCTGAAGAGTGATCCAGGGGTTCTGAGTAAATGTTTTATAAATATTTTCTTAACATTGTTTCGTCATTTTGTTACTCACTTTAGTTTTTTTTTTTTTTTTTTTAATCTGAAGGTTTTTGGCCCTGTTTGTTTATGAGGGTAGATTGCTTGTATGTTAATATTCTTTTACATACACTAACTACATCTAATACTTGCAGCATTGTGCAGTTTTGTTGTGGTTTATATTATATTGCATGAGTGAAAATTTAACTTTCCTATGCTATATATAGTATATACACTGAAGTGCCAGAAAACTGGTACACCAGTCTAATACTTGGTAGGTCCCCCACGGGAGCGCAGGACTGCAGAAATACGACGGGCATGGATTCCACTAGCTTCTGGAAATATGCTGTAGGCAATGCACACCATACTTCCTGCAGAGCGTTCCACAATTCGAATGTATTCCGAGGTCTCTGATTCCTGTGTTCGATAGCGCGTTGAATGGCATCCCAAGTGTGTTCTATCACGTTCAGATCTGGGAACTTGGGTAGGAATGGCATCCCGAATGTGTTCCATCACGTTCAGATCTGGGAACTTGGGTGGGAATGGCAACACCCCAAACTCAGATGAATGCTCCTCTAACCATAATGTGGCGTCCCGATACTTGTGTGGAGGTGCATTGCCCTGTTGGAACAGGCCCAACCCAACAGCATGAATGCAGGACATGAACGGGTGTACCTCGTCAGAAAGGATGCGCACATAGCGTTGGCCGGTCACAGATGTTTGTAGATATACCAGGGGTCCCAGTGAAGTCCAGCTAAACACACCCCATACCATTACGGATCCCCCCCCCCGCCGGTACAGTTTCCTGTTGACAGGCGGGATCCATGGCTTCATGGGGTTTGCGCCACACACGAATCCTTTCCATCTGCCCGATACAGTTGGAAACGCGACTAGTCAGACCAGGCTACTTGTTTCTAGTCATCAAGCGTCCAGTGGCCGTGTTGGCATGCCCAAGCGAGGCGCATAGCTGTGTCGTCACCCATCAAAGGGACTAGAGTTGGGCGTCGGCTTCCAAAGCCCATAACGTGCAAGGTACGTTGCACAGTCCGGACGCTGATGCTTGTTGAGGCTCCAGCACTGAATTCCGATTATACCTGGGAGAGTGTTGCACGCCTATCGCATGAAACTATTCTTGACAGCCGACGAAGGTCACGTTCACCCAATGTCTTTTTACGGCCACACTGGTATCGTAGGTTGGAGGTTTTGCCGGAATTATTGTAGTCACAGTACACCCTTGCAATGGTCGTCCGTGAAAATCCGAACTTCGTTTCTACCTCCGAAATACTATGGCCCATCTCACGAGCGCCAACTATGGCACCGCGTTGAAAATCGCTTAAATCGTTATTACTTGTCATTCTCATGCCGAAAACAGCTCTGACAACCGGCAAGGATGTCTATCGCTTTATATACGTACTGGCGGACGCAACCGAGTACACGCATAGGTGACGTTGCTATGTATTTTGCATAAGCTCGTCTGTACCAGTTTTTCTGGCACTTCAGTGTATTTTACAGAAGTTACAACACAGAAGCAAAAACAAGAATACAAAAAGTAAAATAAGGTGTAGGTAAGGACACGCAAAGCAGCCAACCAATAACCACATCAAATACACTTTCAATAAAACCCAAACAAAGAAGAAGAAAAAGTACAAGAACTCAAAAGAAAGGAAGACTCAAGTATGAACAAAAATAGGAAAAGCAGGTGGACATAATAAAACAGTCTGTATATAAATAGATACAAAAACAGCAAAGAAACAACAGAAGACCACAGATCTGCAACTCCAAGTAATGAGATATAACGCCAATCACCATAAACTATGACAAAAGACAGAAATGTCGCCTTCAACCGAAATGAAGGCGTCATTTATATATTATATATATTCCTCATTTGTAGGTAAATTTCATCCAGCGACATTTTTTAATTCTTCTGTTACTTTGTCTTCAAATACAGGCTTTGACATAAAAAAAATAAAGAACTTTTTAATTGTCTTAAAAAAGTTTATATAAACTGTCTTGTCTTCGCGTATACTTCGTCAATAAGTTTTATTCGCACAATTTAATGGCACAACGTATTAGTTCCCTGGAGCATTTATCCAAACCAAGTTCGTGAGAAGCTTTGAACAATTTGCAGATTGTTTTACTGCTTATTCTTGGGGAAAGAATAAAAAATAATTCACTCTTTAACCTAGAGAAGTCAAAGTGAGTGAGATATGTTTCTTTGAGATAATTCAGGTTCTCTTGGGTAAACTCGATGCTTTTTGTATCGTACTTTTTTGAGCCCATGAGCTTTCCATATAGGATAGTTATGGGGGATGATTATGATTTGGAAACTACCAGGGGGAAGACTTTACCCTCTGGGGGCGGTTACAGAATACGGAATGTTGAAGTACATTTTAAGATTAGTTCAGGAGAAATGAACAGTACATGAATTTTGACTATTTTTTCAATTTTACATTTTTTCTTTAGGAAAGAAACAGTTTCTCATATTTTCACTACAAAATAATAAACACGACCAACAAAACAGCTTTTGCAGTATTAAAACACTACATATTCTGCCTATTTGTTAAAGAGAAGCGTTGAAATATAATAAGTTCGTGTGTTTTACCTGCATAGTTAACGACGATGTAAAGCCACTCAGGTTTAAGGTTGATCTTTCGTTTCTTACACATTCGGATTTTTCTGTAAGACTTAGCGAATCGAAAGAATTATTAATTTAGCATCATTCACTTCCTTATTTTCCTTTTGCAGTTTGCTTAAATTATTTTGTAGCATTTTTGTGCCTCACAAAGTCAAGGAGTATATTAAAAACGAGTCTTAAATTTTTCCAACCGTATCAGAAAAAAAATCCTTATGAAATTACGCACAGGACAGCAAACCCCAGTCAAGGTCATCGTTGAAAGAAATCCTGTTTTCCATTAGTTGATACAATACGCTATTTCTCATTTCGGCAAGTTTTTCAACGATAGTTAACGTAGCCTCGTCGGAAGTGGGAATAAACGGAGGAGACACAAAGGGAAAGGTTCTAATTAGTCGACTGAACTTTTGCGGCCGGAAAATAGATGCTATTAGAGACTTCGCATCACAGTGCTTTTCTTCGTTGATGTCACTTCTCTGCCTAGGAAAAACTCCTCTGCAGAAATATCGGAAACATTTCGTGAGCAATATCAATGTTTTGCCACCTGATACGAGAACTATCGCTCGTCTTGTAAAGCGTTTTCGGGAAACAGGAAGCGTCTTCGACAGAAAGCGGAGTGGAAGACGGTCTGTTTCAAACGACAAAAAATGCAAGATCTGCAGACCAAAATCATGCTTTCTCCAACCAAAAGTTTACGAAAACTTACCATTCACACAGATTATCTTACGGCAGTGCTCAGAAAGCTGTGAAACAATTAAACCTGCATCCATAGTCTTACCTCAGTGGTTGAATTGAAACCCTGTGATTTTCAGAAATGCTTACATTTCTGCAGATGGTTACGCAAGTTAGTGGACCACAATGGAGTAAGTGAGCTTGTCTTCTTCACCGACGAAGCGTGGTTCCGTGTAAGTGGGTATGTAAACGCGCAGAATTCACGATATCGGTCATCCACAAATCTACATATATTCTTCGAAAACACATTGCGCTCAGAAAAAGTCGGAGTATGGTGCGCTGTGTATCGTCGTCGAATAATCGTCCCGATATTTTTTTACAGCACGGTTAATGGAACTGTATACAATGACATAATCACACAATTTGAATCGTTACTGGAAGAAGACGAGAGGTATTGTTGGTTTCAGCAGGATGGAACAACATGCCACACCTCTAATGACACAATGTTTCTAAGAGAGTTTTTCGGCAAATTTCCACAAGTTTTCTCAGAAAGTTTTTCGGCTGGTAGCCCCCCAAGATCCCCAGACTTAACAATGCTTGTTTTCTATCTTTGGGGATATCTAAAAGGAACAGCGTACGAAAGCAACCCACATACGAAGGATGAATGTCCAACATTATACTGCGGCTATTGAAAAAAAAAAATCAGTGTTTTAACTCTGCACAAAGTCTCGAATCTGGGAAAAAGGGGCCGTGCTTGCATTCATGAGCAAGGAGAACATTTTGAACATCTGCTGTAATAACATCCAAGATACTTTTTTTTTGTGTGTGGTAAGAATATATGTCATTCTATTCATAATATCGTTTTCATGTTTCTGTTATCACTGATGTTTTTAAAACCTAAATTTTAATGTTGGGGGAGTGGGCATTACTTTTCGATCACCCTGTATTAATGCTTTTACATTGTAGAATAAATAACATTGGAACTAGTCCCTTAGCTCGCGCAACCCTCCGTAGCAGCAGTTACCCTCGAAATCGACCAGTCCTTTTCGCCCATAGGACGACAGCAGACTACTTGTCTTGTTTGTCCACAACCCTTGATACAGTTGTTCTTGCACAGCGAGTAGATTTTCTGTTTCTGAGATGCGTGCACCGTGCCGCCTAGAGCCCACTATCATGCCTCTTTCAAAGCCACTTAAATCACGAGTTTTTCCCATATTAACGCTATCCAAGACTCATACACATCTGAATCATTTGCAATGAGTTATTTATAAAGCCATCTCAACGTCATAGTTGCGTACGTCGGACACCCCCGCCCCTTAAAAATAAGAGCAACGACCTTAAGATATTGTGCTATTACAAAAATAATGCATAGTTAATTTATGCGTACTGCACTGCTGACCACCCAAAATGCAACTCCAAGAAGGACACGGGATAGCAAAGCCAGATTTACTGGACACATAACAACAGATACAAAGATGAAACGATTGAGCTTACAGGCCCGTGCGACTTTCGGAACACGCAGACATCAATAGTTCATGTGGCCCCCATGGCTGGCAATAACGGCCGCTACACGCCGCGTCATCGAACGAAAAAAACTTTGGATGTAGGCTTGGGGTATGTCGGTCCAGGCTGCTTCCACACGTTGCCACAGTTCATCAGGCGTAGCAGCGGGTGGTGCTTGCCGGGCCACTCGGTTGCCGATCAGCGATCAGCGGGCCGTGAAGAATTGTTGCACGAGGCGTGCCACGTGCGGGCGCTCATTGTCCTGTTGGAACGTGGCCGCTGGCAGGTCCTGCAGGTAAGGGAGGACTACAGGCTCCAAAACGTCGGAGATGTAGCGGTGGCTGTTGAGTGTACCGGCGATGCGTACCAGAGGGGTGCGGGTGTCATATCCAATTGCGCCCCAAACCATAACGCCAGGCGACGGACCGGTATGGCGATGCATAATGCAGGCGTCATACAGTCTCTCGCCGTGGTGCCGCCACACGCCGATGCGACCATCGTGGTGTTGCAGGCAGAAGTGGGATTCGTCGGAGAAGACAATGTCGTGCCATTCCGTAGTCCAGGTGTGGCGTTCAACGGTCCACTGCCGCCGCACTCGCCGGTGGTGTAACATCAATGGTAATCGGAGCAATGGGCGCCGTGCGACAATTCCCCGCTCCTGCTTCTTGGTGTTGCATTTTGGGTGGCCAGCAGTGTATATTGCATGCACACGCAATATATGTTCTTTAAATTAAGAAAAATATAGTTAAAGCATGTGTATTCTTTCAGTCCTTCTTGAGAAGAGTTCCTCCTGGGAAACATGAGCTTCAGATAGGATCTCAGTGTATGTTCTACGTCTACGCGGAGGTGTGGGAGACCGAGTGAGCTAGCGACTTTCGCTGTATCTTATTTCACAGTTATGCTGTTGCTTTAATCGGTCAGGGGGTAGGTGGTAGGGGATGTGTAACACTGATGATACATCTGCTCGGTAAAAGAGCCTGTGACTTTGATGAAAGCTGCGGTGACCTATGATCCTTCACCCTTCGGACAGAGTTACTTCAGGTTCATAATGGCCATCCAGAAATTTTCTTGTTTTCATGCCAAACTACTCCCTAGATATTCATCGAAAACAGGATAAACGTACGGACGAACAGGCACAAAGTGCAGACATGGTGTGAGAGTTATGTACACTCCGTAAAAACCATCCACTAAATTTCAAATCTATCTCCAACGGTTAGCAAGATATTTATCAAACAGGTGGACGTACAGATAGATGAACAAAAAGTGCTAACGTGGTGTTAGGCATAAGAGTTGCGTTCTGACCTTAACGTCATACTGTGGATTTCAAATCTCCGACCGAGGAGGTTCAACGAAGTATTAAGTTAGTGTCCAATCCATGATAATACATTCACGGACAATGAAATTTGCGCACCTACAGAAGAAAACATGCTATAACCGGGAAACTTTGCAAATAGTTAGAGTGCGTGCTGGTATGTTAATGATCCACGTTTGGTGAGAATGCGCATGACCGCACATCCTGTGGTCGTGCTACAAGCACGAACCGGGAACCTTATAAACCGGCGTGTAGTCGATGCCTCATGAAAGCGAAAAGCACCAGCCGACGCAAGCAAGAGTACAGAGTAACAAGAATGTTGGGTAGACGCCAGAGAAGTCGATTTGCGCATCTTACGGACTTGAGAGAGGCCTGATCATCGGGCTCAAAACCGCAGGGTGGTCGGCGCGCCGTATAGCCGGCCACATGGATCGTTCTGATCATACCGTTCGACTTCGTTGGAAGCAGTGGACACGTGTGGGCGGCTCCGGACTGACCAGGAGGACCACCGGTAGAGAAGATCGACGGATCGTGCGCCAGGTACGAACGGATCCCACGGGGACCCGGTCTACTATACAGGCAGATGTAGCAGCTCCTGTGTACCCACGAACCATTTCTCAATGCCTCGCAGAAGCCAATCTGCGATTCCACCGCCCCTTACGAGTGCTTCCATTAACACCGGGACATCGGCGGCTTCGTTTGCAGCGATGCCAAGCAAGAGCGACGTGGAACGCCACAGACTGGCGACGTGTGGTATTTAGCGATGAGTGCCGCTTCGTTTTGGAGACAGATGATCATCATGTCCGGGTGTGGAGGTCACCGGGTCAACGGCAGAATCCAGTCCTCTCTATCGAGCACCACACCTCTCGCACAGCAGGCATTATGGTCTGGGGAGCCACTGCCTACGATAGCCGATCAGCTCTAGTAGTGGTAAGTCGATAACTGATGGTCCAGCGGTATGTAGATGAGATCCTACTGCCCCCATTCCTGGCCGGGATCCCGGGTGCGCTAAAGCAGCAGGATAATGCCAGCCCACACACGGCTCGGGTTGCCCAACACGGCCTACGTCATGTCTAGACACTTCCATGGCCTGCCCGCTCCCGGACATATCCCCTATCGAGCATGTGTAGTACCAGTTGAAACGCCGGCTGCCGCTGTGTCGCACTGTCCGGGATTTGGAGCACACCGTTCATCACGTGTGGACCAGTCTGGCGCAGCACATCATCGGGCATCTGTTCGCCTTCGTGCCGGACCGTATTGCAGCATGTATCGCCGCACAAGGAGGTGCAACGCGCTATTGAAGATGACCGGACTGCGTGCCACATATCCCTCTAATTGTCCTGCAGCTCTGTTTTTGCCATCATGTGTATCATTCATCTGTATCGTTACGTCCTTAAAATTTCAGTTCAATCCGATGCTTCCTTCTTGGTGCGCAAATTTCATTGTCAGTGAGTGTATTTCTATATTTCTAGTGTCAGTACTTATCTATACTAGATCGACACACACACACACGTTTCTACGAAACGATATTTTCTGGACAACCCCCCCCCCCTTGTCAAAACCCTGGGTGCGCAACTGACTGGCATAGCCAGCAATAGAATACCTGTACTACTTACTGGGTAGGTTTTTCAGGACCACCCGAAAAACCTGCTGCACAGTATTTTGCGAAAGTAGAAATTTTGAATATAGCAATTACATATAACCAAATAGGGCCCTCTCTCACCTGATCATTTCAAATCTCGGGACCAGGGCACTGTTCTGGTCTACTTCTGCAATTACTTAAATCTAGATTCTCAAGTATTATTCAAATCGGGAGCACCAAGGACAGCTTGCTGAATTGAAATACTGTATTACTTTATTTTTAAACCTTTACCGGCTGGAACGAATTAACACGGGATTAGCAAAATGGGCTGAAATCAGCTCGAACTGATATATTCGCTCTCTAAGAAGTGGGCCGAACGCGGCTGGAATGAGTGAACCTTAGAATCCCAAAGCGTTGATTCCGCTCTGTTATTCAAAGTGGTCATTTCGGTGGGTCACTGACATTAATCCTTTCTTACTAAAAGGGCTATAACAATGGCTAGAACCCAAGAAATGCGGGAGAAGATGTTTGAGTCACTCGTTTCTACTCAGAAGCATGATCTCCGTAGTATGGGGACAAGTCCTTCCCCATCATTCCTTGTGCCATGGAGCAGAGAATTGTGGACTAGAAGGCGCGCTTATCACTACTGACAGGTTTATGGTCGGTACTTCTCAGGTGAGAGGGGTAAAGGATTTGTTTTACCGAAGCTTTGGGAAAACCCGTCCGCTATGAGAACATTTGTCTTCGGAGAACATAAAAAAATTTGGAGCATTAATTGGTTCTCATAGATAGGACGCTTAAAGGGCTAAGACAGACCTTGAGTCTTTGACCAGACATTTAAGAGTAATTTAGAGAGGCGCAACTACGCTTTTCAGCGCCCGGGTGAGCCACAAAATATTGCACCCCCATTTGCCATATATATATATATATATATATATATATATATATATACATATATATACATACATATACACACTGACGGAAAAAAAATCCCAACACCACGAAAAAATAGTTGTAGAGGAATGAAATGGCGGCAATACATTTGTATAGGTAACATATTTAATCGATTAAGGTTTCAAGATCACAGTTTAATGTAAGCGCGAGAAGAGCCATTTTAAATGTGAAATGCTGGTACATTAATAACCGGTGTAACCGCCAGAATGTTGAATGCAAGCACGCAAACGTTCATGCATTGTGTCCTACAGGTGCTGGATGTCAGTTTGTGGGATGGAGTTCCATGCCTGTTTCACTTGGTCGGTCAATACAGGGACGATTAATGCTGGTTGGGGGTGACGCTGGAGTTGTCCAATGATGTCCTATACGTGCTCGATTGGTGAAGGATCTGGTGATTTAGCACGCCACGGCAACATGTCGACACTCTCTAGAGCATGTTGGGTTACAACAGCGGTATGCGGGCAAGCGTTATTTTGTTGGAAAACAACCCCTGGAATGCTGTTCATGAATGGCAGCACAACAGGTTGAATCACCAGACCGACGTACAACTGTGCCGTCAGGGTGCGTGGGATAACCACGAGAGTGCTCCTGCTATCATAGGAAACTGCTCCCCGGACCATAACTCCAGGTGCAGGTCCAGTGTGTCTCGGCCGCAGACAGGTTGGTTGCAGGCGCTCACCTGGCCTCCTTCTAACCAACACACGGCCATCACTGACACCCAGGCAGAACCGGATTTCATCAGAAAACACAACAGATCTCCACTCCGTCCTCCAATGAGCTCTAGCTTGACACCACTGACGTCGCAAACGGTAGTGGTTTGGAGTAAGTGAAATGCACGCTACAGGGCGTCTGGCTCGGAGCTGTCCTTCAAGTAACCGATTTGTAACAGTTCGTTGTGTCACTGTGGTGGCAACTTCAGCTCGAATTGCTGCCGCAGACGCGGTACGATGCACCACGACCATACGCTGTACACGGCGGTCTTCCCTCTCAGTAGTGCCACGTGGCCGGTCGGAACCCGGTCTTCTTGAGGCAGTACCTTCCCTTGACCACCGCTGCCAACAATCATGCACAGTGGCTACATTCCTGCCAAGTCGTTCTGCAATATTGCGGAAAGAAAATCCACCTTCTCGTAGTCCTATTACACGACCTCGTTGAAACTCCGTGAGCTGTTGATAATGGCTTCTTCGTCTTCTTAAAGGCATTCTTAACTAACATCAACACCCTACGTCGAATCTCAACAATAACTAACGCTCACGAACGTTACAGCGCGTATTTACAGCAAACCTGCTTTGTATGTTCCGATGGGCGCTACTAGCGCCACACGTATGCGCCGAGCACGAAATTTGCATAGACGTCATCTTACAGATGTACTCTCACCGCCTACCAACTGTCGTTTATCTAACACAACCCCTTCTTGGTGTTGGGATTTTTATTTCCGTCAGTGTATGTACACAGTCAAGTCACATTATGGCGACCACCTACTTTTGACGTCAACAGCGCGTAGCCAATGAAAGAAGGCACGTGTCGTGAGCTGGCTTAGAGGGCATATAAGGTGTGCTGTAGGGAATCTGAAAACATATCACTCGTTGCTGTCATGGATAAAAGGAGCGTTTTTAGATTTGCAAAAAGGGATGATCATCGGCTTTCGGGCCAAGGGTGGCAATATTTCTGAAACAGTGCAGTTTGTGAACTGTTCGCGTGCTGCTGTGGTTAAAGTGCATCGTGATTGGAGAAATTGCACCATTGCGAATAAGCGACGTGAAAATTGCGGAGCACCACGTGCCATTGATGTGAGAGGTGAACGTCGGTTGGCTTCGAAGGTGAGTGAGGGCTGATTGACACGCTACAGTGCAGCAACTCACTGGCCGAATGAACCAGGGGGCTACTGGAAGTGTGTCTACAACGACAGTTCAGCGAACCCTGCTGCGTATGGGGCTCCGATGCAGACGGATGGTCACTGCACCTGTGCTAACGAAGGTGCATCGGCAGAAAAGGCTTACATTTGCACGTCAGTATCGGAATTGAACCTCCGCTGATTGGCAAAGTATTGCCTTCTCCGATGGGTCATGTTTTCTACTTCATCGAATGGATGGACGTTGGCGTATAAGGCGGGAAACGTCGGAGAACAAAAAAAGTCTTCAACCACTGCTGGAAGAACACAAGCTGGTGGAAACAACGTTATGGTCTGGGGTATGATTTTTTTTTTTTTTTTTATTGGAGGTTTAACGACCACCGTGAGCAACTCAATGGGCTATAAGCAGTCGCCCGTCCCTAATTTAGGGTCACTGATTCCAGGGAAGGGAGAGAGCCAGTGCCGTAAGACAAACACAACATCCATGCCTGACCGGGATTCGAACCCGGACCCCTTACGGACGAATGATCAGAGGCCAGCGCCTTAGACCACTGCGCCACCGGGGCGGCGGGTATGATTTCGTGGCATTCTCTGGGTCCACTCATACCTGTGGAAGGCACTATGGACCGAATTCGTTATGAATCCATCCTTGCAGACCACGCACACTCATACATCTTGATTGTCTTCCCTGGGGCGGATGGGATCTTCCAACACGAAAATGCGACGTGTCACACAGCTACAAAAGGTCAGAGAGTTGTTGGAAGCGCATGATGAATACTTCAAAGTACTTCCCTGGCCCCCTAATTCTCCAGACTTAAACCCGAAACGAGCATTTGTGGGACCACCTCGATCGTGTTGTTCTCGTTATGGATCCTCCACCACGTACCCTCCCAGCAGCTGTCAAATGCACTGCAGTTAGCATGGCTCCACATATCTGTGAACACCTTCCAGCACCTTATTGAGTCACTCCCAGCCCGTCTATCTGCTGTCCGCGCTGCACACGGCGGCTGCTCTGGATATTAGCTGGTGATCACAATAATGTGACTCGACCGTGTGTGTGTGTTTGTGTGTGTATATATATTGTATGAAATTAATAAAGCTAATGTCTGGCGAGGAAATAAAAGCATGACTTTTAGCACCATCTGGAGAACTTCAAATTACAGTTGTTTTAACGACTTAGGGTATCCGCTGGTAAAATAGCACTCCTGCAACATTGCAAGTATTATTCACTACGTTTTGTTTACTGCACGAAGAAACGAACCTTCTCTTCTTCACGAAAATATTGCATAAGGGAATTAAGTTTAGCGGACAAACTTCAGCGAGTCTTATTAGAAACACATAAAAAGAAAAATATATATAACAGCAACTGGTTGCACTGCTCCGTGGAACTCAAGCGGTGCTCATTTTGGGTAGCACACCTTGAGAGCTGTTACATTTGAAACCACAGGGAAATAAGAACGTGACCTGCAGTGCCGTATGGGGAGTGCTTGCATCACAGCTGCTTTAAGTTCGTCGTCGATGCGCACGCAAAACAGCACACCCCAGGATTCTAGCGCGAACGCGATATGCTTACTGAACGAATATTTTGTTCTTAAGGTGGATTTCTAGTGATTTTGCTTTTTTTTTTTTTTATTGTAGCTTTAACCGACCACCGTGAGCAACTCAATGGGCTATAAGCAGTCGCCCGTCCCTAATTTAGGGTCACTGATTCCAGGGAACGGAGAGAGCCAGTGCCGTAAGACAAACACAACATCCATGCCTCACCGGGATTCGAACCCGGACCCCTTTCGGACGAATGATCAGAGGCCATCGCTTAGACCACTGCGCCACCGGGGCGGCTGTGATGTGATTTTGCTTCCTATACTTCCAATGGGCAAACTTCTGTACACATTTTCTTCACAATTAATGCGTTCTCAAACAATGAAAATTTTAACATCGATTGAAAGAACTTCATATTATAACTTGTAATACTTAATATTTTCTAAAACATAACCATAATTAAGCAATCCAACATTTGTCTACTGACGTCATCAATGTACAGGTCGCGTTTTTTTTCTGGTCTCAACACCACCAAAGGAAAAGTTATTGATTTTTAATATAATTATGGTTATGTTTCAGAAAATATTAAGTATTACAAGTTATAATATGAAGTTATTTTAATCGATGTTCAAATTTTCATCCTTGGGAACGCATTAATTGTGAAGAAAATGTATACAGAAGTTTGCCCATTGGAAGTATAGGAAGCGAAATCACTAGACGTCCGTCCACCTTAATGAAAACATTATGCAGGGAAATTAATTTTAATCACCACTCGAAGCCTTAGGACAAACACTGGCGAGTTTCATTAGAAATAAATCCGAAAAAATATAATCGATAATATAGGTTAAATTGTGACTGTGTGAGTGTGCACCGCACACCTAGCACACCCCGAATATTTGCTCCTGCTAGTTACGTCTCTGGTAATATTTATTATTTTGCATAAAATCTGTATTAAGGATATCTCCATTTTATGGTATTAACTTTTCCTCCTTGCAACAAAAAAGGGACTATCTAACGTTTTCAAAATTGCCCAGTGTCCATTCATTGCTTTCAAAACTTCTGAAGCGTAACGTCCTGTCGTGGCAAATTTATACAGGCAATTACATACACAACCAGTTGAGAGAGAAATGAAAGAAACCTGGCGTTTACAGAACGCTGCCCTCGCACGAAACGTTACGGTTGACTGGTTTCTTATATGCGATAAGACACGTTCCGTTACTTTACAGGAGCACTCAATGCAAAACAAGAGAAACATCCTTTTAAGTGTGTCGAAAAAAAAAACGAAGAGTTCGCTTAAATCCGCGACGACCATTGTCTTGCTGTATACTTATGATTAAGAACGAATTTTCTGGTGTAACGAAAATCTACTACAAAAACAAAATTTAATTTTGTTTGCAGCAAAAATGTCACTTCTCAAACCTAGTTGTTTTGAAACTGAAGACTTCCTGCACCGATGACTCCCAAACGCTTTAAGTACCAGGATCCGTTTTATTTCCGAAAAAAATTGACTAGCCCTTGGTTAAATGAGAAGATACATAATGGCCAAAAATACATTGGTTTCCATAAATTAGGGAAAAAGAAAAATACAGGAAGGCTCAGTTCTGATTGAGCAGTCAGCTTGGAACGTAGGACTACGACTTGCAGAGTTGAAATGAGCTAGTCGAGTAGGGTTTCAAAGCGTTTATTTAATTTGTTATGGCTAACCCAGGCCTATGATATGAAAAGCAGTTACATAATTTTTACAAAAAATGCTGGGTTCATTGCGAACACAAAGCAGAGTTCGAGATGGGCCGGGTACGGGTTCGATCGGTGTGTTGGATTTTCGTTTGGCGGCGGCTGCTTTCAGGCGTTTCCGATACTCACTTTTTTCGTTGGGCTGCAGTCTTCTTGGGCTTCTTACATTCATCACCACTTACCCTTGCCTCTCGTTTTGATTTTCTCCGCTTTTGCTAGAGTTCATTCTGCGAATTCCGCGGCATTGTCGAAAATGTTAACCAGTTCACACAAAAACAATTTTTTAAAAATGTTAGTTTAAACCACTGCGATATGTCTTTTATATATTTGAATAGATCTCGTCGAGAGCTTTAAAACGATACCACGCACAGTCGTGTTGCGCTCACGGTTGCCGAGATACACTGAGTCAAACACGGCGGCACACCCAGAAATATTGCATCATCTCCCCCACGCACAGGGAGTGAGGGAAGCGTCGCGCGCACGATGTATTGCGCAGTACGCGAATTGGACTCCATGCTGTTTACGAATATGCTAACACGATTAGTGTGCGGCACGTATGTTTTAACGCTCTAATGATTTCAATTGGGACCTACTTTTCTCACGTGCGGTCGGCCGTAAGTCGCCCCATACTATCCGTGGAGTTAGACGTAGTCCTACGTCAAAACAGAAAAATACATGATGAAAAGCTACGAAATTTAGTGCAAATCTGTATACGTTAGAGAAAGGCCTTAAACACTTCGTAAGAAACACTTCGTCCCGACAAAAATGACCATATACAGAAAAAAGTGAAAATTAAGGTGTCAAAATGAAATAACCAAAGTACCTCAATAGAGAGTGTGGTCACCCCTCACAACGTTATTTCACGATGCTGATGATAGTGTATGAGCTCAGTAGGTAGCATCGCCCATTGTTCGTGAAAGTCTTACAGTATAAGCCCCTCCAGGTTTTATCAAAGGTCTTGCGGAGTGTGTTGAGGGCCGCAGCACGTCTCCCTACAGGATGCCAGACATGCTTGATCGGATTAAGGTCGGGAGATCTGGATGGCTAACCTATAAGGGCAATTATCTTTTCTTGAAGATATTGTCAACAAGTCTCACTCGGTGAGGACGAACGTTATAGTCTTGTAGGAGAAATGTACCTCCTATGGCATCTGCATAAGGGTGCACATAGGGGTCAAGGAAATCATCCTTATAGCGTCGGGCATTCGTGGTTCCTCTTAGAAGCACACAGAGGTCTTCGTGTTCACCTAACGAGATGATACACCAAACCAGCACGCTACAACCAGCATAAGTGTCCTTTTCATGGATTATAGAGAGATGCTAGCGTGTACTTTCTCTCCAGATCAGAGCACGCCTGGAATCGCTCTGCAAAGCAATTCTATACTCATCTGTTACCAGTAAAGCCCTTCATTGGCTTTTAGTCCAATTGACATGAAGTCTTGCCCAATTCAAATGTTCCCCCCTGTGGCAGAGATAAGGCGCACGCAGACTGCTGGTCGTCCCCCTGTAGCCGCAGCAAGGGCAGATCGCAGTTGTGTCAGGGTAGCCGTCCTATTCCTTCACGCAGTTAATCGGAGATCTCGGTCATCCAGGGATGTTGTAGTTCTAGGACGTCCTTCACTGTACCTTAGTTAAGCTGATTGCTTATTTCAAAATTGTTGCTACAGCCTGTGGACCACAGGACTCGCATACAGCCACCTAGCAACTTCCACCTGCCTTTTACTCTTCTAATCCCTCTCCACCTCAGTTCATCTGCTAAAAGATGCCTCTCAGCCATTACAACAAAGCTGCTGTGTAAGCATGTATAATTTCTTTTGTTTGAACATATGTTACATTTTGTTGGTGCCTCCTTGTGCTTGCCTGTTTTAATTGTTGAATCTCTGCCTCAAGCAATATACTCTATTTTATTGTTGTAATGTTCATGAAACGTACTCTGATATTTGGAATACATCTGTTTCACTAAGACGAAACACTGTTTCGTGTATTTTTATGACACTCCATATCAAGGCCAGATTCTTACAACAATGGAATACAGCCAATTAACACAGCGCACGCGTGTACCACTTTGCTTTGTTGTCATTGCAACAAAAAAACGATTTTTCACAGCTGCTGGTGTGATGTCATCTCAACCAAATCATTCTGAAATTACCTCAGAGATGCGTTACGTCACACGATTAAAATCGCTTCAGCAACTCTTTAGAAACAGGAAAATGTTAAGTCAGGAATTTTGGTTCTACTTTGTCGTTCATAAATGACAGAGAATTCTTTATTTAGAATCCTACAGTACGAAATTCAAGTTTAAGATTCCTTTTGCGAACCTAAAATGATTATTTCTGATTGTCAAACCAGTTTTTTTTTCTCATTTAAGTCTAAAAACTGAGAGTTCCAATGCAGTAGGTAACAGTATGCTATTATTACTCCATGCGTATGCTGAAGAAATATGATTTAGGAACTTTCTTTTTCCTTAAACCACGAAATTCTCAGAATATAACTGAATTTCTTCCGCAGAATAGGACCACGTGTTCTTTTATTTATGTCCGTAGAAGAAACGGAAACAAAAGAAAAGATATTGTTTGTGCTTCTGCGCATAAACTACCATAACATTTTAACATTTGCGACTGCACAATTTTAAGTTCACAAACAAAAAGAACATACCTGGTTATTAAAAAAATTACCAACTTATCTTATTTTTCCCCGTCATGGGCTTTCACCTAGTCTCATTCTGCAAACGATGTGACGCACACCTCAGCAACGGCCCCTTTTAACACGGCAGCTCATTTGCATAAACCGATGCCATGGTCACTCATTTGAATACGATTCCGCATTAAATTCCACGCCATATACCCAAGTTTCTTGCATTTCCAACTCTTCTACACAAATAATCGCGGGTTTCCTGTTCTTTTCCCTTAATCTATGGGAACTAGGATATCATGAACGCAGTAATGCTTTTCAGTAAATCCACCCATTATTCATCGTAACAAAAAAAAATATACGTGAATGCACATTAAACAGGAAACATTAAACCGAGCTATCGTTTGTAATGCATGTTTTTTGGAATCCGTTCCGAAAAAAATCTCAAAGCTGATTTTTAGAAAATCTAAAAATTCAGCAAAAAGGGAAGGAAAAAAACTGCGCATAATTTTAAATACGTAGTGAGAATGGGGCTAGTCAGATTGAAAGGAACCGGTTGCTTAAAAGCTCAGCCAGACTTCTACGTAGGCCATTTCAAAAGTTTTGCACACTGCACAGGCGCTGCCTGTAGAATGATGCAATTGATCCAATTGTTGCGCCAGTTGTGAGTCAGACTTTAGTATATAAAGTTGTGTCTACGTTTGCTCGCTAAAAATTCTGAAAACTTCTTCCCAGAAACGGAGGAAGAGGGTGAGTCAGGTCAGATCTTGTGTAACGACCAGCGATCCTACATTAAAATTGAAACTTTGCGAGAAAAATCCCTTACCGAAATTCATGAAGCTTTGTGTGAAGTTTGTGGGGTTAGTGGATCGTTGAGCAGTGTCACGGTGGGCTTCTCGTTTCCGATAAGGTCGGGAAAGCATCGAAGACGACCCAAGAAGTGGCCGGCCATCAGATTCAATGGACGACACTTCTGTGGTTATCGTCAACAGCATTTCGGTAGCAGATCAACGAAAAACATGTGAGCCGTCCCGGTGGCGTAGCGGTCTAATCGCTGGCTTATGACCATTCGTCTGAGAAGGGTCTGGGTTCAACTCCCGTGAGGCATGGATGTTGTGTTTGTCTTACGGCACTGGCTCTCTCCCTTCCCTGGACCCAGTGGCCCGCAATTAGGGATGGGCGACTGCCCATCCCTAATTGAGTTGCTCACGGTGGTCGTTAAAGCTCCAATAAAAAAACACGAAGAAATTGCATATGAAAGAAACATGTCTACATCTTCGGTTTTCACAATCCTAACTGAAATATTACAGAGGAGAAAAAGTGGCTGCCAAATGGGTTCCGCATAATCTGAGCGAAGAGCAGCAAGCAGTTCGCAAAGGGATCGCAGAAGAATTGCTTCAGCGGTACGAGACAAAAACCAAGCAGTTTTTGGACAGAATTGTTGCTATAGACGAAACCTGATAACCAGATTTTGAACCAGAACTGAAATCTCAATCCGCTCAGTGGAAACATCCAGAATCACCTCGACAGGAAAAGTTCCGCCGCCAACAATTGAAGGTTAAGCTGATGATGAATATGACCTAAGACAAGGTTGGAGTGATAGCAACAGATAAGAGTGCCCGAGAGGACCACTGTAACAGCGGAAAACTACAGAAGGTTTCTGCAAAATGTTTTGCGCCCAAAGATTGCCAAAAGCCAGACATGCTCGAAGCTGGTGTCATCATTTTGCACGACAACGGGAGGCTGCATACTGCATGTACAGTAATAAGAGATATTCTGGAAAAGTATAGATGGGAATTGCTTCCCCACGCACCATACAGTCCTGACATGAGTCCATCAGACTATGACTTGTTCCCAAAACTGCAGAAGCCACTCCGCTGGAAACGATTTAGTACGATTGAGGATGTTTCTAATGAGGTGACCCGAGTAATTCAACGCCTTAACAATGGAGATGTCCTGACTGGAATGCAAGACTTGCCCAAACGTTCGGCAGCTACCATAAAGAAACATGGAGATTACTTCGAAGGCCTGTAAAGGTTTGCTGTGAAATAAATTCGTTTTTTAAGAGATAAACTACAGTGTGCAAGACTTTCGAAATGATCCTCGTACAATTGATAAAACATCCACAAATATTTACTTCCACCAGCTGCCCAAAAGTGTGTCTCGAAAGTTACCAAATTATACATAAAATGTTCTCATAGCAGAATATATCAGCAGCAAATAGGATTTTCAAATCGGGCAATTAGAAGAAATATAGAGGAAAACTTGATATAAATTTACGTCCCCTAGCGGAAAAGCTGTGCATTACATGAAGAAAATAGGTTCCAAATGCTATACATAATGAAGAGTATTCCTTCCACAAATAAGGATTTCTCCATGCAAGTTCTAGAACCAATAACTATCACAGCAATATAAATATACGCTGACACCTCATGTCTGAAGAATTCTGAATATAAGCAGAAAATATTTACAAAAGTACTCTTAATAGCAAAAGCTATGCTAAGGAAAAAGGTTTTTTTCAAATATGTCTTCTGGAAGCAAAGTTAGCGAGGAAAAAGTTTTCATATTTACGGCGCTTAGCGGGAAAACTGCGCCTTATTTAAAGAGTATAATGTTCCTAATCCTTACCGTAAAAAGAGCAGCATACAGTACATAAAGAAATTTTTCAATACGGCTTTTAAAAGCGGAGATACAGTTGCAAACAGCAATACATACTAACACCATCTAGCGACTGAACTGTGAACTAAAATAAAAAAACCACACGAGTACATCCAAAATGTTCCGCAAGCCCACTAGAATCTTGTATTATTTTGCGCAGGAAAAACGCATAAAATGCTTTGATAATTAGTGGCATCTGACTGACAAAGGATTTTTCAATCCGGTGTTAAATGCAAAGATACTGCTGCAAATATGCTGTAAACGGAAACGTGAACTCATGCCCTGTAGTAACAAATTTGTGCGTTATGAAAAACTTGAAATTATAACATTCTGCACTAGAAGCGCTGTTCGACAAAAAAAAAGTTTCTGAAATCGGCCTGAACAGAGATATCGAGAAAAACAAGATTTACATCTACGCCCCCTAGAGGGAAAACTCTACTTTAAGTAGAAAATACGCCAAAAAGATTTCCTGTGGTGAGCGGTATGTGACCGCAAAGAAAAATTTTAGTCGTGTTTTCAGAAGCACAGATACTGCTGCAAGTATGTAGGAAAGAGAAATATACATTTACGCCCCCTAGAGGTACAACAGTTCTTTACCGTAAATTAGTAATTATATGCACAGCATTTCCCACCCGAAAATCTGTCCGACGCCAAAATGATTTTTCAAATCGTGCTCTTACAAGCAGAGATGTCGAGGAAATCGCAATTGACCTTTACGCCCATTTAGCAGAAAAACTGTGCGTCCCTTGAAAGTGAAACTCTACCCAGAATAGTCTTCGTTATAAATGGTATCGAAAGAAAGAAATGTTTTTAGTCGAATATTCAGAAGCAATGATACGAAAACACACACACACACACACACACTTTGAATTCGATAGTATCTGCATTTACGCCCTCTAGCAGATACGTATCCATGATTTCTGTCTGGGGAGGGGTCCTTTCATATATAATGTGCATTATAACTATAGCTTAAAAATACACATTCATTGTTGCAGTCCAAATCTGAATAACATATGACGTGAAAACACAAATTTGTCCGTAACGGAGATTGAATCAGTGCCCCCTCACTCCGGTGTAAGTTGCTCTCCCAACTAAGCTACACGGACGGAATGTATCGCTGCAGATTTGTAGTCTTGACACGTGCTTTACCTCCGTAGTACGTCACAATGAACCAAAAGCAATACATAAATATTATTTAAATATTAATTGAGAGTTTGATATCCTCACAAAGTGCTTTCTACAAATCCTAAAATTACTCCCGATTTGTAGAATTCAATTCATTTATTTTTCTGAGCTAAAAAACCAGTGTTACAAAAATATCAATTGAAACAATGCACAGCAAGGAAGCAGGGGAAAAGGCCAGCCAGGCCTGACAGGGTCCCATGCGCCCTAGGCTAGTTTTACACTGAGGTCAGTAGTTGTAGTTACAAACAAAGCAGTGTTTCATAGTGAAAAAAAAAAAAAAGTACTGATATATGGGAGATAATAAACATTACAGATAAAACCATTGAAAAGGCTATTTACATCGCGATATACAAGTCATAGTATTAGACATAGTTCCCCTCCACTGCAATCATTAATTTGAGGAGCTGCGATTCATTATGAAGTTTTTTTTTTTTTTTTTTTTTTTTAAAGGTAAAAATTATTTAAAGAAGTCAGTTCCGTCGGTAATGAGTTCCAGTAGTGTGGGCCAATGCAATTTATACTTTGCTTCATGGTCTCAGTGTTCGGATGAATAGGCCGAATATGTGATTTAGTGCGTGACACTGTATTATGGGAATATATATTATGTGAATATGTGACACTGTATTTTGTCAGTGTGCAAATTATTCTTAATGCGTTTGAACATAATTTTCCCGATATTGAAGTAATATGGTTGGTTAATCGTAAGAATGTTGTATTTGTTTGGGAAAACTGTTGTGTTATTATATAGTGTTAGTTTTGCATTTCTATCAAATTTTAGATCAATTAATCTTATATACTTGTTTTGAAGAATTTGGAATTATGTCCAGTCGTCTGTCCCCACGATAAAATAGCATAATTAATATTAGTCTGAAACATGGCATAGTATAAATGAATCAGTGTTTTATAGGTAAGGTTTGTGAATACCGAGCTGATAACTCCAATGTTTTTAGAGAGTTTAAGAAGAAGAGAGTCCACATGTTGGATCCATCTAAGGTCAATATGTAAGGTAATCCCCAAATAAAGGGGTTAACCTCTTCTATATTTGTACCATTAATAGATAATGTGATAGAAGGGGGTTGTGAAATATTTGTTTTGAGAAAATTAAAGATTTTGTTTTGGTAGTATTTATTATTAATTTATTGGAATTTAGCCAATCTGAGATGTTAGAGTATTAATATTCAAATTAGTGTCAGTCGTTAAATTAAATGAGGTGAGGTGAGGATGGTTATGTCGTCTGCATAAAGAAGAATATCAATATCACTTATTGAAGTAAAGACATCGTTAATGTATATACTGAAAAGTACAGGTCCCAAAATTGAACCCTGTGGAACACCAGTTGGTATGAATTGAAGAAAGGATTGATATTGGTTAATTTGTATATATTGTTGCCTACCTGATAAATAACTTTTAAAAAGAGAATGTTCATTGTTCGTTATTCCTATAGTGTGTAATTTGTGTAGTAAGATACTATGATTTATGGTATCAAAAGCTTTGGATAGGTCTAAAAATAAAGCGATTGTATATAAGTTGAGTTCAAAATTATGTTGGACTGTTTGTTGTAGATATAATAAGGCCGATTCTGTTGACTTTCCAGATTGAAAACCATGTTGATTTGGATGGATAATATTTAGATTATGAATGTACGAGATTAATCTATTGTAAATCAATCTCTCCAAGATTTTAGCAAAAATTGATAAATTGGCTTAGGGCGGTAGTTGTTTGCATCGTTTATTGATCCATATTTGTATTTATGGATTATTTTTGTGATTTTAAGTAGATCAGGAAATTCACCAGATTGGAATATATCATTAAATATAAACAATAGAGGATCAAGAATGAGACATTTGTTATAATGAATGGTTGAAGATCATCATATCCAGGGCCAGACCTGGAATTTATGTGGTTAATTTCTTCTAATAGTTCCGTTTCGGTAATTTCAGTAAGATAAAAATTATTAGACCTGTGTGTGCTCCCTAGGTTGTTAGTGAATAGAATTTTTGGGGTAATTAAATTATTTTTAGTGTTTGTGGAAATAAGGTAAAATGTTCATTTAATGCATTTGTAATATCTTGTTAGTCTGTAAGCTAAAAGTTATTAGAATCTGTTAAGTACTGAGGAACCGTTAGATCCGTATTTTTACCTATTAACAAGTTTAAATGTTTCCATGTTAGTTTTGGAGAGTTATGTGAAAATATGCCGAGATACTAGTACGCTTAGTGTACCGAATACCACTTAAGTTTATTACGAAAATGTTTAAAATTTTGGAAGTCCTGTGGTAGTTCACTTTTTATAAATTTCGAAAAGAGGTTTTTTTTTTGTTTATTCTTTTTAAATAGAGCGTTGGTAATCCATGGCTTACAAAAAACATTTTTCAGTTTATTTTGTTTTAGAATTTTTAGAAAAGATTGATTATAAAGTTGTGTAATAGTTGTGATGAACGACTCGTAATTTTTGTTTGTAGGGCCATGAACCAAAATAGTGCTTCAGGTAATGTTAGCTAATTGAATTTTAAAAAACTTTCCATATTTGTATTATTAATTTGTCTAGAAATGTAGTCTTCAGGTGTAGAAGTTTGTTGTTTAAGAGGGTGATTTGTAAATATAGGGAGGCGATCACTAAAATCATACTCTAAGGCCCCTGAAATAGTAGTTTTAATTAATACATTTGTGATAGAGAGGTAAATCAATGTCTGTGAGGTAGTGGTTATACGAGTTGGGACTGAAATCATGCTTTTGTGTCCAGACGCATTCAGTGATTGTAAAAGTTGAAAAGAGTGATTGGTATTTTGTAATAAGTCGACTTCATATCCCCAAGTTGAAAGAGATTGAAAATGCGATTTTCAAAAAGAAAATCAAGCTATTTATCCCCAAGTTGAAAGAAAGCGATTGAAAATGCCATTTTCACTGTGTTTTAACGGAAGCCTTGGACCACGTTCTGCCCAACTTCATCTTTCGACTGCTCCATGTTATTAAGAACAATGGACGACGACACGCTTAACATGTTGTAACCTAATTTCTCAACAGTGATGAACATATCTCTGTTTCTATTATGACACATACTCTAACTTTCATTTTTAGTTTCTTTCTGTTTGTAAATTTGAGTTGATTATCTTTAAGCTCTTTTTCTACCTTGACGTTATATTTTCTCACTCGCTGAATGGTTTTGGCAACAGTTTTGAGGTCAGAGTGCGTGGACGTGTTGACATATATATATATATATATATATATATATATATACTAGGGGTGTTCAAATGAAAAGGTACGAAACGTCATAAGAACGTAACCGTTAACATATTTGCCTATGCCGCTATGGGAGAACGTAGCGACACATCTAGGGATGCGATTGGAGTCGCCGGCGTGGATCGGAGCATGTGCGGGCGATCGCATGCGCAGGAGAGAGCAGAGGATCTTATAAAGAGCACCGTCTAATTGACTACTTGTTGAATTCCTCCAGCACAGACGAACCATTAACTCCGATGTGTACTGTGAGACACTCCGAAGCCTACGCAGGTCCATCAAGAACAAAAGACCGGGGCTGCTCACGGAGGGTGTGGTTCTGCTCCATGATAACGCGCGTCCACACGTCTCCAGGGTCACACACGCGGAACTGGCCAAGTTCCAGTGGAAGCAGCTTGACCATCCGTCCTACAGCCCGGACATGTCGCCCTGCGATTTCCATGTGTTTGGTCCCCTGAAAAAACATCTGAAAGGGCGCTTCCACTCGGACGACGAACTCAAGGACGCTGTGCAGGACTGGGTCTCGTCACGGCCACAGGAATTCTGGGAACAAGGAATCCTTCGGCTCGTTAATCAATGGGATCGTTGTGCTACGGCCTATGGTGTATACTTTGAATAAAGTCTTCATTTATACCCACAGTGTCGTTTCGTACCTTTTCATTTGAACACCCCTAGTATATATATATATATATATATATATATATATATATATATATGGATGTAAGGTCAGGTGATGCGTAACATCACAGCCTCTCCTTGACAAATGTCAACCCCGCCTTCTCGTGGTACATCCTGTTCCCACTAAAGGGGCTCTGACGACCGCCAATAGCGGTATAACTATACCATCGGGATTAGAGGAAATTCTATCCCACACTCACCAACCCGCTTGGCCAGCGTGGTGAGTTATGGCCAAACCCCTCCAAAATGACTCCACAACTTAAATCTTGGCCCTCAGTCTCCGGCAGCTGGAATGTACCTGGCCAAGGCAGCGGCCAGTGCGACATGAAGGCAGAGGGTGCTAAGAATCCCCGGAGGACCGGACTAGGCTGCCATCTGATGCTGACCTTGGCTACGTACAACGGACGCTCCCTATCTTCTGATTCAAGGCTTCTTGAATTGGAAGAGGAACTACAAAGGATCAAGTGGGACATCGTGGGGCTAAGTGAGGTAAGGAGAAAAGGAGAAGATCTCATCGAACTGAAAAGTGGACATCTCTTCTACTATCGTGGGACAGATACTGGCAGAACTAGTGGTGTTGGATTTATAATAAACAAGAAACTGAAGGATAAAGTTGTAGAAGTTGAAAGTTCCTCTGACAGAGCTGCACGACTTGTTATCCAACTCTCGAAAAGATACCAGGCTCAGATTATTCAAACTTATGCACCCACCACAAGTCATCCTGAAGAAGAAATTGAAGAATTTTATGAGGAAATTTGTCATCTAAATAATAAAGGTAAGCAGCACTTGAAAATAATTATGGGAGATTTCAATGCAAAAATAGGGCAACGGCAACAGAATGAAACTTCAGTAGGTAAATTCGGTCACGGCAACAGAAACCAGCGTGGAAATACTCTCGTTGAGTTTGCAGAGGCAGAAGGGTTTTTCATCTTGAACTCCTTCTTCAAGAAAAAGCCAAACAGGAAATAGACATAGAGACATCCAAATGGGATGACAAGTGAAATTGATTTTATTATGTGTAACAAAAAATTCGTCATAGAAGACTGCAGTGTGCTAAACAAGTTCAACACAGGTAGTGACCATAGATTGGTGAGATGTAAGATGCACCTCAACACCAAACTTGAACGCGGCAAGCTCATAAGACAAACAAAATCTATTGACATAACCAACCTTAAAAAACACCATAATACCTTCAAGTTGGAACTGAGGAACAGGTTCTCTGCTTTAGAAGGCCTAACATCGGAAGAAGTGGACATCTCTGAAGTTAACAGAAAATTAACCAAAGCTCTTATGGAAACAGCAACAAAATTAGCTGGGTCTAAGAACAAGTTGCATGTAAACAAATTATCAGGAAAAACGAAAATGTTGATGCAAAAAAGAAGAGAGATGAGGACAACTAAAGAAGATGTGACTTCCAAAGTGGAATATATAGAGCTATGCAAGACAGTAAGAAAAAGTATCACTGAAGACGTAAGAAAATTCAACTGTGAACTAGTGAGGAAAGCAATTGAAAACAACCAAAGCCTAAAGATAGCAAAGGGACATCTCAGTAAGGGAAGAAAACAGATTATGGCACTGAGAAAAGAAGATGGTTCTGTAACAAGAAATAGAGGCGAAATTTTGACAAGAGTGAAAGATTTCTACTCCAAATTATATGAAAGGGATGATACATGCACTCCAGACATCATGAAAGATACCAGTACCAGAGTTCCTCCAGTCCTTCCAGCAGAAGTTGCACATGCAATCAAGAACATGAAGCGGGGAAAAGCTCCAGGAGAAGATGGAATTACCGTAGACATCATACAAGAAGCAAGTGGAGAAATTGAAACAGTACTCGCCCAAATTTTCACTCGATGCCTTAATGAAGGAAAGATTCCTGAGGATTGGAACACCGCTACAATGATCCTGCTACATAAGAAAGGTGACATTGAGGATCTCGAAAACTACAGACCTATCAGCCTCCTATCAGTAGTTTATAAAATCTTCACTAAAGTTCTTTCACACCGCTTGAAGGTAACACTGGACATGGCTCAACCGAGAGAACAAGCTGGATTCAGGAGTGGCTACAGCACAATAGATCATATCCACGTACTGAGAGAACTAATTGAAATAGCGAGGGAATATGAACTTCCATTGTGCATGGCTTTTATCGATTATGAAAAAGCCTTTGATTCGGTGAAACCATCAGCAGTTACAATGGCTCTGAAAACCTGCGGTATTGAAGATGCATACATTAATATTATTAATAACATCTATGAAAATGCAAGTGCAAAGATTCGGCTGTTTGAAAATACAACACACATAAAAATTGGAAAGGGAGTGAGACAAGGTGACACCATATCTCCGAAGCTCTTTAATGCCACATTGGAGGGTGTTTTTCAGTCGCTGAGCTGGGAAAACAAGGGGATAAAGATTAATGGAGATTATCTAACCCACCTTCGTTTTGCTGATGACGTAGTCATTTTTGCAACTACCCCATCAGAGCTGCAGAGTATGATCCAGAAACTTGCTGACAAGAGTAAAGAAGTGGGATTAAAAATGAACTTTCAGAAGACAAAAGTGATGTTCAATGCTTTTACAAGAAATGAAGATTTATCGATTGATGGAGAAAAGCTGGAGATAACAGACACGTACGTTTATCTTGGACAGCAGATATCAAGTGAGGGTCACATTGATGACGAAATTAATCGGCGTACAAAACTTGCCTGGAGAGCTTTTGGAAGAAACAGCATAATTTTCAAGAGCAATATGCCATTATGTCTTAAAAGAAAAGTGTTTGATCAATGCATCCTTCCAGTGCTTACGTATGGTGCAGAGACGTGGACCTTAACTAAAAGAGATATACAAAGACTGCAGACAACTCAAAGAGGCATGGAGAGGTGCATGCTTCGTGTAACCAGGAGAGATAAGAAGAGGAACTCGTGGATCCGAAAAATGACAAGAGTGGAAGACATCATGATCAGAGTTAAATCCCTGAAATGGCAATGGGCTGGACATACTGCCAGAAGGACAGATCATCGATGGACAGCCGAAATTTTAGATTGGATTCCAAGGGACAGGAAGAGACCCAGAAGAAGACCACATGGGAGATGGGTGGATGAAATTCGAAAGTATGCAGGGGTGACATGGAGGAGACTGGCACAAGACAGACCGTTGTGGAGGAAACTTGGGGAGACCTTCGTCCAGCAGTGGATTGATAATGGTTGGCAATGATGATGATGATGATGATATATATATATATATATATAGTGTTGAAGCAAGCAGCGAAAAAATGTAGTGGTGCGGTTTGCGTAGTCGTGATACATGAGATGTAGAGTACTGCCGGAAATTGTTGTTGGATGTAAACAAGTCGAATCTAAGTTGATAAAAGTTCAGTTTTGTAACTGATGTGGATGTGATCGTCTTTGATTAATTGGAAGTGTCGTATAGCATGTTTATGTTTTTCCTGGAACAACAAATAAAAACCATTTATGTGAGTAATTGAAGTCTTCTCTGTTCTGGCCGTTGAGTCGTCTAATTTAGCTCAGTGTATACAGTTTGTAAAAAGATTTTTGTGTGCTAACTATCTGGTGCTTAAAACTTCGAAGTTGCAGTGCTACGAGTTCAACTGACTGATAGTACTACTATAGATAATGTTTTAAGTAATGAAGTAGAGACAAACGAAAAACATTATACTATTCACAATCGTGTATTCTACAAGGGATTGCAATAACATGATAAATAAAAAATCATCCTGTATGAAATACGTGAAAATACAGTTGGATTCGTGTGATTGACGGCACCATAAACCTAATTTCTAGATCATGGCTCTCATTTTAATTTGAAGAGATTTACGGTTTTTACTGAATCCATGCGGTAACTGACATCAGGTAACAAAAGACATCGATGCAATCTGGAAATTCAAAATTGGACTGACGTGAACGATTCTAACTTCATCTTGCAAAATTGAAAAGTGAATAAGACGCTCCCTCAAAAATGGCAGCTTATTTATACTTACAAAAATAGTTGAAGATTACCTCCGATTTAATAGCAAAAAAAAAATCTCGAATTTAAAATAAGGATATCAGAAGCGTAATTGGGTATTCCTGCTACCGGCACAAACCAGAAAATATTGACTCTGAGCGAGAAAAGATTGTTGGGATGAGAGAAGCTGGATTTCTTTACCGCGAAATTGCCACTCTTAAGGGACGAAACTTCAGTAGAGTGATGAGAACGTGACGTCAGTGGGTATATGAGGCTCGAACGCATCCGAGAGATGGACCGCAAAACGCACGAGATGAAAAACATCTCTACAGCATGGCAGTGACCGATCGCACAGCGATATCACGGTGTTAGCATAGCAGTGGAGCACTATCACAGCCCAGGCTTAGTCCTCCAGCACAGTTTGACGTAGTCTGCTTAACAGAGGACTGGTCGCTAGCAGACAACTGCTGCGCATTCCTTTGACCCTCAACCACAGACGCCTCAGGTTACAACGGGGTCTTGAACTCAGATGTTGGCGTGCTGCTTGGCAACAGGTCGTGTTTTCTAACGATTCACGATTCAACTTGATGCACCATGATGGTCGCATACGTGCTCGAAGACATCGTGGTGAACAGGACTTTGCAGCGTTATGCCGACCCAACGTCAAGCGTCATCATGGTTTGAGGTGTCACTGGGTTCAATTCGCGTTCTCGCCTGATACAAATTGAGGGGACCTTCAACAACCAGCGATAACTCAGGGATGTTTTAGTAGAAGAGGTGATACTCTTCCTTTAGAGTTGTCCTGGCCCTATATTCCAGCAGGGCAATACTCTGCCACATGTGGCTCAGAATGTCCAAGATCTCTTCCATTCAGGGCAGATGCCGCTTTTTTCCTGGCCTGAACGTTCACAGAGTACGTTTCCAATCGAACATGTCTGGAGCATCGTAGCTAAGTGATTGGCTCGTCAAGCGCCTCCGCCAGACACCACAAATGAACTGCAGTCTCGCAAAGAAACAGCCAGGTCGGCTATTCCCCACAGCGATATCAAAAACTCTTCCATTCAAACCCACGCCGTGTAAATGCTGTTGTTGCTTCACACGATAATGAGTTTTGAAGCGAAAAATCTTGTACAGCTGTATAAATGTAATCAGTTCTCCTATAACATGAGAAATTTGTGATATTCATTTCATTTGAATAGCGCCATTCTTTCTTGATCTTGCAGTTTTCACAAACAGCAGTGTACTTTTAATGACAGCTTTCACACGTGTAACGACCCCTCTACATGGGCTTGTCAAAGAGTGTCACTACTAATTCCAATACATTTTGATCACAGTGTTGCTTATTTTCATAAACTCATCAAAAATTTTAGAAATGTGAACTGAAGTCCTATTGTCCAGGGACGTCGCTAGACTTCAAGATCAGGATGGGCGACGGGTGGGAGAGGATTATTTTTTGCTGGGACAAGTTTGATAGCATCTTTATTTACAAAACACTGAAAGAAAGAATTTGTTTTGCTTTTTCTACTGCAAATGTACTCGCACCACCCTTTCCTTCCTGAAATATTTTTAATTTTATTATTAATTTCCCTCCTGGAATATTTTTAATATACTCATTAATTTTGCAACTGTCTTGAAGTTTTTTGCACTTTTTGGAATACAAAAGAATCTAAAGTTTGGAGTCATTTTTGCTAATGTTCCGTCCATCCATTTTTAATAAAATTAGTAAAACCTAAAGAGTTAGATACCCGTATGATAAACATGACACACTGCCACTAGCACCAGTAAAACGCCCTGATGAAAAGAAAATTTCATGCCTAGGAGAAAGATCTTGAAGCAAATCTTTCTGTGGATTAGGTGTGAGGGGAAATGTTCAAGTTAGTATGATCCCAACACGCAGACAATACCTCCCCTACTTAACCCATTTCCTTCAGGCCAGCAATCTTGTCTTGCATTTATCTCTTCCAAAGTAGACGTTAGCTACGACCTGCTCACTCATTACCCTAGGGCAGGCTCAAGAACGCTGGTATAGCTTTAGTCTCCACTTTCCGTATTGGAATACCCTACTTAGTAGCGCAAACAAACAGCAGATCAATTACTAATGACCTCAGTGAATTCCTGTTCACCCTCTTCATTCGCCTTTCGTCATATTAACTTGAAAAAATGCGTAAATTGAGGATTTGGAGAAGTGGAGAACAATTTAATTTCCATGGCCCTACGGATGCTATGTTGATAACATTTCTACGGAGAAGAAAAAACGCACTTTCTGGGGGCAAATAGGTACGGCTACACGATGAAAAACACGGGAGTAATTATTTCTTGAAAAATTCCAAATTATATTTTAAAGTTAAAAAAATGAAAATATGTCACATCTTGAACTGAGTGGGCAAGATAACTTACAGGGTGGGCTAGAGCCCACCCTCGTACCCTTGGCGAAGTCATTGCTCTTGTCAATGCCTGGATTTGCAGAAGAGAAGATCCCCATTCTTACTTCCATTGCATTAACTCCTAATAAATGCTAAAATACTGAAAGACTTGGAAGGTATGCAAGTTCATCCAGTGGAACAGCATAGATACTACGAGGAGCGTAATGTAAGTCATATGCATCATCTTATTACGAACGAATTCTCGGCAATAGCAATATGCGCGGCATATAGGATAATTAGGTTCTATCGTCTACACACCATGTGCACTACAGTAGACAATTCGTTTGTCTTTGCCACATGCTCACATTTCAGTAAGGAACAATAGATGACAAAGACATCGCTCCGTCGACGTGCAGTCATAGAATTCTTTGTTAAGGAGAAAATCTCAGCAGCTGGCATTCACGCATGGCTTCAACGTACATAATGAGACTTCTGCGTGGGCACTAGCAGTTCCAAAAGGCGGGTGAAGCATTTTAAAGACGGAAACACAGACATCGCCATCAGATGCGAGGTCGTCGCCCGCGAACCACCGTTACAGAGATTAACAAGGGAAAAATCGACTAGCTCATCAGAGAGAATCGGGGAGTGATGGTTAGAGAAATGGCAGCACGATCGCGAATAGGGCAGAGTGCGGTCCAGGAAATGATGGAAAAATTGGGGATACGGGAAAATTTGTGCCTGCATGGATTCTATGCTTGGTGGAGCAAAAGGATAATGAAAAAAATATCAGCTCATAATTGCTTTAACGGCATGCTGACAAAGGCGATTACTTTTTTCTCAGCATCGTGATGGGTTATGATAGCAGAATTCATCATTCTGATTCGGAAACAGCATGCAATGGGATCACTCTTCATCGCTCAACAAAAAAACACCTACACTGTAAAAAAATTCTGAAATTCACGAACCACTTTTCGCGATTCATTTCGTGAATTAACGAAGCATATAACCTTTTCCGTGAAACGACAGAAAGAGACCTGAATTTCACGGATTTTTCATACGCCAGAAATATTCTGAATTTTCAGAAACCTTTCCGTAATTCCTTTCCGATATTAACGGAAAAACTCTGTTCTCACATTTCCGTATCCATATGACGAAAATTTTCCGGTAATTGCAGCGGTAATACTTGAGGTTTGATTAACTGTTAAATTTCAGTCGTCTGTCGAAGGATTTGATTTCAAAGTTCTATCAGATATTGAGGATAGCATATTGCATGAAATATTGGTTACCGTAGCACCTGATATTTCTATCTCGCGTCCCATTTTGTGTGCCAGCTATTGTATATTTTGTTACCGTAAGACACCAGGTACTTAAATTATTGTTCAGACGATTGTACGATGCCTATGTACCAGTCTGTGGACCCCTTGAGAAAAAAGCTCTTATACTGAAGTGCCAAAAGTCATGGGATAGCAGTATGCAAATTTTCAACTAGCGCTGCCGTCGTATAAAGTCTTCGACGCACGCCACGATTTTTATCAGTCGCGAGGTGTAATCTTGTGAGTAAGGTTGAACAACCGCCAGTAGGATTAGAGCAAGCCGACGTGAATTACCGGAGTTTGAACGAGGCATGGTAGTGGAAGTCAGACGGATGGGACATTCAGTTTCCGAAGTTGTGCGAACATTCAACATTCCTCGATCCACGATGTCACGTGTGTACCGAGAATACCTCATGGAAGGCATTACCACCCACCGTGGACAACGTAGTGGCAGACCACGGGTGCTGAATGACCGTGACCAGCGGCGTCTGACCAGGATTGTCCATGCTAACAGACAAGCAACACTGGCTCAAATAACACCCACATTCAATGCAGGAGGTACCAGAGACATATCCATCAGATCGGTGCAGCGTAATTTGGCGTCCATTAGGTATGGAAGCAGAAGACCCACCAGAGTGTCTTTGTTAACATCACGACAACAGGACACAGCGACCGGGGCTCGCGAATTGAATCCTGGAAGACTGGCAACATGTGGCGTGGTGCAATGAGTCACGCTAATAGTTGTTACGATCTGATGTAGGGTTCGGGTGTGGGGGCAGACTCCATGAGGCCATGGACCCAAGCCGTCAACAAGGCATTGTGCAAGCTCGTGGTGGTTCCATACATGTGTAGGGCGACTTTACGTAGCACGGTTTGGGTGCTGTGGTCCTTGTAAACATGTCATTAACCGGTAATCGCTTTGATGCTCTACTAGGTGGCCATTTGCAGCCCTTCATGGACTTCTTGTACCCCAACAACGATGGGACTTTTCAGGAGGTCAAAGCACCATGACATCGGGCCCAGGTTGTCCAAAATTGGTTAGAGAGCATTCTGGACAGTTCGACGGATGGTGTGGCCATCACATTCGCCCAACATGAACACAATAGAGCACCCATGGGACGTGGTGCAAAGGTCTATTCGCATTCAAGATCCTGCACCTACAAATGCCAGGGAACTGTTCAGACAGCATGGCTCAACATCTCTCCAGAAGTCTTCCGGCCACTTGTGGAGTCGATGCCACGTCGAGTTGCTGCACTTTGCCGAGATAGAAGAGGTCTTACATGATACTAGGTACGTATCCCATGACTTTTGACACTTCATTGTATAGCTATCAAAAGTAAATTTTATATTTAGGAGATTTGTGAAATAATACTATAAAACAGTACATTTCACCTTTTCTTAAAGATAATTGAAAGTCACTGTCAGTTTAATAAGATCTCAAGTTCCAAAGCATTCTGTTGCTTCGAAAAATCACGATGAAAGTACTTAATTTGTGATAAGTCCTCTTACAGAAAAAATTAAATTATTACAAACCTATTCAAAAAAATAATAAGCTCAACAGAAAATAAAATGACCAATTCACCGAATTAATGATACAAAAAAAAACTTTCGTCGTCAAAGAACAAGAGTTTTACCTTGAGCGAGATTCTAACTTCGGAATCTTTTAGTGGTTAAGGTGAACGTCTAGTGATTTTGCTTCCTATACTTCCAATGGGCAAACTTCTGTACACATTTTCTGCACAATTAATGCGTTCCCAAGGATGAAAATTTGAACATCGATTAAAATAACTTCAAATTATAACTTGGAATACTTAATATTTTCTAAAACAGAACCATAAGTATATTAAAAATAAATAACTTTTTCCATTGGTGGTGTTGAGACCAAAAAAGGTGGCGCGACCTGTACACTGATGACGTCAGTAGACAAACAAATGTTGGATTGCTTAATTATGGTTATGTTTTAGAAAATATTAAGTACTCCAAGTTATAATATGAAGTTATTTTAATCGATGTTCAACTTTTCATCCTTGGGAATGCATTAATTGTGAAGAAAATGTGTACAGAAGTTTGCCTATTGGAAGTGAACGAAACCAAATTTCTGTTGAACGAACCCAAACGCCATCGGATCGAATCCTACATGTGCGAAAGTGTTATCCGGTGTAAATGCTGAAAAATTCAGGCTCTTCGATTTAGCTAAGTTTCTGTATAAATACGGAAAAACCCTAAACGGACATTACTGGCAATTGTGCTGCACATTTTCAGAAATTTTCTTTCACACTACTTATTTTTTTACAGTAAAAAAACAGTGCTCTCAGCCTGGAATGTCGTGCGAACTGTTATTTTGGGATGCTGAAGGATGCATATGGGCAGAGTTTTTATCATATGGGGAAACCATTGCCTGCAGAAGCTTCGTCGTGCTCTGGGTGGCCAATATACACGGTCGAGTCACATTATTGCGGCCACCAGCTAATATCCAGAGTAACCGCTATGTGCAGCGCGGACAGCAGCTAGACAGGCTGGGAGTGACTCAATAAGGTGCTGGAAGGTGTTCACGGGTATGTGGAGACATGCTGACTGCAGTGCATCTCACAGCTGCTGGAGGGTGTGTGGTGGAGGATTCATAGAGCGAACAACACGATCGAAGTGGTCCCACAGATGCTTAATTGGGTTTAAGTTTGGGGAATTAGGGGCCAGGGAAGAACTTTGAATTCTTCATCGTGCTCTTCCAACCACACTGACATTTCTAGTTGTGTGACAGATCCCATCCGCCCCAGGGAAGACAATCAGCATGCATGGGTGTACGTGGTCTGCAAGGATGGATTCATAACGAATTCGGTCCATAGTGCCTTCCACAGGTATGAGTGGACCCAGAGAATGCCACGGAAACATTCCCCAGACCATAACGCTTCCCCTACCAGCTTGTGTTCTTCCAGCAATGGTTGAAGAGTTTTGTTCTCCGATGTTTCCTGCCTTATATGCCAACGTCCATCCGTTCGATGAAGCAGAAAACGTAACTCATCGGAAAAGGCAATCCTTTTCCAATCAGCGGAGGTCCAATTCCGATACTGCCGTGCAAATGTAAGCCTTTTCTGCCGATGCACCTTCGTTAGCATAGGTTCAGTGACCACCCGTCTGCATAGGAGCCCCATACGCAGCAGGGTTCGCTGAGCCGTCGTTTTAGACACTTCCGGTAGCCCCCTGGTTTATTTGGCCAGTGAGTTGCTCCAATGTACCGTGCCGATCAGCCCTCACGCACCTTCGCAGCCCACGTTCACCTGTCACATCAATGGCACGTGGTGCTCGGCAGTTTCCACGTCGCTTATTCGCAATGCTGCGATTTCTCCAATCACGATACACTTTAACCACAGCAACACGCGAACAGTTCACAAACTGCGCTGTTTCAGAAATACTGCCACCCTTGACCTGAAAGCCGATAATCAACCCTTTTTGCAAATCTTATAATTCGCTCCTTTTATCCATGACAGCAACGAGTGATGTTTTCAGATTGCCTATAACACACCTTATATACCCTCCAAACCAGCTCACAACACGTGCCTTCTTTCATTGGCTACGCGCTGTTGACGTCAAAAGTAGAAGGTGGTCACAAAAATGTGACTCGACTGTGTATCTATGAAAGTATTACATTATCCTTCAAACTGACATCGCACAGCCACACATTGCTGATATCTGCTAGGAGAAGACTGAGAAGTACGGTTGGGAACTTCTCCGCTATCCATCCAACAGTCCGGATCTAGCCCCCCTCGCATTCATAAAGGTTCATATGCGGGGTCAGCACTACGAGATGAATGAGTCAATCCAAGATGCCTTCAGTCTTTGTTTACGAACGGCTGGAACGGAGTTCTACCGCACGGGTGTATCTAAACTTTTACAACGATGGCAAAAATGCGTTGTCAGTGATTAAGATTTTGTAGAGCAATGAAGAAAGGTGTGTAGATTGTACTTTGTATGTGTGTTTTCCTATACAAGTTTATCTTTGTTTATGAAATTAATAATCTCGTGACATTCCGTACGACCTACGTACTATCAAGTTCTTGTTATGCAATGTCCTTAACGTTCTCGGCCATCTCTACGATTCGCATTTTCGAACTTCGATAGTGAAATACAGTTCAGTTACTTACAAGTCTTCTCTGTAAAACTTTATGTGTTGGTTGCTATAAGATTTGTCACTTATCGACTTAAACTACTTGTTCAACCCTTAAGCGTTAATTTGAGTCATTGCTTGAAGAAATTGTAGCTGTAATATGTCAAACTTAGCTACACACTTGAGTAGTTTTAAATCACAAATGGTCCAGAGTCAAAAATACACAAAAATAGATAAATTTTGCACACCAGTGTGATAAGTAAAGAGCGAAGTGGAAAAAGTAAAATAATGCCGTAAATAGCAGCAGCACACAAATACAAATTAACTCCGGACCGTGTCTGGGAATAAGAGCAACAGCACGTGCGCAATAAAGTCGTATAACGTGTGGTTTGCTTGACGTGATAACAAAATGCGTTCATGCAGTCCAATACCATGGTGAATCATAAGTTCGTAGCGTTTCGCGGTATAGATGGAGAAGCTCCGCCGAACAGGTGGGACATGCGCAGTAAGGTGGAATGTGTCCCACGTCTGATTGGGTGACGTGCTCCGCTACTCAGGCAAGTAGGCATGCGCCGGGCCCAACACGTGTGTGCCGCTCATACGAGAAACTTGTTGTTCATGTGCTCCTACGCCATTATAGGAAAAAAAAGGTTGAACGCGACACCTGCCACGTAAAAAAAATTGTAGTCTAGAAGGTGAGGGGACAGTGAATCCTGCAACAGCAAGAAAATGGTTCCAACGCTTCCGGTTCGGAGGCACAAAGCTCGTCGTTGACAAGGTGTAGGGAAACCAGTCACCACCAACACCGAAGCCCTGCATCTAGCTGTTGAACAGCACCTGACGATTAGTAGAGGAGGTCCATGCATCACAAACCACCATCGTTCGTCACCTACACCAGCTCGGTTTTCACTCCAGACGTCCGCAAATGGTTCCCCATGAGTTGAGCCCAAAGCAAGGGGATGAAGGTGTCATTCTGTATCCAGAATTGCTGCAAAATTAACGTGACGACTGGTTTTGGCGGAGAATTGTAACGCATGATGAGATGTGGGTCTTCCTACGTTATCCTGATACCGGAAACTAATGGCTGCTGCCAGGGGATGAGACTCAAGCAGTGGTTCAAAGAGGGCGTTTTGAAGTGAAGACAACGTGTGTTTGGTGGAATTTCGAGGGTCCTGTCCGTTGGGAGTTTGTGCCACATGGTCGAACCTGTATGCTGACCAGTTGCAACACGTCCGGACACCTGCCCGCAATAGGAAAGGAATTAATTCAGAGTTTGTCCATTCTTTGTTACTATCGCAGCCTACACTCTGCTTGAAAGGTACTACAGTGAAACCTCCATTAATGGACACCTTCGAACAACGGTTACCTCCGAGCAACGGCAAGTTTTTGTTGATACCAAACCGCTTCCGTACGATTAACATTATCGATAACTTCCGAACAACTAAATCTCTTAACAGCGGTCAACGGACACCCCAGTTTGCCCAGAAGTATAATAGATCTAGCGGACACACTGTCCATTGGATTTTACGTAGTTCCTTCGGTACTTCAGCAAGAGGAGGAGACAGGGACAAAGGATATTTATTGCTAAAGGCCTAATGAGTTGGATTACGCGTGATACAATGGTATGCTTAAGTGAAAAGAAAGGAGTTAAAAGTTTAGTTCTACATAAGGCGAGCTGCAGCTTTCATGTATGCTTCAGTTGCCCACGGGGTCTGCGGGGGTGGTTGATGGGGCGTGGAAGTTTGCCTGTTATGGACGATGTCTCTTGGTTTGGTTCCTGTGGGCTCTGTTCCTTCTTGACTGCGCGGGCAGCTAACTGTGCAGTTACGCTTTACTATCCAACATTTTTCTTTCCCACTACCCTAATCTCCTAGCTTGCTATTTCTAAGGGTTGTTTAACATCAGACGTCAGGCACTGTCTTCTTAAAATCCTCTACACCGTGAATTATTTATTTTATTATTAAGTTTTATAAAAGCAGCAGTTAGCATTTGGAAAGAGCACCGCAACGTTTTCTTTATTGTGCATAAGCTTCATATATTTATTCTGCATTTGCACAAACGCAATGGCCTGGCAATGTTAGGCCTAACGGCCGAACTCCCGACAACAGTCCGAGCAGTGACCGTTATTCAGAGGTTTTACTACTAGATTTCGATACGTTGCTGCAAAAATATCCTTCCATTCTGTCACAAGAGCAATAATCAAGTTAGTCACGGATGTCGATGTTTCGGCCTGGCTTGCAGTCGGCGTTCCAAATACATGCTAAAAATGTTCCACAGGATTGAGATCGGGTCACTGTGCAGGTCAGTCAAGTTCTTCCCCACACATCTCATCAAACTATTAATATTAATATATGAAATTTTTTAATAAGCGATATGGACCGATTTCCGAATTCTTGCCACCATCATTTTTTACGCTTTCCAACCGTAGGTTGAAGAAGCGTATATGCTCCAGGTTTGTTCGTCTGTCCGTCCGCACGAAAACTCGCGTAAAAATAGTTCGATTTCGATGAAACTTTAGTATGTGGTAGGGGACTACCTGGGGACGAACCCATCGAAAATGAGCGAAATGAATTCAAAGGTCACGACATAGGATCGGGATTCATTCTATTGCTTTTATGCGTAATAACTTGCGTAAAAATGCTTCTATTGCGACAGAACTTTAGTATGTTGTTCCGGAAGTATACTGAACCGGTTCTGTTGAATATCATCGAAATGGGGTCAAAGGTCAAGACACAGGAGCAAGATTTATTCCACAGCCATTATCCTCATAACTTGAGTAGTGATTTCTGGTATGTTGGAAAGCGTATCATAATCAATGCATTGCATGATTTTACTAACTCGTTCTTCCTGTATCCCAGTCCGCTCTTAATTCTGACATCGTACAGTATGACTTCCGTTGTTACCAGCGTTCAATGAAATCGTCGTAATACTTCACAGCGTAAGTGATATAACACCGGAAACTACTTTACGACAAAGAAAATACGTTCTGCGCCAGAAGTACATTGAAATATACACACTGCGCCAATTAAGTAATCAGACTGAATTTTGTTTTAGAAATGGAAAATCAAGAAAACTAACGTGAATATATTTTATTCGAAGTGCATTCCTTCTGCGTTAATACAAGAAATGGCATGATCAGACAACGAAAGGAAGAACCTGCTGAGGTCATCTTTCGGTATGGAGTGAAGAGCTGATGTCACAGTTCTTTTACGTATGTCTTCAATGAAAAACTTTGCCGCCCCGGTGGCGTAGTGGTCTAAGGCGCTGGCCTCTGATCATTCGTCCGTAAGGGGTCCGGGTTCGAATCCCGGTCAGGCATGGATGTTGTGTTTGTCTTACGGCACTGGCTCTCTCCCTTTCCTGGAACCAGTTACCCTAAATTTAGGACGGGTGACTGCTTATAGCCCATTGAGTTGCTCACGGTGGTCGTTAAACCTCCAATCAAAAAAAAAAATGAAAAACTTTTCCATTTAATGGCAGCTTTAATTTAGAAAATAGAAAATCACACGGTGACAAATCTGGAGAATAGGGGGATGGTTGAGTGCACTCGCCTGTTTTCGTGCCAAAAATTGCTCTGTGTGTGGCTGCGTTATCGTGAATTGGCAGGAAGTAGTACTAAAAACGAACCATTGCCCTTGAAACGTTCATACCATCGGAATATTTGTGCACGAGAGGTGAAATTAGACCAATACACATCACGCAACAATTCAACCGTCTCTCATGCACGTTTCTGAATTTCAAACAGGACAGGATATTTGCTGTCGGATCTATGAAAGGAGAGCAATGAAAATGTTCTTCCACCGAATGACGTCATGCACAGCGTAAATTATCTACGTAATTCTCACGAAACGCTGTTGCCACCGCAGAGCTAATAAATAAGTTATCAAAAAACCATAACGTCCCGACCTGAGTGTTTTACCTGGATATATAAAACAAAATATTTCAGATACTCGAATACTTTTTTACCTGGATATTTAAAACTGTATATTTCAGATACTCGAATACTTTTTTACCTGGATATTTAAAACTGTATATTTCAGATACTCGAATACTTTTTTACCTGGATATTTAAAACTGTATATTTCAGATACTCGAATCTTCCAGGAGATTATGTTGAAATGTGGTAAAAAGGCTTTTTCAAATGCATGCATTAATTATCGGGTAACATAAGTGTCTTGGAAACAGATGTTTTGAAAAACCTTATATAACATTTTCATGACGTGTGTTACTCTTCGTGAAAATGGTGGACTGCCAGAATTAAAACCCTAAATCATTGATTCTCGGAAGAATGTCCTAAAGCACTTAGAAAGCAACGGCCACAAGTACCAGTATTTTATATCATGCATTATATACAATTTCACGTGATGCGATGTTACCATAGCAACCGTAGTTTATTGTTCACAATGACAGTGGTCTTTCGCCTATTCTTACATTTTCGACAAATCCACAGCCTCTCTCCGTTGCCATGGAAACTCAAAATCAGATGAACAACCGTACCTTGCTTGTTATGCTTTACTCTAATGATGCTACTTCTCACGATAATATTCTCTCACGGTTTATCTGACGACAGTACGTGTGTTAGGGAAGATATTGCTAAGAATATTTAGAATAACATTTGTTGAGCAACCACAATACAATTCTTGAGCGTTAGTGTGTTCGCCAGTATACACCGATTAGCCATTACATTATGACCACATACCTAATAAGCTGTAGGAGCTCCTTTAGACCGCAAAACAGCGGCCACTCAGCGAGGCATCGATTCGATGAGGTGGCGATAGGTATCCTGGGGTATCTGGTACCATAACGTCAACAGCAGGTCCTCCACTTCCCGTACGTTTTGGAGCGGTGATGATTTAGAGCGAACCCGCTTTTCCAAGTCGAACCACAAATGTTCGATTGGGTTCATGTCAGGTGAATTTGGAGGCCAGGGCATTGACAGAAAGTCACCAGCATTTTCCTCGAACCACTCCTTGACGATTCTAGAAGTGTGGCATGGCACATTATCCTGTTGGTAGTGGCCATCACCAGCAGGCTTAGTCCGGAACGATGTTCAGATACCCGACAGCTGTCGGGGATTGTGCTATTGGGATAATGGGACCTAAGGTATCCCAAGAAAGCATCGCCCACAGCATAACACCGCCGCCGATCTGTTTTCGCCCAACAGTGCATCCAGGTGCCATAGCCTCCGTTGGTAATCGGCGAATCCGCACTCGGTCGTCTACGTGATGCACCAGGAGTCTTGATTCGTCAGACCAGGCCACTTTCTTCCAATCATCCACGGTCCAATCTCGATGATCTTGGGCCCATTTCATGCGATGTTGGCGATGACGTGCAGTGAGCATGGGTACCCGGCTAGGTCTTCGGTTACGCAGGCCCATGCGCAAAAGGCTGCGATGAATTATGTGCTGCGACACATTGCCCTGATCACCACTGTTATAGCTGCGGGTGATTTGTCACACTCTGGCGCTGCGGTCGCTGTGAACAATGCGAGACAGTCTCCGCTCCCTTCTGTCATCAATAAGCTGCGGACAACACACGGCTGGGCGATGGTTAATCGTTTGGCCATCTGTGCGCCACTTTTGATACGTACTCACTACAGCGGTTTCGTTGATTCTCGGTTTCCGAGATCGTAGTTCCGAGGCACCGTGTCATCAGAATTTGTCCTTTATCAAACTCCGACAAATCGGCAGCTTTTCCCATTCTGACTCCGAAAACACTAACCGAAAACTGGTCTCGGGTTGTATATATACTGCTCTGTGAACTTCACCTGTTCCACCGTTTGGTCTCCAGGCGCGCGCATTTCTCAAGACTGGGGGTGGTCATAATGTAATAGCTCATCGGTGTAAATTCCGAAAACAATCGTGCACGGTGTTTTATAAATAATGATTTTTATAACCATGAATTATTGTGATGGAATTGCCCAACGTATGCAGTGGAGTATTTAATTACAGAAAATGCTACCCTTCAGTCTAGCAGAACTTCATGTGGATATTTTCACCGGTTAGTTTCAAGGGATACGGGCTGTTACTAAGCACCAAGAGCAATGGTGTTCATGATAAAATTCCACCAAAATCTGAGAGTTTTTAACGGCATTTTAAAAGTCTTTGCTGAAGAAGTAATGGAGCTCGAAATAAGGAACACGTTAAAATCACCCTTTTTTCCAGACAAATTTCTTTAAAGCTTCATTCTGACCACTTGTAAGCAGCAGCCACAGGTAAAGCAATTGGATCTACAATCGTCAACTTTATATGGATGTAAAAAAATCCTGTCTTCAGAGGTGGATTGGGTCGATGAAACCAGGTCGGAAATTTCAGTCTTGTGGACCACTACAGAAACACATACCCACAGCCTCATAAATTTTCTGAAGAAAAAAATTCTGTTAACTCCTAGATGAAATGAGAACTGTTGAAATATGCATTGTAAAACTGATTCAGTCGAGAAAAAAATTTTGGCAGCAATTTAAGGGTGAAAGAATTTTAAAAATCCACTCATGATTGAATGTAACATCTCAAAAGCTATGCTCAAGTGCCCTACCAGATAATTATATTTGTTTGGTCGCTGATCGTCTACTGCGTAACGATATGCGTACAGTCCGTCCCATTGTAAACGAAAACAGTTGCTTGCAGAAAATAACAGACTTCTAGTGGAACATTATGCATTTTACCAGCAACATAATATACACATGTCAAATGATGTTGACAACATATACTTAACATAATATTCTAGCTTTATGAAATCAAACTATGTAACATCGTCCCAGAGTTATATATGGAAACAAAACAGAAGAATATTTAAATGGCAAACACAATTGGCTTTCCTCCATGCGCAATAAGCTGAAATATGCGTTCTGTCATACTGTATATTAAATTATGCATAATTGTACCGTCAATTTTATACCAGCAGTTCAGGATTTCGGTTTCCAGATCTTTAACGCTTGAAAATTGCCGGTGATTGGCATAAACACTTCCAAACTAAAATTCCCCAAATATTTTCAATTGGGTTGAGATCCGGGCTGCGAGCTGGCCACGGCAGTAATTTGACATTGTTTGATCTCAGCCATGCCATCGTAGAGGTAGCTCTGTGAATGCTCGCGTCTTTTAAAAGTCCCTAGTATGTTACGGCATTTTGACGTCCTGACAAAACGCAGACATTACGTTGCCCATTTAATCCAAAAAAGGCCCATACCATCACGGAACCTCCTCCGTATTGTCGACTGAATATTTGGCGTTTTTCCGTTCTCATATCATGCCAATAATATTTCGCACCGTCTGGGCCATCTAAATAATACTTGGAGCAATTCGTTCTTCCGTGACATATGGTCTTTGGCCCAGTTTAGTCGAGCCTGTGTGTGTTGTGCAGTTAAAGGCGGTTTCTTTAACAGTCTTGCATATTTCACGAGGGGTGTCTACTGCAATACTCCGTGAACCGCACTTTTCGACATTTTCGCGTTTCCATGTTGACTTATATTCCGTACAGACAGATCATCATGCACAGCGAGCTTCCGGATATGTCGTTTCATTCGAGGCGAAACATTACTCTGCCGTCCAGTTAGTTTTTGAGCTGGATATTTTTTGCTACCACTTAAAACGTTATAAACAGAAGACTCGGATAGTTTTAAATTTTTTGAAATCACACTTACATTCATTCCTTGATCGTGCAACTCCCAAACGTGAATTATCTCCTCCGCTGACAGCTCTTTCCCACGTGGCATTGTTAACACTGAATCAGCCTCATCACTCTTACCGACTATTTATCCTGCTCTGACGCCAGGCTAATTTGCACAGCAATGCGTGTTAGTGTTCGCGCGTTTGTGTGAAATTCCATATAATTGTGGGAGAGTTTCAATACACTACATCTTTAAAACATATCCTAAATTATTATTTTTTCATCCGCAAAATAGGTCTGCAAAGAATATGTGGTTTATTTTCACCACTGTGTTAATGGGTTGCGTACATTTTCACTAATCGCACATTTACTCTGTTTTTGCACCTTTCCATATAATTGTGGGACGGACTGTGTTACCTTCCTTGAACAGAAGGCTTTTTTGTCTACCTATTATTTTGACTCATGATCCAGTATCGGAAAAATCGTTCTTTCTTTTAAGATAAATGTGAGTGGGACACGGAATTTCGGAACATCTCTGCCGGGGATCGTTTTGTGCTCTACGTCTGTACGTGGATAAGGGTGTGGGAATGTTGGACTATCGAAATTGTTACTAGTGGCTCTTTTAAGATTACAAAACGAGGGTAGTTTGGCTCCAAGTACAACGATCTATACTACTTAACCGTAGATACTTAAGGTGGATCCACCTAAAATCTTTGCCTTGCATTTCCAATAGGCAAACATCTGTAGCCATTTTCTTCACAATTAATGCATCCCCAATGATGAAAATTTGAGCATAGATAAACAACACTTCATATTATAGCCTAGTATACTTAATATTTTCTAAATCTTAACCATAATTATATTAAAAATTAATAACTTTAACTTTGGTGGTGTCGAGACCAGAAAATAGATGGCGCTACCTGTACATTGATAACGTCAGTTTACAAAAATGTTAGATTGATTAATTATGGTTACATTTTAGAAAATATTAAATATACTAGACTATAATACGAAGTTATTTTTATCGATGTTCAAATTTTCGTCATTGGGAACGCATTAATTGTGAAGAAAATGGCTACAAGAGTTTACCCTTTGGAAATACAAGGCAAAGATTTTAGGTGGATTCACCTTAATTTATTTATAACAGCGTGCTTGGTTCGGCGGCAAAATTTTCACTGTAGTAGAGAGAATTTCGCTTTGCCATTTCAGAGCAAACATCCAATACCCTGAAGTGACAAAAGTCATGGGACACGTACCTAGTATCGTGCAGGACCTCCTCTAGTCCAGAGAAGCTCAGCAACTCGACGTGGCATCGATTCCACAAATGGCCGGAAGACTTCTGGAGAGATGTTCAGCTGCCGTCTGAACAGCCGCCCACGGTTCCCTGGCATTTGTAGGTGTAAGACCTTTGGTGCGAATGGACCTTTCCACAACGTCCCATAAATGTTCTGTTGGGTTCACGTCGGGCGAGCGTGGTGGCCACACCATCCGTCAGAACTGTCCAGAATGTTCCTCGAACCAACTTTGGACAACTTGGGTCCGATGACATGGTGCACTGCCTGCCTGCAAAGTCCCATCGTTGTTGGGGTACACGAAGTCTATGAAAGGCTGAAAATGGTCCCCCAGCAGAGCAACAAAGTGATTATCGGTTAACGACGTATTTACGAGGAGCAAAGTCCCTGTCCTTCAGTACCCAATCTACTACTTTACCGGTTAATGACGTGTTTACGAGGGTCTCTCCCTGACCTTCGGTACCCAATCTACTACTTCAGTTGTTCAACTCTGGTTGGTTCTTCAAACAATATGTGCAACCCATTGTCACTTGAGGGTTTTACTTTGATCATGATGTCATCCACTCTTGTCATTTACCTGATCTATGAGCTCATCTTCCTGTCTTTCCTCATTACACAACGCATGCACCACCTCCTCGTGCTTCTTTCAGCTCTCTGTAGCCTATGTAGGTTTTTTTTAGTAAGGTCCATGCATTTCCATTCTTTTTTTCGTTTTGTTTGAGGATTTAACGACCATCATGAGCAACTCGATGGGATATAAGCAGTCACCCGTCCCTAAATTAGGGGCACTGGTTCCAGAGAAGGGAGAAAGACAGGGCTGTAACACAAGCACGACATCCATACTAACCAGGATTCGAACCCGGACCCATCTCAGACGAACAGTCAGAAGCCAGAGCTTAGACAACTGCGCATCCAGGGTTGCAGGTCTATGTCTCTGATGTAAGTGAAAACTGGAAGGATGCATACATTAATTTTTTTCTTTTAAGGTGGACGTTAAGTATCTTTGCTTCCTATACTTCCAATGGAAAAACTTCTGTACACATTTCCTTCACAATTAATGCGTTCCCAAGGATGAAAATTTGAACATCGATTAAAATAGCTTCATTTCATAACTTGGAATACTTAATATTTTCTAAACCATAACCGTAATTATGCAATCCAACATTTATTTGTCCACTGACGTCATCAAAGTACAGGTCGCGCCATCTTTTCTCTGGTTTCAACACCACCAAAGGAAAAGTTATTGATTTTTAATATGATTATGGTTATGTTTTAGAACATATTAAGTTTTCCAAGTTATAATATGAAGTTATTTTAATCGATGTTTAAATTTTCATCCTTGGGAACACATTAATTGTGAAGGAAATGTGTACAAAACTTTTTTCCATTGGAAGTGTAGGAAGCAAAATTACTTGACGTCCACCTTAAAACAATTATTTAAAAACCGTACCGTTCCTTTCAAATGCATTCCAGTGAAGTTTCGCACGCCTATTAATTTCTTCTTTGGTGTGGCTCTCGCTTGGTATCTGTTGTCTAGGTAGATACAGGTATTGGTTACTTCTAAATTTTTTCCATCAACCTTTAAACCTTCAGTTCTTGCAAAAGCGTTGTACATCAGTTACGCTTTCTGTAATCTCACTTCTTACACCTGTCAACAAGTTCCTCGATCATAAATACACTAAAACTCTGAGGTGGTGCCTGCAAAGCTAACTGTTATATCGTATTAATTCATTTACTGACTATGTAGTCAGTAAAATGAATAAATACGATATAACAAACCAGTGGTTCCAAACCTTTTTGCATTCGCGGACCGGTGAAACAAAACTTTAGGCTATTTTCGGACGTTTAATTTCGTAATATTCTATATTATAATGATCACTGCGTACAATACATAATGTATATACCAGATTATTCCATGTGACCTACTTACAGCTGATATTATTTAATCTGTTAATATTCTTTAATGATTGATTAGGGCAATCCATAATCAATATACCACAATAATCTCCTTACAGTTAATATAATTTTTTCTGGGGTCAATGCGACGTCTATTGCTGCTGCCTCGCGATAATCTTCTCGAGCCGTGGTTTCAGCTTCGTTTCTGCAAGGCTCAGTGCTGCATTAATGTCCATTATGTTCCTGTGCTTTATTTTGATTGCCGAAGCGGCTGAAAAGGTTTTCTCGTAATAAATACGTGGTCGAAAAAGTTGCCAATAATTTTAGAGCTTTGTCGCTGAGACTTGGATATTCTTTCTCGTGATATCCCAAAACTGAGTCAGAGATTCGGATCTGAATATCGATACCAGACTGGCATCAGAAGGAAGTTCAACAAAGCTTTCCTTTTGCTGGTGAGTTAGCCTGCAGGAGTTCAGATCTTCTGTGAAGAGATTAGCGATCCAAGCTTCCTTTAATCTTCCGCGACTGGTGTTCAAAAATTTTGATCTAGATTTCATCTTACTTTGACTCCACTTAGATTCAAAAAAAAAAATTCACTTGTTTCTCGCGGACCGACAGAAAAAAATCGCGGACCGGCGGTTGGGAAACACTGATATAGACTACTCTTGAATTTAGTTATAAAATTACAGATGACTTCGTTAAACTAGGGAAGAGAAACAGGGAACAACACACAAAACGATTTATTCCTATTTGTTATTCATAATTGCATAAAAACGGAAAGTTTGTAATATATTTATTGATTAAATAACAAGGAACTATACACCAACTATACTTAAATAGTATAACTATGCTAGCGATCGAAATTTCTTGGCGTAAAACTGTCTACCTTCCTTGAAAAATCCATCTGGTTGATGTGCGAAAACTTGGAAACTGATTTCTATTCTACGCCAAGAAATTCGGATCACTAGTATAGTTGTACTATTTAAGCAATATATTTATTTATTCATAATGCATAAAACAAAAAGTTTGTAACATGAACTGAGTAATGCGAAAGATATCTGAAAAATCGTACAGATGAAAACATTTTCCGGGGAAAACCGGACCCTCTGCGTTGTCTCCTTCAGTAAATCCCTGTTTTTAAATAATGCTTCTCCAGTTAGAAATATATGTGCGTTTATGGGATAAAATTTCCAAGTCTTTAGAAATTAGAAAAAAAAGCAACAATATATTTATGCTGAGGAATTTTCTCCGTGTTTTGATCATTCAGCTATATTTATATCTGATTTAGAATTCAATGCAACACTGAAATGGTTTTGCATGTATTTAAATTGGTCACAGTCGCTTCTACCCGTAAAGCTTCACCGAAAATCGCTCTCGTCTCATTTGTCACAATCGCTTCCGCCCATAAAAGCCTCCCCGAAAATCACCTTTGTACCCTGCTTTGGCAGATGGCGAAAATAATGAGCAACATTTTAAATTTTAGTCTGTCATTCTTGCAACGGACATGCGCATTACACCCAAGCTTTCAATGTAATCCTTTTCATTAACATCTGCTTTCTTTAGTTTTCGGTAAACAATAGATCATTTAAAAAGTGGATACATACTGTTGGTGCGTTAAAAATTTCGCATTAATTCTTCAGGCACAACTTACAAATTACTCAAAATCAGCACACCGGACAAAAAATTCGTCACCCCTAAGAGAAATGACAGTAGGAAGTTACCGGCTGCACAGAGGGCGCCGTGATAGCACTATTGGGAGATCAATAGCAATGACTTGGTCTACATGATCCTTTCTATCTCGTGCAGTGGTGAAGAGCAACGTGTGTGTTGAATTTAGTCAGCAATATGGGTCGTAAGACAGATGTTACGGAGTGGCAAAAAGGAGCCATCGTGTTTGGTCGTGCCCACGGACACAAAGTGAATGAAGTCACCCAATTTGTTGGTGTGTCAAAGCGTACTGGTCTACAAACAGTGGTGTACTTTGCAGTCAACTGAAAATCGGTGACGTAACTGTGGCAGGAATACGATTCTCACAAACAGGAACCGCCGCCATTTTTTACGCCTAGTAACTGCAAATCTGTTTCAAACCAGACAACAATTGCTCTAAGCAGTCAATGAAAGTCCACTCCAACCAATTTCCGAAAGAACATTGCGACGAGAACTGCATGCGATGGACATCTGGAGCAGAACAGCAAGTCACAAAGTCGCACTTTATCAATGGGCTCAGAGCGGCACCAAAACTTTATTGTGGAGGATTGGAAACTAATAATTTCGTCTGATGAGTCTTGTCTGTCTTTGTACTTCAGTGATGGCTGGCGACAAGTGCATCGCAGGCCCAGTGAAGTCTTTAATCCTTATTGTGTCGAAGGTGTTGTTCAAGCTGGAGGGGTTTCTGTGATCTTTTAGGGATGTTTTTCGAACCATGAAATGGGCCCTCTCATTGCAGTGACGATGAATTTGAACCAGTATGCGTACCTCCGCATTCTGAATGACGAGATGTTACCCTTTGCCCTACATCTCCAGGAGCAGCATCACATTGCCACTCCTGTCTTCCAAGACGACAATTGCCGTGTGCACAGGGTTAAAACTGTGTCTGAATGGCACGACGAACAACCATCAACACTGTCTCACCTCGACTGACCTGTCAAATCCCCAGATTTAAATCCCATTGAAAATCTGTGGGATCGTTTGGAACAGAAGATGAAACGCCGGAATAGACCACGTACTCTGGAGGAACTTCGTGACCAATTGACGCACGAGTGACTGCAAATCGATGTTCAATACATCCACAACCTCGTGGAGTTTCTACCACACCGGATTCATGCTGTTATCAAGGCAAGAGGTGCCGTCACCCGTTATTAGGTAAGTTCTGCCAGGGGTGACAATTTTTTTGTCTGATGTGTTTAGTTAACTATACAAATGATCCGAATTTCTTGGTGTAGAATAGAAATCAAAGTTTCCAAGCTTTCGCACATCAACCAGGTGGCTTTTTCAAGGTAGATAGAGGGCAAACTGCTGTATACCTTCTGGCTTTTTCAAGGTAAATAGAGGGCAAACTGCTGTCTACCTTCTGGCTTTTTCAAAGAAGGTGGACAGCAAGCTGCTATCTACCTCCTTTGAAAATGCTACCTGGTTGATGTGCGAAAGCTTGGAAACTTTGATTTGTATTCTACACCAAGAAATTCGAATTACTAGTATAGTTATACTATTTTGAGTATAGTTGTGATACAGTTCCTGTTTATGAATTACTCACAAATTACGTCTCTCATCCATACATATTGATTTATAAACTCAAAATATGCGCAGTGACTTTAGAGACACCCTATATCTGTCATCGATCCTTTATTTACAAATGAATTGCAGCATGCGAGATATACATACATTAAGTACAGTCATCACATTTATAAACAACCTCGCAGCTTGAGTTCATTGTCTGAGTACATTTCTTCATTTGCTTAATTCACTTGAATAACAAATTCAACTTCTAGATTCCAGTTACACGCAAGAAGGTGGGGGAGGGGGATGCATACCCCATTAGAAACAGAAGTAATACTAATTTAAGTAATTAAAGCTTCGTAGGTACGAAAGTTTCCCAACGCACAAGCTTCATCATGTCCGAGAGAGAGAGAATTTCTTACTTAGCTTCTAAATCACGTAAAGTAGCGAATTAGGCCGAATTCCAACAGAAGTTCCTCTTCGCAGTAGTTAATTAAATTTAAACTCTTTCATCAGCAGATGAAGTCATTCTGCTGCGACTAATATAAGCAGGGCCGTAGCTGGGTCTCAGAACCAGAAGAGCGGGGGGGGGGGGGGGTCTGTTTTCAACGAAGAACTATATTCATCCACGAATACAGATGCAAATTTTGCTTTGTAGTTTCGTTCCTTTCTTAATTTACTTCACTTACGAACAATATCTCCATGCTAAAAAGTAATAAAAAGATAAATTCAAAATATGAAAAACGGGGGAGGGGAGATAAGAACTTTCTTGAAGTATAAAAAATGAATCGGATTATCAGAATTTTTTGACGGTGGCTGAGTTTTATAGGGTCATTATCGCTGGTGGAAAGACTTCTGACTAGCATGAAAAAAACTATTTTTTTGTTTACTCTTCTGGTTCCTTTTCGTGGATCAACGCAGTGACATTGAAGAATTATTGATGCCGAATTTCGGCTCTTTCTTCTCTATCCTTAACCGCGCATTTCTTTGCAGGTGCTCGGAGATTGCCTCTTTTTACCGTGGTCAATAGTAAAATCCGCTCAAAAACGAAAGCTCTGAGATTCCCGCGAATAAAAACTTCTCCCACACATGCGTCACAAAACCACTCCTACTGACCGCAAAACAGTGAATAGGAAAAAGTCGAAAGAGCTTTCTCTCGCACAAAGATTTCTCTTCAGCACTGTTTTACATCACCTAGAGGGATACATTTAGCTAAAATGTTCCCACGTCAACAATGTTCCTTTACATTTTACGTTTCTCAAAAAAAGAAAGAAAAACGAAAAAAAAAAAAAAAAAAAGCCAAGATTTCTCTCTTCGCTGACTCTTAACAGCAGCAAGTCCAGTGCCCATGTGTCAGAGAATCATTGGCGCAGCTCTGTTCCCACTAATTAAAAGTCATTTCTTTTGGGTCGTTCGTGCTGTATCATTTCAATTTTTCTTTTTCTTTTAGAAACATACAATACACGTATAAGTAAGGTAGAGTATTTACGCTTATACTGAAATATAAAAGAAATTTTCATAAGACACCGAAAATAAACATTCAGAGAATTTACATCGTCCATTTCCTAGGGGAGCTTACTTGCCTCGCAGGTGGGGGGCTGAGCCCCCTCTGGCTCCCCTGCTCAGGGACGGATTTACAGGGAAGCAAGCCACAGAAGCCCAGGGCTGGGCCCCTGGATGCTGGAGGGCCTCAAAAATAGTGATTTATAATTATTTCAAAAATTTCGCTTCTAAAAAAGAGAAAAATCATACAGAGCAGAGATGGAAACGGATCACGGGTGAACGGGTCGACAATTTCTAGCGGGTCGGATCGAGGTGTTCCTGATCAGATTTCATCCCGGTTTTATTTGTTTTATCTTTGAAAAGCAAAAAAAAAAAAAAAAAAAAAAAATCAAAGGAAAATGATGCGCACTGTGGAATTTTGTGCTAGATACTGATGCCCGCGGACTGAAAACTGAAAAATGATTTGTCATGCAATATGTACGAAGAGTGTCCTCAGAAGGAAAAGCATCCCTTCCTTCTGAAGGGCAATGGTGAAAACAACATCCACATGTTGGAAACTTTCAACTCATCATAAACTTAAGAAAATTGGTGTTGCCGTGAAATATATTCTGAAGCTTGATGTGTTATCAAGAAAACAGCAAACACTGAAATTAAATATACAAGTTGTTTAATTCAAAAAATTTGACTGTATGGCCATCAAAATTAGTGGAACAATCTTAACTTTACTGCGCAGGGACTTTTTGTCTCTCCCAGATGTGTTTGAAAACGGGTATCGTTCACTTGATCGAAAGATGACTTGACCGAAAATCACTTGATCGAAAGGTACATTTCGTCGAAGGGTCACTTGACCGAAAAAAGTTCATTTGACTGAAAAGTCACTTCACCTAAAAGTTCGTTTCATCGAAAGGACATTTGATCGAAAAGTTCATTTCACCGAAAGATTACTTTACCTAAAAGTTCATTACATCGAAAGATCAGTTCACCGAATTGTCAATTTATCGAAAACTTGTAATTTTCTTGTTAGAGATCTGTTAGAGTGTGGTGCGGGCTTTTGAAAAACTGGCCACCTAAACATTATGGGATTTTATAAAAAATGCACTTTTAATTTCTATGAAACACCTCTCCATGAGTAAGTTTTTCGAATTATAACATTAAATATAAGGCCTAGATCTGGGCCTCTTTATCAAATTTTAATCCTCCGAGCTCATATTCATAAATGTTTTACATAGCAAGTCAAGTAAATAATCTAAATACAGGCCATTTTAACAGATTTTAATCCTACTCATATTCATAAGCATTACATAAAATTTAAAGTAAAATATGTTGCAGTTTTGCTCAAGCCTAAAATATTAATTTTAAGGCCTTATAGGGCTAGATGGGGAATTTTTAGCAAATTTTAATCCTCCTTGTGCATATAAGCACGGATGATTAAAACTTGCTAAAATGCTAAAACCTTCAAATTAATTCTTTGGGTCAAAGTAAATGCGCAAAATTAATAACCTGACTTATTATACAAACCTTACGAATACGAGAACGCAGATTAAAATGTGCTAAAAAGGCCTAAGCCGAGGCCTAGGGCCCTAACATTGATTCTTGTTGTCTGAATAAATGTGCAATATTATTAACTTGACTTTTTATGTAAACCTTATGAATATGGGGCTTGTACGATTAATTTTTTTAAAAAGACCTAAGCCGAGGCCTAAGGACCTAAAAATTGATGCTTTTTGCCTGAAAAAATGTGCAACATTATTAACTAGACTTTTTTTGTAAACTTTATGAACATGAGCACTGAACATGACTTATGTAAACCTTATGAGCATGATTAAAATTTGCTAAAAAGGCCTAAGCCGAAGCCTAGGGACTTAAAAAATTAATTATTTTTTGTCTTAAAACTAAATCTTTGCGTTCTCTCTGACACAGAGAAATCAAAAGTGCAATTTAAGTATGATCCCCTAACGTTTCGGCTGTCTGTCTGCCGAACTTGCCCCATGCTTCAACAGATCCTGTAATGAAATCCAAAGTTTTCGATAAACTGACCCTTCGATGAAATTAACTTTTAGGTAAAGGTACCTTTCGGTGAAATGAACTTTTCGGTAAAATGAACTTTTCGATCAAGTGAATTTTCGGTGAAATGAATGTTTCGATCAAGTGATCTTACAGTGAAACCATCTTTTCGGTGAAGTGATTTTCGGTCAAGTGACCCTTCGGTGAAGTAAACGTCGGGCAAATAAACCAGACCCTTTTAAAACATGTGTAAAACAGTTAGGCTATGTTTCGAAAGTGAACGACGATTGTTTAAATTCTTTTTTTAAGTGAGTAAGTTACACGTTCATATAATAATACATTTGATTTCCAAATAACCTAAGATACAGACTGCGGAGAGAATTTTTGAACACCTTGTATACTATGTACATTATAGTTCAAAGCAGATTTGTCCTGGTCGGGTCCAATTATGTGACGTCCGGGACCGGATGGGGTCGGGGTCCAAACTTTTTGACCCGTTTCCTACTCTGATACAGAGAGGAATAAATTCGCTGTTCTGGGTTTGGCAAGATTTGAGGACATAATTCCACCTGAAATCAAAGTACGTCATCTACAAGTATGAATTTACTAGTTTAAATTCAGACTCACTAAATATCGTTTTGTGAGTAACATTACTTAATACTACATTACAACTGAGCTTGGAAACTGGGCTGTAATTTATGGCCAATTTTCTTAGGATGTAATGAACATTTAGGTCTTTAGTTTGGCGTTTTATATGACTCCTCTATCTTTCCCTTAAAATTCCTTTCCTCCCCATTAAGTTTAGTTTAAGAGATAATACCAAGACTGTTATCGGACGAGGAAAATGGCATTGGAAAACGTGTTTAACGAGGCACAGGAATAGATTTCATCCATGTTCCGACTGTCTGTAAGGGAACTGTCAGTAGGGTGGAATTTGACGATATGCGACAGCAGATCCCACACCGCATGTAACATAAATGCTAATTAAAGCAGTACCATAAGCTAACCTTATGTAACATGTTGAAGCACTGTGGTTCAGTGGTAGTCTTTATGAAGGTTCCGACTTTTCTTCCTTAACAAAAGGCTTTCCACTTTGAACTTCAGCCCTTTCCTCCCCATCAGGGTATCACAAAGTCCTCAGTATTGAATTTCGTCTTGATATATATATATATATATATATATATCATCATAATTGTCAACCATTATCAATCCACTGCTGGACGAAGGTCTCCCCAAGTTTCCTCCACAACGGTCTGTCTTGTGCCAGACTCTTCCATGTCACCCCTGCATACTTTCGAACTTCATCCACCCATCTCCCATGTGGTCTTCTTCTGGGTCTTTTCCTGTCCCTTTAAATCCAATCTAAAATTTCGGCTGCCCATCGATCGTCTGTCCTTCTGGCAGTATGTCCAACCCATTGCCATTTCAGGGATTTAACTCTGATCATGATGTCTTCCACTTTTGTCATTTTTCTGATCCACGAGTTCCTCTTCTTATCTCTCCTGGTTATACCAAGCATGCACCTCTCCATGCTGCTTTGAGTTGTCTGCATCCTTTGTATGTCTCTTTTAGTTAAGGTCCACGTCACTGCACCATACGTAAGCACTGGAAGGATGCATTGATCAAACACTTTTCTTTTAAGACATAATGGCATATTGCTCTTGAAAATTATGCTGTTTCTTCCAAAAGCTCTCCAGGCAAGTTTTGAACGCCGATTAATTTCTTCATCAATGTGACCCTCACTTGATATCTGCTGTCCAAGATAAACGTACGTGTCTGTTATCTCCAGCTTTTCTCCATCAATCAATAAATCTTCATTTCTTGTAAAAGCATTGAACATCACTTTTGTCTTCTGAAAGTTCATTTTTAATCCCACTTCTTTACTCTTGTCAGCAAGTTCCTGGATCATACTCTGCAGCTCTGATGGGGTAGTTGCAAAAATGACTACGTCATCAGCAAAATGAAGGTGGGTTAGATAATCTCCATTAATCTTTATCCCTTTGTTTTCCCAGCTCAGCGACTGAAAAACACCCTCCAATGTGGCATTAAAGAGCTTCGGAGATATGGTGTCACCTTGTCTCACTTCCTTTCCAATTTTTATGTGTGTTGTATTTTCAAACAGCCGAATCTTTGCACTTGCATTTTCATAGATGTTATTAATAATATTAATGTATGCATCTTCAATACCGCAGGTTTTCAGAGCCATTGTAACTGCTGATGGTTTCACCGAATCAAAGGCTTTTTCATAATCGATAAAAGCCATGCACAATGGAAGTTCATATTCCCTCGCTCTTTCAATTAGTTCTCTCAGTACGTGGATATGATCTATTGTGCTGTAGCCACTCCTGAATCCAGCTTGTTCTCTCGGTTGAGCCATGTCCAGTGTTACCTTCAAGCGGTGTGAAAGAACTTTAGTGAAGATTTTATAAACTACTGATAGGAGGCTGATAGGTCTGTAGTTTCCGAGATCCTCAATGTCACCTTTCTTATGTAGCAGGATCATTGTAGCGGTGTTCCAATCCTCAGGAATCTTTCCTTCATTAAGGCATCGAGTGAAAATTTGGGCGAGTACTGTTTCAATTTCTCCACTTGCTTCTTGTATGATGTCCACAGTAATTCCATCTTCTAATGGAGCTTTTCCCCGCTTCATGTTCTTGATTGCATGTGCAACTTCTGCTGGAAGGACTGGAGGAACTCTGGTACTGGTATCTTTCATGATGTCTGGAGTGCATGTATCATCCCTTTCATATAATTTGGAGTAGAAATCTTTCACTCTTGTCAAAATTTCGCCTCTATTTCTTGTTACAGAACCATCTTCTTTTCTCAGTGCCATAATCTGTTTTCTTCCCTTACTGAGATGTCCCTTTGCTATCTTTAGGCTTTGGTTGTTTTCAATTGCTTTCCTCACTAGTTCGCAGTTGAATTTTCTTACGTCTTCAGTGATACTTTTTCTTACTGTCTTGCATAGCTCTATATATTCCACTTTGGAAGTCACATCTTCTTTAGTTGTCCTCATCTCTCTTCTTCTTTGCATCAACATTTTCGTTTTTCCTGATAATTTGTTTACATGCAACTTGTTCTTAGACCCAGCTAATTTTGTTGCTGTTTCCATAAGAGCTTTGGTTACTTTTCTGTTAACTTCAGAGATGTCCACTTCTTCCGATGTTAGGCCTTCTAAAGCAGAGAACCTGTTCTTCAGTTCCAACTTGAAGGTATTATGGTGTTTTTTAAGGTTGGTTATGTCAATAGATTTTGTTTGTCTTATGAGCTTGCCACGTTCAAGTTTGGTGTTGAGGTGCATCTTACATCTCACCAATCTATGGTCACTACCTGTGTTGAACTTGTTTAGCACACTGCAGTCTTCTATGACGAATTTTTTGTTACACATAATAAAATCAATTTCACTTGTCGTCCCATTTGGATGTCTCCATGTCCATTTCCTGTGTGGCTTTTTCTTGAAGAAGGAGTTCAAGATGAAAAACCCTTCTGCCTCTGCAAACTCAACGAGAGTATTTCCACGCTGGTTTCTGTTACCGTGACCGAATTTACCTACTGAAATTTCATTCTGTTGCCGTTGCCCTATTTTCGCATTGAAATCTCCCATAATTATTTTCAAGTGATGCTTAAAAATAATTATGGGAGATATATATCATCATCATCATTGTCAACCATTATCAATCCACTGCTGGACGAAGGTCTCCCCAAGTTTCCTCCACAACGGTCTGTCTTGTGCCAGTCTCCTCCAGGTCACTCCCGCATATTTACGAATTTCATCCACCCATCTCCCATGTGGTCTTTTTCTGGGTCTTTTCCTGTCCCTTGGAATCCAATCTAAAATTTCGGCTGTCCATCTATGGTCTGTCCTTCTGGCAGTATGTCCAGCCCATTGCCATTTCAGGGATTTAACTCTGATCATGATGTCTTCCACTCTTGTCATTTTTCGAATCCACGAGTTCCTCTTCTTATCTCTCCTGGTTACACCAAGCATGCACCTCTCCATGCTGCTTTGAGTTGTCTGCAGCCTTTGTATGTCTCTTTTAGTTAAGGTCCACGTCTCTGCACCATACGTAAGCACTGGAAGGATGCATTGATCAAACACTTTTCTTTTAAGACATAATGGCATATTGCTCTTGAAAATTATGCTGTTTCTTCCAAAAGCTCTCCAGGCAAGTTTTGTACGCCGATTAATTTCTTCATCAATGTGACCCTCACTTGATATCTGCTGTCCAAGATAAACATACGTATCTGTTATCTCCAGTTTTTCTCCATCAATCGATAAATCTTCATTTCTTGTAAAAGCATTGAACATCACTTTTGTCTTCTGAAAGTTCATTTTTAATCCCACTTCTTTACTCTTGTCAGCAAGTTCCTGGATCATACTCTGCAGCTCTGATGGGGTAGTTGCAAAAATGACTACGTCATCAGCAAAACGAAGGTGGGTTAGATAATCTCCATTAATCTTTATCCCTTTGTTTTCCCAGTTCAGTGATTGAAAGACATTTTCCAATGTGGCATTAAAGAGCTTCGGAGATATGGTGTCACCTTGTCTCACTCCCTTTCCAATTTTTATGTGTGTTGTATTTTCAAACAGCCGAATCTTTGCACTTGCATTTTCATAGATGTTATTAATAATATTAATGTATGCATCTTCAATACCGCAGGATTTCAGAGCCGTGGTAACTGCTGATGGTTTCACCGAATCAAAGGCTTTTTCATAATCGATAAAAGCCATGCACAATGGAAGTTCATATTCCCTCGCTCTTTCAATTAGTTCTCTCAGTACATGGATATGATCTATTGTGCTGTAGCCACTCCTGAATCCAGCTTGTTCTCTCGGTTGAGCCATGTCCAGTGTTACCTTCAAGCGGTGTGAAAGAACTTTAGTGAAGATTTTATAAACCACTGATAGGAGGCTGATAAGTCTGTAGTTCCTGAGATCCTCAATGTCACCTTTTTTATGTAGCAGGATCATTGTAGCATTGTTCCAATCCTCAGGAATCTTCCCTTCATTAAGGCATCGAGTGAAAATTTGAGCGAGTACTGTTTCAATTTCTCCACTTGCTTCTTGTATGATGTCTATAGTAATTCCATCTTCTCCTGGAGCTTTCCCCAGCTTCATGTTCTTGATTGCATGAGCAACTTCTGCTGGGAGGACTGGAAGAACTCTGGTACCTTTCATGATGTCTGGAGTACATGTATCATCCCTTTCATATAATTTGGAGTAGAAATCTTTCACTCTTGTCAAAATTTCGCCTCTATTTCTTGTTATAGAACCATCTTCTTTTCTCAGAGCCATAATCTGTTTTCTTCCCTTACTGAGATGTCCCTTTGCTATCTTTAGGCTTTGGTTGTTTTCAATTGCTTTCCTCACTAGCTCACAGTTGAATTTCCTTACGTCTTCAGTGATACTTTTTCGTGCTGTATATGTACATATATATATATATATATATATATATATATATATATATATATATATATAGGGATGTAAGGTCAGGTGATGCGAAACATCACAGCCTCTCCTTGACAAATGTCAACCCCGCCTTCTTGTGGTACATCCTGTTCCCACTAAAGGGGCTCTGACGACCGCCAACAGCGGTATAACTATACCATCGGGATTAGAGGAAATGCTATCCCACACTCACCAACCCGCTTGGCCAGCGTGGTGAGTTATGGCCAAACCCCTCCAAAATGACTCCACAACTTAAATCTTGGCCCTCAGTCTCCAGCAGCTGGAATGTACCTGGCCAAGGCAGCGGCCAGTGCGACATGAAGGCAGAGGGTGCTAAGAATCCCCGGAGGACCGGACTAGGCTGCCATCTGATGCTGACCTTGGCTACGTATAATGGACGCTCCCTATCTTCTGATTCAAGGCTTCTTGAATTGGAAGAGGAACTACAAAGGATCAAGTGGGACATCGTCGGGCTAAGTGAGGTAAGGAGAAAAGGAGAAGATCTCATTGAACTGAAAAGTGAACATCTCTTCTACTATCGTGGGACTGATACTGGCAGAACTAGTGGTGTTGGATTTATAATAAACAAGAAACTGAAGGATAAAGTTGTAGAAGTTGAAAGTTCCTCTGACAGAGCTGCACGACTCGTTATCCAACTCTCGAGAAGATACCAGGCTCAGATTATTCAAACTTATGCACTCACCACAAGTCATCCTGAAGAAGAAATTGAAGAATTTTATGAGAAAATTCGTCATCTAAATAATAAAGGTAAGCAGCACTTAAAGATAATTATAGGAGATTTCAATGCAAAAATAGGGCAACGGCAATAGAATGAAACTTCAGTAGGTAAATTTGGTCACGGCAACAGAAACCAGCGTTGAAATACTCTCTTAGAGTTTGCAGAGGCAGAAGGGTTTTTCATCTTGAACTCCTTTTTCAAGAAAAAGCCACACAGGAAATGGACATGAAGACATCCAAATGGGACAACAAGTGAAATTGATTTTATTATGTGTAACAAAAAATTCGTCATAGAAGACTGCAGTGTGCTAAACAAGTTCAACACAGGTAGTGACCATAGATTGGTGAGATGTAAGATGCACCTCAACACCAAACTTGAACGTGGCAAGCTCATAAGACAAACAAAATCTATTGACATAACCAACCTTAAAAAACACCATAATACCTTCAAGTTGGAACTGAAGAACAGGTTCTCTGCTTTAGAAGGCCTAACATCGGAAGAAGTGGACATCTCTGAAGTTAACAGAAAAGTAACCAAAGCTCTTATGGAAACAGCAACACAATTAGCTGGGTCTAAGAACAAGTTGCATGTGAACAAATTATCAGGAAAAACCAAAATGTTCATACAAAAAAGAAGAGAGATGAGGACAACAAAAGAAGATGTGACTTCCAAAGTGGAATATACAGAGCTATGCAAGACAGTACGAAAAAGTATCTCTGAAGACGTAAGGAAATTCAACTGTGTACTAGTAAGGAAAGCAATTTAAAACACAACCAAACCCTAAAGATAGCAAAGGGACATCTCAGTAAGGGAAGAAAACAGATTATGGCACTGAGAAAAGAAGATGGTTCTATAACAAGAAATAGAGTCGAAATTTTGACAAGAGTGAAAGATTTATACTCCAAATTATATGAAAGGGATGATACATGTACTCCAGAGATCTTGAAAGGTACTAATACCAGAGTTCTTCCATTCTTCCCAGCAGAAGTTGCACACGCAATCAAGAACATGAAGCAAGGAAAAGCTCCAGGAGAAGATGGAATTACTGTAGACATCACACAAGAAGCAAGTGGAGAAATCGAAACAGTACTCGCCCAAATTTTCACTCGATGCCTTAATGAAGGGAAGATTCCTGAGGATTGGAACACCGCTACAATGATCCTGCTACATAAAAAAGGTGACATTGAGGATCTCAGGAACTACAGACCTATCAGCCTCCTATCAGTGGTTTATAAAATCTTCACTAAAGTTCTTTCACACCGTTTGAAGGTAACACTGGACATGGCTCAACCGAGAGAGCAAGTTGGATTCAGGAGTGGCTACAGCACAATAGATCATATCCACGTACTGAGAGAACTAATTGAAAGAGCGAGGGAATATTAACTTCCATTGTGCATGGCTTTCATCGATTATGAAAAAGCCTTTGATTCGGTGAAACTATCAGCAGTTACAATGGCTCTCAAATCCTGTGGTATTGAAGATGCATACATTAATATTATTAATAACATCTATGAAAATGCAAAGATTCGGCTGTTTGAAAATACAACACACATAAAAATTGGAAAAGGAGTGAGACAAGGTGACACCATATCTCCGAAGCTCTTTAATGCCACATTGGAAAATGTCTTTCAATCACTGAACTGGGAAAACAAAGGGATAAAGATTAATGGAGATTATCTAACCCACCTTCGTTTTGCTGATGACGTAGTCATTTTTGCAACTACCCCATCACAGCTGCAGAGTATGATCCAGGAACTTGCTCACAAGAGTAAAGAAGTGGGATTAAAAATGAACTTTCAGAAGACAAAATTGATGTCCAATGCTTTTATAAGAAATGAAGATTTATTGATTGATGGAGAAAAGCTGGAGATATCAGACACGTACGTTTATCTTGGACAGCAGATATCAAGTGAGGGTCACATTGATGAAGAAATTAATCGGCGTACAAAACTTGCCTGGGTAGCCTTTGGAAGAAACAGCATAATATTTAAGAGCAATATGCCATTATGTCTTAAAAGAAAAGTGTTTGATCAATGCATCCTTCCAGTGCTTACGTATGGTGCAGTGACGTGGACCTTAACTAAAAGAGACATACAAAGGATGCAGACAACTCAAAGCAGCATGGAGAGGTGCATGCTTGGTATAACCAGGAGAGATAAGAAGAACTCGTGGATCAGAAAAATGACAAAAGTGGAAGACATCATGATCAGAGTTAAATCCCTGAAATGGCAATGGGTTGGACATACTGCCAGAAGGACAGACGATCGATGGGCAGCCGAAATTTTAGATTAGGTTTAAAGGGACAGGAAAAGACCCAGAAGAAGACCACATGGGAGATGGGTATATGAAATTCGAAAGTATGCGGGAGTTACATGGAGGAGACTGGCACGAGACAGACTGTTGTGTAGGAAACTTGGGGAGACCTTCATCCAGCAGTAGATTGATAATGGTTGACGATGATGATATATATATATATATATATATATATATATATAAACATACTAGGGGCGTATATAATTTGTTTTTTTTGGGGGGGGGGGGCAACGACCTAAAATGGAAGTTTTTGAAATAAATCAGGAGAAAATACAAGTTCATGAAAAATAGAAGAAAAAATTAAAGCACTATTTTCTTTTGTAAGTTGGTGCATAGTTATTAATTTAAAGCATTATTTCTAATATAAGTCGCATTTCAGTAAAGAAATGAAATACTTTCAGAGGAGGCTAAGGCCCCCTTGCCCCCTCCCACTAAATACGCCCCTGATAGACACCACCACGAAAATAGTCAAATCATGTTCGGGGGGGGGGAGGCCAAAATGGGCATTTCTATTGAAATCTGGAAGTCAATTTCTTTTTAAGTGCACGGGCTATATTTTAAAGATGCCCGGCAAAGTGAGAGGGGCCCCAACACAGACGCTGCGCGCAGGGCCCCGGTAACTCTAAATCTGCCTCTAGCCCTGCTAGCTACGGCCCTGAATATAAATACACATTATTTCTGTTATCACGTAAAGCGAAGCTTAAATTCGCTTTGCTTCAGGACTCTAGCACAACGGATTAAAATCTTCCACCGAACTGAAACTTACAAGCGGCATCCTAAAAGTAATGCCTCCTCCTTAACAACTTTTGAAATTATTTTAATGAAACTGCATTGACATGTGCTATTATATGTTACCAACGTGGGAACACTTTTTTCAGAATCGGAGATAAAGATCATGAATGACAAAGAAAAGCAGCGAGCCGTGATTTAATTTCTGGAAAAAGAGAGATGTGAGGCTCCAGAAATCCACAGAAAACGCTTGGAGGTGTATGGAGCTGCCACAATCGATATCCATAATGTCCGAAGATGTATGAAGAGGTTTCGAGAGGGAGAAAGTTCAGTGTCGGACAAACAACGGAGTGGAAGACCCGCAACTGCAGTGACAGATGTCAACAGGCAACGAGTGAAAGACCTCATCATAGCTTATCGTCGTGTCACCATCCAGGAGTTGCAACAAAAAACAATGCTGGCATTGAAGAAGCTAAAGGAAGCTATCAGAAGGAAAAGACGTGACATTCCACTTTAGTGTTGTTTTACACCATGATAACTCACCTGGAGACTTCACAGGCTATTGCCAAAATGGAGTGAACGGTGACGCCCCTACAGTCCTGATTTGGCTCCCTCAGACTTTTCCTGTTTGCACCTTTGAAGGGGAAACGTTTCGACGATGTGACAGACGTTAAACTGGCTGTGAACTCATGGGTGAAACGACAGCCTCAAGAATTTTTCCAAAATGAATTTTACCAATGGTTTCAAAGATGGCAGAAAAGTACAGAAAGTGATGGACAATACTTTGACTAGGCTAGCATTATTAACAATATGTCCAAGTATTTTGCCACCAAGTTTCACATTTTTGCTGCTACAAATAAAAATCTAATGAGGAACGAGGCATTACTTTCTGGATGCCCTCTGTATGCACCATAGACACTGCAGAGCAAGCCGATTTTGAGTATAAAGCGACCTACAGTTTTAAGAATTAGGGAAGCCAGAAAATGTACTGCCTCTAGCTGATAGTGGAATATTTGACTTAATGGCATACGCGATGCTGCCGGATTTTGTATGTTTCGAAAGAACAATTCTGTAAAATTATTTGAACAAAAACGCTTTGATGCTATGCTTCTTTCCCGAAAGTAGTAAACTAAATTCCAAGTAAAAAGTTTAAATATAACGAAAATGGGTAACGGAAATAGTCAAAATCATTGTCGAAATCTATTTTTTGAATGCTGCCCCATAAAGTGACACAATAATAGTTAATTTCATTGTTATTATTCAATCATATTTTACGAAACTATCGCCGAATATTATTTCATCACGCTTTACATAAACGTAACAATATCTTATTGCAATCTGCGTAAATTACGAGAACCTGATGCTAAATGTGATAAACAAATGCAAAAATACATGTTTGCTGCTATGAAAACAGTGCGTCGTAGTGAGATTTGGCTTCCCTGGATTGGGGTTATCTGCTATTGAAGAGAGCTTTAAAATGATACTTAACACAATGGGGTGTAACCTGTAGATAACGTAGGCCAAAAGTTGCCAGTCCCCCTCACTAACACAAGATTCAGCTTTCCTTTCTATTATGAGCTCAGATTTTAGCTTGCGCGCGCGCAGATGGACTTTTGGAGCTCCATCACGTTTCATTGGTGTCAGGGTAGTTTCTTACGTTCGTCTAAATCTGAATAACATATAATAAAAATAATAAATATTGGTTTTGAAAAACTAAACAGTCGAAATGCTTACTATTGCCACCGCCATAGTTTAGTCAATATTTACTTTTATGATTCACATACCTTCCTTCATTGGTTTTACGACAATAACATTCATTAATCCACCTACCCATAAGTACCGCAAAATGTCAGGAATTAGTAAACCTTATTTTTTGTTATGATTTAATTCCACTCAGTAAGCACCGGGCCATGGCTCATTGTGGTCGTGAGAGACGAGAATAAATGCAAAATGTTGCACGTAAATACACTTATTGTCATAAAACTGCTCGCACCAAGAAGGAGGCGTCGGATTGAAATTAGATTTTAGTAGTGAGATGGTACAGACCAAGGACAGAAGTGATTACAATATCACAGCAGCAGGACGTTTTTTTTTTGATTGAATGTTTAACGACCACCGTGAGCAACTCAATGGGCTATAAGCAGTCGCCCGTCTCTAATTTAGGGGCACTGGTTCCAGGGAAGGGAGAGAGCCAGTGCCGTATGACAACCACAACATCCATGCCTCAACGGGATTCGAACCCCTTTCGAACGAATGGTCAGAGGCCATCGCTTAGACCACTGCGCCACCGGGTCGGCCAGGACGATTTCCCGCGGACATACGGTACACATTCCTATCAATGTCCGGACCGCCTCGTGCTCGGATACATGCGGTGATACGGTCCGGCGTGGAGTCAAAGAGACGCCGTATGATATCCTAAGACAATCTGTCCCAAGATAACATACGGCGTCCCTTACGACAATAACATTCATTAACCCACACTTCTTGAACATTCATTAACCCACACTTCTTGCAACTGACGCTCTAAATCACGAACACTGGGACATAGAGAAAGCTGGCGTCCCATCTGATCCCACACGTGCTCGATGGGCAAGAGATCAGGCGATTTGGCAGGCCACGGAAGCCTTGAAGTCTGACGTATACAGTCCTGGGAAACCCGAGCCGTATGCGGACAGGCGTTATCTTGTTGCAAAACGGCTCCAGGCGCCCTGCCAAGAAAGGCAGGACTTGGGGCCGCAGGATCTCCTGTACGTAGCGCTGGGTTGTCAATTATCCTCGAATCACAGCGGGGAAATACGACTGTCACACGCGATGGGTCCCCAGACCATCACGCTTGCAGTTCGAGACGTGTGCCGCTGTACAGTGAGGTTGGGATTGTAGCGCTCACCTGCGGTCTTCCACAGTGATACGGTGGTCGTCCGTTTCCATATGGAAGCGGGATTCGTCCCTGAACACTATACGTCGCCAGACCGTAGCATTCCATGTTGCTCGCTGCTGATACCACTGCAATCGACGCCGACGATGGTGAGGTGTTAATGGCAGAAAACGTAAGGGCCGTCGAGAGTGCAGATTCGACTCTGCCAGGCGTCTGGAAATGGTTCTGGCGGACACAAGAGTCCCTTGTACAGCCGCCACGTGTCTCTGGATATTGTACAAGAACTTCGTTGCATCTGTTCGTGCCGCTCTCAAGATCCCACGGTCTTCTCTGCTGGTGGTGTGTCTGGGTTGTCCAGAGCCAGTCCGCCGTGTCTGGGTGCCTTTCGTGTCCATTGCTCCCAACGCAATCGCACCATACTGCCCGAACGTCCCAAAGGGCCGCTTATTTGGCACGCCGGACACCCTCCCTTTCTCTCTCATCCCGACGATACTGCCTCTTTCAAACTCCGTCAGTTGCCCATACGCACATCTACGGCGGCTCCACTGCATGTCTATCGCTCAGGGATATCACATGACTCTTACCGTGCACTTCGGCACGAATGTGGAGTCCCCTACGCGGCGCCTTATAAGCCCCAAGGACTGAGATTGTAGCGCCAGTCTTGGACGCGCGGGCAGGCGGAACCGCACGAAACTTTAATCATTTGCATGTCTGCCCTTCCCGTAGCTATTCGCAGAGTTTCGCGTTAATCGCATGGTTTTTCTTGGTGCGTGGATTTTTATGACAATGAGTGTAAATGTATACTCTCCAATAACTCGTTTTACTTCACACTCACCAAGATATTGGCATGCGCGAAGCAGAACCGTCGCTTTGGCCGTAAGCGCCCGGGGCGAGATTCAGCAGGCCTTCCCCTCCCCTTTTAGAGAAAGACAACCCTAAGTTTTAAGTGCATGATAGAATGTAACAAAAGAACATAAAATAAACATTTAAAGGTGTTGTGCAATAAGCAATAACACCTCTAAATGACGCTCGACGCTCTCACGCATAGGCGATTCTCCCTCTCGATTGCGAAACTATTCGTTAAAAGCCGACGGCAATGGGCAATTCTGCTATTTGAGAAAAGCGCATCGGAGAAGGGAAATGCCGCCCCTAACCATTTACCTCCCCCTTCCCCCAGGTTTTACATCCAACTGCATTTTTCTTATTACTAAATAATTCGACCCCCATTTTGCCACCCCTGGTTCTGGAAGTCTTGGAATTCGTTATCGGCGAGCGTTCGGACAGCGGAAGCCCCCGGTAGCTTTCGTGTGCTATTTACCACACCTGCTACACCCTCGCGTGAGAAAAAAGTCGATGCGATGCGACGGTTCCGCTGCGATCGCCGAAACGTCCCTGATCACTGCGGCACCGGCGATTCTTTTGTTTGGCGGCTTGCCAATAACGTGATGCCGCCGTGTCATCCCAGCCGTGGGTGACACGGCAGATATGTAACCTGAAACCGAATTCAGATGTAACCTGAATACGATCCAGAACCCTTCAGAAAGACTTCCACCCAAGGCACACTACACAGTGGCGGCGGAACCGCCCGGGCAATAATTTCAATAATTTTAGCCAAGATTTGTATTTCTATTTTTTTTTTATTTGGCGAATGTGCGCTTTTTTGTTGTGATGTGCCTTAGAAAGTTTCTCTAGGTAAGGGGCCGTCCATAAAGTACGTCCGAGATTACAGGGGTAGGGGGGTTCCTGACAACCGGGCCAAATGTGACATGGGGGAGGGAAGGAAGTGTAGTAATTCGGGCAACCAGCGGTAAAAATATAGTGAATGGTATGCCTTCGTTTTGTTTTCTCTTCTTTTCTTCTTTGAACAGTTAAAAAAAAGGTATAAAATATTTCAGATTTCTGATGATATTTAGCTAAATCAGAAAATTAATATTAAGTTCTCGTATTTGTACTACCAAATCTATCGTGTTTTGTGGATGCTATGATCGGGAGTGTTGGAAACCTTGAATGCGTGCGTTCATTTGTAGATCTTTATTTCCGAATGATAAAGTTTGGGTGGCATTTGGGAATAAATTAATGCCTAAATAATTAACATTTTCTGGAGAAAAAGTGTAAATGTATGGAAGATTCCTTTAAATAATTACATGTTGTCTTCCTGTTTAAGCAGTTGTCAAAAATAAAGGGGGTAGCGGGAATTAGGACGTACTTTTTTGGGGGTGGGAGGTGTCAACAATCGGGCAAAATGTGACATGGGGAGAGGGGGGGCGAGTCTAAAAATAGTAAAAAATCCTGGACGTACTTTATGGACATCCCCTAAGTGGTCAGATGGTCCTAATCCCTAACAAAGCTCCTTAGGCATTGTTTTTCTTCTGTTTGTTCCGGGAAACGGGAAGGGAGGGGGGGGTGCACTACGATTCGAAATATCGGGCCCGGTCAACGAACCTCACTTTCCGCCGCCTCTGACGCTACACCCTTAGGCATATGCCTCTTTGAGTTGGCCATGCATTAATAAATACATCCAAGTCCACTTTTTTAAAGTGAATGTTGCCGCCCCGGTGGCGCAGTTGTCTAAGCGATGGCCTCTGATCATTAGTCCGAAAGGGGTCCGGGTTCGAATCCCGATGAGGCATGGATGTTGTGTTTGTCTTACGGCACTGGCTCTCATCCCTTCCCTGGAACCAGTGACCCTAAATTAGAGACAGGCGACTGCTTATAGCCCATTGAGTTGCTAACGGTGGTCGTTACACCTCCAACCGGAAAAAAAAAAAGTTAATGTTTTGTGAGAATGTAATGTAGACATTCAAAAAAGAATTCGAACATTAGCGATTTTCTGGAATATTTTGGCATAAATTTTCTTAGAAAAGCCAGGAAATCTGAAATTAAGAAATGTTTTACGTTCTCAGCTAGACTCGCATAACGTAATACGCAAGAGGGGCGCGCCAGGCGTTCCCTGGCTGTGGCGCCCGGTAAGACCGCCCCGCTCGCCCCACCCTCGCGACTGCCCTGCGCGAGAGATGCATAGCATAAATAATCTACAAAGAGTACCAGGATACTCTCTCGATTATTTTTTTAACATAAACGGACGTAAGGTACATGCGTACCCCCCCCCCCTCAAAAAAAAAAAAAAAAAAAAAAAGGAAAGAGAAAAAGAAAAGACCAGGGGCGCAGACTTCAAGGAAATTATCATCCCCTTCCCAGCTGATTTGGTTTGGCGGACTTTTTCGGAAGAGGCGAGCCTGTGTGTTTCCAGACACACGTTGCGCGCGCTTCGTGACTGGGTCGAAATAGTGGACCCATGTTTCATCGACAGTTATTACTGGATTTAGAAAGTTTGGATTCTTTGCAATGATTTCTTTCCACTCGTGACACTCTGTCTAACAATTGTTCTCTCGTCAGGTGATGAGGTACCCATCTGGAACACACGATGCATCTGTATTTTGTCGCGCAGAATGCGGAATTTCGACGTTTTTGAAATATTCGTTGACGCCGCTATGTCTTCACACGTCATTCGTCGATCTTGCAGGACTTCCCAAACAGTGTTAACAAATACGCTCTGTAACAACAATTTCAGGTCGACCAGGCCTAAGAGCGAGTTCTGCCGACAAACGCCCTTTTTTGAAATCGTGGTGCCATCTAAATGTTGACCCAAACATTTATTTTTGTAAGCTTTTTTCATTAAATCAACTGTTTCTGGAGCCGTTTTTTACCTAAACGATTGCAAAATTTTATCGCACAACACATTTCACTTCTTAACTCTGAATCACTCACCTCCATAGCTGTATAGCGAAATGCAGACGTACCTTTAACAGCTGCGCAATAACAAAACCAGAGTCCTCTGCCACGGCTAATAACTGTTGTCGTAGATACTTCCTTAATTCAGTTAGTTGTCTGTGTGGTTATTTTCCCCCTTCGCACTGTTGCCAACTCAAAAAAAAATTACTTTCAGTTTCTATGAAACGGCCTTTGTGTATATTCATACAAACGAGGGTTATTTCAAAAGTTTTGCACACTGTGGGTTATCTCTTGAAAAACGAATTTATTTCACAACATACCTTTACAGGCCTTCGAAGTAATCTCCATGTTTCTTCATGATAGTGGCCCAACACGTTTGGGCAAGTTTTGTATTCCAGTCAGGACACCATCATTGAGACGTCGCGTCAGATTACTCGGATCACCTCATTAAAAACATCCTGAATCGTACTAAATCGTTTCCCTCGGAGTGGCTTCTTCGCTTTTGAGAACAAGTCAGTCTAATGGGCTTATGTCAGAACTGTATGGCGCGTGGGAAAGCAATTCCCATCCCTACTTTTCTAGAATGTCTCTTACTGTACGGTCAACATGCAGCCTCTCGTTGTTGTGCAAAATTATGACACCAGTTTCGAGCATGTCGCGCATTCTTTGGGCGCAAAACATTTTGCAGAAACCTTCTGTAGTATTCCGCTGTTACAGTGGTCCCCTCAGGCACTCTGTTGCTATTACTCCAACCTTGTCATAGGCTATAATCATCGTCAGCTTAACCTTTGATTGTTGACGGCGGAATTTTTTCAGGCGAGGTGATTCTGGATGTTTCCGCTGAGCGGACTGAGATTTCAGTTCTTGTTCAAAATCTCGTATCCAGGTTTCCTCTATAGCTACAATTCTGTCCAAAAACTGCTCGCCTTCTGTCTTGAACCGCTGAAGCAATTCTTCTGCGGACCCTTTGCGAACTGCTTGCTGCTCTTCACTCATATTATGCGTAACCCATTTGGCAACCACTTTTCTCTTCTGTAATTTTTCAGTTAGGATTGTGAAAACCGAAGCTGTAGACATGTTTCTTTCATATGCAATCTCTTCACATGTTTTCCGTCGATCTTCTAGCAAAATACTGTTGACGATACCCACAGAGGTGTCGTCCGTTGCATCTGATGGCCGGCAGCTTCTTGGGTCGTCTTCGATGTTTTTTCGACTTTGGTGCAAACGGTAATCCCAGACCATTGGTCGCCTATCGGCGTGGTCCGGCAAGCACCACCCGCGGCTAGGCCTGATGAACTGTGGCAACGTGTGGAAGCAGCCTGGACCGACATACCCCAAGCCCACATCCAAAGCCTCATTCGTTCGATGCCGCGGCGTGTAGCAGCCGTTATTTCCAGCCATGTGGGCCACACGAACTATCTATGTTTGAGTGTTCCTCAAGTCGCACTGGCCTGTAAGCTCAATCGTTTCATCTTTGTATCCGTTGTGTCCAGTAAATCTGGCTTTGCTATCTCGTTTCCTTCTTGGTGTTGCATTTTGGGTGGCCAGCAGTGTGTGTATATATTATATATATACGCATACGTGATGTAAGGTCAGGTGATGCGTAACATCACAGCCTCTCCTTGACAAATGTCAACCCCGCCTTCTCGTGGTGCATCCTGTTCCCACAAAAGGGGCTCTGACGACCGCCAATAGCGGTATAACTATACCATCGGGATTAGAGGAAATGCTATCCCACCCTCACCAAACCGCTTGGCCAGCGTGGTGAGCTATGGCCAAACCCCTCCAAAATGATTTCACAAAGCCACACAGGAAATGGACATGGAGACATCCAAATGGAACGACAAGTGAAATTGATTTTATTATGTGTTACAAAAAATTCGCTATAGAAGACTGTAATGTGCTAAGCAAGTTCAACACAGGTAGTGACCATAGATTGGTGAGATGTAAGATGTACCTCAACACTAAACTCGAACGTGGCAAGCTCATAAGACAAACAAAATGTATTGACATAACCAACCTTAAAAAACACCATAATACCTTCAAGTTGGAACTGAAGAACAGATTCTCTGCTTTAGAAGGCCTAACAACGGAAGAAGTGAATATTTTTGAAGTTAACAGAAAAGTAACCAAAGCTCTTATGGAAACAGCAACAAAATTAGCTGGGTCTAAGAACAAGTTGCATGTGAACAAACTATCAGGAAAACCCAAAATGTTGATGCAAAAAAGAAGAGAGATGAGGACACTAAAGAAGATGTGACTTCCAAAGTGGAATACATAGAGCTATGCAAGACACTACGAAAAAGTATCACCGAAGATGTAAGAAAATTCAACTGTGAACTAGTGAGGAAAGCAGTTGAAAACAACCAAAGCCTAAAGATAACAAAGGGACATCTCAGTAAGGGAAGAAAACAGATTATGGCACTGAGAAAAGAAGATGGTTCTGTAACAAGAAATAGAGGCGAAATTTTGACAAGAGTGACAGATTTCTACTCCAAATTATATGAAAGGGATGATACATGTACTCCAGACATCAAGAAAGGTACCAGTACCAGATTTCCTCCAGTCCTCCCAGCAGAAGTTGCACATGCAATCAAGAACATGAAGCGGGGAAAAGCTCCAGGAGAAGATGGAATGACTGTAGACATCATACAAGAAGCAAGTGGAGAAATCTAAACAATACTCGCCCAAATTTTCACTCGATGCCTTAATGAAGGGAAAATTCCTGAGGATTGGAACACCGCTACAATGATCCTGCTACATAAAAAAAGGTGACATTGAGGATCTCGGGAACTACAGACCTATCAGCCTCCTATCAGTGGTTTATAAAATCTTCACTAAAGTTCTTTCACACCGCTTGAAGGTAACACTGGACATGGCTCAACCGAGAGAACCAGCTGGATTCAGGAGGGGCTACAGCACAATAGATCATATCCACGTACTGAGAGAACTGATTGAAAGAGCGAGGAAATATAAACTTCCATTGTGCATGGCTTTTATCGATTATGAAAAAGCCTTTGATTCCGTGAAACCATCAGCAGTTACAATGGCTCTGAAATCCTGCGGTATTGAAGATGCATACATTAATATTATTTATAACATCTATGAAAATGCAAGAGCAAAGATTCGGCTGTTTGAAAATACAACACACATAAAAATTGGAAAGGCAGTAAGACAAGGTGACACCATATCTCCGAAGCTCTTTAATTCCACATTGGAGGGTGTCTTTAAGTCGCTGAGCTGGGAAAACAAAGGGATAAAGATTAATGGAGATTATCTAACCCACCTTCGTTTTGCTGATGACGTAGTCATTTTTGCAAATACCCCATCAGAGCTGCAGAGTATGATCTAGGAACTTGCTCACAAGAGTAAAGAAGTGGGATTAAAAATGAACTTTCAGAAGACAAAAGTGATGTTCAATGCTTTTACAAGAAATGAAGATTTATCGATTCATGGAGAAAAGCTGGAGATAACAGACACGTACGTTTATCTTGGACAGCAGATATCAAGTGAGGGTCACATTGATGACGAAATTAATCGGCGTATAAAACTTGCCTGGAGAGCTTTTGGAAGAAACAGCATAATTTTCAAGAGCAATAGGCCATTATGTCTTAAAAGAAAAGTGTTTGATCAGTGCATCCTTCCAGTGCTTACGTATGGTGCAGAGACTTGGACCTTAACTAAAAGAGACATACAAAGGCTGCAGACAACTCAAAAAAGCATGGAGAGGTGCATGCTTGTTGTAACCAGGAGAGATAAGAAGAGGAACTCGTGGATCCGAAAAATGACAAGAGTGGAAGACATCATGATCAGAGTAAAATCCCTGAAATGGCAATGGGCTGGACATACTGCCAGAAGGACAGACCATCGATGGACAGCCGAAATTTTAGATTGGATTCCAAGGGACAGGAAAAGACCCAGAAGACCACATGGGAGATGGGTGGATGAAATTCGAAAGTATGCAGGAGTGACATGGAGGAGACTGGCACAAGACAGACGGTTGTGGAGGAAACTTGGGGAGACCTTCGTCCAGCAGTGGATTGATAATGGTTGACGATGATGACATACATACATACATACTTTGCTACCTAAAGCCTATGTCTGACTTTTGTACGACGTATATGATTTATTATTCTACTTCCATTTTCAAAACTAGAGAGAAATTCCATAGGATTTCATACTTTTAATATATGAAAAAAAAACCTTGCCTTCGAAATATAGGTAGTGAATCCGTATGCGATTTTTTTTTTTGTGTTCAGTAGCACATTACAAGATCATTTACTTATAAGCATCGCTCTTTTCAAAAAAACATTTTGTCTGCTAGTTTACTTAGCATTGGTGCAGACTAAAATATTTACTGATCTTGTCCTGTTTTAAATTTCTTGAATTCAGAGAAAAAAGGAGAATTTTTAGCAAGTTTCTAGTTACATCATCTATTTCATGGCCGAAAAAAAACGCTGTACCAATTCGTAGGGCCGAATATTCAAATGATTAGAAAATAACGACTGATGACGAAATAGTGGCCCTACACAAAGCATGGGAACCGCGCGTCGAGGAGGGTATATCAAGAGCAAAGCTTGCACGCAGGGACAATTGTAGCAGCGGATTTCGTTTGCATTAACCAGCCTCCACGGACTGTGAAGATGCCTCGACGTCGATTCCGTACACAGTACGAGCAAGTGAACGAGTTTGAAAGAGGACATATAATTGGACTGAGAGAGGCCGGTTGGGTCAAGTCGCCATATCGCCAGGCATTTCGGTCGGAGCGACGCAGCAATAATCGGACGATGCTGGTGCCAAAGGATCGAGAAAAGCACAACCCAGCGGCACGCATGCAGTGGACGGCCGAGGGCAACGACAGAACGCGATGATCGAGCGACTGTGAGAGCCGCACGAACAGAACCAAATTCGTCGCTCTCAACCAACCGTGTCCATGTTGCGTCCTCTACAGGTACTGAGTGGCAATCCGGACCGTGGCCAGACGACTTGCGGTACGGAAATGGCAATCCAAACCGTTGCCAGACGATTTACGGTACGGAAACTACATTCGAGGAGGCCAAGCCGTCGCCTACCACTGACCATCACCGGCACTGGTTTCAGTGGTGTCATGCCCGATCGACGTGAGATAGTGTCCAGTGGCCTCGTGTTGTATTCACTGATGAGTCACGTTTTGCACTTGGCGCCGAAAACCAGCGTATATGTGTCTGGAGACGAGCAGGCGAGCGTACGGAATATGTCTTTACTGCTCGCATACCGGGAGTGACTGTTTGCGGAGCCATTTTCTATGATAATCTGACACCCTTGGTAGTCTTCCGTATCAACCTCGCGGCTCATCGGTACGTCGACGACATTCTACGACCTGTCGTGTTGTCATTCATGTCGCAGCATCACCGAGAAATTTGTAACAGAATAAAGCCCGACCACACATTGCACGGCTCTCCCAGGCCTACCTCCGTAATGTCGACCCTTCCATGGCCATCCTGATCGCTCGACCTCTCACCTATCGAACATGTTTGGGACATGATGGGACGTCACCTACTCCCATCCCGGAATATCAGCGACCTGGCCCGCAATTTGGATATCATCTGGCATGCTATACTTCAGGACAGTATCCATGAACTGTATGCGTTTATGCAACGGCGTGGGTAACCGCATGTATTCGGGCCGCCAGAGGTGGCGCTACAACGTAATGACTTGTACCCCTCGTGTAGATGTTTTATCCGAATAAATGGTTCAACTGCTTTGGAATTGCAAGCATTTCCTTTCCTATACACGGCAAATACTAATTGTCATCTTGATTGGATGATTTCTTCGGGTGTCTCTCTCTCAAAGAGTGTATAAATGCACACCGAAGAGCTAAAACAATATGACCAGCGCGTCTTTATGCAATAAAAATTTGAAGCAACTAAATCAGGTAAAAACAGACTGTTCAGACTGTTGCTGTATCAGATCAGGCGCAATAACAGCAGCTGGGCGACTGGATCAGCAGCGCCAGCTCTCGAATTTCTAGGAAGACATCTGGGTCAACATGATACATGTATTTCGACTACCAGCACGTGCGCAGGGTAAAACTGTTTTGTTAAGAATGCTGGATTTTATTGCATTATTACCAGTCCTCACATGGTACTGCTCGTGCAGCGGAAATATCTTCTCGTTGGTTGATTGTTACGAGCAGAGAGAAATAATTAACCTCTATGGCCTCGAGAAATGCATTTACTTTGGAAACCAGGAAGTAAAAGTCACAAGAGAAAGCACACATGCTCGTGTCATGCAGCCAGAAAAAACTATTGGCAGAAATCTCGATAGCTACCCCGACACTGATTTTTAGCACGTGGTTTGGAAAAAGACATGCATCACATTGTCCAACCGTCCGTTCTTCTGTAGACCCGCAATCTCTACATCGAATTCAAAAATTATATTACTTTTTTTTTTTTAGTTCGGGGGTTTAACGACCACCGTGAGCAACTCAGTGGGATATAAGCAGTCGCCCGTCCCTAATTTGGGGTCAATGGCTCCAGGAAAGGGAGAGAGCCAGAGCCTTGAGAGAAACACATCCATGTCTCAACCGGGATTGGAATACGGACCTACGTAGGAAGAATAATCAAGAGCTTGTGAAAACAAAAGTTTGTCCGCAACGGGCATCGAACCAGTATCCCCCTCACTCCGGAATAAGTCTCTCTCCCAACTGAGCTACCTCGACACAACGTCTCGCTCCAGATTTGTCGTCTTGACACATGTTTTCACCTCTGTAGTACGTCACATCTCTATCTTAATTTTTTTCTTCTTTGAAGCGAAGTAGGAATTTTTCATTAAATCCCAAACAATGTGTGGAACAAACATCACACATTTTTCGAAGAACCCAACGGCCAGTGGATCCATTTTCCACAATCGGGCGCCAATATGAAAACACAAGTTTGTCCTCGACGAGCATCGAAGCTGTGTTCCCTCACTATGGAGTAAGTCGCTCTCCCAACGGAGGTACGCGGAAGGAACGTCTCGCTCCAGATTTGTCGTCTTGACACATGTTTTCACCTCTGTAGTACGTCACAAGGTAAGGATTCGTATCACTCTGCCACGGCCGAGCGGTGGGGGAAGGGTCCGATTAATACCGGATGATACACTCCGTAGACAAAACATTAGAGATAGGGGCAGACTTGTATAAAAATAAAATGTATTTGCGTACACAACCATCGAAACAGAAAACTTGCTGCAAACCAGCGAGGCACGAACCACGATAACAATAAAATAATTTAAAGAAAAATTGGTAATACAATAAATAATTATTAGAACATTATACCTAGAATCCAATGAGTACAGAATAAGTACATTACAATTGAATGTGCAGCAATGTGTGCGAAATGCACCTTTATGGCAAACTATAAAAATATTGGGCTATGAACCTCATAAAAACAAGAGACTGATTAAAGAAAGCTTTTACATCCAAAAAAGCAGTTCCATTAATGAACCTTCGAAAATTGTAAATAGCATTTTCAACAACTTATTTCAAAAACACTAGATTTACGAAATACATAAGCAAATGATTTTTATTTAATATCTGGCAACTGCAAGAGGAATCTGGCAATAAAATCCAAATTCTTTCTGTGTAAATGAAACTTTTTAAACAGTTCCTATACATTGAGAACAGGCCTTGATAAATAAAATCTAGAGGCCAGAAAAACAAAAGAACTCAGGAGAAAGATTTGAAAAGTAATTGAAAGTTCAAGTTAAAATACGAGGGTCAGTCAAAACGTTAGTTGCACTCCTCCGTAAAACATTTCGGTAAAAGGATATTTTGTTGACACTTTGTGGCAAAACTGCTGGCATTTATCTGCAGCACGTGCCGCAGTTGCTTCTACGCAGTAGTTTTAGTTCGCTCACTAACGAGTCGTGAACATGCCTCGGCAGCTGCTGGTGGCGTCGAAATTAGAACTGCGTGCAGTGATTCGTTTTTTGTGGGCAAAAGAGTAACAGCACTGAAATTTTTCGGCAGTTGAACGAAGTGTACGGTGAGAACGCAATATCGCGTCAAGCTACCGCAAAGTGGTGCATCTTGTTCGAGAACGGACGTACTGATATCGAGGACGATTACCGCAAAGGAACACCGCATGCAGCGAACCTAACGAGGAACCTTCTGAAAAAGTTTAGGTGGGAGGTGTGGGAACCCCCCCCTCTTATAGCCCAGATCTTGCACCATGTGACTTCCACGTCTTCGGTCCCATGAAACAAGAACTTGCAAAGCGACGATATCCCTCGGATGACGAGGTGAAAGCTGCAACCCAGCAATGGTTATCGGACGTTGGACGGAATTCCTTCACAGAAGGCATAGAAAAACTTGTGCCACACCTCGACAAATGTTTCAATAAACTAGGTGATTACGTCGAGAAGTAACTTTTGTATGGAACTTTCAGGTACATATAACATTTTTCTGTAATTTTGATCCTGTTTTCTTTTATCAAGCAGTGCAACTAACTTTTTGACTCACCTACGTATAATTAAGTATATTAATCTGAACAAAGCCTTATTTGTAGCAATTAAAAAACTTACATAACATTTGTATTTCTTTAATTTACAAGAAAAAACTATGTGCAAAATATTTACCACAATAAAAGGTTTATTATACATCGACTATAGTTTCTCAAAGCGCCTGGTTCGGCATCATCAGGACAAATGGAGTGTAAAAATTCAAATCATTGTGAATCATCAGAGTTCTAACAGTCACGGTTTTTGGTGAGTTGTTTCCACGCGCTAGAAAGAAGTGGAGTCGACGTCATGTCGTTGACAAGCCGTGAAGAGTTCAGTTATATGTGGAAAGCTTCTAATATATGAAGCTTGATAGTAGAATCAGGTTTATTGATAAGCGTAGCGTTTCCAAACATAATTTATGGTTATTTTCGTGACAATATTGGGCTGCAGTAGTTCATAGTTCCGGACGTAGTTCTTGTGTTCCTTCACTCGTAAACTTAAAGCCCTGCTGGTCTGTCCTATATATGAAAGTCCACATTCACTAGGCATCAGATAAATACCCCAGGAATTGATATCTTCGACGTAATCTTTTGATCCGTAAAAATTTATATTGTTTAAGTTTTTTATGGTTTTTAAAAAGTTATCTTGTTTAAGGTTTTTACTGATCAAAAGACTACGTCGAAGACATGAATTCCTGGGGAATTTATCAGATACCTTGTGAATGTGGACATTCATATATAGGACAGACCCGCAGGGCTTTAAGTTTCCATGTGAAGAAAGACAAGGCTTACGTGTGGAACTGTGAACTGAAGAAGTCGTCTTTGGCCCAACATTGTCACGAAAATAACCAGAAATTTTTGTTTGGAAACGCTACGCTTATTGGTAAACCTGATTCGACTATATCAAGCTTAATGTATTAGAAGCTTTCCATATATACCGGAACTCTTCGCGGCTTGTCAACGACATGACGTCGACTCCATTTCTTTCAGCCGCCCCGGTGGCGCAGTGGTCTAAGCGATGGCCTCTGATCATTCGTTCGAAAGGGGTCCGGGTTCGAATCCCGGTGAGGCATGGATGTTGTGTTTGTCTTACGGCACTGGCTCTTTCCCTTCCCTGGAACCAGTGACCCTAAATTAGGGACGGGCGACTGCTTATAGCCCATTGAGTTGCTCACGGTGGTCGTTAAACCTCCAATCCAAAAAAAAAAAAAATTCTTTCAAACGCGTGGAAACAACTCACCAAAAACCGTGACCGTTAGAACTCTGATGTCACAATGCTTTGAATGTTTACGTTCCATTTGTCCTGATAATGCCGAGCCAGACGCTCTGCAAAACTATAGTCGATGTATAATAAACCTTTTATTGTAGTAAACATTGGTATTTTCATTCTACCTAAACACCACAAGCTCTGTAGTCACAAATTACATACAGTATCTGCAAAACCTGCTGAGTCGGAAACTATCCACGTGCAGCTAACGTCTACCTTCTGCTGCTCTGGATAGGGGTGATGGACAGTTGCCATGGCATTCCCCGCACAGTGGAATAGCCACAAACCGAACGGAGGCGATAAATACGTGGACAGCAGGGCTACCCAACAGTATATTGCAATCGACATGGGTAAACATGGTGACCTGAGCGACTTTGATCGTGGACGCATTGTCGGCGCAAGACAGATGGGTCATTCTACCGCCCAAGTGGTAAAAACTCTAGGACTCCCGAGGGCAACAGTATCAAGGGTGTACCGCGAGTACACCATCGACGGACGTACCAGCGCCCAGAGAGTAAGCAGAGGCCAACCACATGCCACCGATGGCCGGGGTCAACGTAGACTATCCAGGATCGCACAACAGGCCGACTGCTCGGCAACTGCGCACGCTGCGTACTCTGGGCTACGGAAGCCGACGATTTACTCGTGTGCCACTGTTGGCTGCTCGTCATTGCACATTACGCCTCGCTTGGTGCCGGGTATATCAGAACTGGACCTCTTCAGAGAGACGCTTCGTCGTGTGGTCAGATCAATCAAACCCGTTTTCAGCTGTACCGAGCTGACGGGAGAGTGCGGGTGTGACGTCGACAGCAGGAGGCCATGGCCTCCGTTTGCCCCAGGTCAGCTCTGTTCAAGGCAGTGGCACCCTTTTCATGGGACACATTAGGTCCCTCAGTGTGTCTGGAGAGGTCCTTAACCGCTGCATGCTACCAGCATCTGCTGGCTGATCACATACACGCTTTCACGTCCTTCGTGATACTGCGGCCAATGGTCTGTTTCACATGACAATGCGCAGTCCAACTGGGCCACAACAACCCAGGCATGGCTCGAGGAACACTCATCTGAGTTTAAACCATCCAATAACCCCCAAGGTCCCCAAAGTAAAACCCTGTGAAAGCTCTCTGGGTGGCCATGGAGCGGAACATCAGATTCATGAATCCTGGACAGACGTCTCGATCGGAGTTTTCAACAATGATGCAACAGGCATGGCTGGGCTGCCCCGCCCCGGTGGCGCAGTGGTCTAAGCGATGGCCTCTGATCATTCGTCCGAACGGGGTCCGGGTTCGAATCCCGGTGAGGCATGGATGTTGTGTTTGTCTTACGGCACTGGCTGTCTCCCTTCCCTGGAACCAGTGACCCTAAATTAGGGACGGGCGACTGCTTATAGCCCATTGAGTTGCTCACGGTGGTCGTTAAACCTCCAATCAAAAAAAAGGCATGGCTGGCGTTACCTCCAGAAACCCTCCGCCATCTGGTGGAGTCGATGGCTCGGCGTGTACAGGCTGTTATTCGCGCTAGAGAAGGACCAACACGCAATTAGGTGTCTCTAATGTTTGGTCCATTGACTATACCATGAGGATCACGAATCATGTATTTTGGAACAGTGGTGACGACAGAGATACAAAGTTGGGGGGGGGGTGTCTATGGCGGACAAGTTGCTTTGAAGCACTTGGTTGAAATTTTGCCAGATGCCGTCCCGGTGGCGCTGAGGTCTAAGCGCTGGCTTCTGACCATTCGTCCGAGAAGGGTGCGGGTTCGAATTGAGGCATGGATGCTGTGTTTGTCTTACGGCACTGGAACTCTCCCTTCCCTGGAGACAGTGACCCTGAATTAGGGACGGGAGACTGCTTATAGCCCATTGAGTTGCTCACGGCGGTCGTTAGACCTACAATAAAAAAAATTCGCCAGACATTTCCGTTAATACAAATTAACCCGACGCTGATGTTATCTTCATTAGAATAAAATGCAATACATATTTTTTTAATGAAAGGAAATATCGCACTTAAGTTAGTATTGGCGGGAAAAATATCCCGCCCTGATGGCGCAGTGGTCTAAGCGCTGGCTTCTCGCCATTTGTCTAAGATGGGTCCGGGTTCGAGTCCCGGTGAGGCATGGATGTTGTGTGTGTTTGCCTTGTGGCATTGGCTCTCTTCCCCCTTCCCTGGAACCAGTAGCTCTAAAAATCAGGGACAGGCGACTGCGTATATCCCATCGAGTTGCCCACGGTGGTCGTTAAACCCCATTGGCCTACCGGCAGCTATATTCTTATTCTAAATTATGTAAAATAATTGCTTAAATTAAAAGTGTATTTTATGTGCCAGAAAACCTCGTGGGTCATTTTCGGTGGATGCTGATTAGGCTAATTATGCAAAATTAAGTTTAAATGCTTGCTCGCTCACAATATACAGCTCTTCGTGGTTAACGCCCAGCCTACTTCGGATGACATGAAAATTAATTTAAGTGGAATGATACAATTCATAATAAATTCAAGTAATATTAATGCAATTATAATATTTAGTATTAACTGTATTATACTGCTCAGTGTTTGTCAGTTGTTTTTTCTTCTGTAGAAATGCAAAGTTCTATTTCATTGACATTTCTTTAGGTAATAAGTTGAAATAGCGTTTGTCACCTACAGGGGTCGCGCTGTCGAATGCCTTCTTCGCAATTTGTGAAAAAATAATCGTTTTGGCGATGGATAAAAAATGTTAGCGAAAATATTGGCGATTAGTCTTTTTGGTGACGTCCGAGCAAAACAATCTTAAATTTTTATTCTTTCAAATTCGATCATGTATGGGGATTTCTTATGTTTTGAAGTGAACTATCAACCAATACTTACATGAAAATAGTTATTAGATGAAAATTCTGTACGTAATAAAGAGCAATTTTTCAACACCTGCATTTTTTACAGTAGCCCTTTTAGAACCAAGCTACAGAATAAATGTAATACTTAATTTTTCAATTAATTTGAAATGTATCCTGTCAATAATTCATTTTAAAAATTTTATTGGGAGTAATAATTTCAAAATTGAAAATAAATATCTATACTTCTTTCTAATAGGATTCAGAATCTATAACATAATAATATTTTGCTGCTTAATTGTAAAGAATCTGTAACCTATTGCTTTTGTACTATTACAACACTTTATGCTTTTGTAGTTTTTATGTTCTCAATGGAGTGAAAAAAAAATGGCAATTTCAGATTACATTCAGGAAAGAAATATTGAATTTTGCGAATGTGTTGGCGAAAACTATAAAAAAGCCAGAGCAACCGCTGACATGTATTCCCAAAATTTTAGCACCTCTCAATATGCAGTGCCCCAGGTTGGCCCAATGCTCAGCCCACCATTGTTTGTTTGTCTCTCTCTCTTCTTATCTTTTATGTAGAAAAGGGGAATTTGTTTGTGCGCTCTTTCTCTTTTACCGAGAAACCGACACAGAATAAACAGATTCACTTCTGTCGGGAAAAATGCTTCAATTTATAACCCGTTGACATTATACCGCACAGAAGTACAATTCGGCATGCTAATATGCATAAGCAATGTATTTTTTAAATGGCTGACACGTTACATTTTCGCTTCATTTGAATTGCAAATAACCTTGAAACGACATGCAATGTAATGCTCAGATGAGACTCAAAACATATATCAGAGAAGCTGTATTAATCCTTTAAAGTTCGGTGGGATATTTTGCAGTTGATAACGACGTGTTTGAGGCAGTCGACAGTGTTAGTATTCAATAGTTTTATGTTGCTTTGATGATCATGGAAGAAATATCACGTGCATTTTTTTCGAGAGTGAATTTCCATTTCTTGCAGAGATGTTCATTCACACAAAGATATATCGCTAATGCCAACCGACATTATGAACCTTAAAAGATCACCAACGTATCTAGGTTGCACCGGTTCTTTTTTTCAGGAGAACCGTAGATTAATGGAACGTGCAAACAGAACTTTTTTTTTTTTGCGTTCTTTTCATAAAAATAGTGAAAGGTTTGCTGCAAGAATCTCACAGCTCCATTCGAAATAGACATAAATTAAACTTTATAGAAATTTACAATAAATTCTGCACCGCTTTTTTAGCGTACTGTAGAAGTACATGTGAAAAATACGTGCCAATCTGATTCTAAATTCTGCACCGTTACTGTAGAAAAAACATGGTAAAAAAATCCTGAAATTCAAGAGCTATTTTCCATGACTTCTGTCGTGAATTAATGAAGCATATTTTTGATTCAATATTTTCTATGAAATGACGGAAAAAATCTAATTTCACGAATTTTTCAATCGTAAACTGACAGAAATACTCCTGTCAATCGTTCTCCGGTTATTAATGGCAAAAATTTAATTTCACGAATTTTTCATATGTGAATTGACAGAAGTATCTTTCTTCGGTTATTAATGGAAAAAAAAATAATTTCACGAATTTTCGTTACCTGAATTGACGGAAATACTCCTGTCAATCTTTCTCCGGTTTTTAACGGATAAAAATTATTTCACGAATTTTTCAAACGTAAATTGATAGAAATACTCCTGTCAATCGTTCTCCGGTTATTAACGGAAAAAAATTTATTTCACGAATTTTCACAGAAGTACTCCTGTCAATTTTTCTCCGGTTACAAACGGGGGAAAAATTTATTTCACGAATTTTGCTTACGTGAGTTGACAAAAATACTCTGACAATCTTTCTCCAGTTATTAACGGGAAAAAATTGATTTCACAAATTTTTCACATGTGAATTGCCAGAAATACACTGTCACTCTTCCTCCTGTTATTAACGGAAAATTTATATTTTTAAGAGGTTATCAGAAGAAAAAAAAAGCAAAATTTCGTGGAGCCTGTCGTGCAGTAGGCGCTGGGTACAGGTATTTCGCTTGTCAGTCCTAGAACTAAACTTTTTATGGTTCGTTTCTCTTTAGGATGAATATCCTTCTTTTAAATTGCCTCAGTAAGCAACCAGAATTATGTTAAATCTTTTACTGTAGTTACCAATGATACCTAGTATACGTACATATTTACATTCTTTATGGGTTATATCCCACACCACAAAAATAACGTCACTCTGTACATGCGTGACATCTCCCTCTCATTTCTGTATGTTCTCATTCCCGACCCATCATCATCCGGCGACTCGGATCTTTGACACTTTGTAACGAATGTCATTTCGGTTCCGCCTCCAAGCATGTGGGAGGCTAACCGAACATCACCATTGTATTTGAAGACAACTTTTCTTGTAAAGTATGACACAACACGACGTCTTTTGAGAACAGTCTTACAAAATGGCGAGCAGTCTTTCATACGAATAAACCGTCCTTTCAACTACAAGGCGCATTGCTGCCGTTATTTAAACATTCACAACAAAAAAATACATATTCGTCACTGCAGTGCAGCAAACTTGAACAATAGATAAACTAAATAAACACATAAACGCTATTTAATTACTAATCTCCCTTTCACTGAGATCCTCACAGAGCCTTTCCGTGATTCCTTTTGTCTATTAATGGAAAAATTCTGTTACTTTTTTCGTATCCATATGAAGGAAAATTACCGGAAATAAGAGTGCTTCGCGGGAAATTTAAATTTGACGCCCGAGTGGCGCAGTGGTCTAAGCGCTGGCTTCTGACCATGCGTTGGAGATAGGTCTGGGTTCGAATTCAGAGTAAGGCATGGATGTTGTCTTTGTCTTATGCAGTACTGCCTCTGCCTCTTCCCTGGAACCAGTGGCCCTAAAATTAGGACGAGCGGGTGCTTTAGCCCATTGAGTTGCTCATGCAGCGTTAAACCGAAAAAAACAAAAATAATTGAATTCAAAGAGCTATGATAAAATTTCAGTTTAACAATTTTGCTGAATAACTCGTCGTTTACATTCTGTCGGGGGATCTAATTTTGAGGTTCTGCAGCAAGACAAAATATTGCGGATAACATATCGCATGATATTAACTTAAGCTTTTTTTTTCCAGCCCAATACCTCAACCCGCTTCCGCTAATTGCAGTGCAGTTGAATAATCGACGTAATCAAATGTACTGTCATTACAAGAGCATGAAATAAAAATCCCATTAAATTTTCCTTTTGAAATCGTGTGAAAGTATAATTTCAATCTGAGGAAGAAACGAAATTCGTTGTATACGTTAGTGCATTCAGTTTCACTTACAGTAAAATGTTTGGGTTGTTTTGCATATATGGGCATGATATGTACGTTTTTGTTTATTTTACTGGGAACTGCATCTGATTTACACCGATGACCCATTACATTATGACCACCTACCTAATAAGCTGTAGGAACCTCTTCAGCCTGCAAAACAGCGGCCACCCGGCAAGGCATCGACTCAATGTGATGGCGATAAGTATCCTGAAGTATTTGGTACCATAAGGTCAACAGCAGGTCCTGCAGTTCCCGTACATTTCGGGGTGGTGGTGATTTAGCGCGAACCCGCTTTTTCAAGTCGAACCACAAATGTTCCATTGGGTTCATGTCAGGTGAATTTGGAGGCCAGGGCATTAACAGAACGTCACCAGCACGTTCCTCGAACCACTCCTTGACGATTCTGGCAGTGTGTCATGGCGCATTAGGCTGTTGGTAATAACCATCACCAGCAGGGAACACAGGTGCCATGAATGGGTGAACTTGGTCCGCAACGATGTTCAGATACCTGACAGCTATCAGGGATTGTGCTATTGGGATAATGGGGCCTAAAGTGTCCCAAGAAAACATCGCCCACAGCAGAACACCGCCGCCGCCGGCCTGTTTCCGATCAACAGTGCATCCAGGTGCCATAGCCTCCGTCGATAATCGGCGTATCCGCGCTCGGCCGTCTACGTAATGCACCAGGAATCTTGATTCGTCAGACCAGGCCACTTCTTTTCAATCATCCATAGTGCAATCTCGATTATCTTGGGCCCATTTCATTCGTTGTTGGCAATGTCGTACAGAAAGCATGGGGATCCGGCTGGGTCTTCAGCTACGCAGGCCCATGCGCGGAAGGCTGAAATGAGCTGTATGCTGTGACACATGGCCAAGATCACCACTGTTGTAGCTGCTGGTGATTTGTCGCACTATGGCTTTACGGTCGCTGTGAACAATGCGCGACAGTGTTCGCTACCCCTCTGGCATCAATGAGCTGCGAACGACACATGGCTGGACAACGGTTCGTCGTTTGGCCTTCTGTGCACCACTTTTGATACGTACTCACTACAGCGGCACGTGAACAACCCACAAGCCGTGCAGTTTCCGAGATCGTAGTTCTGAGGGGCCGTGCCGTCATAATTTGTCCTTTATCAAACTCCAATAAATCGGCAGCTTTTCCCATTCTGACAGCTAACACTCGACTAACTGAAAGCCGGTCCTTGGGTTGTATATACAATGCTCTGTGAACTTCACCTGTGCCACCGTTCCATCTTCAGGCGCGCTCATTTCTCTAGGCTGGGGGTGGTCATAATGGAACGGCTCATCGGTGTACTACTTTTTCGGGTTCAGAAATTTTTGAACTGCAGTTGTGAAAAGTCTTTCACCTACAGCAACAATTATTTTCTCATATGAAAGTAATTAAATACATATTATAATAACTTTAGTGTTTAATTCATTTTATAAATCCGTACTGAAGTGTTTGCAATTCTCAAAATTTTCAATTGCTTAAAACCTTTTTAGTTATTTTATTTGTGAAATGTAAAACTTGAAAAAGAATTAATTTTGTCACATTTCCCTTCTCACTAAAATCGAAGAAATTTTTAGAATTGTGTATTTGGCTAATAAAATTAAAATAAAATTTGTATGAGTGGAATAAAATCTATGACAGCTTTTTTCTTAGAGAATGTACCATGTTTACTGCTTCAGTAACGAAAGTAATCCTTTTTTACATTAAATTTTACTAGAGATATCTTATCCTTCCATCCAAAAAGAATGGGTAAAATGTTATTAATTAATTACTGCCTCAACATAAACAAAACAGTATTTCTTAGATTTGTGTTGAAAAGACGTTTACACACGAAATGGTACTGCTGGCATTACCATTCCCTGTTTATTTTTTACTTAATTTTGGTTTGGGGTACCTTGGGAATTTTTACCAAAAAAATAACTTCCTGGGCCGATTATGGACCGCCCGCGTCCGACGCTACATGTTATCCGCATTTTCGCGACTTGGCGATAGCAGGACGATGTTTAAAATGTAGATTTCACAACTCCGTCAAATGTGATAAAATGATATCTCTCGGGGAAACACAAACAGTGAGATAACAAGTGCTTACTCAAATTTCTTTAGAATTAGTCACTCTGGGAGCTTCAATGTCAAGGCTCTTACTGAATTGGTGCTTTCTTTTCATATACAAATTTTAAAACTTTAAAACCACACCGCCGAGCTAAAATATTGTTAACGTGATTTTTGCATTTAAACAAGAAAGATGACACCGAATTTTCGGGTGTAATAAGCACGTCTTTTTGAATCCGTTCTGACGCAAATTAAATTTATCAAAGCTATTCAAAGTCAATGGAACCGGTATGGAAAACAATAGTATCTGACGGAAGAAAAGTTTTTCAATCGGGTTTTTAATCCCTCAGATATTGCTGTAAACGGAATCGTGAGCTTACGCCCTCTGGTTGCAGACTTATGCGTTAATAAAAACATGAATTTATATCAAACATTTCGCACCGGAAACGCTCTCCAACACAAAAGATTTTTCAAATCGGACTCTTAGAAACAGAGATATCGACAAAAATAAGATGTGACTTTACGTCCCCTGGTGGGAAAACCATGCATTATTTTAGGAAGAAAGTATTTTCAAAAGGTTTTCCATATGAGCGGTATCAGTCCAAGAAAATAAAATAAAATTAGTCTAGTTTTCAGGAGCCCAGATTTTGCTACAAATATATCAGAAGCAGAAATTAACACTTATGCCCCTGGTGGCCAAACCATTCTTTACAAAACATTAGAAATTATGTGAAAAATATTTTCCATCAGGTCTTGTATGCGATACAGGAAGAATTTTTCAAATCGGAGTTTTAGAAGCAGAAATAACGCAGAAAACGCCTTTTAACTTTGTGCCCCCTAGCGGAAAGTCTGATTTACAAGAAACTTTTGAATTTATAAGAAACATTTCGCATCGGAAACACTATCCAACAAAGAAGGATTTTTTCAAATGGGACTCCTAGAAGTAGAGATATTGACAAAAATAAGATATACATGTACGCCCCCTGGCGTAGAAACCATGCATTATTTCAAGAAGAAAATATCCCTTAAAAGGTTTGTCGACATGAGTAGTATCGGTCTACATATACTACTCATGTCGACAAACCTTTATTCAATCTAGAATTTAGAACCTCATATTTTGCTGCAAAAACATCAGAAACGGAAATTAAAATTTACGCCCCCTGGTGGCCAAACCATTTTTTTTTTGACAAAAATTAGAAATTATGTGCAAAGGATTTTCCATCAGAAGCTGTATCCGGTGCAGAAAGAATTTTTCAAATCGGAGATTTAGAAGCAGAGATATAGGAGGAAACGCAATTTACCTCTACGCCCCCTAGCGGAAAGTACCTGAATTACTTGAAAATTTTGAAATTATATGAAAAACATGTCACACTGGAAAACACTATCCAACAAAGAAGGAATTTTTCAAATCTGACTCCTAGAAGTAGAGATATCGACAAAAATAAGATATACATCTACTGCCCCCTGGCGGAGAAACTGGAATATTTTAAGAAAATATTCCGAAAAGGTTTATCGATGTGAATGGCAGCAGTCCACGAAAGGATTTTTTCAATCAATATTTTAGAAGCTCAGATTTTATGGCAAATACATCAGAAGCAAAAATTAACCCTTACGTCCCCTGGTGGCCAAAGTATTCTTTACCAAAAATTTGAAATTATATGCAAAAGATTTTCCATCAGGAGGTGTATCCGCTGAAGAAATTGTTTTTCAAATCGGAGTTTTAGAAGAAGAGTTATCAGGGGGAAATGGAATTTACTTTTACGCCCCTTAGCGGAAAATCTATGCGTAATTTGAAAAAATAACTATTTCTAAAATACTCTTCGACATAAATGGAATCGAAAGATAAAAGAATTTTTTGAATCGGGTGTTTAGAAGCAAATATGTGGAATAAAACGTATTTTTGAATTCGACATCTTCATTTACGCCCTCTAACGGCGAAATTGTACATCATAAAAAAAAAAAAAAAAAACTAAATAAAGGATCATCATTCGCATATTTCAAGCTTCCCAATGCAAAAAGAATTTTTCAAATTGGACTAATAGTTGCAGAGATATCGTGGGTACAGACGGACGGACAAACCAGCAACATAAGCACGATCTTTCTTTACAAAAGACGTGCTAAAAAACGGGAACAATTCTGAGGAAAACAAATATTGGTTGCTAACTCTCGGGTGTGATGAGAACATTATTGACCTGAAAGAAAGAAATATTAACCAAATATTTATTGATATACTAGCTCATAGCCCGTGCCATGCACGGGTGGAAAAGTTCCAACTGAAACTTTTATAACACCAATCGTATATTAAAAGATTGGTTTGCACGCCATCGCCATTGTCTATTTAAGCGACGTTTTCTTTCAGCTTTATCTTCTTCCATCTTGTACTACAAAGAAATAATTCCACGGAACCAATCATTTTTTTACATTTCCATCACATCGAATCAAAACTACAGCTGCAGTCACTTTCTTACAATTTTACTTGTTACTTTTTATGAAATGAAATAACGTGATTCCTTTTTAGGAAATTGCTCAGCAGTTTTATTCAATTTTATAAAATTACTCTGCAATGCGAAGAAAATGAAATAAAACACGACATAACACCTACGTAACAGAACACACGTCGCAGACACACGTCACTTCATCTGAACACACGTCACTTCATCTGTGGCAACACGCACGTGTCCGAGCACGTGCGTGTTGCCACAGATGAAGTAGTTTGTCTTACTAACTTTATTTTATTTTCCGGACTTTCTCCTTGATTTTACGTATCGTGCGATAGCGGTGAGCTTAGTTCCGATTTCGGCCACCGAATAAAAGCAGATGGCGCTGCAAGTACTGAAGGATGTCAGAGCGTTAGGGACAGACGCAGCCTATTATATAGGTTTTATGATGCCTCTGTATAAGGTATCAGCAGTAGCATTTGTGATTAACTAAAACTGCATTCATCTCCGCACTGCTAACAGTACAACAACTAGACAGACACGCCAAGCATGAATTAGCGTGCATAATTTTCTTCGTCGAATACGGCGATTTTTCGAAATCTGACTTCTAGAGGTGAAGGCATAGTATTTACCCACGGAAGGAGATAGAGAAAGGTGTTTTATTCTGTCAAACAAAACAAATTTTAACCAACTTGTAAAACCTGAAATACAGTGTTCACAAACTGAAAGATAAAGTGAAAAATTTTCATTCGATGCAGAAGAAATTTTTTCAAATCCGATTTCTAGAAGCTTGGTATAGTATTTACAGACGACAAAGCAGAGGAAACTTTTTTTTTCTTTTTTGATTGAGGGTTTGAAATTAAATTATTTATTGGACTTGGTTGACATATATTGACATATAAAGATAGACATACATTGAAGAGCAATTGAATTAGAGATACCTGTCTAGTAACGTGTAACACCACAATCCGTCCTGATGACGGCGGCGGTTCGTCTCGGCATGGACTCTACAAGACACCGGAAGCGTTGAGAAGCCATACGGATCCACGACCCCTGAAGAACAAGCTCCCACAGTTCACGAAGATATGATGGAGGGGGGAGTCAGAGCCTGGAGCATCTGTCTCGGTGGCATCCCAAATGTGCTCGATGGTATTGAGTTCAGGTGATCTAGCTGGCCAAGGAAGCGAGGTCACGTCGGTGGAGTGTTCATCCAACCATTCGGATACAATTCGGGAGCGATGGCACGGTGCATTGTCTTGTTGCAGGATGAGGTCCACAGTGGGATGTTGACGACACAAAAACTGGAGCAAATGGTCGTCCAGGATATCCCGGTAACGTTGACCTGTCAGGGACGATGTCAGACGTACCAGGGGTCCCATTTCAGTCCACGTAAACAGTCCCCAGATGAGGATGCCATCCCCACCAGCTTGAAGTGTACCCTGCTGGCTAGAAGGATCCGTCGCTTCATGTGGTTTGCGCCGTACTCGTATCCTGCCATCCGCATGTACCAACGTGAATCTCGACTCATCAGTCCAGGCAACATTTTCTGCATGTCTAGGGTCCAGTGGCGATGTTCCCGCGCCCATGCTAATCTTTGCACCCTGTGATGTGCGGTCAGCAGCGGTACCCTCGTGGGACGATGGCTTCTGTACCCCATAGCGAGGAGATGGTTCTGGATGGTGTGGCTGCTGACACGTTTTTGTGCACCAGCGTTAAATTGCGGAGTGATTTCTTGCACTGTGGCCCGTCTATCCGCTGTTACAATGCGAGCTAGCCGACGATGACCCCTCTCATCCACACGCTGTTGTCCACGGCTGTTGGCTATTGCAGTGATGGTTTTACCGGATTCGATGTACTCACGGTGCACCCCTGACACAATGGCTCGTGAAAATCCCAGTGCCTGCACGACTTCCGAGATGGAGTGACCCATTCTTCGGGCCCCGACAATTTGCCTACGATCAAATGCGCTTAGATCCTTCGTCTTATCCATACTGCGTCCGACTCGTACTGATTCCCGTCGCATCACTCCTTATATTGTCGGATTGCTGCATATGTCATGTCGTTTTCGTTTACAGGGCCGCCTACAGCGCCATATTTGCGTAACGCCAGCTGTCTCTAATTCAATTGATCTTCAGTGTATAAGTAAATGTCACATGGACAAGATTTAGATTTTACCATAATTTGTGGTGTAGTAAAGTTATTTTTGGTGTTGAATCCTCAGAGGTGGCTTTTCCATCACGCCCGTATCCTTCTTGATTATTATATGTATGTAATATCTCTGAGGACATTTGATCTCCAATGGCGGAAGTCGCATAATACAAATGGGATACAGTGCTGAAACCATCACTATTTACAACATACCATACCCGTATCTCTTCATTACATCCTCGAATTGCATTTTCCCGGCCACTACATGCAATAATAATTCAGAGAATTGTGCGGTTACATTTATGCCAAAATCGACCTCATCAATCGCAGCATGAAATTTTTAATCTGTCTATCCCCCAAATCCTTTCTCGATGACATTGTCATTTCCGCAGGTATAAACTTCTTCAGTCACCGCTTGAAGTTCATGCGTGAGACTTATGTATGCCAGGGGTTTTCAAACCATCTCCCAAATCCTCTTTAGTGACAGTATCATTTCTGTCAGAATAGACTTCATTAAAGTTTGAAAGTCCATAAGTGAGACTCATGTGCCGGAATTTCAAACTATCTCCCAATTCTGTTTTAGTGACAGTACCATTTCCATCGAAATCGATTTCATTAGTTTGAAGTCCATAAGCGAGGCTCATGTAGGTTCTCAGTACTTTCAACTCATCTACAAATTCCAGTTTAGTGACAGTACCATTTCAATCGGAATCGACTAAATTAAAGTTTGAACTCTGTAAGTTAGACTCACGTGTATGCCCACAGCTTTCAAATAACTTCCGATTTCTCTTTAGTGACAGTATCATATCCATTGGAATCGACTTCATTAAAGTTTGAGCTTCATAAGCGAGGTTGACGACAGGGGCTTCCAAACAGTCTCCCAATTTTCTTCAGTGACAGTACCATTTCTGTCGGGATCGACTTCATCAGTCACCACTTTTAGTTATTCCGTAAAGATTTCAGCCTAGAGCTTTCGAAACATCCTCCAACTTTTCTTTCCTGACTTTTTTCTTCTTCAGGGTATTTTTGTTAAGCATTTTAGTGAGGCTCAGGAAACCCAATATAGACGTCCTCTATTCTAAAACACTGATAAGCAGCAGGATAATTTCTTTTTTATATGAGGTGGTCCATTTGCACAATTCCACGAAACTTCAAAAATTAGTTTCAGGGATGTGTACAAAAATAATACACACATCTGGCAAATTCATATAATGGCGTCACAAACTTTTCAGAATTTTAACGCGATGCGATGATAATCTGATGCCCAGTCAAAGTTGGAAAGCCTATTTTTTGGAAAGCCGCTGAAGAATAAAACAAAAAGAATTTTGGAAAAAAATAGCTTTATTCGTCAAACGTAATCAAAGTATCATTTCCTTCCATTACACTGGTTCCATCAGTGTTAGCTGATGTCCTTTATCACAATCGAAGTATCACACTAAAATACTCTCCTACCGATACAATAGTTCCATGAGTGTCACCAAAAATGCTTTGTTGTAGTCGAATTGCCACACCAAAATGTTTTCCTTCCACCTCACTGGTTCTGTCTGTGCTAATAGAAATATTTTTCTGCAGTAATTTTCATACCACAATGCTTTCCCTTCCAATAACCACACTGGTTACATCAGCGTCAACCGAAATCCTTTCTCGCAGACACTGTCGCAATTCTATCAATGTTAACTGATTCCTTTGTCGCAGCATTTATACAGTTCTATCAGTGCCAACGAAAATCCTTTCCTGTAGACACTGAGGCAATTATATCAGCGTTGATTAAATCCTTTGTCGCAGGCATCTTTGATGCACTTCATAAATGTCAACTGAAATCCTTTCTTGCAGACGCTGACGCAATTCCATCAGTGTTAACAGCATCCTTTGTTGCAGACATTGATGCAGTTCTATCAGTGTGAACTAGAATCCTTTCTAGAAGACACTGTCGCAATTCTATCAATGTCAGCTGATTCCTTTGTCGCAGACACTAATGCGATTCTATCAGTGCCAGCTGAAATCCATTCCTGCAGACCCTGACGCAATTCTATCAATATGTTGGCCGAATCCTTTATCACAGACATTGATGCAGTGACAACTGAAATCCTTTCTCGCGGATATTGATGTAATTCTGTCAGTGTTAACTGAAATCCTTTGTCGGAGACATTGATGAAGTTTGTCTTATTACCGCAGCAAAATGTTTTCCTATTCAACTGAAATCCATTCGATTTTTAAACACTCCTCGGTCTAACCTCTCGCTTTTAAAGTTCTCCGTAGCCCGTTCTCAAAATTTGCTGCATCTTGGTATTCCGAATCATGTAAATCGAGAAAAACTCATTCAGGATTTTTTGAACCTGAATATATAAGACTTCAAATAAATAAAATCGTTTGTATGTCCTCTCGCGGGCAATTTTCCTCATTTAAACCTGTTGATTCACCAGTAACCATTCAAAACCTTGTATTAAAAGACAGTTCGTGAAATAATTTTCCTCAATTCATCTGTTGCGCCTTATTAAATTCGTTACGAAAACTCGGGAATGAAAAAAAAAAAACAAGGTTTACTGAATTAAACCGCTACAATATGTAGCGAAAAAAAAATATCTGTTCTTCGTTGCCATGTAGTAAGCAATTCTGAAGCCCACTATGTATCTTTCTTCTGGTAATGCATTAACTTTGCATATTCTTCCAGACGTATTTTTTGTCCTTTTTCAGGTGGACATCTAGTGATTTTGGTCCCTATACTTCCAATAGAAAAAAATTTGACCCTATTTCCTCAGCGAAAAATGATTTCCCATACATCAAAACTGGCCCACTGATATAAAAAAAAACCCAAAAAAAACCCGTCCTAACTTAGATTGTACGATCGTTTTTTTTGCAAAAAACTTTCCTGAACTACACTGCTGGCCACCCAAAATGCAACACCAAGAAGGACACGAGATAGCAAAGCCAGATTTACTGGACACATAACAGATACAAAGATGAAACGATTGAGCTTACAGGCCCGTGCGACTTGCGGAACACGCAGACATCAATAGTTCGTGTGGCCCCCATGGCTGGCAATAACGGCCCCTACACGCCGCGGCATCGAACGAAAGAGGCTTTGGATGTGGGCTTGGGGTATGTCGGTCTAGGTTGCTTCCACACGTTGCCACACAGTTCATCAAGCGCAGCCGCGGGTGGTGCTTGCCGGGCCACTCGGTTGCCGATCAGCGACCAGACGTGTTCGACATATCGGGAGAACACGCGGGCCACGGCAGCAGTGACACCTGGTGAGCCGTGAAGAATTGTTGCACGATGCGTGCCACGTGCGGGCGCGCATTGTCCTGTTGAAACGTGGCCGCTGGCAGGTCCTGTAGGTAAGGGAGGACTACAGGGTCCAAAATGTCGGAGATGTAGCGGTGGCTGTTGAGTGCACCGGCGATGAGTACCAGAAGGGTGAGGGTGTCATATCCAATTGCGCCCTAAACCATAACGCCAGGCGAGGGACCGGTATGGCGATGCATAATGCAGGCGTCATACTGTCTATCGCCGCGGTGCCTCCACACGCGGATCCGACCATCGTGGTGTTGCAGGCATAAACGGGATTCGTCGGAGAAGACAATGTCGTGCCATTCCGTAGTCCAGGTGCGGCGTTCAACGGCCCACTGCCGCCACACTAGCCGGTGGTGTAACGTCAATGATAATCGGAGCAAAGGGCGCCGTGCGAAAAGTCCCCGCTCCTGCAGACGACGTCGAACGGTACGTGCTGACACAGGTTGTTGCGCAACACACCCTAATTCCTGCGCTGACGTTCGTGATGTGGCGGTGCGAGCCGTCAATGCCCGCCGAACAACATGCCGGTCCTCTCGTTCGGTGGTGTGCCGTGGCTGCCGCAATCGCTCACGTCGGTCCGTCCGTCCATCCTGCACCCACCGAATCCATACTCGCCTCACTGTGGCTGGATGTCGTCCCACACGGGCGCCGATGTCTCGGTACAATAAACCGCTGTCGCGATAAGCCACTATTCGTCCTCTGTCGAACTCCGAAACGTGCTGGAATTACTGCCGTATTCTGCGACGAGGCATCAGGAAGCTTCCCACGCACAGGTCCGGCAGCACAACACACTTCCACTACTTACACTCCGCCTTCTGTGCATCCTTCTTATAGTGCTTCTCGGTGGCGTGCCGGGAGCACATGTTTCGCATATACCCTGCAATGCTAATCGTTTGAATGTCCTCTCGCGGGCGACGCATGCTGCGAATTTCAGCCCAATCGGATGCTTCCTTCTTGGTGTTGCAGTTTGGGTGGCCAGCAGTGTATATTAAAAATCAATAACTTTACTTATGTAGTTATGATACTTGCTTACAAGTGGCGCCACTCTTTATTGATTTTTAATATAGTTCAGGAAAGTTTTTGTAAAAAACACTGATTGTACAACCTAAGTTAGGATGTTTCTTATCAGTTGGCCAGTTTTGATGTATGGGGAGTCTTTCTTCGCTGAAGAAATAGGGTCGAAACTTTTTTTTCTATTGGAAGCATAGGAAGCAGAATCAGTAGTCGTCCACCTTAATCGATCTGGTGCTTGTTTGTGCTCTTTTGATTCAACGCTCTTCTCTTGCTGTTATTTTAATGTGTAAATTTGATAACTAGAGACACTGTCTTCTCCGATGGCATCACTCAAGCATTATTTATTTTTTTCAGTTTTTGGAAAAGGAGCGGTACTTTTCTCATTTTCCAGCACCTCAGCTTTTAATGAAAGCGCAAGAATCACACACAGTTTTGCCGTTTTAACATAATAAAATCTAGACATATTTTTTTTAATATTTAGATCAATAGAACTCACTACATACCTCTGGAATGCTTCCAATTTAAATATTTGCTGCACAGTGGTGTCCATTAATAATTCGCTTGAACTAGCTTCTGGTGAAATTGCAACATATGTTTTTACTTTCAGTGGGTTTTCATTCCTTATTTAAATCACATTTAATCCATCACTTTTCGATTTCCTCTACCCAGTATTTAATCAGAAATTTATCTTTAGAAAGGAAGAAATTTTTTTAATTTTGCTACGAAGTTACTAATAAACTTGTACGCCAACATAAAATTCTTTATAACAAATAAGCACCAAAAATGCAATAACGCAAGTCTAAAAAATACTACATATTAAAAATTGAGATATTCTGGCTGACGCACATATTTGTGGTGCTGATTGCAAATACGATTTTAGTTTTACTTGATCACGTAAGATTTTTTCACAAACTCATGTAGCACTTTGGGCAGAGTATGCGCAAAACAGCAGATCATCCAGTAGAAAAAATGTCCAAAAAATAACATTAATACCTGAAGAAACACCCATCACCTTCAATACATTTTCACATACAGGGGTTGGACAGAATAATGTCAACACCGCGCTCAGAGGAGTGACTTTTAAAGCAGCTGCGTACGCTGCAACACGCAAAGGTATCCACCACTTTTTGGTTGTATTAGCTTTGTTTAGAACCTCAAAGTCCTATTGAAGTGCATTTAAAGCGTCTTGTTGCAAAATTTATTTCATAGTGACAACGAAATGAGCAACCTAACGGACTTCGAAAGAGGGCTAATTGTTGGTGGCATGCTAGTTGGTGCCTCCGTGACAACAATCGCCAGGGTAGTGGGGGTATCGAGAGCTACTGTGTCTAGCATCACGACAGCATAGAGTGTTCGTGACAAAACCTCGTCTACGAAACAAGAGCGGCAGGAAAACTACCCTGACTGACAGAGACAGGAGAACATGAAAGAGGATTGTTACCTGTAATAAGAAGACCAAGGCGCCGAAAATTAGTGCGGAGTTCAATCTGCATCTCCAGACCCGGTATCAAGAAAAAACAGTGCGTGGGGAACTGCATAAACAAGATATTCCATGGCAGAGCTATTCCATGGCAAGATATTCCATGGCAGAGCAAAACCTCTGGTGACCCGGGTGAATGCACAATGACGACGGCAGTGGTGCCAGGAGCATACAACGTGGACTCTCGATGCATGATGGAAGCGCGTAATGTGGTCAGATGAATCCACGTTTACACTTTTCTCCACAGCAGGATGTATTTACATGTGGAGAACACAGTTAGAAGCGTACAACCCAGACTGTTTGATCCCAACAGAGCAGCATGGTGGTAGTTCTGTCATGTTCTGGGCGGTCATATCGTGTTTTTCAGCAGGTCCCCTGATCACATTGAAAGGACGGATGACTAGCAGGGTGAATGAAGCTATTTTGGCCAATCAAGTCAATCCAATGGCTCAGGCATTGTTTCCTGCAGGGGATTTCATCTATCAAGATAACGCCCCAATTCACACAGTTTGGAATGTTCAATCATAGTTTTAGGAACACGAGGACGAACTTACATACCTTCCTTGGCCTCCCCAATCACCAGACTTAAACATCATCGAGCCACTGTGGTCTGTGTTGGAAAACAGAGTAAAATCCCGTTATCCTCCTCCTGCATCTCTCAAGGACCTGGAGCAGTTTCTGTATGAAGAAGGGTGTAACATCCCACTAACCACCATCCAGGATTTGTATGCACCCATTCCAAGGAGGATTCAGGTGGTTTTGAATGCCAGAGGTGGTCCCACGCCCTATTAGGTACGAAACCTAATTTTTCTAGGTGTTCACATTATTCTGTCTAATCCCGTACCTTTCGTTGTTACATCTAATGAATTTCAGACTTCTTGTAAAATTTCTGTCTTATCCCTTTAAACCTGCGTTTCTTTTTCTTCCGCTTATGTATTTCTTGTCGCGTCACTCCATGCAACATCTAGCAGTTGTGGCCCATTATTGTTTTTCGTTTTGTATCCTTGTACATTACATGCGAAAGAGTAGCAGTCATTGCTTGAATTTTTTGGCTCCCTTAAGGTCATTGGCACATCAAATCGAATGGAAGTTTTGTTAATTCTTATTCACTGCTTCAGTTCTTCAACACAGACATAATAGGCCTTGTGTGCAGGACCCACGATTTGTCCTGGACTCCCAAGTTTCACTCCAGAGTATAACATAGGAAGCTCTTTTTACGAAGTCTGTAATGTCTCAGTTTCTTTTTAATGACAAACTCCTCCAAATACAACAGAAATTATCCGGACGGTAAAAAGACCCTGGTGCAGCCAACTGCCACAAAACTCACTACATTGAAGTCAAATACAAATACAATATACTACTGTCCAGTCCAAAGACACGACGACGCCCCTAAGTGCTTGTTTCTGACCATTCAACCGAGATGGGCCAGGGTTCGAATCCCGGTGAGGCATGGACATTGTGTTTGTCTTACGGCACTGGATCTCTCCCTTCCAGGGAACCAGAAGCCCTAGATTAGGAACGGGCGACTTTTTATGGCCCATTGAGTTCCTCAAGGTGGTCGTTAAACCTCCAAACAAAGACACGATTCTAACTGGCAGCTTTCAGCTTAAAAGAAGGAGGAAGATAAGCTCAAGTGCAAGTTCAGACATCTTTGAACCCTGTTTACATATGTCACTGATCAGTTACCCTTCGCCTCTTCCTTCGGCATTTGTCTTTTTCTTAGAACTCAAATTAAACACTGCGGTCCGAAAAGTATTCAAAAACACGACAGTTTCACAATGAAGTCACTGCCACTAATTTGGTCCCTTAATTAAAGAATTGATGAAGTCACTGCCACTAATTTGGTCCTTTAATTAAAGAATTGATGAAGTCACTGCCAATAATTTGGTCCTTTAATTAAAGAACTGATGAAGTCACTGCCACTAATTTTGGTCCTTCTTCGGTTAGCAAAACACACTTCACCTCCCTGAGTACGCTTCCAACCAGCGAATAATATACAACAGTGTTCCATTTCCCCTGCAGAAGGGTCCCCGGCTCAGCTACTTATTTGGGACGTCTTGTTCTGGCCCTCACCCAAAGTTCCAGTTCATTTACTAGTTCATGTTCCCTGAGGTTCAAGTCACAATTCTCTGCCAGCCAATTCAACATCTGCATAGTCATATCCATGAACTAAGCTGCAATAGTAACTGTGGTATGGCAGTAAGCATTAGTCTGTTGGAACAAATCTGGACCTGTACCAAAGAACTGTTTATGTTGTGGTAGAATTCTGTGAAAATGATTCTAAGCACAGCGACCATCATTTTGCGCCCTAAACCAAAAATAAAAACACTTCCACACCATCTCATTACCTTCTACAAACATCACTGCAAGCACAATCCACTCCGGCAAAAGACGTTGTCCACGCATCAGCCACACCTACACTCATCGGACTAATCTGTGGCGTGATTTGTAACTCCATAATACCTATTTATATTGGTTTTGGAACCAGTTACACAGTTCTTTGTAAATTATAAGGCGTAACAGCTGATTGTATTTGCTGACATTAAGTTTATATGACGTCAGAGAGAGAGAGACAGCTCGATGCATATGTATTTGTACAGGGCTTAACCCTTGCTGACGCCTGAAATTCTTGGGTGATGTTTCGCAGAGATCACTCGCGAGATTGGCGTACTACCTTTCCGAGTATTATTTCTCATCCCCTGAGTTGAGCTTCCGTGGTTCTCTGGTGCATTGTTGGATGACTATGGTAACGTCAAACTTTTATGTCCTGATAACATCGCCACTGGTAAACTTTGGGTAGTGCGAAGGCTGGACTGGATGAAGAGCAGCCTATAACAATAACCTTAAAGATGATACATTTTTGGTGATTGGATAGTGGGTGTTAAAGACTATTTTTGCCGTTAGATGGCACTGCGACCCAAGGTATAAACAAGGAGGTTAGAATAAGATATTCGTTCTTCCGAGATGGGTCCGGGTTCGAATCCTGGTGAGGCATGGACGTTGTGGTTGTCTTACGGCACTGGTTCTCTCCCTTCCCTGAAACCAGTGGCCTTAAATTAGGGAAGGGCGACTGCTTACAGCCCACAGAGTTGCTCACGGTAATCGCTAAACCTCCAATCCCAAAAAAAAAAAAAAAAAAAAAAGATATATGGAGATACCCTTGTTAATGGAGCAGTACAGTTGCATGAAGCCAATAACCGCGAGCGACGGCCGTCAAAATGTGGGAAAGCTTATGGTTTTCAACGCTATTGCAATGCATCTTGTGTTAACCGAATCGCCTTCTTTCGTCGCAAATGTTTCCAGTTCGCATCGTAACTTGCTGCCGATATGTGAGAAAATGTTGACTTATAAAATTTTTAATTATTTTGAGGCTCCTTCCCATTTTTATTTTAAATTGAAATATACGAACGCTAGTGCGAATTCTAAACAAATCATAACGTTAAAATTGAAAACTTCACTCGTGTAAGAAGTATAATTCATTCCGATTTGATATTGACACAATTTTTTCAACCACAAACCACGCAATTCCAAAATACATACATTTGAAATTACATAGGTAGCATGTAAACAACATCAAATTCCCACACCTTGCGGCTGCTTCACGGTTAAGAGACTCAGGCCATCTCCATAAGTATTATTCTAACCCCTTGGGTATAAACAACACAGATTCCGCGTTGTTTGAATTGCTGGATTGTGTTTGTTAAAAAAATTTAGTCTCAAACACAAACTGTTGGTTTTACAGCAAAATATAAACCATTTTCAGTATGACTTGCTGCTTTGTGCCGATGTACATGTCTTCTACGAAGAAAAATATCTGAATATCATTTCATGAGTTCCTATCAGATCAGAACCTGAAGCAACGGTCGTTGGAACAAATATCTCTACAGAATTTTTAATCAAATGACAAGTCACCATCAGGTAGTGTTTATGGTAAGCAATTTTCATTCTGACGACGATTACGTACCTAATGTAAGTGCAAGTGACTGAAGGGAGATGCTGTACCATCTATATATTTCCATTATAAAGCGCCTTCTACAAAAAAATAGATGTTCTTGAGGGAAGGAATGATGCAGAAGATAACAGTATTAATACAAAAAAAACAGCTAGTGTAACATACCTGGCCGATGTAGAATTATCAATTCATTTTGTAAATACTGTCCGGGATTACTTTAATGACTGATTCAGATTCGTTTTATCAGGCATTATTTCATCGGGAGCCATGTTAGGCTTAGCTAGCCATGATAATGCGTTTTGTAGAAAAAGCAGCTAATTCCCGTGTTTCAGTCTGCAAACCACGGAATAGTTCTGTAGCCTGTCAAAGGCAGGCTGATATTTACTCATAAATTAAATCAGTTCCTACAGAAAAATTCCCTTGCCCAAATACTACAAGTTCGGAATACAAAGAAAGCCCATCTGTTCGAGTGATGGAAATAATGATACGGTAACATTGCCTGTTTCTGCGTCACATGTCAATAGATGGCTCTGTATCCCGACGACTTACTATTGTCCTCGCTGTTTTCACAGCCTGGTAGGTGATTTAATCCAGCCTTGGTTGTCCAGGCTGTTCCACAGTTGCAAGAAACTGCAACTCAGCGATTATCATACAAGAGCACTTCTCACGAAACTCCCTACGTGCCATGACTTGCATAATAAAACTTCTGTGTCGTATATGCTATCCTTACATACCTGTCTGAGTCAAGTATTAAGACGACGGGTCCACTAGGGGACTGTGACACTAGGAATATGGAGGGTAGTATAAATTACAGCCAATGGATCGACGTTAACTTAAGACCCTCTCTACATTCGTAAGACCTATTTTCAAGCATTGAAATTGAACAAGCAGTACTTAACTGAAATCCTGAAAGAATTCTGGAAGAAATTTAATGTCTATGCTTTGGTCTTTGAACAGTAGATAACTATGGCACGAGGAGGATAAAGAAGTCAATAGATTTTACCTGGAAGAACCTGTAACTGACATTTTTGAATGGTTTTATTGAGTTTGAGGATACTGCGAGAAAATAACACATAATACCAACCGCGTGAGAAAACGGTTGGCTTTAAAATCAGAGGAGTATGATGTTGAAGAACCGCTTGATTTTCGGTATGAGAACTTTTCTAATAAGGAACCTACTGACTTTAAGAAGTCGGTACACAATAAAGGGGACAAATAGAAATGTCTGCACGTCCGAAAGAAAAAATATCTATAAGACTTTAAGGTCTGAGTGATTAAGAAAAGATGAAGCATTCCACCTCTTTGATGTTATGTTTTAAATGCACAACGAGTCATCTAAGTGAAAATCAACAAAGTTAACGCAGCGTTAGTTTGCATTTCTAAATGCGTTCGAGAAGAGAAGCCCCACCATGCTTCTAGATGCACGGCAACAGCAAAAACGAACTCGGTAAAACAAACAAGAAAGCACTAACTTCTTCCTTCTTTTCAATCATTTTGTATTCAGCGCAAACGATGACCGATACACACTATAAAAGGGACGATACACAAATGTCGTAGTACATATTTATATTTGTTTCACACAGTATACTCATCATATTGCTTATCTAGCAGTGTTCTTGCATAAACAGCGTCAGAATTTGCAGAAGGTCAAGAGGGGGGGCTAATGACCGCCCTGAGTAACTCCGTCGGACGGGCCACGGTGAGTTCCTGCTTTTGATGTCATTTATTGCTGACTTACCCTGTCTACCATCTTTAGTTTGTGTATAAGTTCTTCATTAAGGTCCAGTGCATCTTTCCCGTCTGTTTCCAGGTTCTACAAAGTCCTTTTGACTTTTGTATGAACGTTTTCGTTCGTCTTTGTCGTTTGTTTACATTCGGAATTCGTCAACATGGTGGGTTCCAGTTCAACTGCTGCTCCTCAGATGGGAGCTGAAGCACGCGACTCTTCTGCATTTCTTATCAGCGAGGACTATAGTAACGGCTCCATACACATTTCTGCTTTTGGTGGTGGTCACTTGCTTGATGACATGCTTGGATTACGTCATCGATTCTACCGAGTCTCCCCGTCTCTGTTCATTCAGCTGTTGTAGATATGTGTGATCTTACTGATGTGACTGGCTCTCAGTCACCCTCTCACCAGCACAATTCTGTTTCCGATACCAGCGCTATTTCGTCGCCACCTTCAACTGTCAGGTTCGGTTACTTCACTGTTGTTGCAGGGCAACGTGCTGATCCGCTGCCTTTCCTTAGCGCTATTTCTGTTGGGTTGATGCATAAGTTCATACCGTTTCATCACCGCACTACAGGAATGTATTACATCAGAAGGGAAAACGTAATCAATCAACTATGTATCTCCCCTTCCCATTGTTTAACATGGTGTTCCAACGTCTCGATAGGTCTGCAATGCCATTCTTGAAAAAACGTGCAAGTGTTGCTGATCATCAAGGAGATTCTGAAGATCAACATCATTGTTGAACGTTCTGCCACGGAGTGCATTCGACAGAGATCGTAACAGGTGATAGTCTGAAGGGGTGACATCTGGGGAATAGGCCGGATGTGGAAGGACCTCCCATTTCATATCCTGAATGGGCATTTTGGTCACGTTTGCATTGTGAAGGCGTGCGTTATGTTGGAGAAGGACACCATGGCGCTCACGTGGCAGTTTCTGCTGAATTGCTCCCTCCACACGGCGGAGTTGCTCACAATAGAGTACAGCGTTGATGGTCCGATTTTGCGGCAGCATTTCCCAGTGAATAATGCCTTCCATCTCCCACCAGACACACAACATGATCTTCGCAGGATGCAGGTCCTGTTTTGGATGTGGTGTAGGAGTCTTGTTTGGGCTTAACCATTCCCTCAGATGCCTGAAATTCACGTACAAGCATCGCTTTTCATCTCCAGCAACAATACGCGACAGAAAGTGTGTGTGTTGCTGAGAACATTCGCGATAACGGGCGAGCAAGGAACCACATATGACAACACGCTGATTCTTGTTGTCTTCTGTGAGAGTGTGAGGCAACCCAGACCCCAATTCTGGACCTTTCCCATACGTTCCAGGTGTCGCACTACTGTAGTCTGATCACAGTCCATCTCAGTGGCCAATTCGCATGTGGTTTGACGCGGATCCAAGTGGATGAGATGGTTCAAATAATCCTCATCAAAGTGAGATGGATGACCTGAGAGTGAAGAGTCGATGTCAAAATTGCCACCTCGGTACCGCCCAAACCATTTGCAGGGTGTCATCGGAGCAATAGCATTCTCCCCATGCACAGCACAAATTTGTCGAGTAGCCTCGGCGGGTGTGGATCCCTTGTTAAACTCGTAGAGAAGCAGATGTCGGAAATGTTCATTCCTCTCTACTTGACACTCCATACTTCCGGACCTGAAAACCAAAAAACCATTAGCCACAATCACACAACGCAATATGATTTGGATACACGATATTACTTTCTACATTTTGATATACAACTGGCCATCTGCACAGTCACTACTGACCTGGAAAACACTCGTGAAATAAAACGGCATGAACTTATGCATCAACCCAATACTTTCGCAAGTCATCAACATGCCTCTGTTGCAAGAGCTTTACTTCAATTGTTATTCAAGGGCTCTCTTCCTGTGAGCATTCTTCATCCAAAAGTTCAGCGGCGACTCCTACTCCAGTTGTCTCCTTCCATAATCATGAGGTAGCTATCAATGTGCCTGATGACTCGGCTGTTTGTCGTGAATTCCCTCTCTGCCCAGACAGAGGTGTTCTTTACCATGCGCAACCGAATACCCCGTTACCACAGTACATAGATGCAATGTTGACTTCTCTCGAAAGAGGTGATCACAGGAATCACTAGAACTCCTCGTGGTATTTCGGTCATGTTTTCTCAGAAAAAGGATGCTGATAACATCCTTGTTACTGGTCTCACAACTGGAGCAAATCATCTTATTCCATTGCCTCTTTCTAAGAGGCCAATTAACATTAATTTTCATCCGGTCCCTCAGGAGGTTCCAGACGTCATCGTATTCACTGTCGCACATGCTTGCAAAGTCGTCTGTAAAGTGAGACGATTGTCGGATGCACCTCGTAGCTCACGATATGCAAATGTAACTGCACTTCGGTGGCAACTTTTAGTTGTGTTTCCTACAGAAGATGCCTTATCTGCCTGTCCTACTGTTGCCAATATAAACTTTGGGTCTCGTAACCATCAGTTCAATATCTTTACGTCAACTTACTTAACTGTGTGCCTGAGCCATAGTCATGCAACTTCAGCCTGTCAACAGACTAAACGTGGTTTTGCAGCCACTGCGACGAAAGCTTCCAGTTCTATTAGTGTCTCGTCAGTAGTCTGGGCACATGTTACACCTTCAGTTGATAAATTTACTTCTAGTCCGCCGCCTCCATATCAATGTTTATTGCATTTTCCGTCGCTGCAGACAAAAACTATGCTGCAACCTCCAATGAGGTTATATTTGTCGAATTTCTCTGATCGTTCGACTACGGATCTTTCGAATCTGACATTTCCACTTCTTCCGCCGCCTCCATCGGAGGTGGATTTGCTCTCTTGTGCCAGCCTCTGACGGATTTGATTTCTAGTAGCAGAGGGATCCTGCCTCTGCTCCAACTACCTCATCCTTCGGATGCTGCTCTGCTCCAGCGACCTCCTTCTTCGGATGCTGCTCTGCTCCAGCGATCTCCTTCAGATCCTGCACTGTCTGCTGCTTCTTCTGGTACACACGTTGCTGCTTCTGTCTCCCTCACGGATGTTTCTGAGTCTTCTACTGCGACAAAGCGCCCTGTTGCTCATACCAGTGTATTCTCTCAGAAACGCATTAAATCCCGTTCTCTTTCACCTCCGGCAACATAGAGGACTATGCTGATCCTCTAGTGCGTTTTTGTCAGGTGAGTTTTCAGCTCTGTTTTTTCAAACTTCCGTTCATCCGGTTTACTCCTTGTCCCTCCTCAGGTCCATGTAGCTGTCAAAAAAAATTCATGGTCTCACAAAACGTCTGTGCACTATTACCCCATTCCCTGACTGTTGAATTCGGAACATCTTCATTTCCTGTTTTGTCCCGTCAAAAATGTACAGATTGCTACGGAACAATTCTTTGACAACCTAAATGTTGACTTGCAATGTATTATTGAACAATCAAAATACCATTTAACGTTTTCTCAATCTTGTGGTGAGTCGGATCCTCGGATCAAAAGTCTTGTTCCAGTGTGTCAACGAAGTCTTCGAAAGCTTGATAGGTATCTCGAGCACGGGCTTTACTATACTTTTGCATAGCATTTCTTTCTTTCACACTTCTCGGTCTCCGCGTTTCTCCCTTTACACCACAGTGACCCACTCCATTTTTAAGGCACGGCGTTTCCTTTTTTATTTATTTATTTTTGGTGTTTTTAGCGTTCAGTGTGCCCAACCCTCATTTTCTTCCTCTTTTTCCTAATTTTCTGCTCGCATTCCCTACTCCTCTTAGACTCGTTTCCTTGGCGTGTGATTGCCGACTTGCATTTCCGAACGAATGCATAAGTTATCATTATATTGTTGTATGTTTATCGTGTTTCTGCATTATCCTTTGCGTTCCCATGTGGCATCGTAGAAAATATCTTCTACTGTTTCGTCAGATCCATGTTCTCCGATACAACTCCTTCAGCCTGTATTATATCTTTATTTCATTTAAAAAACCTGGAAAAAATAATGGTCCCCCACAGATTACAGAACCACAGACTCCCTAACTTAGGGACATTGATTCCAGGAAAGGGAGAGAGCCAGTGCCGTAAAACAAACATAAATCCATGCCTCACCGGGATTCTAACTTGGACCCATCTCGGACGAATGGTCAGAAGCCATTGCTTAGACCACTGTGCCACCGGGGCGTCAAGAGTTCATGGGCTGCAGATACTTGGAAAGAAATACCAAATATACCGAGAACAAATGATCCAACCAAATGACATTCAATCTATGGAATCCACTTCATGCAACTTTGAGTGCCGAATGATTACATCACGCTTGAAGACAAAAACTTTCCTAAATTTGAAAATTCGGATCCAGACAGTGCTAAGTCAGGTGTGTTACTTCATGTCCTAACTCACCTAAAATTCAGCAAAGGAAACCACTCTTCCGCTGTTTCTTCAACCACGCCTGCTGGCTTATTCACATCAGCTTTACGCCACCCAGCAGGAAAGCGGCGCATCAGACAAATTCAGAAAGCTCATAATTCACCATCTTCGTAGTATATGCTACCGATGCAAAAGAATTTTTCTAATAAGACTAATATCACATGAGTCAAATGTAAACCTTAAAAGTGCGATAAAAAATTCAAAATACCGTGTCATTGCCCTGTATCTGGGCAATATTGTTACCAATGACTAAAAAATTCTCTTACAGGTGGCAGCACAGCGCAAACAAGCTTAGTGACGTCACATTAGCAGTGTAAAGATGGATGCCCCACTTGAGACATGCACCAAAGAGGAACAACGCTATTCCATCCGTTTTTCGAGTAGTGAAGGCGTGAAACCTATTGAAATTCATCGTCGAATGAAGTAGCAGTGTGGTTATGCATGTCTGTCACTTCAGCAAGTGTACGAATGAATTAGGAGGTTCCAAAACGGCGTGAATTCTGTGACAGATTCTTCTCGACCAGGTCAGGCACACAGAGTTGTGACAGCAGAGTCCATTACAGTAATTGAAGGCATTGTGATGGGAAATCGCCGAGTGACGGTGGATAAAATAGCCGCATTTTTTTAACATCAGTCGTGGTTCAGCGCACCACATCATCCATGATGTGCTCCAGTTCAACAAAGTGTGTACGAGGTGGGTGCCACGCCAGCTGATTCCAGAATTGAAACAACGACGTGTTGATGCCTGTCAATAAATTTTGCGGCGCTTTTAAGCAGAAGGTGATGGCTTCCTACAGAGAACTGTTACTGGATATGAAACCTGGATTCATTACCATCAGCCACAAACCAAGAGAGCGAGTAAGAAATGGCGCTATCCCTCCTCACCAAACGGAAGACGTTCCGCAGGAAAGGTTATGCCGATTCTCTTTTAGGATGAAAGAAGAGTAATTTTGGAGCACTACATGGCCGGGAGAACACTGTAACTAGTGGCACGTATGCAGATCTTATAAGGATTAATCTTCAACCGGCCATCAAATCTAAACGACATGCAGTCCTGATTACTGGTGTCTTATTGCAACATGACAACGCTCGGCCCCATACTTCCCGTGCATTGGTTGCAACCATACAAGACCTGCACTTAGAGTGTCTTCCACATCCGCCGTATTCACCAGACCTTGCTCCAAATGATTACCACATCTTTGGATCACTCAAAGATGCGGTGGGAGGAAACACTTTCAGGTCCGATGAAGAGGTGCAGCAGGTGGTTCATGAGTGGCTGCACACGCGAACGGAATAATATTTTTCTACAGGATTCTATGCACTCTGTAAGTACTGGAAGATTTGTATTGTACAAAATGGAGATTACATTGAAAAATGATACAGGTGTGTACCACTCGTGTTCAATAAATTGTGAGAAAAACTTATTTAAGGCTTTCATTTGACTCTCGTGTAGATGAGGAGATATGGTGTTCAGAGATGGACGGATACAGCAATACCATAAGCATACACTTCCTTTTTGCTCGGAGTTTAACGACCACCGTGAACAGCTTGTAGGGCAACCAGCAGTCCCCCGTCCCTAATTTGGAGTCACTGGCTCCAGGGCAGGAAGAAAGCCAGAGTCGTAAGATAGGTTCACTATCCATGCCTCACGCGGGATCCTAACCCAACCCCATCTCGGAGGAATGACAAGAAGCCAGTGGTTCAAGCCGCTCGGTCACGAGCGGTCAGAGGAGCATGTCGTTGGTTATTCACACGAGATGGGCTCAGGTTTGAGTCCCGGATGAGACGTGGGTGGTGTTTTTGTATTACACCGAAGGTTTTCTCCCTTCCCTGCAACCAGGGAGCCCAAATTAGGGACCAGTGACTGCTTAGAGATGTTCATGGTGGTCGTTAAACCCCAAAAACAGACAAAAAATGTTGCTGGTAGTGAGAGCAACAATCCTTTCGCTGTAACGTCACAGAGCTAGGCACGACCTGAGCACGGTGTATGATAATCTGGTGGTACCACTCTGGAAATAAAAATCGCCCGATGATGTCACTTGTAACTAGATAGCGCGACCAACTTGTGAGCCGATGACTCGACACAGCATATGCTTTCTTATGGAAGAAAGGGGTAGAAGTTAGAGGTCTACACGGGCCTTAATTTAGAAGGAGGCTCGGTCTCGCAAGTCTCAGAATTCCCAGTTTACGGCCGGGCCCAGCCAGACCAGTTTTACGCTTTCATCAAGCGTTCTCCATCCCACAGAGAAATGGGCCACTTTTCGTACGAATTCCTAGCCAGGACATTCTAGTTACATTTTGATGTTTCTCATTGGAGAAAATGAGAAACACTGTTTCTTCCTAACTAAGTATTTGATACAAATGTAAATGGTTTTCCTCTTCTACACTTAAATACAAACAAGGTAGTCCTCGATCCCCAAATTTGTAAACAAATACTTCGAACTTTGTCATCTCTGATGTAGCAATGAACAGCGCCAGAACTTCATTTTGGTTTTGGTTTAGAGAAGCTGATAACTGTTCATGTAAACATTTCTTGGAAAAGAAGAAGAAAAAAGCCACGTGTTTTAGTTTCTAAAGCCAACGCGTAAATACAGAAATTGATTTCAACTTCAAAATAAATAAACCTTCCCGTTTCAGACTCATTTTACAGCCCGACTCGTCGGTTTAAGCTGTAACTAATCAATACATCCGATGGCAGATTCGTTTCACTCAATGAACTTCACTATCTCATTAACCATAAAAGAAACAAACCTTCCCGTTTCAGACTCTCATGTTACAGTCCGACTCGTCGGTTTAAGCTGTAATTAATCAATGCATCCGGTAGCAGATTCGTTTCACTCGGTGAACTTCACCATCTGATTATTTAGCAAGTCAGTCTTCGTTTTGTGAGACGAAAAATATTTTTCTTAATGCAGGAGCAAAATGTTAAACCTTCCAGTACAGGAACGGGCCGGGCTTTACGGCCCAGGCAAACCTCTAACAGAAGTATTCGATTTTTTAAAAATGCTATTTCGTTTGGAATTGAAAAACAAAAACCTGAAACGCTTCGCACACATTCATTGTTGCGCCTACCACGTGGGATATAGTCAAATATAGCGATATACAGTATGTACATATTTATATTTGGTAATTGTATAGACTAGCAGGCAAGCATTTGTCTGCTTCCACGCTTATATATGTGGGCTAATTTTATTTTCTATATGTAGAACAGCAAATTTAAAACGGCGGTCAATAATTCTGACGGAAAACGTCTTACCCCATGGGTCCGGTATTGGGGGGGTCTATGTGAAACTCGATGTTACGATTTTGTGTATACCACACAGATCTTAACTTTAAAACTATAACGCATATCAAAATAAGCAATACACGGTTTAAAAGAGCGAGGATGAAAGAATGTCACGCGACATTAGCCTTGAGCGTGTGACGTCACACGCCGCCACAAGATGCTTGCCAAGTTGAAGTGGAAAATTACCAGTTCGCTGCGCGGCAAAATTAGTACAGCCCGGTAACGCGTAGGCCGTTGTGTGAGGTGTCGTTTAACAGATCTCGACGAGTACTATAAAATAGAACACTTATAGTGACAATAGTGAAATAACTTGAAAAAATATAGTGACAAAGTGTTGAACTTGGACAAATTTTCGTTAAAATTTCAAAAATGTCGAAATATCTTTAAAACAAGAAGGTAAATGCCTATCGTAAACGCTTACAAAGTGAAAGAAGAATAAATGAGAAATCCAAAAAGTCCCCTATGACAGCAGCAAAACAAATGCAGAGGATGAGGCAGCGTCGACAAGTTGAGGCGAGCACCAGTCGCGCAGACGCCGCAACGCCTAACGCCAGTTCACAGGCAATGGATGTCGACAGTGAGATAGAACCGATTGAATGCGACGAAATGCAAGCAGATTAGACGTTTGAGAATCGAGATTTGGCGTTTATGACCCATTGGCGTCTGGCGACGAAGCATTTTGAAAAGTCGTTCTATGGTTAACAAGTTTGGTTTTGTTTGTGGAGTTTGTGATAGCATATGGTTCCAAAATGATTTAAAACGGCCCAATACAGCTATGTTGCAATTCTTACTGCTGGACATCAGTAAAGCAAGGCAAGGTGCCAATGTTGAGTAAGAGTAACGGCTTCACGTATCACGCTCCGACTACTTGGCACTCACGGAAACTTGGATGGATAAAGACAAAACCGTCGACATACCCGGCTTCAAACACATTGAGTCCAAAGAGTGTGACAGACACAGCGATGACGACGACCAACAGCCCAGTACGAGTCGTGGCACTGGCAAGAAGAAGCGTAGTTAACTCTACGGTGGCACGGCAGCCTTCAAGAATCAGAAAACGTGCAGGGTTCATGTCGCTAGACCCGTTCCACGACGGCCAATACCCAAGTATTCTGGATTCAAATGTCTACAAGGATATTCATGTCGGCGAAGGCGTACTAGCGGAAGTTGAGATACCCAACCAATTTAAATTCGTTCTAGTGTCAGTCTATATTCATCCACAGACACCACTCAACTACATCGAGATGTTTCTCTCTTTCAACTAATGCTTTACTAACACAGAGCATGTCAGAACAATAGTTAGCGATTGGCCCTGCGATCCCAACATACCGCTTCTGCTCACCGGGGACTTTAACATTGAGGCGTCGAACGATCGTCTGAAACAGTTTCTGAACAAGTTCAGATTGGTGTTGGCCACGGATCTAACTGACTTTACACCTTTTAAGAATACCACGATAGACTTAACGTTCTCTAGAAATATAAGTGTAGCATGTAAGTCTTGCATATCGTAGTACTCGTACCATTGTCCTGTCTTCAACAATACTTTACAAATTAGTCAGCATTGTGAGAAATAAATAAAATAAAAGATATGCAAGTTCGTTGTGCTCATTTCTTTCTTACCAAACATACAAACAGCCCGCCCCGACAACACCGCCTGGGTAAGACTTTTCCGCCAAAAACCTCAACGATAGTGACCCCGACACTACCTACCCCGAATTTTTACTTTTCTCTCATTGTGCACGCAAACTAGGGATTTCTCCTTATTTTTCCGTGAAGAAAAAAATATTTTTTTTTTATTTGAAAGAAAAAAAACCGAAATGTTTATCTATGCGTGTTTTCCATTGTTTCATGCGCGCCTCCATTTGCCATGATATAACGTAAACAACTTATACTGCCAAAGTTCTGTTGAGACAAAAGAATAAATTAGTGATCGTGTTTCACCTGCTGGGGGCTTTAAAAGTTGATACGCGGTTCTACATGTCGCATAACCTGTCCGAAATTCGATTGCTCCACATCAAAAACTTAAAAATTGAACTGATCCTAGTCCGATAAACAGCTGCAATTATAAATTTGTCTCCTATTAAATTAAACAGAGCTGACATACTTTAACTCCTTTATCACAAGTAATTAATGAAAATTACTTGTGATAAATACAGATTTAGCGGTAACGAAATCTTAAATACAATGTATTCCTATAATGATTAGCGTAAACGATCGGCTCACAACTCCTGCACGCCCCCTGGTAAGCTGTGACATTAACGATCTTTTTTTCTAACTGTAAAATGTATGGGGGAGTAGTGTATCATCCGACTATAATACACCGTGGGCCTGAGCAACAGCTTTATGGCGTCATAACCTGTTGCTAAGTTAGTGCCGACGCCACGAATCCAGTATAGGTGTTAAGACATCTAATGAGACCAAAAACTATCTGCTATTGTATGTCTTACTGTGCATGCGCCTTACACAGAGAACTGAAAGCTTGCTTTTGTTTTCAGAGAGATTTAGCGACCACGGTGCGTAACTCAATAGGCTATAAGCAGTCGCCCGTCCCTAATTTAGGGCTACTGGTTCCAGGAAAGGGAGACAGCCAGTGCCGTAAGACAAACACAATATCCTTGCCTGACGGGGATTCGAACCCGGACTCATCTCGGACGAATGATCAGAAGCCATTGCTTAGATCACTACGCCACTGGGGCGGCACAATGGATTCGCATGGGTTCGGTTGAACCCGTTGTTAAAAATTTCGCCTCCCGTGCGTGGCGCAGTGGTCTAAGCGCCTGGCTTATGACAATTTTCTCTTTTTTTTTTTATTGGAGGTTTAACGACCACCGTGAGCAACTCAGTGGGTTATAAGCAGTCGTCCGTCCCTAATTTAGGGCTACTGGATCCAGGGAAGGGAGAGTACCACCGCCGTAAGACAAACATATAACATCCATGCCTCACCGGGATTCGAACACGTATCTATCTCGGACGAATGATCAGAAGCCATCGCTTAGACCACTGCGCCACCAGGGCGGCTATGACCATTAGTCCGAGAAGGGTCCGGGTTCGAATCCCGTGAAGCATGAATGTTGTGTTTGTCTTACGGCACTGACTCTCTCCCTTCCCTGGAGCCAATGACCCTAAATTAGGGACGGGCGACGGCTTATAACCTATTGAATTGCTGACGGTGGTTGTTAAACCTTCAATCAAAAAATATCAAAAACAAAAATACTACTTCGTAAAATTATGGCTTCCTAAAAGTAAATACACAGCCAATAACAACAGCATTAGGATAAAAAATGAATGCAATGAAAAAAAAAATTGATTTTGCAATGAACAAGAGTAATTACTTTTCAGTATTTTTAATTTTAATACAGGGTTTTACATTTTCGTATGCCGCTTTTTCTATTTCTATGTGCTGCGTTTAAAACTTTAATAAATCCTGACTAAACGTAAGAAACAATACGTTTCCGAATATTGTTCAAAGAGCCAATTATCAAAGACATTGATTGGAGTAACATAGCCTGGCAAACGTAATGCTTTCGGTTCTGAAACGACGGAGATCAAATGAACGGGAGCGCCGTCCGCGAATGGGGGGGGGGGGTTGGAAAGTAAGAAATTTTTATTCAATTCATAATGTACTGCAGAAATTATGTAGAAAGAATGCTCCAGAACGAATCGAGAAGTTTCTAGATTAAATTAGCAAATGCTCATACCCGAGAAAAAACAAACAAGAATAGTAAGCTGGAAAATACGAAGCTATATCGCTGTCAGCCATATACACAGAGCAGAGAAATAAAGAAACAAGAAAGAAAAACACTAAATAGGAAAATTTCGCGTCACATACCCTTAAATCTTAAAGACTTCGAACTGAAATACTTGCGCAAACACGTCAACACATTAGTTACTCCCTACAATGGCGGCTTTCTATGCATGTCAGAAGTAGCATGTTCTTAGCCCTATTCCCCTCCATTGTCTTTGGTCAATTACAGTTACTTGTTCATACTTATTTATACCTGCTTATAACGTGCGCGTATTTAGCAAGATCCCGGATTTAACGAGCAAAACAAACTTTTCTTTGGTATATTGTTAATTGAAACCTAATTTGATCGTTTTTAACGAATAAAATTTAATGAAATCCCGGATTTAACGAGGTAGAGAAAAGCTAAGACGATCACTTTTAACAAGCAAAGTAACAAAATTTAATGAAATTCTATATTTAACGAGGCAATCAATGCACTAAGTGTCATTCGGCGAAGAGTAGAATATACACTGAGTAGCCACTTTATTATGACCACCTGACAGTTTTAAACATATGAGCTATGGCTGCACGCTGTTTGCTTTCAGAGGGCAAGGCTAGTATAAAAAGGGAAAGCTTAGTGCTTGCGACAGTAGAAGTGATTTTTGGGTGAAGAGATGGGTACAAAATGCGTTTTGACGGAATTTCAACGTGGGATGATTGTAGGAGCTCGGAGCGAGTATCACCGGAACCGCCGCATTCGTGAAATGTTCCAGAGCAGCTGTTGTTAAAGTGTTTAAAGACTGGACTCTCAGCCAAAAAAACTGGGTCTCTACGTGCAACGTGTGGTAGTCATCGACTAGTGAATGCTCGGGTAGAACGGAGAGTGTCCAGACTGGTAACAGACAACAGAAGGGCAACAGTGCAGCAAATTACAGACCATCTTAATCAAGGATCCCCTCAAATGATCTCTGCACGCACTGTTCGCCGTACACTGCATCGAATGTAATATGGCAGCCGAAGACCTGTTCGAACACCTTTGCTGTCTGCAGTTAACAAGAGAAAACTTCTCCAGTTCACACAGGAGCACAAGGATTGGACAGTCGATAATTGGAAACAAATTATATGATCCGATGAATCACGTTTTCAGTTGCACCATGCCGATAGCATAGTGAGAATTTGGCGGAAACAGCACGAAAGCATGGACCCCAAATGCATTGCTACAACCCTTCAAGCTGGTGGAGGCAACGTTATGGTTTGGGGAATGTTTTCCTGGCATGCTTTGGGCCCTTTAATTCGTGTTGATCAACGTCTGACTGGCACATCATATCTAAACATCGTTGCGGATCAAGTGCATGGTTTATCCTAATGGTTATGGCTACTTTCAACAAGATAATGCGTCCTGCCATAGTGCTCGTATTGTACAGAATTGATTTTAAGGAACATGCCGGTGAGTTTACTTTGCTTAGGTGGCCTCCACACTCCTGGAAAGTGCTATTCATCAAGCATGGTCTCAGATTCCACAAGCCACCTATCAACATCTCGTGGAGTCCATGCCACGAAGAATCGACGCAGTATTAATGGCAAAAGGTAGCCCAACGAAGTACTGAGGGGGTGGTCATATTAAAGTGACCACTCAGTATATATCATATATACCAAAGAGCAGCCGCCCCGGTGGCGCAGTAGTTTAAGCTCTGGCTTATGACCGTTCGTACAAGTGGGTCCGAGTTTGAATCCCGGTAAGGCATGGATGTGCTTGTCTTACAGCACTGGCTCTCTTCCTTCCCTGGAACCAGTGGCCCTAAATTAGGGACGGTCGACTGCTTACAGCTCATTGAGTTGCTCACGGTGGTCGTCCCCCCCCCCAACCTAAGAGCCAAAACACTATGACCTTTATTGCAAATCGAGGTAAACGATGGCGCGTGTGAAAGTCAAAGCGATAGAAATGACCCCTAACTTTGTTAATCAGTGGTATTCTTCAAATGGGAAAGGCAGCGGACTTGAGCGAGTTTGACAAAGATCAAATTGTAATGTCCAAATGACTAGGTCACAGTATTTCCGAGACGGCAAACTTGTCTGGTGCTCACGTTCAGTCGTGAGTTAGTACCTTCAAAAAGTGGTCCGAGGAGGGGGCCTACCACAGTTCATCGATGCTAGAGGCGAGCGAAAGCTATTCCATATAGTACGAGCCAAAAGAAGGGATACTGTGGCGCAACTTGCCGGTAATTTGAATGCTGGTGAAGTGAGTAATGTGTCATAACACACAGTGCATCGAACCTTGCTGAAAATGGGGCTGCGTGGCCGCTTCCAGTGCCCATGCTAACCTCGGTTCATCGTCGAAAGCGCCCACTACGGACATGTGAGCATCGAAACTGGACCTTGAGATTGGAAAAATGTCGTATGGTCCCATGAATCTCGTTTCCTGATGCACCATGTGAACGGCCGGGTACGTATGCGTCGTTTACCTGTGGAGTTACACTGGTGTGCAAAACTTAAGGACGAAGAGGAGAAATTAGTATAACAGCGGGACGAGCAGGCAGAACGGACCGAAAGACCACTGAGGAGATAGACTAGGGTCCGGTACGGTAGGGCATACGCATATATACAGCATGACGTAGGGGAGGGAGTTTCGAAAGGGTATAAAGCACACGGGCGGTGTACTCTCAGCAATTCCGTGAAAGCCATTGCACGGTGTGCATCGGTTTGAACGACGTCGAGTTGCTGCCACCGTGTGATATGGCCAACAGGCAATCCAGTAGACGACATCTGGATGACTTTACCCGAGGTCGCGTCATTGGGAGGTTGGAAGAAGGTCGAAGTATGACTAGTGTGGCAGAGGAGTTTGGGATCGCTCACATCATCGTTTCACGAGCTTGGAGAGCATTTCAAACGACAGGAACAGCTGTCCGAGAGTTTAGCAGTGGTCGCCCACGGGCAACCACGGCGGCGGACAACCAGTATATTATCCTACAGGCGAGAAGAGGCAGACAGCGGAAGAAATCGCAAGGAACATGCAACAGACAACTGGACGTCCGTTATCGCGTTTTACCGTGGCCAGGAGGTTGCACAAAGATGGTCTATTTGCACAACGACCAGTACGGTGTGTGCCATTAACGCCTCCGCATCGGAAACTGCGGTTTCTATGGTGTCAGGAACATAAGAACTGGACACATCAGCAATGGGGTTGAGTTCTCTTTACGGATGAGAGCCGATTTAGTCTGACGAGCGATTCTGGACGTATACACATCTGAAGAGAGCAGGGAACACGCAATTACACCTCCAACATCATCGAAAGGGACCCGGTTTGGAGATGGCGGAGCTCTGGTTTGGGGCGGTATCGTGCTTGGTAGCCGTACTGACCTCCACATCTTCCAAGGAGGTTCAGTCACTGATGTCCTCTATTGTACAGAGGTTCTCCTGCCTCACGTGCGTCTGTTTAGAGATGCTGTGGGTCCTGAGTTCCTCTTCATGGACAACAACGCTACACCTCATCGTACAGTCGCTGTCGCCGAGCTGTTGGACAGTGAAGATATTCAACGCATGGATTGGCCCGCAAGGTCCCTGGACCTAAATCCAATCAAACACGTGTGGGACCTTCTCGGGAGACGCTTGGCAGCACATCAACAGCCGCCAGCAACGATTCCGCAGCTGCGATTGGCGCTACAAAGGAATGGGCCGCGATGCCTCAACAGCTCCTTGTCAACCTCGTCCTCAGCATGGGCAGACGTTGTAAATCCTGCAACGCAGTCAGAGGTGATCATATCACCTACTAAAGACTGGATTTTTCTTGGCAGTCGCCTGTCACATGGACGTTTCTGTCTTCTGTCCAGTTGTGCTCGAAGCTACCTTTTCAATAAAGTGCCTTTGTATCCTTTGGATTCCTTGTTTGGACGGTTTTTGCTCACTTGTCCCATATTCTTACATCTTGGGGATCTTATGGTATGATTATGATTTGAGTGGATGTGGAAGCACTTCTGCTCTACGTTACATTTGAAAAACCGTCTCGTCCTTAATTTTTGCACGCCAGTGTATTACAGTCGTAGTCTATTATATTGGGTTTATGTATATGTATTTTACAATTAGTGTTATAAAAATTTCAGTTACAGCTTTTTCACCCGTGCGTGGCACGGGCTATGAGCTTAAAGGCTTTTTTAAGAAAGGCTGTAGACCGATTAGGGCAAAGCAATAATACTCTTATTTTTATTTTCTTCCAACCAGGAATAACAATCATAATCCAGTTTAATTATCATAAGAATTTGTTTTTGCTAGCTAAATAGGTTTCACAACATTTATTCAATTATTTTTTACTTGAATTATCGTTAAATACTCTAACATTGTTTTTCTCTTCATATTTTCCGTTTATGCAGTGAGACAGACTGTATTTGTCATTTTTCTTGAATGACTTACAGTTTAGAGAGATCTCGTGAGCTGGTAATTTGCTTTGACCCCCCCCCCCCTCCCCGAAAAAAAATTCTGTGGGGGCCCATGCTTCGCACTTATTTATTGTGCCATCGGCGATTTTCTCGCAGGAAGAAAGAATTTGCGCTTCACCCTCCTCCCCTCCCTCTCCCGCCAAAAAAACATGACTGTCCGCTTAACGCACATGGCCAACAGACACAGGTGACAATGACGTCCCCAAAACGCGAACATCTGTATTTTTAGAAACAACGACTGAACCTAAGATCTTCATGTATTTTTATGTACGTACGCACAACGTATAGAACACGCCTATGTTCTTTTTTGTCACAATTCAAGTTCGAATGCGCGACTGGAACTACAGTATGCAGCGGAAGTACACATTCGGTACTGTCAGTTAGCTTTGCTGCAAGCTTACATGGTTGTGATTAAAAAAACTGATGGCTCATTAGTTGGGAGATTTTTGTAGATGAAAACAATTACCTGCACACACACACACACACAAAAAAGAATTCTATATTTCACTTTGACTTTGCTCTAATTATTTTAGGAATTCTTCCGCACGAGTGTCAAAAAGGTAGTTTTAAACATAATACTGTACAGATTACGAAAATAATAAGTCTTGCCCTGAGCCACTTTTTACAATCTGGTTCACTACATCAGTGCTGTACTTTGATTTTCATGTCCACAATTCGAATGTTGAATTCCATAAAACGTTAACATAACATAGTCGCATTTATAAAAACGCTGTTCTACACTACATGGTTCGTCTATGAGTACGAGATTTTGTGACTTCATTACCTTCACAGAATAAATAGCATACTTAAGTTATTGTTTTTCTGTTGTTTCGAACCTGGCAACAAGTGGCCTACCGTGACATGTCTCCCATTCTGCGCTGTGGGTAAGTTGTTCCTCGGTTTGTTTTCTCGGAGAGCTAGACATTTCTTTTGACTACACTACGTGACATACAATGCCTTCGTATGGGAAGAGAGGAGGTGGTCATCTAGAATCTTCAAGAAAAAAGGTACGAAAAGTAAAGACTGGTTTAGAAGTTAATCTAACCCCAGAGAAAATTGTAGGTGCACCTGATAGTGAGCTTTTGTTTCTCATAAAATGGAAGGAATTTGCCGAACCTGAGGTTATCACTGCAGAAAAAATGCACATCAGACACATAGTGTTCGTTATAACTCACTATCAGACGCTTAGGCAGTTAGTTCTTCAGATAGCTAATTAGTAATTATTATTACTGTAATGTTCCTTTCTTGTTGTTATGTGTTACACATTGTTTCTTCGTTGCCAACAATTGTTTAAGATTACTGTTAAAGAAAGTATGAAACGAATAAATTGGGTGTGTTATTCTTTAATTAAATTGTATGCCTTTTTTTTAATGTTCTGGTGAATGTGTGTGCGACTCACATTGTATAAGTTTCATACGGCATGTTTTCTGTATGTGCAGGGCCGCCTTGAATAGATTCGAGCGAACTGGTTCCGAGTTTTAATAATATACATATGGAATTGAAAAGTGCGTGAGAAGTCGCCAAAGAACTGGAGTATGATTAACTCAGATGATTTTGCCACGCTTAAAAGCAAGAATTTTAGACTTGAAAAAAATTTAGAGCTCGGCATTTTAGCGCGGTTTCACAATTTTCTTCACCACCACAAATTGTCTTATACTGGACATTGCTTTTTCTTAAAAAGTAGGTGTCTTAAATTGCACAATCCACGTTTAGATTCACTCACGTCGCAGCAGCTATAGTGGGAGGGGGCGTATATAGAATTTTCTTTCGGGAGACAGAAAATGAAAGCTTTTGAAACCCATCAGGACAAAAGTTAATGAAAAATAGAAGAAAAAAATGAAAACATTGTTTTGCAATGTAAGTTGATGCATGTTCATTAAAGCATTTTTTCTAATGTAAGTCGCATTTTAAGAAAAAAAAATGAAACATTTTCGGGGGAGACCATGGCTCCTTTGCCCCTTCTCAAAATACGCCCCTGGGGAAGGGGTTATTGTGGTGTACTATTATGCTGCTGATCAAGAATAGGTAATTTGTCCTATACAGGAAAAAATGTAAAAAAAAAACTTCTTTCACAAACCATTTTCTTTAAAGAACTTCGGAAATTCTCTGATAAGTTTCCTAATAAAAATGTAGGATACCAATTACATTTTTACTGACAAGGAAAAGTGGCGATATAGGTACTGCGGATCTAACTTAATTTTTTTATGTTATTCTGCGTACAAAAAGAGAAAAATGTGCACTTTGGTTCATTTCGCAATCTCTTTAATTCAGAGTTATCGCTCCAAACGGTACAATAAAACATTAAGCTACGCATATGTAACTACAGTCTCTGCTAATATATACAGAAGGGTCATGCTTCCTGTTGTACATTTAAGTTCCAAGCATAATTTAGTCAAAGCATGGAATTCGCATAATCGGGGTTTTGGCATTTGACAACTATGTTAGGTTTAGTTCTAGCGTATAGTCGTACGATTGAAAGAAGTATTATGGAGGAAAATTTGTCTGCTCGTCGTACTACTCTCTCGTTTCGTGGTAACGTTCCTTAAATATTTGTCCAAAGTACCCAGAATGCTCTAGCGCTCACTATGTTGAATATGCTGATCTCGGTACATTGGCGTATACCAAAAAAAAATTTCGGGAGGGGGGGGGGCGAACAAAAATGGGAGTTTTTGAAATTGTTAAATGGAAATATTAAACCTTTAATTAAATTGTAACTTTCGTTATTTTGTGGGCCAACGACGGCAAGAGAATTCCCCCTCAGTTAAAAAGGTGCTCAACACCGTGGGACCTTCCACTGTGTTGAGTCCGTGGGACCTCCCACGAACAAAAGGACACCCCCTTTCGCCCCGTCGTCGGACTCGCTCTTTCAGAGCCCGCCAGGGACAATCCGAGTAAGCAATTAAGAGTACAACTTCTTACGTCAAAGGAGGGCAGATCGTAAAGGGGATTTGGACTTAGCAGTCATAAATGGAGGGCCCAGTTGGAGATCTTCGGTGGGAAGGAGAAAAGATTTCACGCGGGCATGTAGCCACGTAAAGATAGGAACATATTTGGCGGGGAAAACGTAGAGAAGGCCGTCCATAACATCCAACTCCCGCTGGAAGTATTTACTATACAATGAGACCAACTAATATTCCAATATTTCCCCTTTCCCCCCGATCTGATGAATAAAGATACGTGTGAAAGAAATAATCTGTCATAACATTCAATTTGTTTAACTACTTATTTATTTGCTTCCCTGCTCCAATGACAGGAACTTGCAAACAACGATTCTTCTGATAAGTTGGCGTCCACCGCAATACACAAAAAAAAAAAAAAACCAAGCCAACACCTGAATATATAACAATATCCACCAGAACGAAATAAAAAGTAATGAAAAATAGAAGCAAAAATCAAAGCTTTTTATTTTATGTAAGTACTTTTATTAAATTAAAGCTTTTTATTTTATGTAAGTACTTTTATTAAATTAAAGCATTTTGTTTCACATTTAACCAAAAACAAAAAAATGAAACACTTCCGGAGGTGGAGCAAGGCCTCCTCTCTAAATACGCCACAGTTCGGTAACATGTCGCACAGCTGCGTCGGGTTTTTTATGCTTACGTCATCTGCGTAACTTAATGTATTTTACCTTTTCGGCACGATATCTCTGAATTCAAGAGATTGCGAAAGAAACCAAAGGGTATATTTTCCTCTTTTTGTACGTGTAACAAAATCTCAGATCCGCGGTTAATCCATTTTGAGAGTAGACCAAAATCCTAATTAAACAAGTTAGTAAAATCATGCAATGCATTGATTATGATACGCTTTCCAACAAACCAGAAATCATTACTCAAGTTATTACTCAAGTTATGAGAATAATGGCTGCGGAATAAATCTCGCTCCTATAACCTGAGCTTTGATACCATTTCGATGATATTCAACAGAACCGGTAAAGTATACTTACGGAACAACATGATAAAGTTTTGTCTCAATCGACGCATTTTTACGCAAGTTATGACGCATAAGGCAATGGAATAGATCCCGCTTCTATGTCCTGACCTTTGACCCCATTTTGCCCATTTTCAATAAGGTTCGTCCTCAGGTGGTCCCCTACCACATAATAAAATTTCATCGAAATCGAACCATTTTTACGCGAGTTATCGTGCGGACGGACAGGCGGACAAAGCTGGAGCATATACGCTTCTTCAACCTACGGTTGGAAAGCGTAAAAAATGGCAAAAATCTTATTCAAAAAGCTTTATTGAGACAATTTTCAACATAAGCTTCACGTATGTTATTCTGTTTAACCGTTTGATTGCCTTTAATTTTCTTTGTATTATTATTATTATTACTTGAAATTTCCCTGCCCTTCCATATATAGGGTGCCTCACTGACATTCATTTTTCCATACGATGGTCCCGAAATTCCAGCGATGGCAGTCTAAAGTAGCGTATTGTTGAATGCGATACTGATGTTTTCAACATAAATTAACCTTGTAAGCAGCTGATGTACCAAAATTAAATGGTGTCCAAAATTTCATGCGTCCCCCCAACAGAAATGTTCCCGTACCTACCGGGTTTTACTAAAGTTACGGCAAAACCATTCCTTTCCCTTTCGCATCGTAACAGTACCGACAGTAAACCTGTCACAGTGGATCAGGGCTCGTTTCTAGTCCTCTATTTTCGGCTCATTGATCCAATGCATGATGGAGAAAGGCTACACTGTAAAAAATAAGTGGTGTGAATTCACGAATAATCCCTGAAAATAACGTGCAGCAAAGGTGCAGACCTCATGCTTGCTGAAACAAAGGGTAAAGCTCAAAAATTATAATAACCATAAAATACTGTCAACGAACAAAAGAAAAATTTTTATTCTTTTGCAAAACGCTGCAGAGATCGGATTCCAAATCACTCATAAGAATAGCTACAATATTTCAGAAAAAGAAAAACTAGAAATCCAGCGCCTTGGAAAAACTTTCCTCTCGCACATGCGCGGTGATTGATCGTGTTTCTGATTGCGTCACGCTTTCGTTTCTTCACACGAGTGAGGAGGCACCGTCTAAGTGACAAAACGTTAGAGAATTACGAGGCATATTAGGACTCAATTCTCCTTAACCAATACATAAATTCTCAAAACCGGGACACGTTCTTTCTTTTGCTCGTACCAAGTTTGATAACTACAGATTGTGGATGTGCATATATCGGGGAACTCAGAACTACACGAGAGAGGACATCAGATTTTTGACGGAGTTTCGCGGATTAAAGCATCCATGGAAAAAATTAGATATATGCAAAATAGTCAATAAACACTACTCTGCTGTGAGTGACAGCGCTTTTTTTTTTTTTAAATGACGATCGTGTATATATTTTAGTTTTGCCACAAATTGTACACACGCTGCCCACTCTGTTGATCGAGAGTGCAAATGCGCGGACTTCTGACCAATCGTACGAGTTGAGCCAGGGGGAGACATAAGCAGTGATGTATTCAGGCATCTTTTCGGGGGTGCTTACCCCCCCCGGAAATACATGACCCCCCCCGTAGGTTTTTGGACGACCTCCCCTTATATTTAATCTAATTGGTTTCGTTTATAGCTGAAAATTTGGAAAAATTAATTAAAAGAAAAACTTAAGAAAATGAGTGAAAATATTATAATAAAAAAGGCATCCATATGGACTTCAGTATGAAATTTCTATCAGCCTTCAATAAAACCTTAAACAGTCCTCTCTGAAGGGGCAATTTTTCACGCACTGACAACTCAGGCTACTTCCGTAATAAATACCCAATTCCATAGAGTAGAGATATTTGCACTGCAATACATCATATTTTGGAAGCTAGCATTCAGCTTTACTTCAGTCTTCTGGATGTCGACTTTCCATGTATACGGTTAAGCCTCAGTGTTGCTAACGTGACGCTAGTGCTTCTAATACAACAAAATATTTGCTAACTAATTTTTAACGATAGCAAATTATGAGAAATCGTTCGCATAAAAAGGATTTTTCCCTTCAGGCGGTGGGGGATTTACGCTGTGTGAGAAAAAAATCAAGGCACCTCAAACTGTCATCCCACACACAAACGGTTAGTAAGTTTTTGTTTCTTTACTATGTGCTAATCTAAATAATCTAAAGAGGCTGAAACCAAATGGCAGGGAAATTGTTTACACCATACGTTTGCAGGTAACGCTGTAGTGATTCCTTAATAAGCAGAAACACGCTTGTAGTAAGGAGAGGACATTTTTACCACTCCTAATGTTGGAAGTGCGGGATTTTCTCCAGCACAGCAAATTTTACACCACCCCATGGTGAAATCCGTGGTGCGGTACTGAATTAAAGCAAAGATATAACATTTTAAAGTTTTTAATCATTTTTTTATTCGAGGTTTAACGACCGCTGTGAACATCTTAGTGGGCTATAAGCAGTCGCCCGTCCCTAATTTAGGGCCACTGACTCCAGGGAAGGGAGAGAGCCAGTGCCGTAAGACAAACACAATATCCATGCCTCACGGGGTTCGAAACCGGACCCATCTCGGAAGAATGATCAGAAGCCATCGCTTAGACAACTTTAATCATTTGTATGTGTAGATTTCTTGGAATTCGTATTTGCGATATACGAGCATAAGAAAATTTTTATACTCTATCTAAAATTTTTATATGTGTTAATGTATATATAAATAACAAAATTGTGATTATATGTATTAATACATGAATCAGTCAACAAGTTTCAGTCCTCCCCTCCCCCTTCCAAAAAAATTGTAATTGTCCCCCGGAAAAAAAAACTCTGAATGCAACGCTGGACATAAGTGTTCCCCCTGTTGTATTTCTATGGCTCTCTCTCTCTCTTTTAACTGGAGCCAGTGGCCTAAAATTAAATTCTTTCAAGCTCAATCCACCGAAGTAAAAGTGTACTACACTCAGTAGACAAAACATTAGAGATAAGAGTGATTGGCAGTTGTCATGGACATCCCCCACGCAGAGTGGAACAGACCAAAACCGAACGCAGGTGATAAATAGGCAGACAGCAGGGCGTCCCAACAGTGTATCGCAATCGACGAATGTGGCTATACGTGGTGACCTGAGCGCCTTTGATCGTGGGCGCATAGTCGGTGCAAGACAGATAGGTCAATCTATCGCCCAAGTCGAAAGGCACCTTAGGGTTCCAGAGGGCAACCGTATCAAAGGTATACCGCGAGTATACCATCGACGGACTTACCAGCGCCCAGAGAACAAGCGGTGGATGACCAAACGCCATTAATTACCGGGGTCGACGTAGACTATCCAGGCTCGTACAGACCGGCCGCTTGTCAACGGCGGCTCAAATCAAATTAGGTTAAATGTCGGACACGCAATCAGCGTCAGCGAGTGAAGGGTACGGCGTACACTACATATCCTGGGCTACGGGAGCCGACACCCAACTCGTGTGCCACTGTTGACTACTTGTCATCGGACATTAAGCCTCGCCAGTGCCGGGAACATCAAAACTGAACCTCTGCAGAGTGGCACCGCGTCGTGTGGTCAGATGAATCCCGTTTTCAGCTGTTCCGAGCTCACGGAAGGGCTCGGGTGTGGCATCAAAAGCATGAGGCCATTGCCCCGTCATGCCAGGTCGGCTCTGTTCAAGGCGGTGGTGGCTCTATGATGGTTTGGGGAGCCTTCTCATGAGACACATTAGGTCCCGTAGTGTGTCTGGAGAAGTATTTAACTGCCGCGCGCTACCAGCATGTGCTGACAGATCACCTACACGCTTTCATAGCCTTCGCGCATACTGCGGCCGATGAACTGTTTTAGAAGGATAATGCGCCGCCACACCGAGCCGCAACCACCCAGGCATGGCTCCAGGAACACTCATCTGAGTTTAGAACCATACAGTGGCCCCCAAAAGACCCCAGATTTAAACCCTGTGGAAGTTCTCTGGGATACCGTTGCACGGAACATGAGATCCATGGATCCTGGGCAGACGTCTTAGGTGGACATCAAACAGAAGTCATCGCTCTATCCACGTTTATAAGTGAGTCACGGAAAAATTCTCATTGGCCACCACCGGGAATCGAACCCAGGGAATTTCAGTTACGCGCCGGATATGCTTCCACTACAATACAGCGGCCTCGAATTCCTCTATACTCACATACACTAACTGCAAAGCCAATTGGCAGATTGCTTCTTGAAGCCCCGCACAATGCTGGGGATTCACCAAAGATGGTAAGCAGCAACTGAACAAATAATTAGAAGGCGAATGAATAATAGTACAGACATTTGACGTGGACTAGGAACATCAAACAGAAGTCATCGCTTTTTCCACGTTTATAAGTGAGTCACGGAAAAATTCTCATTTTTCTGTGACTCACTTTAAAACTTACGGGAATTTTTCCGGGACTCACTTATAAAACTTATGGGAATTTTTCCGTGACTCACTTATAAACGTGGAAAGAGCGATGACTTCTGTTTGATGTTCCTAGTCCACGTCAAATGTCTGTATTCATTCGTCTTAGGTGGAGATGTGGACAATGCTGCAACAGGTATGGCTGGCATTACCTCCGGAAACCCTCCGGTATCTGGTGGAGTTGATGCCTCGGCGTATACAGGCTGTTATTTGCGTTAGAGGAGGATCAACATGTTATTAAATAGGTATCTCTGTTTTGTCCGTTCAGTGTATATTTTTTATATAGATTTTGTTGCATTTTCAGAAAATAGGTTCATTGCGTATATCATTATAGCTTTGATTTTCCTAAAGCGTTAGTTTACTGCCCGGTGCCTGAGTTGTTTAAGGGGCGCGCTTCGAATTAGTCGCACGAGATGGGTTCACCGCCTGATGACGCATGAGTGGCGTGGTTGTCGATAGAGTTGGCTGTGTCGCCTTCCTGGAACCAGTGGCCCCAAATTCAGGACGGAACAAGCTTACATCCCTGTACGCTGCTCATAACTGTCATCCCCCCCCACTCCATCTGGCAGCACTGTGGTTCAAAGCACTGGTTTCTGACAATACTTCCAAGATGGGGCTGGGTTCGAATCCCGGTGAGGCATGGATGTTGTGTGTGTCTTAAGACAATGGCTCTGAAGCCATTGGCCCTAAATTAGGGATAGGAGGCTGCTTATAACCCATTGTGTTGCTCACGGTGATCGTCGCCCCCACCCAAAACTGTCATTAAAAGAAAAAAAAATGAATTGTCTTTCGGGGTTTAACGACCACCGTGAGCAGCTAAGACTAAGTAGTTACCCCTTCCCAATTTGAAGCTAATGGTTCCAGAGACGGAATAGAACCAATTGGCTATTATTGTCCCCGCAGCTTCCCCACACCAGGCGCGTATTTAGAGCCCCTCCCGAAAGTCTTATTTTTTTTTTTGCGACTTACATTAGAAATAAATGCCTCAATATAATAAAAATGCATCAACTTACATTAAAAAAAAACGCTTTAGTTTTTTTTTTTTTTTCTATTTTTCATTAACTAGGCCCCTGTCCCACGCCATTAAAGAACCTGGAGATCATATGCGTATAGATTCTGCTTTGGATTGGGGGGGGGGGACAGCTATGAGCAGCGTTCAGCGCCTTAAGCAGTCGCCCGTTCCTAATTTGGGCTGCTGATTCTAGGGAAGAGACAAGAACAGCACTATCCGACAAGCGCATCACACGGGCTCGAACCGGGTCCCATGTCAGAAGATTGATCCGTAGCACTCGCTCCAGACCACTCGGCTACCAGGGCGGTAAATTCCGCTTCAGGAAATACGAAGTTAAAGTGAAATAAAGAAAACATATGTTTCTTAACATGCTAAAAATGAAATCAAAAACATACTTTTACATCGGTGGGCTGAGTATGAAAGGATTTTTTTTTCTACCACTTGTGGGATAGAGAAATCAAATGCCCCAGGCAGTTTGAAGATAACTAATATAGGTGTCTCTAAAACCAAAACTCTGATTTTTTTTTTTTTTACTTACAACAAGAGAATAAGCTTTGGAAGAGTTTCACTCAAATGTCTGTGCTGTTTTTTACTTACAACAAGAATAAATCTGATCTGTTTTTACTTACAACAAGAGCATAAGCTTTGGAAGAGCTAGTTGCATCCAAATTTCTGTACCTCATCGGTACATAAGAATTTCACCCAAAGCTGCTAAGTATTTAAGCAAAAAAAAAAAACTTTTTACGTACACATGTATACCAAAACAATGTGCATACGCTGTCACGTCATTCATGCGTCCACGCACACATTTTCTTTTATTTTTATTGGGGACTTAAAAGATCACCGTGAGCAACTCATTGGGTTATAACAGTCGCCCATCCCTAATTTAGGGCCACTGGTTCCAGGGAAGGGAGAGAGCATGTGCCATAAGATAAACATAACACCCATGCCTCACTAGGATTCGAACCCGGACCCATCTGGGACGAATGGACAGAAGCCAGCACCTAGACCACAAGATCTTCGCTTCTCGAAATTGGATTGGAAAAATTCATTTTGATTGATTGAAGGTTTAACGACCACCATGAGCAACTCGTGGGGCTATAAGCAGTCGCCCGTCCCTAAATTAGGGCCACTTGTTCCAGGGAAGGGATTAAGCCAGTGCCGTAAGACAAACAAGACATCCATGCCTCACGGGATTCGAACCCGGATTCATCTCGGACGAATGATCAGAAGCCATCGCTTAGACCACTGCGCCACCGAGGCGGCAAGATTCATTTTGCATCTGATAGATATCTAACTATACCAAGATAATTCACATTTTCCGCTTTTCAGGGTGCTGTTTTCTTGCTATACGCACAATTATTTTACGGAATGAGCTTAAAAAAGTCTCTTCCCGTGTAAGGGGCGTTAACAAGCTGTGATCCTAATGAGTTTCAAAAATTAATTTTTTTTTTTTTTTGTTCTTCGCAGTATAACGACCCTGCAAGTATCGACGGCTATGACGTGTCGCCCGTCCCTAACTTGGGGCCACTGGTTCCAGAGAAAAGACAAAAAACGCCGTAGCCCAGACACAACAGCGCCCACGCTTCGTCGGAGCTCGAACTCTGATGATTAGCCAGAATTTTTTTTTTCGTGGTTTAACGACCACCCATGCCCCACTCGGGATTCGAACCCGGACCCATTTGGAGGAACGGCCAGAAGCCACAACTTAGACCACTGCGCCACCGGTACGGCCGAAAATTAAAAAAATCTCATTGGATCGGACTGGGCAAGATTGCTCATGACAAAAGATTTTACGCTAAGCTATGTATGATGCACCTGTTGCTATACAATTATTTTTAGGGAAAAGTTTTTTGAGATCTATACGTATGCTATGATTTCACGCAGATTTTCCAGTTTCTTCATAAAAATAATTACCAGCAGATGGCGCAAATGTGTAGTGGTTGCCCGGTGGTCAAACATAATAGAGCGCGTTCCTCTGACGTTTAGCACAGCTGGGACCTGGTTCGAATCCCGCATGAAACTTAATTGCAGTGTTCCACGCTTGCTGTCTTCATTTCCTAGAAAATGTGACCCTAAACAAGGGGTGGGTTACTTCTAAAGTTACATGCGTTCAGTGTGGGCGTAAAACACCACAAAAATGCAAAATTGTATTTTATTGACTACATAAGCCAGACCGAAAAAATATATATCTTTTTCGCTCGGATTGAGACAAAGGCTTTAACAGTTTTCAACCGCATGAAAACTCTATATAGATAGCAGATTAAGGAGGTTCAGTTTATCTTCAAAAATATTCACCATGTTATGTGGAAACGATATCTCCGTTGACAATCTTCCACGTGGTGTTGCGATATTATGGAACATCTCGGATATGACTTTAGTTCCCCCTCCCCCTACGTGTTGACACAAGACCGCCGTGTCTTTAAATGACATAAAATGGATGTAGTAAAAGATTTCATCATTCTCTCACTATCTCTTTTTTTTTTTTTCCGGTGTGTGTGATGGAAGTGAATACGGAAACACAGCAGCAGCCTTTACCGAACTTCCGAAAGAAGCAGAAAGTCTTCGGTGAGAGCCATCGCTGATGAAGCAACACCTAGTGCAAAAAAAAAAAAATAATAATAATAGCGGAAGTACCATATGTTAGCTTGTTGATTCGAGCTCAAACATTCCTTCTCAATGAACGAATCCCACAATACACCCACTCTTCCCTCCAATAAAAATCGATGCCTCGTCTGCTATTCAGCACCAGTTCTCACAGAACATTCACCATATTCTGCACACTGCAGATCATATGCCATGGCACATATTAAATTCCTTCGTAACGCCATAAAGACATCACTAAACCTTTTCATCAAAATAGGTAAATATCCATTAATAACCACCTCTACCGCTTCTATTAGATGATTTTTTCCTCTTTCCCAACATACTTGCCCATTTACAACACAAGAAACGATTAATAGCAATTAAATTACTCTTGTCTGGCACAACAACCATGTACTTACATTAGGGAAAATAAGATCCGACAGGTTTAGGCATAATCTGGTACGTTACGAACCTCTGGAAACCCCACCGTATGGAAGGTTTTCACCGATCCCACTTCATCGCTACAGAGGCTTTAACTTTTCTCAGACACAACCAAGTCGAGCACACCGCTGGAGCGTCGTTCAGAGACTGCAATAATGTTTGCGGTATCTCCGGCGATGTGACATTTCCCCCAGCGCCATCCGGCGGCCGATCCTTGTAGTACTGAAGCTGCCCCAGCTTCATATTGTTTCCTACGCGCCAATAACGGAGGAGCGATGCTCACGGATCTGCCAGCTAATTAAGTTTTATTGCTCCATACACTCGTAATGCGAGGGAAAAAATGAAATGAAGCAGCGGCCAGAACCTTGTAAATTCTTCATCGAATTAAGCGAGACGGATGCGGCATTTCCCCTTTATTATGAAATATTTTTCCACCTGGAGATAGGGTTGTGTTATGGGCTTCTCGGTAACAGAGGAAACGTAGCAGTAGATTTTAGGTCTTCGAAGCTGTGTGAGATATTTGATTTGGGAGAATACAGCTGCTGGCGTTTTGGCATTACACTCCAGCGCAAGAGCCAAGTCCTTAAACAAGTGTTAACTCTCTCTTCCATATGGTTTCTAATTTTGCGAACTCTCGTTTATTAAGGCGCCTACAACGCCTCACAAGATATATATGTGACATCTTTTCATCCCCTGATTTCGTCACATGAATATGTATGCCAAAATAAGAGGAGAAAATTCACGTCTTATCTTGATATACATGATTATGTATGCCAAAATAAGAGGAGAAAAATTCACGTCTTATCTTGATATACATGATTATGTACGCCAAAGTTAAGACATGAATACGTATAACGAAAAGTGATGTGCTTTATGTTCTCGCCGACTATTTTTCTTTTCCTCTGGGGAGGTGCTTTTCTGCTTCTAGAACAATTCTTATTTCGTATCGGTTTGATCTGTGCGCATGACTAAGAATATCCGCGGGGGGGAGGCAAGAGAGGGCACTTGCGCTTCCCTGGAAATTTGGCAATGCCATTCCAGTTCTTAGGAGGTACTACAAAGATTTTCGGGATGACCTAGTTCCGATTATAAATTTTTCGGTTGAACTTTTTTTTTTTTTTGATTGAAGGTTTAATTTTTTTAAATTATTTATTGGGCTTGGTTGACAGATACATTAACATACACAGTACAGACATTTTTTTGTGTTTCGACCTCAGAATGTACATAGTGAACATTGAATGCAGTATGTCGGGTGAACAAGGAGCACAGCGAATAAACCCGGTAAGACAAAGACAAACAACCATGCCTTACTCGGGATTCGAACCCAGACCCCTCCATTGGGCTAATGATCAGAAGCCATCGCTTAGATCACTGCGCCACCGGCACGGGACGGCTGTAAGACAAACACAACATCCATGCCTTACCGGGATTCGAACCCGGATCTTCCGTTGGGCGAATGATCAGAAGCCATCGTTTGGATCACTGCACCACCTGGGTGGCCGTAAGACAAACACGACATCCATGCCTTACGGAATTCGAACCCAGACCCCACCGTTGGGCGAATGATCAGAAGCCATGGCTTAGATCACTGCGCCACCGGGGCGGCTGTAAGACACACACGACATCCATGCCTTACCTGGAATTCGAACCCGGACCCATCTCAGACGAATGATCAGAAGCAAGCGCTTAGCCCACTGCTTTCACTTTATTGAACAAATTAAGCAATTACATAAGGCCTGGATTTACAGCGCCAAACAGAAAAAATTAATTGACAACATATACACTGACGGAAAAAAAATCCCAACACCAAGAAGGGGTTGTGTTAGATAAACGACAGTTGGTAGGCGGTGAGAGTACATCTGTAAGATGACGTCTATGCAAATTTCGCGCTCGGCGCATACGTGTGGTGCTAGTAGCGCCCCTCGGAACATGCAAAGCATGTTTGCTGTAAATACGCGCTGTAACGTTCGTGAGCGTTAGTTATCGTTGAGATTCGACGTAGTGTGTTGATGTTAGTCAAGAATGCCTTTAAGAAGACAAAGAAGCCATTATCAACAGCTCACGGAGTTTGAACGAGGTCGTGTAATAGGGCTACGAGAAGGTGGATTTTCGCTCCGCAATATTGCAGAACGACTTGGCAGGAATGTAGCCACTGTGCATGATTGTTGGCAGCGCTGGTCAAGGGAAGGTACTGCCTCAAGAAGACCGGGTTCCGGCCGGCCACGTGGCACTACTGAGAGGGAAGACCGCCGTGTACGGCGTATGGCCGTGGCGCATCGTACCGCGTCTGCGGCAGCAATTCGAGCTGCAGTTGCCACCACAGTGACACAACGAACTGTTACAAATCGGTTACTTGAAGGACAGCTCCGAGCCAGACGCCCTGTAGCGTGCATTCCACTTACTCCAAACCACTGCCGTTTGCGACGTCAGTGGTGTCAAGCTAGAGCTCATTGGAGGACGGAGTGGAGGTCTGTTGTGTTTTCTGATGAAAGCCGGTTCTGCCTGGGTGCCAGTGATGGCCGTGTGTTGTTAGAAGGAGGCCAGGTGAGCGCCTGCAACCAACCTGTCTGCGGCCGAGACACACTGGACCTACACCAGGAGTTATGGTCTGGGGAGCAATTTCCTATGACAGCAGGAGCACTCTCGTTGTTATCCCACGCACCCTGACTGCACAGTTGTACGTCGGTCTGGTGATTCAACCTGTTGTGCTGCCATTCATGAACAGCATTCCAGGGGTGTTTTCCAACAGGATAACGCTCGCCCGCATACTGCTGTTGTAACCCAACATGCTCTACAGAGTGCCGACGTGTTGCCGTGGCCTGCTAGATCACCAGATCTTTCACCAATCGAGCACGTATAGGACATCATTGGACGACAACTCCAGCGTCACCCCCAACCAGCATTAACCGTCACTGAATTGACCGATCAAGTGCAACAGGCATGGAACTCCATCCCACAAACTGACATCCAGCACCTGTACGACACAATGCTTGAACGTTTGCGTGCTTGCATTTAACATTCTGGCGGTTACACCGGTTATTAATGTACCAGAATTTTACATTTAAAATGGCTCTTCTCGCGCTTACATTAAGCTGTGATCTTGAAACCTTAATCGATTAAATATGTTACCTATACAAATGTATTGCCGCCATTTCATTCCTCTACAACTATTTTTTCGTGATGTTGGGATTTTTTTCCGTCAGTGTATACAGCGAGGATGATATATGTACAAATGAAAAATGTACTATTTACAGTGATAACAAATTCATATTCGAGGAATTGTTTCACAGACTTAAGTGGATACAACAAAGAGAAATAGGTGAAACAGTATAGGCAGACACTCCGTAAAATTAAACAATATGTGCAGTACCATGAAATATAGTGCAACCGAGACAATAAGTATATCCGTGACACACAGCAGACAAAGCAAAGGCATATTGTGATAAGTGCAAGTGAAACAGATGTGTATCAGATGAGCAAAATAGTAATGTGTGTACAACAGTCGCATAGGCAGTAGGCAGTGTCATATAAATACAAAGAAGAACATCAATAGAGAGCAAATACGGTAACATGATAAGGTATAAATACCTTGCGACAAAAGCAATAGAAGACACTGTAACTGATACGCAATGTACATGCACAGGTTGATGAACAACATAGAAAGGTATACGAAGACATCACTATATACAGCTATTGTGGACGAGCAACAATTATATCAGGTCGTGGTACAACATGATATGCGTATAAGTGCAAACAGAAATGAGGCTATGTACAACAGGAAAAATATACAATCAACATGTTATGCAAGAACACGAACGTGACAAGGAACACAAGTACTAGTGCAAACAGAATAGTGAAGCAAAATACTAGAATAACCAATGAGTTAAAATATGTTGAAAAAGAGAAAAAAACAATACATTGTGCAAACTAATGAAGTAATCAAAAACATGAGCTCTACAGTTAGAGCAAAAAAAATACAACACAATTTGTGTGAAGAAAAGTCTTATATGCAAGTTGTAGGTTGTGCTAAAGAGAAGGACAATAAGTACTGTAATTAAGTCCAAGGAATGACTTGCAGGTGTGATGGATGCGGGACTAGGCAACAAAATTGCAGCCTAATATCCAACCAGTCACGTGGTTAGTCGAAACAGTATCTCATGCGTCAGAACAGGAGTCTTAGGTCGGCTGATGGTCCAGTAAACCATCGGTAATAGGGTGACTAGACGTTGTGGAATTGTTGAAGCCGATTCGACACTTGAGCGGTCGTAAAGGCCAACCGTAGACGTGAGATCAGTCGGTTACGAAAAATACTGCACATCGCATCCCCCGCCTGAAAGATGGTAGGCATGGCAGGGCCTGAGCGAAGTTGGAGGTGGTAGCCATATATCACATTGCGAGCTAATATGAAGACATACGCACACAGCTCTGAAACTGTAATGGGTGGAGAGCTGGATTGTAATAGCGTGCTGTAGGCTGAGAACGGAAGATCACTAACACTGAGGCGCTGTGCAATACTGAAGACGAGATGCAGGAGAGGAAGTAACACCGGGCAATGCAGATACATATGATCCACGTCTGCATGAGATGAGCAGAAGTAACACCGGGCAATGCAGATACATATGATCCACGTCTGCATGAGATGAGCAGAAGTAACACCGGGCAATGCAGATACATATGATCCACGTCTGCATGAGATGAGCAGAAGTAACAGAGCGGCGAATCCAGGAGCGTCATCCGATGAAGAGTTGCTGGAACAGGTAGACGGCGATGAAGAAAAAGCCAATGAATATTTCGTTTCATCGGAGAGGAGAGCGGTGAGGTGGTGGCTGACCAAACAAATGGAAGTGCTGCAGCTGGAACATCTGGGATCTGTACCGGCGTAGGATGCAATGGATCAAGAAGAAGCTTATAAAGAGTGGAGACTGGAAAGCTAGAAATAGGGAGAGAAGAGCCCCGAACTGAGAGGAAGAAAGGAAGAGGAAGTCGGGCCGAAGAAACAAGAAGTAAACCAGTAGAGGAGGCAAGAGTGGGATAGAGAGTAATGATGGCAGATCGGAGGGAGTCATAAAGAGCATGGGCTGTTGGGGAGGGAGGAAGAGAGGGAAAGAGGTTAGAGAAAGGTTTCCAGGTTAGATTTGAGGAAAGGAGGTTTTGAACAGTTACAATCCCGGCTGGGAGCCAGGAAGGGTCAGAAAAGCAGGGGGCCTTAGGAGGATGGAGGACTGAAGAAAAGAAGAGGGGCTCAGCTAATAGCTCAGACGTGAAAGTAGGAGGTGCACGAATAAGAGGAAGCGAGCGGAAAAAGGAAAGAACCTCTTTATAGAAGAGAGATAGTCGAGTACGAAAGAAGGGACATTGATCCATGAGTAAATACGTAGTGAACGTAAAGCGTGGGTTACGTGGTGATAGTATTACATCTCTGACAATAGTGACTGGTGATGCAGGAGAGCAAAGGAGCCGGACGAAAGAAATCACTCTGTATGCTGTGTAGTAGGTTCGAATATCCAAGAGCGAAATTCCACCTTGTGAACCTGTACGATGAAGAGTGGAAACTTGAACCCAGTGATGTCCGGACCAGATCACCGTGGAAATGAGACGGATAATTTCTGTCAGATTGTAAACCGGCATCCGAGTAACAGACCACACGTAAAGACATGACGGAAGAAGGTAAGTTCTAACGATCCGTGCTCGCAAGACGTAGGAGGTGCAAAACTGTGAGTTACGCCAGAAGGCGGCAGTCCGTGTGAGCCGAGAACGAAGTGCGGTCCATGTGGCATTCTGAGTTGAAAGGTGTACACCAAGATGCACACCAAGGAACTTTTCGGTAGATGCAGTCCATGAGGCACCCCAGGGAGTGTCAGTTCTGGATGTCCAGGAGCCACTCCACAGACCAGCACTCTTGGACGTGTTAAGAGAGGCAGCGGAGCAAGCTGAGTAAAGATCAAAACACTGAGCTGATCGAAGAAACGGCTCAAAAGCAAGGGCAAAGAGCACGGATCGAAGAAACGGCTCAAAAGCAAGGGCAAAGAGCTGTCCAGAGAGTGGACAGCCCTGCCGGATGCCTCGTCGAAAGAAAATGGGTGCAATAAGAAAGGCGGCCGACTTGACGTGGAAGACGACATCCTGATAGAGGGCAACGATAGAAGTTACAAAAGGTGAAGGAAAGCCAAAGGCAAGAACAGAAGATAAGTATGAGTGAGAGATGTTGTCAAAAGCGGCTTTTTGGTCAAGATTGAAAAGGCCGAGAGGTTCACAGTTAATACGGGCAAGATGAATTAGATCACGGAGAAGATGGAGGTTGGAAGTAATAGACCGACCAGGGACCGTGTAGGTCTGGTCGGGGGAAAGGAGAAACGGAAGAACTGGGTTAAGTCGACGGGAAAGGAGCTTAGTGAAGAGTTTATAGTCCAGATTGAGTAAAGAGATAGGACGCCAGTTGCCCAGGTCCAGCAGGTCGCCTTTCTTAGGAAATAGCACCATATGGGCCATAGTGAAACTCCTTGGAAGAGATGTAGAACAAAGAGCAGCAGTGAAAGCTGGGAGTAAGAAAGGAAGAAGAGTGGGGAAGAAAGTAAGATAGAAAGCGAGAGAAAGACCGTCCGGACCGGGGACGGCATGGGGATTCTGAGAGCGGAGAGCACTCCTAAGTTCGGAAGAAGATGGAGGTTGCAGTAGAGAAGCAGACAAGTGAGAGGGAATCTGAGGGAGGGAGGAAAGCAAAGAGGCAGTAGCAGAAGAAGGCGTAGGAGGAGTTTCACTATATTTTGCAGTGAGAAACTGACGAACTTGTGAGCACAGGGTGTCAGGATCAGAAGACACCTGTCCATTCGGTTGTCGGATAAGTCGAATGTGATTAGAAGATCGATGTTTATCTTCAAGAGATGAAAGAAACTCACAGGAGCATTCCTCTGGTGTAAGGTGCTGAAGACGAAGTCAGAGAATGGCTTGTCGAGTTCTCAGTTCAATCAACGCACGCAAATCGGCCTGATATGTAGCATATAATGGATGGCTGACACCAATATGAAAAAGAACTCGTCGCAAATTATTTTCCTCCATATTGCGCACTGTGCGTACCCTGAAGGAAAAACATTCCAGGAAGTAAAGCAGATGAGATTTAACACTAAGCCAGTATTCAAGGGCGCAGGTAGAAGTAAATATGCCTGGATGGAAACTGTGGAAAAGTTCCCGAACCCCAGAGCAAAATGTAGGATCTTCTAGGAGAGAATAGTCAAGAGTCCACGCCCAGTATCCCGAACACTTGCGGGACGAGGGTCCCAGTGTGGCAACGACTGCGCAGTGGTCAGAGGAAGCCGTAGGAGAATGCATACAATCCATCACAATGGGAAAGAGCTGTGAGGTAACATAAATCCGATCCAAACGTGCAGATGAGGAAGAAGAAGTGGTCCCTGCTCTCCACGTATGGGAGATGGACGTCGGATGCAGTTACCGGAACACGTCAAATAGGTCGAAATCCGCCACGATAGAGAGAAGTAGATCTATGAGACGAGTACGATATTCGTTATTAGACGGGGTGCGATCGAGAGTAGGTTGGAGGGTACAATTGAAGTCTCCACCTATTATTATGTGATCGGATGGTAAGGCAGACTGAGTGCGGTGCGCAACGAGGTGAACAGCAATGTAAGGTGTGTGGGTGAATTGGGCACATAGATGTTGAAAACCAGATATTTTTTGCCATTCATTGAGAAGGTAAGACGCTGTAGTAAATCTTGACAAAAGTTATGTACTTGGATGGAGGATGCAAGCTGGCGAAGTCGAGAGCGGATTCCGATTGCCAGTCCACCATGTTGAGAGAGGCGGAAGGCGTGGTAGAATTGGAAATCCCACCTACGCCAACGATGGAAAGACGTGGAAGCAAAGCAATTAGTCTCTTGGAGGAGAATTATGTCCGTATCCAAGTGCTTTACATCTTCCTTGACCAACGCGTTGGCCAACGGGGAGCTAAAGCCCCTACAATTCATCGTCGCTATCTTGAAAAGATAGATCAGATGTTGGCTGGAGAAGCCGATCAGCGGCATTCCGTAAATTTTCCAGGCGAATAGCAAATCGCTTGATCCAATCTGGATCACCAAGATACTCTGGAGGCACCTCCGTAAGATGGGATCGTATGTCCAGCACTTGCGGTAAAACTTCAGAAAGAGTAGCTGTATATGAGTCGAGGAATTTCCTTGACAATTTATTGATCCGAGGACTAATCAGGAAGTTGTACAAAACTTCTCCTGGAATCGGAGTTTGAGGTAGTGAATTATCTTCTAGAAACCTAAGAAGTTTGGTAGACGAGATCGGTTCCTTAGAGCCGACATCCACATCAGACAAGGTGGAATCTTCAGAAGACGTGTAGCTACCTGAACGGTCACTCCGTCCTAAACGTGCCGTTCCTGGCGAGTTTTCTTGGTTCGAGTGTTATGAGTTCTGCGGCGCTTCGCGCGTCCTCGGGATGGTATTAAACCTGAATCAGGAAGGTTCGGCACTTTAAAAGTGCCTGGAGCTTCAATTGCACTAACAGGTATTGATATAGGAAGGTGAGCACTGACTTTTTGCCAGGTAGGAGGCAGGGAAGCTTCTGATATTGAAGAATTCACTGAAGGATGCGAAGATGTAGCAGAAAGAAGCTGAGAAGTGGAAGGTTGTACTGAAGACACGCGTTGACCAATGCCTGTAACACGACGGTCATCAATAGTTGGCTTCTGCTGCCCAGGAGTGGAAGTGGAAGGTGCCGGGATCGTTGATGGAGACTGCGTAGGCTGTACTGTCGATCCGGGGACTGCAGAGGGACGATGAGGGCAGTGATCACTTGGATGGCCATAACTTCTGCAACGAGTGCACATGGTACCCACAAAGATACTGATAGTACGGACATGTGTGTCACATCGCACGCTAAAATGAGTAGGAACACGCTGTTTGGCTTGATCAGATGGGAAGATCACACGTGCGTTGCGTCTCAAACCTAATAAATAACGATCTTCAGGTGTAGTAGGAAACGAGGAAAAAGTAGTGATGGAGCCGACCATCTGTCCGAAGTTTTGAGCAATCGATAACAAAACTGAGCACAGTCGGCGCATGAGCAAGGGGGTCAGCTGTGATATGACGATCACTGATCGAAAGTCCATCGTTGATGACCCTCAGGGCGTACTGTGAGGACGAGAAATAGACTACAACCTTACGTTCGTTGCGGCCCACGTGTGTAACAGCTGACTTCGGGAACTTCTTCCGAAGGGCAGCACTATAGGTGGAACGTTTTGTGTTCGGAAGACTGGTGAAAGCTACACCAAGAGGCAACTTTTCCATGAACTGTTGCCCAGCTGGGGAAGACCTCGGAAGATCAACGAAAAAATTGGAATCAGCATCAGACTGTAAGGGATAAAGGCTGGCCGTAGAGGAAGGTCGAGTAGATGCGTCGGTCGACTTCGAGAGGATAGTAGCATACGGAAAAGTAGTTGGATGTTGTGGTGACGTAGTAGCCTCGGACGTAGGTGTGACGTCCATCGATTCAACTAGAGGTGCTTGGGAAGACAACTGGTTATCACTCTTCAACATTGACGTACAGCAGCGTCATGACATACGGCAGTAGAACAACGCTGAGGAGAGGAGGGGCTTACCGAGGCAGACTCCTCATTGGTGGTGGGACGTAAAGTAGATGCGAGATTGGGAAAGTCATTTCCGGAGTTGAGAGCTGGGATACTGCTCTCACCGGAAGTCGCCATTTGCAATGGCGAAGAACCGCTCACGTCTTGGCCGACTCGGCCAAGACAAAAATGAAGATTACCAAATAAAACAAACACTTACCAACTTGGTAGATACACAAACAGAAAGGTGGAACCTTCACGGAACACACACCCACAATTACAAAAATTTGAAGCGCCGGAGAGAGCACTTACTGAACGAAAATCGTGGAGCAAAAAACACAGCAGCACTCTCGATGAGTAGACCACTGCGCCACCAGGGAGGCGTTGAACTTCTGAATATGCGTTGTGTACATTAAAAATAGTAAAAATATTGGGAATTTGCAGTAGAAATTAACAGTGGAAAGTAACAATATTGATATTTTCCATTGCGTGTTTGAACACAGCGTATATATGTACAGTACGGAAACGAATAAGGTCGTCCCGGTGGCGCAGTGGTCTAACGCTGGTTTATGACCATTCGTCTGAGTCCGGGTTCGAATCCCGTAGAGGCATGGATGTTGTGTCTACCTTACGGCACTGGCTCTCTCCCTTCCCTGGAACCAGTGGCCCTAAATTAGGGACGGGCGACTGCTTACAGCCCACTGAGGTGCTCACGGTGGTCGTTAAACCCCCAATCAAAGAAAAAATCAGCTAAACCTTCGATTGTCGGTGGCGGAATTTTTTCTGGCGAGGTATTCTGGATGTTTCCACTGAGCGAACTGAGATTTCAGTTCTGGTTCAAAATCTCGTTATCAGGTTTCGTCTATAGCAACAATTCTGTCCAAAAACTACTCGCCTACTGTCTCGTACCGCTGAAGCAATTCATCTGCGATCCTTTGCGAACTGCTTGCTGCTCTTCACTCGGATTATGCGGAACCCATTTGGCAGCCACTTTTCTCTTTTGTCATTTTTCAGTTAGGATTCTGAAAACCGTAGCTAGAGACATGTTTGCTTCACATGAAATCTTTCACATGCTTTCCGTCGATCTTCTTCCAAAATGCTGTTGAAGATAACCACAGAAGTGTCGTCCATTGCCTCTAATGGCCGGCCGCTTCTTGGGTCGCCTTCAATGCTTTCCCAACCTTGGCGGAAACGAGAAGCCCACCGTGACACTGTTCAACGATCCACTACACTAACCCCACAAACTTCACACAAAGCTTTATGAATTTCGGTAAGGGATTTTTCTCGCAAAGTTTCAATTTTAATGTAGGATCGCTGGTCGTTACGCAAGATCTGACTTGACTAACTTTCTTACTCCATTTCTAGGCAGAATTTTTCGGAACAGGAACAAATTAGTCAGCAAACGTAGACACAATTTTGTATACTGAAGTCTGCCACACAACTGGCGCAACGATTGGAACGTCGCATCATCCTACGGGCAGCGCCTGCGTAGTGTGCAAAACTTTTGAAATGGCCTACGTAAGTAGGAATCGTGCAATGCGAAAGAACAAACGAATATTTAAAAAAAGGAATTATCGGTCGTATTGCTTAAGAATTATTCTATGATTTAACCTGGAAATTTTTCTGATGAACTGTGCCTTCCGAATAGAAGGGCTCAAATTTATTTTGAAAGATTATATCCAGACTTGATGTTTAAAATTGTGCTCGTTTCCTCGTAAAACCAGGGTAACTGAACAACAGGAAAATAGTGCTGAATTTTCAGTTGTTTATCACACTTTGTGATTTTAAAATTTAGCATTTTTTTTTTTTACGGCAAAAGATTTTAAAAGGCCAAGCAAAGCCAGGGAGACAGAGACGTCGCTAGACTTCGAAATCAGTGTGGGCGAAATTCTTTTTGTTTGGGGCAGTTTGATAGCAGCTTCATTTACGAAACACTGAAAGAAAGAATTTTTAAGGCTTTCTACTACAAACTACAAAGGAATTCTTGCGGTTTCCCCCTCGGACACACACTTGAATCTGACTAGTTATGCGATTTGCAAACCAACAACATAACATGACAGCGACTAGTGGTGTAAGATAAACACACCAGACACAAACCTAGTCAACTCTAACAGAAAGGACAGTAGGAAGTAACCGGTTGCACAGAGTGTGCCGTAATAGCATTTTTGGGAGATAAATAGATCTGATGTGGTCTACATGATCATTTCTGTCTTGTGCAGTGGTAAAAGAGCAACGCGTGTGTTGGATTTAGTCTGCAATGTGAGTCGTAAGACAGACGTAACTGAATGGCAAAAAAGAGCCATCGTGTTTGGCCGTGCGCACGGACACAAAGTGAATGAAGTCGCCCAATTTGTTGGTGTGTCGAAGCGTATTATCCAGCGGATCTACAAATAATGGTGTAGTTCGCAATCAACTGAAAATCGGCGACGCAACTATGGTCGGAAAACGATTCTTACCAACAGGAACCGCCGCCATGTTTCACTCCTAGATCCTAGTTACTACAAATCGGTTTCAAACCAGACAACAATTACTCCAAACAATCAATGAAAGTCCACTCCAAATAATTTCCGCCGCCCCAGTGGCGCAGTGGTCTAAGGCGTTGGCTTCTGATCATTCGTCCGTAAGGGGTCCGGGTTCGAATCCCGGTGAGGCATGGATGTTGTGTTTGTCTTACGGCACTGGCTCTCTCCCTTCCCTGGAACCAGTGACCCTAAATTAGGGACGGGCGACTGCTTATAGCCCATTGAGTTGCTCACGGTGGTCGTTAAACCTCCAATCAAAAAAAAAAAAAAAAACAATTTCCGAAGGGACGTTGCGACGAGAACTGCATGCGATGGACATCTGAAGCAGAGTGCCAAGGAAGAGGCCTCTTTTAACAGCAAGTCACAAAGTCACACGTTATCAATGGGCTCAGAGCGGCACCAAAACTTTACTGTGGAGGATTGGAAACGAGTAATTTGGTCTGATGAGTCTCGTTTTTGTTTGTATTCCAATGTTGAGAGGCGACGAGTGCATCGCAGGCCCATTGAAGCCTTTAATTCTGATTATGTCGAAAGTGTTGTTCAAGCTGGAGGGGTTTCTGTGATGTTTGGGGGGGGGAGTGTTTCTCGTACCACGAAATGGGCCCTCTTGTTGCAGTGATGATGAATTTGAACCAGAATGCGTGCCTCCGCATTCTGAATGGCGAAGTGTTGCCCTTTGTCCTACATCTCCAGGAGCAGCATATCATTGTCACTCCTGTCTTCCAAGACGACAATTGCCGTATGCACAGGACTAGAACTGAGTGGCACGACGAACAATCAGCAACACTGCCTCGCCTCGACTGGCCCTCTAAATCTCCAGAATTAAATCCCATTGAAAATCTGTAGGATCATTTGGAACAGAAGGTGAAACGGCGGAATAGACAACCACGTACTCTGGCTGAACTTCGGGACCAATTGACGTACGAGTGACTGCAAATCGATGTTCAATACATCCACAACCTCGTGGAGTCTCTACCACACCGGATCCATGCTGTTATCAAGGCAAGAGGTGCCGTCACCCGTTATTAGGTAAGTTCTGCCGGGAGTGATTAACGTTTTGTCCGATGTGCTTACAACTTTTGGTAGAATATCGCCTTCAACTTTTTCTTCCTGTGAATGCAGTGTCTTAATTGCTTTTCCAAATTTTCCATTTTTTTCTTATGGTGATACTGAGTATTTGAACTATTTCTTTAAAGAAAAATTTTCTTTTTGTTTACCTAAATCAAATTTTAAGGGCGTGATGAGCAGACACAATAATACTTCGCTCCTCCTTAAACGGTGGCTTGCACAGAAAAATTTTTCGGGGGGGAGGGTGGGTTATAATTTTTTTTTTATACAACTAAATGTATTAGGAGTGCATTTTTAAAATGTATACAACATCCGCGCAAAAATATTCAAATAAATATTGCTGGAAATTATTAATATTCTTATTACCTTCCTTCTTATCACCAGAGAATGGTTGAACACTTATATTTTGCTATTTATCTGTGCGGAAACAAGTTCGGAAAAGTGTCTGGAATCCTGATAAGACCGATTTGTGTGCTAGGAATCTATTTTCCAAAGCACTAATAAACATGCCTAAAAGTGGTACATAAATTGAAATCCTGTAACTATCTTCTGGGTTTTCTACTTGTATTACAGCGGGGTTTTTTTTTTTTTAATGTGATTCTTGGTGTTTTAATCAAAACTCCTTGCTTTTCAGCGTGCTTTAGAGTAATCTGAAATAAGTCAAGGAACTCAAATTTGGCATTGCCTGGTCGCCACAGAAACTTTCAGTATACCCATGTATTGGCTTTACACTGCAATGGGACATTCTGGTTCCTGGCTTTTTGTCCCTTCCTTGTCTTCATGGAGCAGGAGCGTCGACTTCATGAAATCATTATTGGGGGGGGGGGGCAGACATGAAGAGGTAAGACATGGTAGGGGCACGTCTCTTCTATTGTCAGGAGAAATAAAAAGGGCAAAAAATAAACTACGTGATCGACGTATATTTTAAAACGTAATTATAATTGCTCATCAGCAAATGAACATGGAAACAGAAATATTATTTTATTTAAAAATGAAATTCAGTCTGTGATTTTATAAAATATCCAGAGATGTTTTATTTTCAAACGTTTATAAAAAAAAATATGAGAAATTAGCGCGGTTATTCAAACAAAGAACGAGAAGCACAAAAAATAAATAAATAAATAAAGGCGCTAGAGATTATACGTTTCAGTATTTTTATTTATGATAATTGTTTTAAACATATATCACGAGAACATGTCAAACACAATACGGGGCTGGCAATCAAATTTCTTATCAAATGACCAATGCTGGCTGAATATGGGAAAAAAGCTTATTATTTTTTGGAAATAAATAATTTTAGCCTCATAAGGTGGAGCTTGGTGTACCTTACGATACCAAAGCGATTATTTAATTAAAAAGGATGAAAAATATTGAGTGGGCACTGTCCCTCCAATGAAATTATTGAGGGGCAAGATCGCCTTGCCCCCGCCCCCATAGTTGGCGCTTATATCTTGGAGAAAATAGTTGTTGCAATGAGACATAAAACCAATTTTAAATACTAACAAAACTTTGCCTTTTAAAATAGCGTTTTTGAAATATCGAAAGGTTCCAAATTTGGGGAAGGAGTTTTAACACCCCCTTCCGCGACACGCCACTGTTCCTGAACTCCCTTCCTTCAAGCCAGCGCGCTTGCCCTGCACTCCTCTCCTCCAAATCAGTCGTCAACCAAGTCTTGCACCCCCACTGTCCCGGGAAAGTCTTAAGACCGCTGGTGTAACGTTAGATTCCGCTTTCCGGGTTCGAATTCCCTACTTACTAGCACAAACAAACATCGGAGCAAATAGTAATGACCTTCCTCAGTGAACTCCTATCCACCCACGACCTTCGCCCCTGGCCATACTAACATGAAAAAAAAAAGGCTTAAACTAAGGATTTGGAAGAGTGGAAAACAATTGAATTTTCATGGACCTGTATTTTGATAACTTTTCTACGGAGAAGTAAACAATGCACTTCCTAGGGGGAAATGCGTAGTTACTACACAACGAAAAACACGAGACTCATTATTACTTGGCCAAGCCAGATTTTAAAGCTAAAAAATTGAAAACTGGCATATCTTGAACTCTGTGGGATAGGCGAGAAAAATTTCACCCCCTTCTTCTTCTCCCGGTGAAGTCCCTGCAGGGAGGGGCAGCCCTGTCAGTTTGACCATTCCACAAAGTCTCTCTATCAATATTTCTTTTTTATACCAGAGCACTGTTGGGCGCAGGTAAGAAATACTAGATGCGCATTCCTTTGCTGACGATGTAACAAACCCCAGTCAGGAGATTCGATTAAAAATAAGATCGGGAAAAAAAAACGCTATATACCTTTAGTTTTCCTTTGCAAAAGAAACTTTCAGACAAATTCTGTTTCAGAACACATATAAACGTAGCTTGGTGTTAACATTTCCGCTTTTGGTGAAAGTACTACGTACAGTCATTTGCAAAATTTTAAGACCACCTGTTGGTATTAGGAGATTTCTGCCGATTGCGTCAGCTACTGTCTGTATTACTCAACTTTCTGTCGGTGTTGCATCATTTTACAGCGGCAGCAGTTGATGGAGTTGGGGAAGCGTGCAAGCGTCAGTTTGCTTCTGGTTTTCATGCTGAGAGGTTTTATACGTATTTTCTATATAGCGAAACATGTGCAAAAAAGCGTCATTAAGTGTTACTCAGAAGACACAAATAGTGACGTTATATCATGAAGGGTACTCCGAACGTGACATAAGGAGAAAGGTGAATGTGAGCAAGACTGCTATTCATAATACGATCATGAAATATCGAGATAAAGGTGCATTTAGCAGCCGAAAGAGAAGTGGACGTCCACTTCTCTTTATACAATAAGGCAAATGTAATGCGTTCCCCGAGGAGTTCGTGCAAGAAAATCAAGGCCTTTCTACATTCAAAAGGGTCTGATATTTGTATCAGCACTGTTTCCCAACGTCTTAGCAAAGATTTTTGATTAAAGTCTTATAAACCAGCACATAAACCTAGACTAACCTCTGTCATAAAAAAGGAGAGACTCCAGTTTGCGAAGCGTACTGGAGTCTCTCATCAATCGTGGATTGCTGAAAATTGGAGCCAAGTTCTTTTCTCCGATGAATCAACTGTGCGTCAATTTTAATCACGTGAAGCACATGTTTGACGAGCAAAAAGCAAAAGGTTTGATGAAAAATACATCGTTAGCACGGTGAAACATCTGCCTAGTCAGATGATATGGGGTGCTACGTCAGCATCCGGTACTGCTTCATTATCCTTTTTGCCCACATGCATTATCATAACTGGTCCTTTTCATGTGGGAATGTTACTTGAGAAGCTGTTAACTCATATGCAAGTGCACAGATGCACAATCTTTATGCATGATGGTGCTCCATGCCACAGATCAAAGACAGTAAAGGACTACCTGCAGAGGAAAAACATAACTGTGCTTGACTGGCTTGGTAATAGTCCCGACCTTAACCCCATCGAAAATTTGTGGACCATTTTAAAAGACAAGGTAGCAGAAAAACAGCCATCAAATTCTCAAGCTTTGATTGACGCGATAAAGTACGTGTGGTGCAAAGACATTTCAAGTGACAATCCCTCATTGAGAGTATGCCACATCGTATTCTGTCCGTTATGAAAAACAAAGGTGGCCACACAAAGTACTGATTTCGGTCTTTTTGTGTTCTAAAGAATGTAAGTGTTCATCTGTGGTGTCATTTTTCAAATATCTCTGACTATTAATTAGATGTTTCTTTGAAAATCTGAATTTTCAATAAATTGATAGGTGGTCTTAAACTTTTGCAAATGACTGTAAATCCAATAAAAAGTGAAACATATACAGTTAAAACAATCTTTCAAGCGCAGCTCCGATACTTTGCGTCCATCACTGTTTGAAAAAAGAACCCAGAGTGTTCTTCACTCTTCACCTGTGTAGTGTGCATGCCTTTTCGGACTGATGATTAATTATCACGCGATAAGTTTCTCGATAGTTTCGATTGTGGTGGTTTGTGGTTGTGATGCAAAGAGCACCTACGCACTTCTTCAGCGGCTAAAGCCATCCAACAAGCAACCCCCCCCCCCTCGCCCCATCCCCATGGTAAGCTTCTAGGTCCATCTCCGACACAAATGGTCAAAAGGCGCAAGACTCAAAAGAACAGCGGAGAAATTTCGTAATTTTCCCAAAATATGCTGTCAAATTTTATTTACCCATCGCTTTAATGTAATTTTTAGGTCTTCTGGTTTTCAGTTGCATATATATGTCGTGCGCGTGCGGAATCCCAACGGCCCCGTCACACCACCGAAAGAGAGGACCGACATCTGGTGCGCATGTCTCTGACGAATCGCACAGCCCCATCGACCACCGTAGCTCAAAAGTTGGGTGTGTGGCACAACACCCACTCTCCGCACGGACGGTTCGACGTCGTCTGCAGCAGCAGGGCGGGCATTTTCGCACGGCGTCCATTGCTTCGTCTACCTTTGACTGTACAACGCCGGCGTCTGCTTCTGCAATGGTGCCAATAACGTCGCGCATGGAGGAGCGAATGGCAAGGCATCGTGTTTTCCGTCGAAACCCGCTTCAGTTTGCAGCACCATGATGGACGAATCCGTATCAGGCGGTACCGCGGCGACCGGCTGGGTGAGTCCTGCATTATTCTGCACCATACTAGCCCGGCACCCGGTGTTATGGTATGGGGGTTGTCATTGGATTCCACTCCCGCACGCGCCTCGTCCGCATTACCGGTACGTTGAACAGCCACTGTTACGTCGCTGAGGTGTTGGAACCTGTTGTTGTACCACGTCTTCAGGGACTGTCTGGTGCCATTTACAAACAGGATAATGCGCAACAGCATGTGGCGGGCAACGTCCAAGACTTTCTGGGTCACCACCGTGTGCCACGTCTTCCTTGGTCCTCGCGGTCCCCGGATATGTCGCCTATCAAACAAGTGTGGTCCATGATCACCGGACGACTGGAACGGCAGCGACTACCCCAGGCTAAGGCTACAGCGGAGGAACTGTGGCATCGTATCGAAACTGCGTGGACGGATATTCCGCAAACACACATCTAACGTCTCTTCCTCTCGATGCCGGGCAGTGTAGCAGCTGTATTTCCGCCCATAGTGGCTACAGCAGATACTGATTGCTATGTGTTCCCCTCGTCTCACCATGCTGTATTTGTAATCGATTCACCCTTGTATCATTTTCTTTCTGTACAATAAATATGGCTTTGATATCTCTTGTCTTTCGTGGTGTTGCACTTTTAATGGCCAACATTGTATACACTCCTACCTCAGAAGTGTTCCAAAAAAAAGAATATTGTTATCATTCAAGTGGATAACGCTGTAAGCTGTGCTGTATATGAACTGCAAAGGCTTTCTGAGATCCCAGGTCTTATGGAATCATCATTTAACATTACTTACAACTGCACATATAAAAAAATTTCACTCCCTTCAAGTTGGAAATCATTAAGCAAGAGAAGTTTCATTTCAAAGTGACCGACAGAAAATAATCGAAGCTAGGCATATTTATTTGAAATCAAGGTTTTTCAATTCAAAAACGACTATTGTTGACGATTTAAAAGTAATCGGCAGCGCAACTTGGCCAAATGGAAGAAAATTAGCTGACTTTGGAAATACAGAGGTAATGAAAATTGCCAAACTTTTCAAAAATTCCTTCCCTGATTTCGAACAAGAAATTCTTGAAGAGTGGTACGATTTGAAAAACACAACTACAGTGGGCTAAAAAGTGTTTGCACACCTACATTACTTTGCATAAATAAACGTGAAAAGCAATTGTGACGAAATATTTTTAACCATTAGATTAGTTTTACAATAAACCTACACATACACGTGCGTTTTTTTTTTTTTTTTTTACTAATCACAAGAAATATGTTCACTGGCGGAAAGTGAAAAAAGAACACCAAGAAGGAGACGTTTGATACCAACAAAATTTATACAGCATAATAACGGAATACGGAGGATAACGTGATCAAAACATTATGGTAAAATACAGCTGTATTTGCTGGTAAACTGAAAAATAACATTTCAATGTAACATGGTTAGTACGAGGTTGAACCGCCATGAACTGCGTCACACTGTGCAATTCTGGCATGGAGTCTGTCGTACAGATGTTGGATGTAAGTTTGGGGTATTGAATTCCAAGCATCCTCAACCTGGACGCGTAAATCGGGGATGGTCGTGGCTGGCCGTGGAGACCGGATAAGTCGTTGTCCCATAAAATCCCACACGTGCTCAATGGGGGACAAATCCGGTGAACGTGCAGTCCATGGAAGTTGTCTCACACCCTGAAGTGCATGTTGCGTTGCACGTGCCGTGTGTGGGCGTGCGTTATCTTGCTGGAAAACACCACGAAGGACCGACCTTACAAATGGCATAGCAACGGGCTGAATGATGTTGTTGATGTAGGAGCTGCTGTTTAACGTACCCGGTACAAACACTAGTTGTGTACGGGAGTGATAGCTGATCGCTCCCCACACCAGGAGACCAGGTGTAGGCACTATGTGTCGCTGGCGGATGCAAGAAAGGTGGAGACGCTCCCCTGTGCGTCTGCGAACACGCATGCGGCCATCGGAGGCTCCCAAGCAGGATCTGCTTTCATCGCTGAACACGACAGATCGCCATTGCGTTCTCCAGCGCAGACGTTGGCGACACCACTGTAGCCGTTCCTGACGGTGGACTGGAGTCAGAGGTACACATGCCAGAGGCACACGTGCATGTAGTCCTGCATCCAGTAGACGGTTGCAGATTATTCGCACAGTCACCTCAGGTGCAACGGCGGCTCAGATTTGCGTCGCAGTGGATGTTCTGCTTGACAACGCCGCTCTTCTTATGTGTCGATCGGTCTGCTCATTAGTCCGTCTGAATCCCGGTTCCACGTCTTCTCGTGTGGGAATGTTCCTCGGACCATCTACGCCATCATCGTTCCACCACCGATACTTCCCGTCCAATTCGCTCCGCAATACGACAATACGACCACCCGGTCTCGCTGAGTCTGACTAGACGACCTCGCTCAAAGTCCGATAACTGCTGAAATCGTACACGTCTTCCATGTCCAGGCATTGCAGCTTCTTCAGGGTCTTCGCACGTGTCCGTACGCCGACGACTGATTACATTCACTTCGCCATACTCCTTAAATACCACCGACGGTAATTTGCATATTATGCCGTGCTGTGGCGTAAGCGCTCACCGGTTGGTCCCGAAATTAACATCACACCTACGTAAACTCGACCCCATTAACATATATAAATTTCATGATCGTCCGCCAATTCCTTATTGGTGTTCTTTTTTCACTTTCCGGCAGTGTATATAAGAAATGAAAATCTTATTTTTTCGTGCCAAAAAAGTATCTGCACATTAGTAAAGATAAATAATGCAAGAAACTTACGAAATTAAAAAATGTTACTGGTACTTAGTATGCATGCCTTTTGCTTCTGTTACAGCTTGTAATCGCCTGGGCATTTATTCTAATAATTTTCTAGTTGTTACTACACTGATTTTCAGACATTCATCGCTGAGTGCTTGCCTAAGTTCTTTTTTGTTGCAAATGTTCCTTTTCCTCACTTGGAAATCCAACAAATTCCGCAAATGCTCAATAGGGTTGAGGTCTAGTGAATGTGGGGGGTGTTTTCAGTTGATTTTTCGCTTTATAAAGAAACCACGACCTTGTTAATTTGGCTGTATGTTTAGGATCGTTGTCCTGTTGGGAATATAATGAATCTGCAATTTCAATGTATTGGCCAATAAATTACCTTGCAATATATCAATATATTATCTAGCATTCATATTACGTTCAATAATTGCCAACTCCATTAAAAGCCATGCATCCCCAAATCATTACATGACCACCGCCATGTTTTACAGTTGGTCATAAATTGTTTGTTTCAAGGGAACTGATTGGCTTTCGCCACACATATTTCTTTCCATCTGAACCGAAAATATTAAACTTGATTTCGTCTGAAAATATCGCGTTTTGCAAAAACTCTGCTAGTTTGCGGACATAAGCTTTGGGAAACTCAAGTCTTTTCTGCCTATTTGTTTCACTGATATAAGGTTTTTTTTTTCTGGCTGTTCTGCCTCAAATATATGCATCGTGAAGAATATTACGAATAGTTTGAGAACTTTCTTTGGTCCCCGATGTTGAAGCGACATCAGTAGCCAATTCTCGAGCACTTATGAAGGTTTTTTTTTTGGGGGGGGGGGGGGTTCCTAATGATTCCCTCCGCTGCTTTGCATTTATTTTCTTCTTGATCGCAATTTATTCTCTGTACTACCACTCTCTCTTTTTTCTTTTGTATTACTTACCGAACACTAGAAAAGCTCAACTTAAACTTCTTACCAATTTCGCGATAACTTCATTTCATTTTTATTTCATTTATTTATTCATTCAGTTGCCACTATAGCAACTAGGAAAAGGAGGGAAAAGGCCGTGAGGCCTGACATAGCCCTCCTCTCCCCAGAATACAACTTGAACCACATTCATGAAGAGATGTACTCCTCTCCTCCATCACAATGGAAAACTTGCACTTTTTCGGAGCCATGACAACTGAAACTAATTAAATTGCCGTTTTAAATATCTTATGACGTGCCTTTTAAACAGTGTGGGACTTTCATTTGTTGTCAATTTGCGTAATGCAATGTTTAACTGCTTTAAAACAGAGCGTTGTTATGTGTGCAGATACTTTTTTAACATGAAAAATTAAGATTTTCATTTGTTATATATACACTATATTGACAAAACTCACCGGACACCTAGAAGAGAAACACAGCATAGCATTTATTGACATACGTTAGAACGGAGTCAGTCCACCTTTGACCTTAATGCATGCACTGACCCTTCGAGACATGCTTTCGACAAGGTTTTGAAACACAGCGATAGGTATGCGCTTCCATTCAGTACATAACGCCTAACTGTTGCTTAGTAATAGGCCTTGGTTCTAAACTTCTTGTGCGGCGCTTTAATTCATCCCATAGGAGCTCTATGGGATTCAGATCAGAGCTCTGTGCTTACAAGTCCACTCACGATGCGGAATCGTCAAACCACGCCGTAACAATCCTTGCTTTATGGCTCGGTGCATTATCCTGCTGGTATCAACAAGGCTCGGTTCCATAGTATTGCCACAAAGTTGGAAGGGCATAATTGTCCAGAATATAGAGGGAAACGTGCAGGTTAACAGGTTTCTCCACGATAACCAATGGGCCGGGACCATACCACGAAAAACACCCCCACACGAGTACACTGCCAGCTCCAAACTTGACCGTAGGAACAGTAAAGTGTGGTAAATAGCGTTCCCCCGGCTGTCGACATATACCCATACACAGCCATCAGACTGATGGATCGTGTATCTGGATTCATCAGTCGATAGGACCTGTATCCATTGATCTACGGTCCACGATAAATGTTCTTTACACCATGCTAAACGACGAGTAGCATTCCTGGAGACCACGGTAACCCATGGAAGGAAGTTCTCTGCGAATGGTACGTGTACATACCGAGGTTCCAGCATTTTTACTGACCTGTACACTGAGGTCTTGTGCAGTACTCCGTCGATTAGCTGTAATGACTTTCCTGAGGCTTCTACGTCCTCTATCACTGATTGCTTTGGTCTGCCGGTACGTTTTGCCGCTTCAGGCACACCACGTGTCTTCCACTTATTCAGTACATCCAAAATAGTGGACTTGAGTATGTTTAAACGCCTCTCGGTTTCTCTTATGGACAACCCACTAATATAACACCCAACAGTCTTTCCTTTCTCAAACAAAGTCAGTTCTCTCCCGCCGCGACATTTTCACTCAACCTCACAGCGCGATATGATCGCGGTCAGCTGCAAGCTTGTTTTTATACCGTTTGTAGCTGTACCGCGCATCTTAACGACGCAGCGGATCCATTCATTTGCTTTTGAAGAGGTGTTTCGTGGTGACTTTTGTCAATATAGTGTATATTTCTCGTGATTAGTGAAAAAAAAAAGAAACGTGTGTGTGTGTGTTTATTGTAAAAGTAATCCTGTGGTTAAAAATATTTCATTGCAATTGCTTTCCACGTTTGTTTATGCAAAATAATGTAGGTGTGCAAATACTTTTTTGCCCACTGTACTTATATTTCCTTTGTAACATTATGCAAATCTGCTCTCATTCAACCAACTCGGTTCCGCACCTTCAGCAGTGCATTCCTATTTCAAAAGCTATCTGTGAACGCGGTTTTAGCGTTATGAATAACGCTAAAACAGTACAAGGTACTCGACTGTCTGCAGGGACAACAAACAGTTTAATGAACATTAGCGTAAATGGTTTGAGATTTCGATAATTCGATCCGACTCCTGCAGTGAATTACTGAATTTCAACTGCAGTAAGGAGGCCACGATTTTAAGCCATTCTCTTCAGTAACACAATTATTAAAAATCAACTAAGACCTACGGTAAGAAATGAAAGCTTATTTTAATTTGAACTACCTGTTTTTGTAATGGGCAACTAAAAAATTAACACTTATTTTCACGGCTGTTGTAACAGATAAGCGCACCGGATAAAAAATTAGTCACCCCTGTCAGAACTTGCCTAACAACGGATGATAACAGCATGAATCCGGTGTGGTAGAGACTCCACGAGGTTGTGGATGTATTGAACATCGATTTGCAGCCCCGCGTGCGACAATTGGTCCCGACGTTCCGCCAGAGTACGTGGGTGCCCATTCCGGCGTTTCACCTTCTATTCCAAATGATCTCAAAGATTTTCAATACGATTTAAATCTGGGGATTTGGCGGGCCAGTCGAGGTGAGACAGTGTTGCTGATTGTTCGTCGTGCCACTCAGACACAGTTCCCCAGCCCTGTGCACACGGCAATTGCCGTCTTGAAAGATAGAAATGGCAATGTGATGCTATTCCTGAAGATGTAAGGCAAAGGGCAACACTTCGTCATTCAGAATGCGGAGGCACGCATGCTGGTTCAAATTCATTGTCACTAGAACGAGAGGCCCATGCCATGGTACGAAAACCATCTTGAAAACATCGCAGAACCGTCTCCAGCTTGAACACCTTCGACACAATCAGGATTAAAGGCTTCATTGGGCCTGCGATCACTCGTCGCCTCCCATCATTGGAATACAAACGAAAACGAGACTTATCAGACCAAATTACTCGTTTCCAATCATCCACAGTTTTGGTGCGTCTGAGCGCATTGATAACGTGCGACTTTGTGACTTGCTGTTAAAAGACGCCTCTTCCTTGGCACTCTGCTCCAGATATCCATCGCATGCAGTTCTCGTCGCAATGTCCTTTCGGAAATTGGTTGAAGTGGACTTTCATTGACTGTTTGGAGCATTTGTTGCCTGGTTTGAAACCGATTTGCAGTAACTAGGAGTGAAAAAGGGCGGCGGTTCCTGTTGGTGAGAATCATTTTCCGGCCACAGTTACGTCGCCAATTATCAATTGACTGCGAATTACACCACTGTTTGTAGACCCGCTGGACAGTACGCTTCGACACACCAACAAATTGGGCGACTTCTTCTTTTTTTTTTTTTTTTTTTTTTGTAGTGTTGAAATTTTAACGACCACAGTGAGCAACTGAATGCGCTATAAGCAGTCGGCCTTCCTAATTTAGAATCACTGGTTCCAGGGAAGGGAGAGAACCAGTGCCGTAAGACAAACACAACATCCATGCCCACTGGGATCCGAACTCGGACCCCTCCCGGACGACCACTGCGCCACCTGGGCAGCAAATTGGGCGACTTCATTCACTTTGTGTCCGTGGACACGGCCAAACACGATAGCTTCTTTTTGCCACTCAGTAACGTCTGTCTTATAACCCATATTGCAGAATAAATTTAACACACACGTTGTTTTTCTCCACTGCACGCGACATAAATGATCTTGAAGACCACGTCAGTGCTATTTATCTCCCAACAGTGGTATCACGGCACCCTCTGTGCAACCGGTAACTTCCTATTGTCATTTATGTTAGGGGTGACTAATTTTTTGTCCGGTGTGCTTATATTTCAGACAGTGACCGAGAGGTTAGTGGCGCGGATTTCTGAGTATTAGTCCGAGATAAAATCGGCACCAGATATGGCATGCGTAGTGCTCTAGCTCTATGATGCTGGTTCTGTATCTTTCCTGGAACCAGTAGCCCTAAACTAGGGACGAACAATTCCTTACGGTCTTAGACACTCCCTTCCCTCCCCCCACCCAACTAGAGAAACTTTTTTGAATCGAACAGACCACAGGACCAGGTATTCTATACATTATTGAACTTTTTCACTGGCGTAGTTTTCCTTTTAAGGGCGTATTTGGATTTATCACAATAGCTCGTTTGTTTCGAGTTAATAATTCGGAAAATTCTTTGTTGATTTAATTGTGGAGGAAGCTCCGGTGGCGCACTGGTGCGAAACGTTGGGTACTAATCATTCTGTCGAGATGGATCGGGTTTCACCTCCCAAGTAAGGCATGGATGGCGTATTTGTTTAACGACGCTGTCTCTCCCTCTTCTTCCCTGGAACAAGTGGGCTCAAATTAGGGACGAGCAACTGCTTATAGCCCGTTAGTCACAGTAGTCGTACCCCCCCCCCCAAGGAAGCATGCCCGAGATGTTTATCAGTGTTTTCCAGCAGGTTTGCTTTATTAGGTCCCCACATGGGCATCGAACGTTAGGAGGTGACACCCATCCCAAATTTAATTCTGACTCCAGGAAGGGTGAAGAACCGGAACTCGGAACCCATCTCTCAAGTCATTCAACTACTAGATCACTTTCAACTTATTTTTGTACGGCATTTTCCCAGTAAGTGGAGAAATGCAGGTTGTGCTTCGTAACCAGGGGCGGCTGCTCCTGGCGCAGCTGAAGAGTGGGCGCAAAAATCACTTCTTACAATCTGATTAAAACTGGGATTAAAAATTTTGCCCCAATTTCCGGCGCAGTTTTTTTTTTTTTTTTTTTTTTTTTGAGCCACACTTTGTCATTTGTCCATTTACAGAATTTGCTTATAATGTTTTGACAGCTTAAAGTTCATTCGCATTTCTTCCTCAAAATGTTCAGGGGATGTTAGTTGCTCAATGAGGGCGCGGTCAGATGTACCTTGCAAGTTAAAGATGTCGTTCACAATCTTGAAGATTCTCCGGGGGTTGTTCTATCATTACTGCGACTGCAAGCCACAACTGCCCGCAGTATTCAGTCCGTGTAATATGGAACCGAGGTCCGCGTAGCAGTTGGAAAAAGCTGTACAAGTAGTCAGTTTATTTGTGCCTCCCACACAGAGATAGCAGATAACTTTAGAGTTTGACGTTAATTTTATTTTGTCGAGCAGTGTATATTTATGTATATCATAATCAACCATCATCCATCCACTGCTGGATGAAAGTCTTCCACAAGACTCTTCAATAAATTTCTGTCTTGAGTCAGTCTCCTCAATGTCACTCCGGCATGCTTTCGAATTTCATCCACCCATCTTCCACGTCGTCCTCAGTCTTCTTCTGCCCGTCTACCAGTCCAGTACTTCATACATATGTTACCTGCAATGTGTGAAAAACAGGCATTGTACAGAATGCCTAGGAAATCTATAGAATGCGTGACTTTTTAGGCAAAGCATGAAATATTTATGTTATTTTAATATTGTATATACTTTTCCTAGCAATTTTATATAAATTCTAGACATTATATAAAACGACAAAGACTATTTAGGCAAAGTATGAAAATAGAATCAAGAAAAGGCCTTTATTGAAAACACGTATATGAAAATCAAGGAAAAAATACAAAATAAAGTATACGACTTTCTTATACGACAAGAGAAAAAGACTAACACTGACTTACTCGTTGTAACAAGGAAGGCTAGAATGGCATTTCGAATTTCATTAAATTGTCTTTTTCACATAGCACTTGGTCTTTCTCTTGCACATACAGCTCACGAATCTTTTTTTTTATTGATTGGAGGTTGTTGTTTTTTTAATTATTTATTGGTCCCAGGTAACACATACAACTTGAATTCATACATTGGTCGTGGTGAACACATACATCTCGAATTCAGATAAATACCGTATTGTGCGTCACAGGGTACGAATATTATGTAATACATCGAAATCATCAAAGTACAGATCGAACATGTAATACAGCATTCCATATTTGCAAATAACAGAGAGAGCCAGTGCCGAAAGACAAACACAGACATCCATGCCTTTCTCGGGATTCGAACCCAGCCCCTCCGTTGGGCGAAGGATCAGAAGCAATCGCTTAGACCACTGCGTCATCGGGGAGGCACACCTCACGAATCCTTGACCACTTCCTGTGGACTGAGCGATAGCAGCTGATCTAAGAGGAATTGCGTGGTCGGGAACGTCTTCAACTCTGAGTAAGTCCTTTGGACATAAAGTGAATTGTGGCCTGGCATGGAGTTAGTTCAAAATTCCTCGAGTAGTTTCAAGTCGGTAAAAACCGTTTTCTGTCACACTCATAATAATTGCCAACAGATTGCACGAGTCACCCCGTCTCTTATCGACGTCAGGAATAGAACTCGGACAGTGTCCCCCAAAAAGTCACTGGAGGGAGTATTTTATACTTTGCCGATTTGCCTTTTGGCACTGCGTAGAATGCCTACTAAATGTGTGAAATGTTAAACGTTTCATACTTTGCCGTCCCATTTTCGACATTCTACAGATTTCCTCGGCATTCTGTACAATGCCTAATTTCAGACATTGCCGGTAACGTATATACTGTTATAACGTAATCTCTTCTCGAGCTTGATCTTTTGTCGCTCTTCTTACGTTATTTTTAAAACATAACCAAACGATGAAATAGTTCCTAAATTAAACCTTAACGGCCAGACGAAACATTTAAACAGAAGTCAACTTACTGTAAATGATGCTCTATTTCTCCAGCGCAGATAATAGCACTTCAGGAAAGTATAGAAATCACATACCACATATCTAACACAATTCAACACCCCACACGAGCAACTGTTGTATCGTAGTTTTTATCTATGGTTCTTATCTGATACAGTTACACGTCACGTTCATTCTGACCTCAGTTGTGTTGCCAACAGTATTCGTTTGAGAGAGAAGATATCACGTTAAGTGTGAAGTATAACTGAGAGCAAACTCAGGGAAAGAAACTAAACAGGAAAGTTAATTTAGAATATACGTCACACTTTATAAGATAGAAAAACAGATGAAGAAGCAATATTTCGGGGGTTTTCTTCGGGCGCAGAAATTCCTACTTACTTCTCTTTTCCTAACGGTACTTGTTTTTAAACGTGCGTCTGAGAAAAATTCTTCTTTGGTTTGAATACAAACTAAGCACGAAAAAAATTGACTGTCCCTCCAAAAGGAAAATTTTTACCCATTAGGCAGAGTAGGAAAATCGGTCTCCGCAACCGGAGGGAGTAGATGTAGGGGGCTTGGAAATTTATGGCCCTAATATATGTAAGCGCAAAACTGAACCTCAAAAGTATGTTACTTTCCTCTATCTATGCCCATCTCCCCCAGCCCAAGGATTTAGGCACCGAAGCGTAAAAATTTATTTTCTCCACTTACTGAGCGATAATCTCCTACTCTGGTCAAAAAATGACTGATCTCGGACTTGTGCCAACACCGTGCGTTGGTGTGTGTTAACACTGCGAATGATGAGTTAGTAACATGCTAGCAGCAGGCGCGGCGACACGGGTGGGCTTCAGCCTATCCAACTTTTCCTTGAGTCCACTCCCTCCCAAAAGGAGAAAAAATATTTAAGCAGTTAAAAAACACACTGTAAAAAAAAGTGGTGTGAATTCGCGGAAAATTTATAAAAATAACGTGCAGCAAAGTTGACGATAGGTGTCCGTCTTTTTCAGAAATTTCGGTTTTTAAAAGTGTCCGTTTATTTTAACTTCCGTATTTTCACAGATTTTCCGTAGACAGAAATTCCGTTTATTTCAGAAAAGTCCATTTCAGGTTTTTCCGTATTTAAACTAAAATTCCACAAAATCGACCGTCCTGTTTTTCTCAGCCCTCTCCCAGATAGTCCTTCCGCAGGATCGAACCCCCGACGTTCGAGCCGGCTCAAGAGGTAACTCGCGCGTTTAACAACTGAGCTACAAACGCTCGGCGATCAGCTTCACGTAGATCATAAAACGAATTCGGGGCCGATGAAATTTTGTTTTTTGTCATTAATGCGAGTGATTTAGTCATTTTATTTTCTGTTGGAGCTGATTATTTTTCTGAATAGGTTCGTAATATATATATATATATATATTTATTTTTTATTTTTATTTTTTTTTTTTTTGCCTGTAGGAGGACTTTTTTCAAACTAAGCATTTTTCATCCTGCTTTTTCGAAGCAACAAAATGCTTTGCAACTTGATTTTTTTAAACTGACAATGACTTTGAGTTATCTTTAAAAAAGGTGAAATGTACTTTTTATAGTATTATTTTACACACACGCGCACACAGACAAACGCGCGCGCGCGAGCGCGAAAACTAAATCTAAAATTTATTCTTGATAGCTATAATAGTTTTTGTCTTAAGTTGTCCAAAGACTGATACATAGACATCGTATAATCATCTGTACAATAAGATAAGCACCCGGTTTCTTACAGTAACATAATATATACTAAGTAGCTGGTGCACCAAATAGGCGAAAGGAAAAGAAATATCCTATGCCATAATAAACAAAATCCATGCGATATGCTATCCACAATATCCGATCTCGCTACGGAACTTCAAAATTCGACAGACGATTGAAATTTAAGTTAATCAAACCTCAAGTATTCTCAGGAATCGCTCCTATTACCGGTAATTTCTTGTCATACGGATACCGAAAAATTGAGAACGGAGATTTTCCGTTAATATACGAAAGGAATTGCGGAAAGGTTTCTGAAAATTCAGAATTTTTCGTTAACACATCTCTAAAACGGTAATTTATCGTCAATATAAGAAAGAAACTGCGGAAAGGTTTCTGTAAATTCAGAATTTTTCCGTAGTACGAAAATTCCGTGAAATTGAGGTTTCTTTCCGTCATTTCACGGAAAAGGTTGTATCAGAAACATGCTTCGTTAACTCACGAAAGAAATGATGGAAAGTTGCCCGTGAATTTCAGAAACCTTTTTACAGTGTATGGCGAATGCAACCATCTGAGATTTCAGGGAACTTGGATACATGTATGTGGAATTTTTGGAAGTCACAAAATTTCTGTCATATAAAATGAATTTTTTGTTAAATTTCATGTTGTACTACAGGTTTCCCCTGCTATCAAAAGTACAGCGTTCCTATGAAACATTTCGTAAGACGAAATGGCGAAAAGCGAAGAAGCAAAAACCATTAATTTATATTGGAAAAAGTTTTGAGCTTTCCGAAACCCAAAAAATAACCCATCAAATCATACCAAATGACACAAAAACTAGAATAACACTAACATACAGTAAAGGCAGAAATGATATCATAAATATACATTTTATCCATTACTGGATACCGACTGACAGACCACTTTGCTACTAGGAGAACTTTGGCAGCTTTTAACATTTTTTCTCTCTGCGTGTAAATACAAGTATGAATGCTGGATGGGCAAGTTCAATTCACGCACAATGTCTTTATTTCGTTCAATACGATCGAAACGCCCCATTACGTCCAGATTTATGCTAAGCTGTAACATCCACGCGGGCTCTCTTAGGCTTTCCTGATACCTTCGAACACATCTTGCTAACGGATGCACAATACAGTATAAATCGAGATAAAAGCATAGATGCCTACAGACACAGTTCAAAGCTATAGCGGCTTGAAGCCGAGTATAGTTTCCGAGCAAGGAGCTTGGAGGCGCCACTGTCGTTGCTCAGGATGCGCGTTGCTTCTATAACGGCTCGCTGAGAAACAAATGCTTAACGCTATTTTCGCCTTCTTCGTAAAAGCGAAAATCTTCGGATTTCTTTCGTAAAAGCGAAGTGGCGTAAAGTGAACTTTGGAAAAGCTGGGAATACCTGTATTTGCGAGATGATTCTTCCATATAGTACACGTAATTAATAATAATCAATTTTTCTACAAGTAGGTGTGGTTCTTCGAGTATGGCTGTCGGCAAAGAGAGGTTGCCGTCCCGATGGCGCAGTGGTCTAAGCGCTAGCTTATGACCATTCGTCAGAGATGTGTAAGGGTTCGAATCTCGGTGAAGTATGGATGTTATGTTTCTCTTAAGGCACTGGCTCTCTCCTTTCCCTGGAACCAGTGTCCCTTAATTAGAGATAGGCGACTGCTTATAGCCCATCGAGTTACTCACGGTGGTCGTTACACCCCCAATGTTTCCTAATAGAAAATTTTACATCAAGAAAAAATGCTTCCACATTTTCTTGATGTAAAATTTTCTGATAGATGGTGTAAACGTATAATTGCATTGCTCACGTTATCACCGCTTGAAGAAGTGAGTGTGGAAAAATTCCTGCTTCTTTACATGACCAATATTTTCCATGCACTTTCCCAACTTTCTAATGCGAAATATTTTCGCTAGGTGGCGCGAATGTTGATTTGCATCGGGTAGCTGAGATCATTATCCAAATATTATTCAGTTTTCCAGTCACATTTCCCTTCAAGATATATTAAACGTATGTGTTTTTATTTCTACTTAAACCAAAAATAATTAAATAGTAAATAAAACCGACATCGCCGCTTCTTCGCCGCCCCGGTGGCGCAGTGGTCTAAGCGATGGCCTCTGATCATTCGTCCGAAAGGGGTCCGGGTTCGAATCCCGGTGAGGCATGGATGTTGTGTTTGTCTTACGGCACTGGCTCTCTCCCTTCCCTGGAACCAGTGACCCTAAATTAGGGACGAGCGACTGCTTATAGCCCATTGAGTTGCTCACGGTGGTCGTTAAACCTCCAATCAAAAAAAAAATCGCCACTTCTGTTAGCCGGATCGGAAGTATTCTTTTGATTATTGGACAACTGTAAACATGACCAGCTTCGCCGCTATACTGAGTGAATGCGCATTTTTATTTCGCAAGATGTAAGAGCAATCGTAAGAGAAACGGAAAAGTGAGATACAGAAAATCCCTCTTCCTTTTTTAACTGATTACACACTTTTGAAACTACAAAGGTTTATCAAAATAATCAGAGCCGTAACTAAGCGTTTCTGCGCCCGACGCAAGACACAAAATATTGCGCCCTTATCTGATTATTTTATATATCATCATCATCATCATCATTGTCAAACATTATCAATCCACTGCTGCACTAAGGTCTCCCCAAGTTTCCTCCACAACGGTCTGTCTTGTGCCAGTCTCCTCCATGTCACTCCCGCATACTTTCGAATTTCATCCACCCATCTCCCATGTGGTCTTCTTCTGGGTCTTTTCATGTCCCTTGGAATCCAATTTAAAATTTCGGCTGTCCATCGATGGTCTGTCCTTCTGGCAGTATGTCTAGCCCATTGCCATTTCAAGGATTTTACTCTGATCATGATGTCTTCCACTCTTGTCATTTTTCGGATCCTCGAGTTCCTCTTCTTATCTCCCCTGGTTACACCGGTTACACCAAGCATGCACCTCTCCATGCTGCTTTGAGTTGTCTGCAGTCTTTGTACGTCTCTTTTAGTTAAGGTCCACGTCTCTGCACCATACGTAAGCACTGGAAGGATGCATTGATCAAACACTTTTCTTTTAAGACAAAATGGCATATTGCTCTTGAAAATTATGCTGTTTCTTCCAAAAGCTCTCCAGGCAAGTTTTGTACGCCGATTAATTTCTTCATCAATGTGACCCTCACTTGATATCTGCTGTCCAAGACAAACGTACGTGTCTGTTATCTCCAGCTTTTCTCCATCAATCGATAAATCGTCATTTCTTGTAAAAGCATTGAACATCACTTTTGTCTTCTGAAAGTTCATTTTTAATCCCACTTCTATACTCTTGTCATCAAGTTCCTGGATCATACTCTGCAGCTCTGATGGGGTAGTTGCAAAAATGAATACGTCATCAGTAAAACGAAGGTGGGTTAGATAATCTCCATTAATCTTTATCCCTTTGTTTTCCCAGTTCAGTGATTGAAAGACATTTCTCAATGTGACATTAAAGAGCTTCGGAGGTATGGTGTCACCTTGTCTCACTCCCTTTCCAATTTTTATCTGTGTTGTATTATCAAACAGCCGAATCTTTGCACTTGCATTTTCATAGATGTTATTAATAATATTAATGTATGCATCTTCAATACCGCAGGATTTCAGAGCCATTGTAACTGCTGATGGTTTCACCGAATCAAAGGCTTTTTCATAATCGATAAAAGCCATGCACAATGGAAATTCATATTCCCTCGCTCTTTCAATTGGTTCTCTCAATACGTGGATATGATCTATTGTGCTGTAGCCACTCCTGAATCCAGCTTGTTCTCTCGGTTGAGCCATGTCCATTGTCACCTTCAAACGGTGTGAAAGAACTGTAGTGAAGATTTTATAAACAACTGATAGGAGGCTGATATGTCTGTAGTTCTTGAGATCCTCAATGTCACCTTTTTTATGTAGCAGTATCATTGTAGTGTGTTCCAATCCTCAGGAATCTTCCCTTCATTAAGGCATCGAGTGAAAATTTGGGCGAGTATTGTTTCGATTTCTCCACTTGCTTCTTGTATGATGTGTACAGTAATTTCATCTTCTCCTGGAGCTTTTCCCCGCTTCATGTTCTTGATTGCATGTGCAACTTCTGCTGGGAGGACTGGAAGAACTCTGGTACTGGTACCTTTCATGATGTCTGGAGTACATGTATCATCCCTTTCATATAATTTGGAGTAGAAATATTTCACTCTTGTCAAAATTTCACCTCGATTTCTTGTTACAGAACCATCTTCTTTTCTCAGTGCCATAATCTGTTTTCTTCCCTTACTGAGATGTCACTTTGCTATTTTTAGGCTTTGGTTGTTTTCTATTGCTTTCCTCACTAGTTCACAGTTGGATTTCCTTACGTCTTCAGTGATACTTTTTCGTACTGTCTTGCATAGCTCTATATATTCCACTTTGGAAGTCACATCTTCTTTAGTTGTCTTCATCTCTCTTCTTTTTTGCATCAACATTTTGGTTTTTCCTGATAATTTGTTCACATGCAAGTTGTTCTTAGACTCAGCTAATTTTGTTGCTGTTTCCATAAGAGCTTTGGTTATTTTCTGTTAACTTCAGAAATATCCACTTCTTCCTATGTTAGGCCTTCTAACGCAGAGAATCTGTTCTGCAGTTCCAATTTAAAGTGGTGTTTTTTAAGGTTGGTTATGTCAATACATTTTGTTTGTCTTATGAGCATCTTACATCTCACTAATTTATGGTCACTACCTGTGTTGAACTTGTTTAGCACACTGCAGTCTTCTATGACGAATTTTTTGTTACACATCATAAAATCAATTTAACTTGGCCGCCCCGGTGGCGCAGTGGTCTAAGGCGATGGCCTCTGATCATTCGTCCGAAAGGGGTCCGGGTTCGAATCCCGGTGAGGCATGGATGTTGTGTTTGTCTTACGGCACTGGCTCTCTCCCTTCCCTGGAACCAGTGACCCTAAATTAGGGACGGGCGACTGCTTATAGCCCATTGAGTTGCTCACGGTGGTCGTTAAACCTCGAATCAAAAAAAAAAAAATCAATTTAACTTGTCGTCCCATTTGGATGTCTCGATGTCCATTTCCTGTGTGGCTTTTTCTTGAAAAAGGAGTTCAAGATGAAAAACCCTTCTGCCTCTGCGAACTCAACGAGAGTATTTCCACGCTGGTTTTTGTTGCCGTGATCGATTTTACCTTCTGAAGTTTCATTCTGTTGCCGTTGCCCTATTTTTGCATTGAAATCTCCCATAATTATCTTCAAGTGCTGTTTACTTTTATTATTTAGATGACGAATTTCCTCATAAAATCCTTCAATTTCTTCTTCAGGATGACTTGTGGTGGGTGCATATGTTTGAATAATCTGAGCCTTGTATCTTCTCGAGAGTTGGATAACGAGTCGTGCAGCTCTGTCAGAGGAACTTTCAACTTCTACAACTTTATCTTTCAGTTTCTTGTTTATTATAAACCCAATACCACTAGTTCTGCCAGTATTTGTCCCACGATAGTACAAGAGATGTCCACTTTTCAGTTCAATGAGATCTTCTCCTTTTCTCCTTACCTCACTTAGCCCGACGATGTCCCACTTGATCCTTTGTAGTTCCTTTTCCAATTCAAGAAGCCTTGAATCAGAAGATAAGGAGCGTCCATTATACGTAGCCAAGGTCAGCATCAGATGGTAGCCTAGTCCGGTCCTCCGGGGATTCTTAGCACCCTCTGCCTTCATGTCGCACTGGCCGCTGCCTTGGCCAGGTACATTCCAGCTGCCGGAGACTGAGGGCCAAGATTTAAATTGTGGAGTCATTTTGGAGGGGTTTGGCCATAACTCACCACGCTGGCCAAGCGGGTTAGTGAGTGTGGGATAGCATTTCCTCTAATCCTGATGGTATAGTTATACCGCTATAGGCGGTCGTCAGAGCCCCTTTAGTGGGAACAGGATGCACCACGAGAAGGCGGGGTTGACATTTGTCAAGGAGAGGCTGTGATGTTACGCATCACCTGACCTTACATCCCTCTTATATATATATATATATATATATATATATATATATATATATATATAAACAAAATTAACGTCACACCCCGATGCTTCATGTTATCTCGATGTGGAAGGCACAATAATCACGTTTCTAACCATTTCTACAGCGTTTCCTAGCTGCTTCGGATATAAAATAGACCGAATGCACTCGGCAGTCGTAGCTCGTACTCACAGTAATGGCGGAATAGCCCCCCACCTCCCATGGAATCTTCAATAATGTGCTCAACATCGTTATCTTGCAACGTACGTACAACCGCGCTTTCTTTTCGAATGTGAGCAACTAACGTCCCCTGAAACCTTCGAGGAAGAAATACGAATTTTATGCCTTCAAGACTACCGAAACTGGTAAAACATATAAGCAAATTCTGTAAACAGATAAATGACAATGTATGGCGTGAAGAAAATTGTACCGAAAACTTGTGCTAAAATTTAAATTCCAGTTTCAATCGGATTGTAAGCAGGGATTTTTGCGCTCTTTCTTGAGCTGCTCCCGAGGCAGCCGCCTCGCCTGCCCCGCACTAGCTACGCCTCTGAAAATAATGAAAACACTTACTGTTTGAGGAGGACTTTTTTATTAATAAGCTATGGGCCCACTTCGGGTTTCAGAACAGAAACAGTTTGACTCGGAATAGACTTATATAAGTCATGCACATCCGATAATGGGGGCTTTCAGAACAGAAACAGTTTGACTCGGAATAGACTTATACAAGTCATGCACATTCGATAATGGAATTTGAGGCCATTCTTCCTGCAAAATATATCCCAACTGTGTCAGTGAGGTTGGAGGTGGAAAGTGTGATCTGGCCTTTCGCTTCAGATATTCTCACAAATGTTACATAACATTGAGGTCTGGAGACTGAGGTGGCCAGGGTAGCTGCTGTATCTCATCCAGGGTAGCTGCTCTGAAGACTAAAACTTGACACGTTTCGCACAAAGTAAGGGCACATTATCTGCTGGAAATCAATGACGGTCATTAGTAAATAATGCTTTCAACATTGAAAGCAAGTGGTCGCCAAGAACAGATTCATACGTTATAACGAAGTAAATTTCTCCGTCATTTCTGTCCACGCCAGGATTCGAACCCGGATCCCCTCATTCCGGAATAAGTCACTCTACCAGTTGAGCTACGCGGACGTTTTATTCTGATTCCTATCTGCCTTTATGTCGTGTGCGTCCTTCTGGCAGGTACGTCACATCTCCTGGTACGTTACAACGTTACAGATGTGACACGACCCTGCAGAATACACAATGGCCCTAAGAAATGCCATGATATGGCACCCTGCCGCCCCGGTGGCGCAGTGGTCTAAGGCGCCGGCCTCTGATCATTCGTCCGTAAGGGGTCCGGGTTCGAATCCCGGTGAGGCATGGATGTTGTGTTTGTCTTACGGCATTGGCTCTCTCCCTTCCCTGGAACCAGTGACCCTAAATTAGGGACGGGCGACTGCTTATAGCCCATTGAGTTGCTCACGGTGGTCGTTAAAATTCCAATCAAAAAAAAATGGCACCCTATAGAATCAGGAATCTCCATGCTTCCGAACCAAACAATCGGAGTGGTACATTTTTGCAAGTTATCGCCGGGCGTACACTCTACTAGTTATGGGAAACAATGTGAAGCACGGATCATCAGACCAGATGACACGTTGCCAGTGTTTAGCATCTATGTGCTTTGCACCCCCTTACACGTTTTGTTGCATTGATGTTGGTAGCACTGAAAAACACTGAAAGTTGCCTCGACTCAAAACATAGCAATTATTACGTTTTAGGAGGTGCTAAATCCGAAAATGAATGCAGTTTTTTCGTATCACCTAACGCTTTTATGATAGGCTGTACGTCGTCGTTTGCGTAACAGGAGCATCAGGCGAGCGCGTGTGGTTGAAGACACGGGTACTTAGGTCAAGGTAAAATGTACTTCTCCCATTCTATGACTCAAAAACTGGTCAGAGCTCTCGCTTGTTTTGTTTGTGAGGATTGGAAGCGGTTCTTTTCATTTTGTGCAGCCGTTCGCATCACTTACGCACTACTACGTAGTACTACGTAGTTAGAATGTGTAAACGTCCCGAATTTTGTTACGTGTGCGGTTAATTTACACCGAAAGCTCAGAGAAAAGCAATTACTCCGGTGATTAAGAAGACATAAGAGTGTTATTTTGCTTGTCCACTTGGTGATTTAGATAAAATTTGGGCGCCTCATGTATGTATGTTGCAGCAAATGTTCGCGATATTTAGAGGTTGGTTAAACGGCACGCACCCTTCAATGCCTCTTGCTATCCCAATGATTTGGAGAGAACGAAAGGACCATGTTTCTGACTGCGACTGTTACTTCTGCTTAACAAACGTATCTGGCTTTTCCTCAAAAAATAAACATACCATAGAGTACCTGAATTTGCTTTCAGCCATGAGACCTGTTAAGCACGATGATTCCCTGCCAATTCCCAAACCGCCGGAAAAATGGACTCTGGATGACGAAACATCAAACTCCTCCTCTGAAGCTGAACCATTCTGTTCTACTGATTACGAATACCAGCCTGCATCAGAAGAATCATTTAATTTCACAGTACGAGCTGAACGACTTCGTAAGAGACCTGAACCTCACGAAAAACCAAGCTGAACTGTTGGGTTCTCGGCTACAAGGTTGGCATCTTCTTCAGCTGGCACTAAAGTCACAACCTATAGAAAACGTCATGAGGGTCTGTCGTCCCTCTTCTCCAAGAGTGGTGATCTTGTTTGCAGTGATGTTAATGGACTGTTTGCCGAGTTTTGGAGGGACCACAGTCCTGAAGAATGGCGTCTCTTCATTGATTCTTCCAAACTAAGTTTAAAAGCGGTGTTATTGCATAATGGAAACATTTACCCGTCGGTACCACTGGCCTATGCTGCGCACATGAAAGAAACTCTCCAGAATATGGATCATCTCCTTAAATCTATCAATTACGCCGAACATATGTGGCAAATATGTGGGGACCTAAAATTTATTGGACTACTAACAGGAATGCAACAAGGGTATACTAAATTTTGTTGCTTTTTGTGTGAGTGGGACAGTCGGGCTAGGGAACAGTATTGTGAGGTCAAAGAGTGGCCTTTGAGAGAACGTTTAGTGCCTGGGGAAAAGAGTGTGAAATACCAATCGCTCGTTGCTTCCGACAAAATTTTATTGCTCCCACTCCACATCAAGTTAGGCTTGATGAAACATTTTGCCAAAGCTATGGATAAAGGAGGCACTGGATTTCAGTATTTGAAGGAAAAGTTTCCTAGATTGAGCGACGCAAAATTAAAAGAAGGCATTTTCATTGGACCACAAATCCGGATAGTACTAAAGGACCCTGTGTTCACGGTCAAACTCACTGAAACTGAAAAAGCAGCGTGATTAGCATTGAAAGCTGTTTGCACGAACTTTCTGGGAAATATAAAAGGGCGGAAAACTATTGTGAACTAGTGGTTGCTATGCTGAAGGCACACAAGGATATGGGGTGCAATATGTCTTTGAAAATTCACTTTCTCCACTCGCACCTGGACTTTTCTCCTCCTAACCTAGGTGCCGTGAGCGACGAGCATGGAGAAATATTCCATCAGGACATATCTAAAATGGAAAGGCGATATACGGGGAGGTGGCCACCACACGTGATTGCGGACTATTCCTGGTTTCTAATTACAGACGTTTCGGAGTCCAGTTACTACAAGCGTAAGTCTTCCAGGAAAACGTTTTAAAAATGTGAGTAAAGCACTTAACTTGTTTATATTTTTGGCATGTCTGTAGCAATCTCTTGTATTTATAAAATTTCCTGTCCTCATTTTTGGATCAGTGTGTCTTTCTTAGATGGAATAACTAATTTTCAACCCTTAATATGGTGACATTTTGTGGGGAAAAATGCGAGACAATTGTAATTTTATATAATTTTTAAATACTTCCTCAAAATTTTAACTTGCATTCCCAAAAAATTGGTAGGTGATACAGCATTTTGGGTTACAGATTTGGAATCTCGCCATGCTAATTAGTCAAAATCACCCACTTTTGTTTAGGGACAAGAAAAAAAGTTCAAATTTGTTGTTCAGTAATAATAATCAGAGATTTGTGGATTGGGCCATAAATACCGGCACGATGGAGTTCCCGACGAACTGTTATGACGGAAACGGGATCATTCTGACTTCAATTCTGCTGCTATTTATGGTACCGTGGTGTTGTGTTTCCGTTGTACAATCCGTGTCAAAGTTCACATATCTGACATCTTTGCATGGCGAACACGATTTGCACGTTTGGAGACAACGCCGTGTCGTTTTTGATAGGTAGTCATAATCTTCGATACAGTTCCTCGTGTTACACCTACTATTGCTGCCGTTCAAGTAACCGAAGCTCTTGCAAGTTGCGCACCAATGATTATGCCAATTTTGAGGACACTGAAATTTGGCTTTGTCGACAATTACTCCACATCAGCTCTTTCACATGCGTCTGTAGCACAGCTATAGGTGATAGCCGACATCGTACTTCAGCTATTTATATACTTCACATTGCAGGTGATATCGTCTCTGTGATTTGCATATGGCGCACTGCAGGGCCTTAGCTACCGGGAGGGCATGGAGACCGTTTGCCCCCTGAATTGTCATTCCAGGGGCGTAAATTCATGGTCTGGGGGGATAAAAAGTACAAATTGTAAGTAAAAAAGAAAGTTACACCTTTCAGTATTTTCTTTTAAAGACTTTAGTTAGTTTCATACAGTATTCCATGCAGTTAACCAGGGTACAGAGTAACATATACTATGAGGTGTGAACATCTCATAGCCGTCCCGGTGGCGCAGTGGTCTAAGCGATAGCTTCTGATCATTCGTCCGAAAGGGGTCCGGGTTCGAATCCCGCCCGGTAAGGCATGGATGTTGTGTTTGTCTTACGGCCCAGGCTCTCGCCCTTCCCTGGAACCAGTAGCCCTAAATTAGGGACGCACGACTGCTTATAGCCCATTGAAACAATATACTGATATGCCTAAACTCCCTGACCTTTCCGAACATGTCTTTGGGATGAAGAACTAATTAACCATTTGTGCTGTGTCGCAGAAAGTTCTCTGAGCGTTTAACCATGAACGGAATTTTTCCAAACCCTACCCCTGAAGCTTCTTCCTATTGTTACATTCACTATCCGATATATTCATTCGTTCTACGCTACTTTGTTTTTCGTTTTCGTTCTGCATTTCTGTGGAGTGTTGAGTTGTCGGCTTTCACATAACGTTTGCGCTTTACTTGGTATTTATTACGTGTGCAACTTAATTATCGGCCCCTAAACGCAAGCGAACCTAGAACGTCGGCAAATGTAAATAGCTCTGTGAGATAATGGCTGATTGCAGCACCATGTAACAGCTTTCCAGGCAACCGTAACCGCTCACAGCTGTAGTGACAGAAGGGACGAAAGTTGACGGTGAAAGCAATGTCGTTCGAGAAGCAACATTTGAGATACTGCCTCCTGTTCGCGTTTCAGCTGAAACAAAGTGCCGCGGAAGCCCAGAAAATGATCTGTGCTGCTTTGGGTGAGGCTGATGTATCCTACAGTACGTGTAAGAAGTGGTTCCAGCGGTTTAAGCAAAGGCATTTCGATATCCGTGATGCAGAACATCCGGGAGAGCCCCAGAAAGTTGACGATGAGGAATTGGAACAACTGTTGGACGCGGATCCCTGTCGCACACAGTCAGAGCTCGCCCAGGAACTCGGAGTAACACGGCTAGTCATTGCAAAGCGCCTCCACAAGCTTGGAATGATTCCCAGGGAGGGCTGTTGGGTACCCCACCAACTCACAGCTGCGAACAGGTCTAGGCGCTGCGATGTTGCTGTGTCTTTGCTCTCCAGATTCAAGAAGAAAGAATTCCTCCACAAGATTTTGACTTGTGATGCGAAGTGGATTCTCTACGATAAACCTAAGCGGCGCAAATCGTGGATTTATCCAGGTCAGCCTACCACAAGCACCGCCAAACCGAATATCCACGCCAGGAAGTTGTTGCTGTGCATATGGTGAGATCAGCTCGGTATCGTACACTATGAGTTGCTCAAACCTGGTGAAACGGTCAATGCTGAGCGTTATTGTCAGCAACTCATTCGTGTGAGTGACGCAATGGAGGCGAAAAGGCCATACACCGCCAAGGGAAGAAGGTCGGTCCTGTTGCTTCAGGATAACGCTTGTAATCACACCGCGAATACGACTTTAAATACGATCACCGACCTGGGATGGGAGATTTTGTCCTACCCGGCGTATTCTCCAGACTTTGCCCCGTCGGATTATCACCTCTTTCGCTCCCCGCAACATCACCTGAGTGATACGCACTTCACTTCTGTCGGGGAGGTCCACGCAAGTATTGATGACTTTATCAACTCGAAACAGCCCTCTTTTTTCCGTAGTGGCATTCGGCAGCTCCCTGGCCGATGGCTCAAATGTATCCAACACGACGGGGATTATTTCCCTGATTAGGTACGTATTCAATTTGCTATAATATGCTGTCAACGTGTCGTGCCTGTGGCCGAGAATTAAGTTGCACACCTAATACAACTTGTGGTTTTTGGGTATTTACATAGTTTTCACATTTTTAATAACATTATGTCAAAAACTTGAAGTGCAATTTTTGAATGATCATAAATCTACCCTATAACGGCGGTGTGTCAGAAAGTAAAATCCACGTATTATTTGAGTGGAACCCAAAGGGGCGTAATTTCAAGTTTCGCCCTCCCAGATAAGGAAAGCTTGCTACGGGCCTGGCGCATTGTGGATGCTCCAATCGTAGTCGGTGTTTCCATTATTTTGACAAGCCCCTGTACTTATTGCACCTTTTATACCCCTTTAACCTGAGGTCACACGCCTTGCGGTACACTTACGTAATTTGACTTAACTTATTGCAACACACTTTAGCTTTACTTATTGCAACGCACCTTTATATACTTCACTTATAACAAACTTGAACTTTCCTTATTGCAGTTTTAATACCTTTTTAGCCTGCGGTCACACGCCTTGCGCTGCACTAATTTATTTTGACTTTACTTATTGCAACACACTGTAACTTGACTTATTGCAAAACACTTTAACTTGACTTATTGCAACACACCTTACAAATACTCAATGGTTTCGCAATTTTCGGAAACATTTTGTCTTTCGAAGAACGTAGTCGCGGGGAAACCTGAAAATAATCTGGCATTTTTTGCTATAACTGAAATTATAAAGAACCGAAAACTATTTCGGAAATGTTGCTCAGTCTGAATTATTGTTTAATGCATCTCAACATCCAACGAAAATTTCGACCGTTTGGACACATCTGCAGAACGAATGAAGACCGTAAAATCAAGAAATTGTTTTTTATAGTGATGGAAGGAACAAACAAAAACAGCAGATGCCGCAGAGAATGGACTGACGATTTAGTGCCGAGATGGCCTACAAAAGCTGAGTCGCGGGGCACTAGACAGATAATTGATGATATGGGGAAAGTTGGAGAAGCAAGCATGAGACATCAACGAGCACTGGACTCATCGTTGTTGATGATAAATATTTTACATAAATGCGCCTCCTTTTTAAAGCGAATTTTAAGAAAGAACGATCTTGCTGAAAAACTAAGGTACTTTCTCTCTCTATACTTTACTTTTTTTTATTTTTTTTATTTTTTTTTTTTTTTGTTACCATTTTGTGTAACCGAGCCGAGTATAGCTTTGGTTTCAGGAGGGGAGGCGCATCAAACGAAGATTATAAATGCAAATAATATGCACAAACACCCCGTATACAAATTTCCACTATTTCATCTCTCTGTTATCTGACTGTTTTATAACACACACATACTAGTGCAGAGTTTGGGCTCAATTTTAAGAGTCCCGAGCCCACCTGAGCCCGAAGTATGTCTGCTCCAGCCCGCCCGAGCCCGTCCGAATACAAAGTATGTCAGCCCGAGCTAACCCGAACCCGAATTACAAGATAGAGCCCGGGCCCGAAGTAGGTCAGCTCAAACCCACCCCAGCCCGAAGTATGCTAGTCCGAGCCCCGTCCGAATACGAAGTATGTCAGCTCAAACCCATCCGAACCCGAAACATGTCAGCCCGAGCCCACTCGAGCCCGTCCGAATACGAAGTATGTCAGCCCGAGCTAATCCGAGTCCGAGTTTTATATTGCAAGATAGAGCCCGGCCCGAACGAGCCCGAAATTTGGCAGCTCAAACCCACCCGAGTCCGAAGTATGGCAGCTCAAATCTACCTAAGCCTGAAGTATGGCAGCTCAAATCCACACAAGCCCGAAGTATGGCAGCTCAAACCCACCCGAGCCCGAAGTACGACAGCCCGAGCTCACCCGAATCTGAAGTATGTCAGCCCGAGCCCACCCGAGCCCATCCAAATACGAAGTATGTCAGCCCAAGCTAATCCGAGCCCGAGTTTTATATTGCAAGATAGAGCCCGGGCCCGAAGTATGTCAGCTCAAACCCACCCGAGCCCGAAGTATGTCAGCCTGAGCCCACCCGGATCCGAAGTATGTCAGCCCGAGTTAAACCGAATTTTGTATTGTAAAATAAAGCCAGCGCCCGAACGAGCCCGAAAACTATGACCAACCTGTTTAAGCATTAGCAATGGAAAAATCTCCTCTTCCAGATTTCCACTCTCTTCCCCCTGCAATTAACAGATGCCTCTTTCAACTGAGGAGTGGGAACAGTCCTCCATATGTTTCTATCGCAGAACCGCAAGATTTTCTTTGACCATTTATTTCCTCCGGAGATACTTCGGACGGCTGGATATCCGGAAAGACCGGGTGGCACTGCAATCTACGTTTGTTGCTCAATAGAATTAGCAGGGAGCTGCCTCGTCACAACAGAGGGAAACATTTCGTTGGCATGCCATCTACTATCTTGTACCTAATGTTTTTGAAGAAGATCTTTCTCCGCAGAAATCCACTAATGCGTGACCTATGGTATTTGTTACCCGAGCCCGGAATAAGTTCCACTCCCCGCCCAAACCCAGATGCCGAAGAATTCTTTTTACCAACTAGAAAGTGTAAAAAAAAAGTCTTCGTATGCTAAATCATACAAACTAATCACACATTTAAGGAAGAAGAAAATCTCTCTCTCTAGCGCGCGCGCTCAGAGCCCGCGCCCGAACTGCAGTAAATATTATATTATTCAGCCTGAGTCCGGTTCGGGTTTAAACTCTGCTTCAGGCTCGGCTCGTCTCAGCACATACACACACGCGCGCGCTCTAACTACATAAAACTTTGAGTACTAAAAGACAGGGAAACTGAATAAGAGATAGAAAGATGAAATCATAACATGCGGAAACAGTAAGTAAATTTTATTGATGTTTCGTTGCATGTGCCTTTCTTCTAAATTTTGCCAATTTGGGCCGGTTTTGTCTCTTGCACAGCAAAACCCCCGCAGTCAAACAGTCAACACTAACTAAATAGTACAACACGTTCAGAACAGAGTGTTCAAAGAAACAGGTAGAGATGTATTACGAGCAAGGGCACTACCCGTGCCAAAGAGCGTATCAAAACAGACGACAGCATTTTCTTGGATTGGATTGGAGGTTTAACGACCACCGTGAGCAACTCAATGGGCTATAAGCAGTCGCCCGTCCCTAATTTAGGATCACTGGTTCCAGGGAAGGGAGAGAGCCAGTGTCGTAAGACAAACACAACATCCATGCCTCACCGGGATTCGAACCCGGACCCCTTATGGACGAATGATCAGAGGCCATCGCTTAGACCACTGCGCCACCGGGGCGGCCAGAGCATTTTCTTAAAACACAACAAATATTTACTGAGACAAACATGAAAAGCGAATTCACCATTGAGTTGCACAAAAATCAACCAGCCACATAGTAGCTCGTTTTCTAGGCACGACAAAAACAAGAACAGCCTTTCTCAAGCAACGATTAACGACCTTCGACCTCCGAAAGGTAATAACAAAAACGAGGTCTCTCTCTCTTTGTCCCTCTCTCTCTCTCTCTCTCTCTTTCTCTCTCTCTCACGGAGCGCAAGCTCACGGTCGCAACGCCATCTTCAGGCACTAAAGTTCTCCGCCCTCAACAGAGGTGTTTGCCCGATAAATACACTGAACTGAAGTAGCAAATTATTCGTTACACATTATGTTAGACCACCCTTGGCCAACAAAACAGCCTCGATTCGATGCGACATGGATTCAACGAAGTGCTGACATCATTCTACAGATATGTTCAGCCAATCGGATGTCATGGCATCTGTCAACTGCCGGATGTTTGCTGGAAGAGGATTTCTCTTACGAATGGCTCTTTCAATCTCATCTCACAGGTGTTCAATTGGATTAAGATCTGGGTACTGTGGGGGACATTTTTTCACTTTGAAGACATTGTCATGCTCCTCGAACCAAAGCGTGAGGATCCGAGCCCTGTGGCATGGCGCATTATCCCGCTGGATGTGGGTTTCTCCATCAGGAATGCACATGTACGGGTGTTCCTAGTCCACAATAATGCTACAATACCCCGTGACACCCAAATTCGGTTCTACAGGTATTGAGAAACCCAGAGCCAGCCATGAAAACGAATCCCAGACCATTACAACGCACCCACTAGCTTGTACAGTTAACACTAGTCAGCTGGGATCCATCGATTCGTGCTGTTAATGCCCGCTTAGCGTCCACTGTCATGCTCTTCAAAAGCCGTCAAAATCACGAGTCTTTCCCGTATTGCCTCTATCTGCGCTTCGTGCACACATGAACAGGGGTGCAGTCACTGCCAGGCCATTTGTTTTTCAAGGCCTGGCGGCTCCAAGCTACTTTTTACCTAACTAAATCGGACTGTATGAAATTTGTTGTATTTATTCAATCGTCGCCCATCAAAATCGACATTTTTTAACACAAATAATCTAAACCGAATTTTTTTCTCTTTCTTCGTCTTCCTCTTCTCTCTCTCTCTCTCTCTCTCTCTCTCTCGCTAATTTCCTTTTTCATTGCGGCTATGCACAAATCCGTAGATCTTTTGTTTACCGAAACCACCTCAGAAATAGCCAGTGAAGTAGATACCAGGCTATATATATATCAAAATGGGATGTAAGGTCAGGTGATACGCAACTACAGCCTTTCCTTGACAAATGTCAACCCCGCCTTCTCGTGGTGCATCCTGTTCGCACTATGGCGGCTCTGACGACCGCCAAATAGCGGTATAACTATGCCATCGGGATTAGAGGAAATGCTATCCCACACTCACCAATCCGCTTGGCCAGCGTTATGAGTTATAGCCAAACCCCTCTAAAATGACTCCACAACTTAAATCTTGGCTCTCAGTCTCCGGCAGCTGGAATGTACCTGGCCAAGGCAGCGGCCAGTGCGACATGAAGGCAGAGGGTGCTAAGAATCACCGCAGGACAGGACGACTGGCTGCCGTCTGATGCTGACCTTGGCTACGTATAACGGACGCTCCCTATCTTCTGATTCAAGGCTCCTTGAATTGGAAGAAGAACTACAAAGGATCAAGTGACACATCGTCGGGCTAAGTGAGGTAAGGAGAAACAGAGAAGATCTCATTGAACTGAAAAGTGGACATCTCTTCTATTATCGTGGAACAGATACTGGCAGAACTAGTGGTGTTGGATTTATAATAAACAAGAAACGGTAGGATAAAGTTGTAGAAATTGAACGTTCCTCTGACAGAGCTGCACGACTTGTTATCCAACTCTCGAGAAGATACCAGGCCCAGATTATTCAAGCTTATGCACCCACTACAAGTCATCCTGAAGAGATTGAAGAATTTTATGAGGAAATTCGTCATCTAAATAATAAATGTAAGCAGCACTTGATCATTATGGGAGATTTCAATGCGAAAATAGGGCAACGACAACAGAATGAAACTGGAGTAGGTAAATTCGGTCACGGCAACAGAAACCAGAGTGGAAATACTCTCGTAGAGTTTGCAGAGGCAGAAAGGTTTTTCCTCATGAAATCCTTTTTCAAGAACAAGCCGCAAAGGAAATGGACATGGAAACATCCCAATGGATTGACAAGTGAAATTGATTTAATTATGTGTAACAAGAAATTTGTCATGGAAGACTGCAGTGTGCTAAACAAGTTTAACACAGGTAGTGACCATAGAATGGTAAGATGTAAGATGCACCTCAATGCTAAACTCGAGCGTGGCAAGCTCATAAAACAAACAAAGTGTATTGATACGGCCAACCTTAAAAAACATCATAATACCTTCAAATTGGAACCGAGGAACAGATTCTCTGCTCTAGAAGGTCTAACGTCGAAAGAAGTGGACATCTCTGAAGTTAATAGAAAACTAACCAAGGCTCTTATGATAACAGCAACAAAAATAGCTGGTACTAAGAACAAGTTGCATACGTATAATTATAAGGAAAAAACAAAATTCTGACGCAAAAAAGAAGAGAGATGAGGACAACTAAAGGAGATGTAATTTCCAAAGTGGAATATATATATGTATATCTATGTAAGACGGTAAAAAAAAGGTATCACTGAAGATGTAAGGAAATTCAACTGTGAACTAGTAACGAAAGCAATTGAAAACAACAAAGCCTGAAGAGTGCAAAGACACATACATCTGAGTAAAGGAAGAAAACAGATTATGGCTCTGAGAAAAGAAGATGGTTCTGTAACAAAAAATAGAGGTGAAATTTTGACAAGAGTGAAAGATTTCTACTCCAAATTATATGAAAGGGATGATACATGTACTCCAGACATCATGAAAGGTGCCAGTATCAGAGTTCTACCAGTCCTCCCAGCAAAAGTCACACATGCAATCAGGAACATGAAATGGGGAAAAGCTCCAGAAGAAGATGGAATTGCAGTTGACATCATACAAGAAGCAAGTGGATAAATTGAAACAGTACTCGCCCAAGTTTTCATTCGATGCCTTAATGAAGGGAAGATTCCTGAGGTTTGAAACAATGCTACAATGATCCTGCAACATAACAAAAGGTGACATTAAGGATCTCAGGAACTACAGACCTATCAGTCTCCTATCAGTGGTTTATAAAATCTTCACTGAAGTTCTTTCACACCGCTTGAAGGTGACAATGGACATGGCTCAACCGAGAGAACAAGCTGGATTCAGGAGTGACTACAGCACTATAGATCATATCCACGTACGGAGAGAACTAACTGAAAGAGCGAGGGAATATCAACTTCCATTACGCATGGTTTTTATTGACTGTGAAAAGACTTTTGATTCGGTGAAACCATCAGCAGTTACAATGGCTTTGAAATCCTGCGGTATTGAAGATGCATACATTAATATTATTCATAACATCTATGAAAATGCAAATGCAAAGATTCGGCTATTTGAGAATACAGCACGGTCAGCACTCTTAAAGATTGGAAAGGGAGTGAGACAAGGTGACACTATATCTCCCAAACTCTTTAATGCTACATTGGAAAATGTCTTTCAATCACTGAACTGGGAAAACAAAGGGATAAAGATTACTGGAGATTATCTAACTCACCTTCGTTTTGCTGATGACGTAGTCATTTTTGCAACTACCCCATCAGAGCTGCAGAGTATGATCCAGGAACCTGCTGACAAGAGTAAAGAAGTGGGATTAAAAATGAACTTTCAGAAGACAAAAGGGATGTTCAATGCTTTTACAAGAAATGAAGATTTATCGATTGATGGGGAAAAGCTGGAGATAACCAATACCTACATTTATCTTGGACAGCAGATATCAAGTGAGGGTCACATTGATGAAATTAATCGGCGTACAAAACTTGCCTGAAGAGCGTTTGGAAGAAACAGTATAATTTTCAAGAGCAATATGCCATTATGTCTTAAAAGAAAAGTGTTTGATCAATGCATCCTTCCAGTGCTTTCATATGGTGCAGAGACGTGGACCTTAACTAAAAGAGACATACAAAGGCTGCAGACAACTCAAAGCCAGCATGGAGAGCTGCAGGCTTGGTGTAACCAGAAGAGATAAGAAGAGTAACTCGTGGATCAGAAAAATGACAAGAGTGGAAAATCCCTGAAAATGGCAATGGGCGGACATATTGCCAGAAGGACAGACCATCGATGGACAGCTGAAATTTTAGATTGGATTCCAAGGAACAGGAAAAGACCCAGAAGAAGACCACATGGGAGATGGGCGGATGAAATTCGAAAGTATGCGGGAGTAACGTGGAAGAGACTGGCATATGACAGACCGTTGTGGAAGAAACTTGGGGAGACCTTCGTCCAGCAGTGGATTGATAATGGTTGACAATGATGATGATGATGATGATGATATATCAAAATAGGAAATATATACCCTAGATACGTACCCAGACCACCCTGATACCGCGCAATGCTGCTGGAAACCAAGAGTGGGCAATATATCCATAAAAACAACCACTAGCAAAATCTCTCAAAAATGCGCATGACAGCCAGTGAACACAAAACCATAGCAAAAGAAAGACAGTAGACAATGCTTATAAAAAACACCCAGCGAAAACACAGAAAGGCACAAATATGGAAAATAAAAAATAAAAAAAAATAATAAAAATATAAAATGTCAAACGACTCCGAGCCACCGAACCAATCTTTAGGGAAAGACGTCCGGAAGCAGTGAGCCTGTCAGGTTCAGATTTCATGAGATTACCTTAGACAACAGTTAAACCAAAATGTTGTTGCAACAGAATTTAGACACAAAATTTGGTGGTAATCTGTCTTTCCTACCCCAACCCTTAATGTCACACAGCAAGAAGGAAATAGATGAACAAAACACAGCAGAAATATAATAAATATACAATAAATGTAATAAATAATAAAAAAATATTCACTATATTGACAAAAGTCACCAAGCACCTAGTAGAGAAACACAACATAGCATTTATTGACATACATCAGTACGGTGTCAGTCCACCTTTGACCTTAATGCATGCACTGACCATTCGAGACATGCTTTCGACAAGGTTTTGGAACACAGCGATAGGTATGCGCTTCCATTCAGTACATAATGCTGCCGCTAACTGTTGCTTACTAGTAGGCCTTGGTTCCAAACTTCTTAAGCGGCGCTCTAATTCATCCCATAGGTGCTTTATGGGATTAAGATCAGGGCTCTGTGCTGGCCAGTCCACACACAATACGGAATTATCGTTAAACCACGCCGTAACAGTCCTAGCTTTATGGCTCGGTGCGTTATCTTGCTGGTACCAACAAGGCTCGGTTCCATAGCATTGCCACAGAGTTAGTAGGGCAATATCGAGGTAGACGTGGTGGTTAGCAGGTTTGTCCACGATAGCCAGTGGGTCGGGATCATACCACGAAAAACACCCCCACACGAGTACACTGCCAGCTCCAAACTTGACCGTAGGAATAGTACACTGTGATAAATAGCGTTCCCCCGGCTGCCGCCATACCCACACACGGCCATCAGACTGATGGATCGTGTATCTGGATTCATCAGTCCATAGGACCCGTTTCCACTGATCTACGGTCCACGAAAAATGTTCTTTACACCATGTTAAACGACGAGTAGCATTCCGAGTGGAGGTGAAAGGCTTATGAGCAGCAGCACGACCACGGTAACCCATGGGATGAAGTTCTCTGCGAATGGTACGTGTACATACCAAGGTTCCAGCATTGTTACTCACCTGTACACTGAGGTGTTGTGCAGTACTCTGTCGATTAGCTGTAACGACTCTCCTGAGGCTTCGACGTCCTCTCTCACTGATTTGCTTTGGTCTGTCAGTACATATTGCTGCTCCAGGCACGCCATGTGTCTTCCACATATTCAGTACATCCAAAACAGTTGACTCGGGTATGTTTAAACGCCTCTCGGTTTCTCTTATGGACAACCCACTAATATAACACCCAACAATCTTTCCTTTCTCAAAGTCAGTTCTCTCCCGCCGCGATATTTTCACTCAACCTCACAGTGCGATATGATCGCGGTCAGCTGCAGGTTTGTTTTTATACCGTTTGCAGCTGTACCGTGGACCTTAACGACGCAACGGATCCGTTCATTTGCTTTTGAAGGGATGTCCGGTGACTTTTGTCAATATAGTGCGTGTACAACAGAAATATAATAAAAATCTGACAGGCTCCCGGCTTCGGGACGTCTTTCCCTGAAGATTGGTTCGGAAGCTCTGAGTTGTTTGACATTTTATTGGGGTCCTTTCTTTTCCTTATTTGTGTCTTTTTGTGTTTTTGCTGTGTGTTTTTAAGTATTGTCTACTGTCTTTCTTTTGCTATGGCTTTGTGTTCACTAACTGGCTGTCATGTGCATGTTTGAAAAGTTTTGGTTGTGGGTGTTTTTATGGATATGTATATATAAATGGAGCAGAGTGCCTCAAGACAGACAGTTGTGGAAGAAACGTGGAAAGAACTTCATACACCAGTGGATTGATAATGGTTGACAATAATGATGATATATAAACTGAGTGGCTACTTTATTATGACCACCTGACAGTTTTAAGCAAATAAGCTGTGGTTGCACGCTGCCCAGCTCAGTACAATTTTAAGCAAATGAGCTATGGTTGCACGCTGCCCAGCTCAGTACAGTTTTAAACAAATGAGCTATGGTTGCACGCTGCCCAGCTCAGTACAGTTTTAAGCAAATTAGCTATGGTTGCACGCTGCCCGCCAGAGGGCTAGGCTAGTATAAAAAGGGAAAGCTTAGGGCTTGCGACAGTAGTAGAAGTGACTTTTGGGTGACGAGACGGGTAAAAAATGCGATTTGACGGACTTCCAACGTGGGATGACTGTAGGAGCCCGGAGCCATGGAGCGAGTATCACCGAAACCGCCGCATTCATGATATGTTGCAGAGCAGCTGTTGTTAAAGTGTTTAAAGACTGGACTGTCAGCCAAAAAACTGGGTCTCTATACGTGCAACGTGTTGTCGTCATCGACTAGTGACTGCTCTGGCGGAACGGACAGTGTCCAGACTGGTAACAGACAACAGAAGGGCAACAGTGCAGCAAATTATAGACCATCTTAATCAAGGATCCCCTCAAATGATCTCTGCACGCACTGTTCGCCGTACACTGCTTCGGATGGGATACGGCAGCCGAAGGCCTGTTCGAACACCTTTGGTGTCTGCAGTTAACAAGAGAAAACGTCTCCAGTTCGCACAGGAGCACAAGGATTGGACAGTCGATAATTGGAAACAAATTATATGGTCCGATGAATCACGTTTTCAGTTGCACCATGCCGATGGCCGAGCGATAATTTGGCGGAAACAGCACGAAAGCATGGACCCCAAATGCATTGCTACAACCATTCAAGCTGGTGGAGGCAACGTTATGGTTTGGGGAATGTTTTCCTGGCATGCTTTGGGCCCTTTAATTCGTGTTGATCAACGTCTGACTGGCACATATCTGAAGATCGTTGCGGACCAAGTGCATCCTGTCATGTGGATGGTTTATCCCAATGGCGATGGCTACTTTCAACAAGATAATGCGTCCTGCCATAGTGCTCGTATTGTACAGGATTGGTTTCAGGAACATGCCGGTGAGTTTACTTTGCTAAGGTGGCCCCCACAATCCCCAGATCTCAACCCCATTGAGAGTTTGTGGTATGAAGTTGAACGAGCCATCAGACAGCTGGATCTACAACCCTGCAATCTCACACTCCTGGAAAGTGCCATTCATCAAACATGGTCTCAGATTCCACAAACCACCTATCAACATCTCGTGGAGTCCATGCCATGAAGAATCGACGCAGTACTAAAGGCAAAAGGTGGCCCAACGAAGTACTGGGGGGGGGTAGTCATAATAAAGTGTCCACTCAGTGTGTATATATATATATATATATATATATATATATATATATATATATATATATGTAAGGTCAGGTGATGCGTAACATCACAGCCTCTCCTTGACAAATGTCAACCCCTCCTTCTCGTGGTGCATCCTGTTCCCACTAAAGGGGCTCTGACGACCGCCAATAGCGGTATAACTATACCATCGGGATTAGAGGAAATTCTATCCCACACTCACCAACCCGCTTGGCCAGCGTGGTGAGTTATGGCCAAACCCCTCCAAAATGACTCCACAACTTAAATCTTGGCCCTCAGTCTCCGGCAGCTGGAGTGTACCTGGCCAAGGCAGCGGCCAGTGCGACATAAAGGCAGAGGGTGCTAAGAATCCCCGGAGGACCGGACTAGGCTGCCATCTGATGCTGACCTTGGCAACGTACAATGGACGCTCCCTATCTTCTGATTCAAGACTTCTTGAATTGGAAGAGGAACTACAAAGGATCAAGTGGGACATCGTGGGGCTAAGTGAGGTAAGGAGAAATGGAGAAGATCTCATCGAACTGAAAAGTGGACATCTCTTCTACTATCGTGGGACAGATACTGGCAGAACTAGTGGTGTTGGATTTATAATAAACAAGAAACTGAAGGATAAAGTTGTAGAAGTTGAAAGTTCCTCTGACAGAGCTGCACGGCTTGTTATCCAACTCTCGAAAAGATACCAGGCTCAGATTATTCAAACTTATGCACCCACCACAAGTCATCCTGAAGAAGAAATTGAAGAATTTTATGAGGAAATTTGTCATCTAAATAATAAAGGTAAGCAGCACTTGAAAATAATTATGGGAGATTTCAATGCAAAAAATAGGGCAACGGCAACAGAATGAAACTTCAGTAGGTAAATTCGGTCACGGCAACAGAAACCAGCGTGGAAATACTCTCGTTGAGTTTGCAGAGGCAGAAGGGTTTTTCATCTTGAACTCCTTCTTCAAGAAAAAGCCACACAGGAAATGGACATGGAGACATCCAAAGGGGACGACAAGTGAAATTGATTTTATTATGTGTAACAAAAAATTCGTCATAGAAGACTGCAGTGTGCTAAACAAGTTCAACACAGGTAGTGACCATAGATTGGTGAGATGTAAGATGCACCTCAACACTAAACTTGAACGTGGCAAGCTCATAAGACAAACAAAATCTATTGACATAACCAACCTTAAAAAACACCATAATACCTTCAAGTTGGAACTGAAGAACAGGTTCTCTGCTTTAGAAGGCCTAACATCGGAAGAAGTGGACATCTCTGAAGTTAACAGAAAAGTAACCAAAGCTCTTATGGAAACAGCAACAAAATTAGCTGGGTCTAAGAACAAGTTGCATGTAAATAAATTATCAGGAAAAACGAAAATGTTGATGCAAAAAAGAAGAGAGATGAGGACAACTAAAAAAGATGTGACTTCCAAAGTGGAATATATAGAGCTATACAAGACAGTACGAAAAAGTATCACTGAAGACGTAAGAAATTTCAACTGTGAACTAGTGAGGAAAGCAATTGAAAACAACCAAAGCCTAAAGATAGCAAAGGGACATCTCAGTAAGGGAAGAAAACAGATTATGGCACTGAGAAAAGAAGATGGTTCTGTAACAAGAAATAGAGGCGAAATTTTGACAAGAGTGAAAGACTTCTACTCCAAATTATATGAAAGGGATGATACATGCACTCCAGACATCATGAAAGATACCAGTACCAGAGTTCCTCCAGTCCTTCCAGCAGAAGTTGCACATGCAATCAAGAACATGAAGCGGGGAAAAGCTCCAGGAGAAGATGGAATTACTGTAGACATCATACAAGAAGCAAGTGGAGAAATCGAAACAGTACTCGCCCAAATTTTCACTCGATGCCTTAATGAAGGAAAGATTCCTGAGGATTGGAACACCGCTACAATGATCCTGCTACATAAGAAAGGTGATATTGAGGATCTCGGAAACTACAGACCTATCAGCCTCCTATCAGTAGTTTATAAAATCTTCACTAAAGTTCTTTCACACCGCTTGAAGGTAACACTGGACATGGCTCAACCGAGAGAACAAGCTGGATTCAGGAGTGGCTACAGCACAATAGATCATATCCATGTGCTGAGAGAACTAATTGAAAGAGCGAGGGAATATGAACTTCCATTGTGCATGGCTTTTATCGATTATGAAAAAGCCTTTGATTCGGTGAAACCATCAGCAGTTACAATGGCTCTGAAAACCTGCGGTATTGAAGATGCATACATTAATATTATTAATAACATCTATGAAAATGCAAGTGCAAAGATTAGGCTGTTTGAAAATACAACACACATAAAAATTGGAAAGGGAGTGAGACAAGGTGACACCATATCTCCGAAGCTCTTTAATGCCACATTGGAGGGTGTTTTCCAGTCACTGAGCTGGGAAAACAAGGGGATAAAGATTAATGGAGATTATCTAACCCACCTTCGTTTTGCTGATGACGTAGTCATTTTTGCAACTAGCCCATCAGAGCTGCAGAGTATGATCCAGGAACTTGCTGACAAGAGTAAAGAAGTGGGATTAAAAATGAACTTTCAGAAGACAAAAGTGATGTTCAATGCTTTTACAAGAAATGAAGATTTATCGATTGATGGAGAAAAGCTGGAGATAACAGACACGTACGTTTATCTTGGACAGCAGATATCAAGTGAGGGTCACATTGATGAAGAAATTAATCGGCGTACAAAACTTGCCTGGAGAGCTTTTGGAAGAAACAGCATAATTTTCAAGAGCAATATGCCATTATGTCTTAAAAGAAAAGTGTTTGATCACTGCATCCTTCCAGTGCTTACGTATGGTGCAGAGACGTGGACCTTAACTAAAAGAGACATACAAAGGCTGCAGACAACTCAAAGACGCATGGAGAGGTGCATACTTGGTGTAACCAGGAGAGATAAGAAGAGGAACTCGTGGATCCGAAAAATGACAAGAGTGGAAGACATCATGATCAGAGTTAAATCCCTGAAATGGCAATGGGCTGGACATACTGCCAGAAGGACAGATCATCGATGGACAGCCGAAATTTTAGATTGGATTCCAAGGGACAGGAAAAGACCCAGAAGAAGACCACATGGGAGATGGGTGGATGAAATTCGAAAGTATGCAGGGGTGACATGGAGGAGACTGGCACAAGACAGACCGTTGTGGAGGAAACTTGGGGAGACCTTCGTCCAGCAGTGGATTGATAATGGTTGACAATGATGATGATGATGATGATGATATGCACAAAAACAAAATACAAGCACATAACCCAGATCAAAATCTCAACAAATGCACCCAAAAAGACAAGACACACAAATGAAAAAAACATACACAAATTAACCCGCAAACAATGCAGATGTACGAACGGTCGTCATCATGGAAGCACCCGTTATGCATGTGGCTTTTCTGAGACCAGAAAAGAGATGGATAAGCACCAAAAATCCCTCTGGCCGTGCTCCCAAAGCCACTGAATGAATGCAAGTGAAACACACCAGAGTCTCACATCGTAAGCTAACAGCCGAAGTCTGGACACAACCAACGTCAACAGAAGTAGCGAGACGGAAAGTCATATCAACAGGACCCGACGTACAGATAAGAATGGGCGCCGCCGCCGGAACTAGTATGCAAATATAAAGCTGTGTTGTGTGCAAAAAGTATGTTAGATTAAGGAAAGTGCAAGTGACCCATTATGCAAAAAAAATATAACCTACATATTAATTTTGTAGGGTCATTTGTTAGAAGAACGTATATTGTCAATGGAAGCAGAACTAATAGAATCAAAATCAGAGTTCCCAAAAAGATACGAAGCAATAAATCTAAAAGGGACTTGATTGATCAATAGACAATGAAGCACAAATTTTAGATGCTTGCCAATGTTTGTGGAAGTGTTACAAATTCTATTAACACGTACAGATTGTGATATAATCAAATTTCGGTGTGTGATGACAGAAACATTAGAATTCCAATGTGTAAAAAAATTTATATTAAAATCAAAGCCACGGCGCTTTTCAAAAAGATCAACAACAACACCATGATCATCACTCAAGGAAACATTGAAGTCTAAATAATGCACCACCTCAGTTTGATGCCCGGTACATTCCAAGATCAGCTCATTAGGGTAAATGGAGCGTGCCAAAACGGAAAAATCAGAATAGTCAAAAACTATCAAATCGTCAATGAAGCGAAAGACATATTCAGAATTTTGAGTGATGTGAGTCATAAATTTGTGTTCATAATAATGCAGATACAGGTTATCCGATAAACTTGAAGAAACGCTACCCATAGGTATTCCGGTCACCTGAAGAAACAAATTATCACCCATGTTGTCATAGTTGTGCAAGAGACAAAACTGTAATAAGTGAGTCCAACGTAACTTAGTTATGTTGATAACTGATCCATACTGCTCCATAAGTCTGTCACAAACATCAAGTAAGTCCATGAGAGGAATAGAAGTAAATAAATTTTTGAAGTCATAAGTCTCAATCATTCTAGGTTGAAAACCGGTTCGAAGTAATTCCAGCACTTTTGAATTATCATAAATGATCCATGTGTTAGTTATACAGCTCAGTAGATTATTCAACACTTTCCCAAAAAATTTTCCAGCCATTGAAACATAGGTATTTCTTGCATTGGTAATGAACAGGAAACCAGTCGGTGTTTTGTGAAATTTAGGTGTCACAAATAAATATGGAAACGTGGTGACAATGTTACCAATATTTAACCGTTTGTGGAAAGCTATACACTTCTTAAGAATAATGTTCCTGTTGATAGAAACCCTGTCATAAGTTGCACTATTGAGTAATCCGTTAGCAATAGTATCAAGATAAAAATTTCTGCACCATATCGCATATATGGTGCAGAAATTTTTATCTCGGCGTATAAAACTTGAAAAAAAAATCCTTCTTCAAAGAACGCATCTGTAGTTGAAGCCTGCTGAACTTCCTGGCACAACCAGTGGTGAGACAAACCAGCACTTCACGCTTGAAGTCTATGTATACACAATCCATCCAGTGCATAAACATTTGGTAAGGTTGATGATGACGGTATGAAAGTCTGAGCACAAATTTAATAAGATCGGCTCTGAAAGTTCGTAAGCAGTATGAACGTAGTCTGCCCCTGTTCAATCTATAATTTGCACCCAACATCATAACCCTACGAAGCTCGGGATATGGCGCAACGTTCATGTCGCCGGTCAGGTAAGTGTTTAGATTTCATAATATTCTGATTTTATAGTTCACTATATCGTGTGATTACTATATTGTTTCCCAACTTTAGTGTTTATATATTTTTTCGTGTACTTTCAAGTATTACATATGTAATTTTTTATTGTATCATATATATCATCATCATCATTGTCAACCATTATCAATCCACTGCTGGACGAAGGTCTCCCCAAGTTTCCTCCACAACGGTCTGTCTTGTGCCAGTCTCCTCCATGTCACTCCCGCATACTTTCGAATTTCATCCACCCATCTCCCATGTCGTCTTCTTCTGGGTCTTTTCCAGCCCCTTGGAATCCAATCTAAAATTTCGGCTCTCCATCGATGGTCTGTCCTTCTGGCAGTATGTCCAGCCCATTGCCATTTCAGGGATTTAACTCTGATCATGATGTCTTCCACTCTTGTCATTTTTCGGATCCACGAGTTCCTCTTCTTATCTCTCCTGGTTACACCAAGCATGCACCTCTCCATGCTGCTTTGAGTTGTCTGCAGCCGTTGTATGTCTCTTTTAATTAAGGTCCACGTCTCTGCACCATACGTAAGCATTGGAAGGATGTATTGATCAAACACTTTTCTTTTAAGACATAATGGCATATTGCTCTTGAAAATTATACTGTTTCTTCCAAACGCTCTTCAGGCAAGTTTTGTACGCCGATTAATTTCATCAATGTGACCCTCACTTGATATCTGCTGTCCAAGATAAATGTAGGTATTGGTTATCTCCAGCTTTTCCCCATCAATCGATAAATCTTCATTTCTTGTAAAAGCATTGAACATCCCTTTTGTCTTCTGAAAGTTCATTTTTAATCCCACTTCTTTACTCCTGTCAGCAGGTTCCTGGATCATACTCTGCAGCTCTGATGGGGTAGTTGCAAAAATGACTACGTCATCAGCAAAACGAAGGTGAGTTAGATAATCTCCAGTAATCTTTATCTCTTTGTTTTCCCAGTTCAGTGATTGAAAGACATTTTCCAATGTAGCATTAAAGAGTTTGGGAGATATAGTGTCACCTTGTCTCACTCCCTTTCCAATCTTTAAGAGTGCTGACCGTGCTGTATTCTCAAATAGTCGAATCTTTGCATTTGCATTTTCATAGATGTTATGAATAATATTAATGTATGCATCTTCAATACCATAGGATTTCAAAGCCATTGTAACTGCTGATGGTTTTACCGAATCAAAGGCCTTTTCAGAGTCAATAAAAGCCATGCGTAATGGAAATTCATATTCCCTCGCTCTTTCAATTAGTTCTCTCCGTACGTGGATATGATCTATAGTGCTGTAGCCACTCCTGAATCCAGCTTATTCTCTCGGTTGAGTCATGTCCATTGTCACCTTCAAGCGGTGTGAAAGAACTTTAGTGAAGATTTTATAAACCACTGATAGGAGGCTGATATGTCTGTAGTTCCTGAGATCCTCAATGTCAACTTTTTTATGTAGCAAGATCATTGTAGCATTGTTCCTATCCTCAGGAATCTTCCCTTCATTAAGGCATCGAGTGAAAACTTGGGCGAGTACTGTTTCAATTTATCCACTTGCTTCTTGTATGATGTCTACTGTAATTCCGTCTTCTCCTGGAGCTTTTCCCCGTTTCATGTTCTTGATTTCATGTGTAACTTCTGCTGGGAGGGCTGGAAGAACTCTGTAACCTTATGTAATGTCTGGAGTACATGTAGCATCCCTTTCATATAGTTTTGAGCAGAAATCTTTCCCTCTTGTCAAAATTTCACCTCTATTTCTTGTTACAGAACCATTTTCTTTTCTCAGAGCCATAATCTGTTTACTTCCCTTACTCAGATGTCCTTTTGCTCTCTTTAGGCTTTGGTTGTTTTCAATTGCTTTCCTCGCTAGTTCACAGTTGATTTTCCTTACATCTTCAGTGATAATTTTTCGTAGCGTCTTGCATACCTCTATACACTGAAAAGCAATTGAATTAGAGAGAGCTGGCGTTATGCAAATGTGGCGCTGTTGGCGGCCCTGTAAACGGAAACGACATGACATGTGCAGCGATCCGACAATATAAGGAGTGATGCGACGGGAATCAGTAAGAGTTGGACGCAGTAACCTAGGCTGATGACTTTACCTGCACCGTCTTAGTGTAGACCTCGCAGGGAAATGCGGAACTCTCTCGAATAGTTTGGGATTAATAGGATCACTGACGGCGTTCCGACAGCTAGCCTGTCAGTCACTGGAAACCACAGTCTTCCACTCGGACAGATTCGGTCTAGAGACCTGTGGGGATCTGCCTCCCCCACGGGACCGGTACCTTACACCCTTCTGTCACAACCCGTGTGTGCGACGTGCTATGGGCAGTTGGGGCAAGCAACGTTTTCAAAAATATCCCATCTCGTGGCCGGGAGATCGCCCGCCAACGCGAGTTTTTGGGACAAAAGTCCTTTATTTGGTATCTAAAATGAAAAATTACATTGATATTACACTTCGAGGGTCTCATGCACCCCTCTCACAAATATTCAGGCACTGAAATCACATTGATCACACACAGAAATATTTACATAGTCCACAGCGCTAGGGCCAGTGCTGTGGTGATGACCCCGGACCAGGGTCATCAGGATCACCTTGGTCAAAAAACCCAAAAGCTCAATGTCAAGAGCGACGTACCTCCGAGGGTACTTCCATCTGTCAACCATAGTTGACCCGGCTTTTCCTTTGCTCAAGTTCCCTGATAAGACTTGGGCATGTCTTACTGAAGCTGGAGTGAGCGACGTCCAACTTCAGGCGGAACTTGGCATTCGCAGCAGTGCAGTTGCTGCACTTCGGTGCGGCTGCACACTGGTGGTGCTGGTGCCCAACTTCACTGCAGTTGCCCCACCTTGCTTCTGACTCGGGGCAGTTGCCTCGGAAATGGCCGAAGCCGTTGCACCGAAAGCACCTGACCTCCCTCAAAATTCCTTTAGGCGGAGCACTGACCAACCCAAGTTCAGTGTCTTCCGCCTCACCAAGTGCCTGAAGGCCTTGGGCTCCAAGTCTGCCACCCAGTGGACCCTACCTCCTTTGCCCTTGATGGGAAAACAGGCTTTAAACCCGTTCTCGAGCTCTGGGTTCTGCCCGCAAACCGCCTGCTCGAACTCTTTCCCTGAGAGATCCCCGTCGACCCCATAAACTATCAACCGGGGGTGTCTCTTTCGTGGGGCCGTGGGGAGTGTGCAATCTTTGGTTAACGGATTGCTCCTCAACTCCTGGGCAAGGCGGTCGAGCTCCCCGGGACGGGAACACTCCACCGCGACCCCACCTTTTCTAATGCTCCGAATGCTCTTGACCCCTATCTGCAGTTTACTTGGGTTGACTGCAGTTTTTAGGGTCTTCTTCGTATCCTCTGAGGACGCACTCTCGACTGTCGGGTAGACCAAAATCACGTGTCTACTGTCTCCCGACTTTTCCTTATTCTTTTTTTATTCTCAATCGGGGCGGGCGAAGACCCTTTCGCCGTGCTAGCCCCTTTCCTAGCCACTTCGGCGTAGGAAACCACTTTCACGTCAGCTTCGCAGCTCGACTCCTGCCGAACGGACAGCCTGCCTTCAATATAGGCTACCCGATCGGCTTGCTCGTAACAAGCCTTATTGATACTATTCAGGGCCGCTTTCACCTTTTCTCTCCCTGAGGAAGTGACCTGCGAGTCCAAGAGAACGGACTCAACTTCCCCAATGAGGGCGAAAATGCAGCTCATGAAAGCCTCAGGTGTAAGCACCGGGGGTGTCCTCGGATGCTTGTATCCCACCAATGGTATCTCTGGGGACCAGCGGACGACCCCTCAGGAGCCCGAGAAGGTTCGGGCTGGGGTGGTGTTTTACCCTTCCTTGCCATAGGCGGAACTGGCAAGGGCGTGCTTACACCACTAGCTGACTGAGAAGGCTCAGTCGAGGCTCCCTTCGCGGGTGTAGCGGCTTTAGAGCCCTTCGCTGGGGGAAGCGTCTTTGACTGTTTCCTCCTGGCATTGGGCTCTACCTTCCGGCTGTTCTCGGAAGAGGGGCTAACCCCTTTAGCACTACCGACAGGGCTTGGTAGTGCTTCTCCCGCTACCTTCTGCGTCCGGGTTGACCCGGACGATTTGGGGGCTGACCCCTTAGTTTTCACCTTACCTATCTGGGTAGATGACATCTCTGTGGGAGAGATGAAAAAACATAAATTTCTTCTAAGTACTGAGTGGGCACCCTGAGGTTCTCCCACTCAAGTCAAACCTTAGAAACCGGGCGCTCGGGCTTTGGACTGACAAGGGATCAAAGGGTCCCTTCGTCCGCGGGACCGGAACGGCGACGACGTACCCGAAACTGATGCCAGAGTCTCTATGCGGGCTGAACGGAACTTCGCCCTCACAAGGGCGTTTTCACTAAGTCCCGTCACTGCTCTAATTGATAGGGAACATAAGGTTCACCTTTTCTAAAAGAGAAAAATCGCGAGATCGGGATGAAACCCCGTCTCGCGGTTGAAATCGTCAGTTCTGCTTGACAGTGCAGTATAGCTCAACCAAATCACACACAGAGAACTCTCACCCGGTCGGCATCGGAGTGACCGGTCTTGGACGCAGTATGGGTGAGACGAAGGTTCTAAGCGCATTTGATCGTGGGCAAATTGTCGGGGCCCGACGAATGGGTCACTCCATCTCGGAAGTCGTGCAAGTACTGGGATTTTCACGAGCCACTGTGTCACGGGTGCACCGTGAGTACATCGAATCCGGTAAAACCATCCCTGCAAGGTCCAACTGCCATGGACAACAGCGTGTGGATGAGCAGGGTCATCGTCGGCTAGCTCGCATTGTAACAGCGGATAGACGGGCCACAGTGCAAGAAATCACTGGGCAATTTAACGCTGGTGCACAAAAACATGTAAGCAGCCGCACCATCCAGAACCATCTCCTCGCTGTGGGGTACAGAAGCCATCGTCCCACGAGGGTACCGCTGCTGACCGCACATCACAATGTGCAAAGGGCGCGGGAACATTGCCACTGGACCCCAGACATGGGGGAAAATGTTTACTGGACTGATGAGTCGAGATTCACGTTGGTTCATGCGGATGGCAGGATACGGGTACGGCGCAAACCACATGAAGCGATGGATCCTTTTGCCAGCAGGGCACTCTTCAAGCTGGTGGGGTTGGCATTCTCGTCTGGGGACTGTTTACGTGGACTGAAATGGGACCCCTGGTACGTGTGGCATCGTCCCTTACATATCAACGTTACCAGGATATCCTGGACGACCATTTGCTCCCGTTTGTGCGTCTTCAAGATCCCACTGGGGACCTCATTCTTCAACAAGACAATGCACCGTGCCATCGCTCCCGAATTGCATCCGAATGGCTGGATGAATACTCCACCGACGTGACCTCGCTTCCTTGTCCAGCTAGGTCACCTGACCTCAATCCCATCGAGCACATCTGGGATGCCATCGAGAGAGATGTTCGAAGCTCTGACCCCCTCCATAAAACTTCGTGAACTGTGGGAGCTTGTTCACGGGTCGTGGATCCGTATGGCTTCCCAACGCTTCCGGTGTCTTATCGAGTCCATGCCGAGACGAATCACCGCCGTCATCAGGGCGAAAGGTGGTGCTACACGTTACTAGACAGGTATCTCTTATTCAGTTGCTCTTCAGTGTATATTCCATTTTGGAAGTCACATCTCCTTTAGTTGTCCTCATCTCTCTTCTTTTTTGCGTCAGAATTTTGTTTTTTCCTTATAATTTATACGTATGCAACTTGTTCTTAGTAGCAGCTATTTTTGTTGCTGTTTCCATAAGACATTTGGTTAGCTTTCTGTTAACTTCAGAGATGTCCACTTCTTCTGACGTTAGACCTTCTAGAGCAGAGAATCTGTTCCTCTGTTCCAATTTGGAGGTATTATGTTGTTTTTTAAGGTTGGCCATGTCAATACACTTTGTTTGTTTTATGAGCTTGCCACACTCTAGTTCAGCATTGAGGTGCATCTTACATCTTACCATGCTATGGTCACTACCTGTGTTGAACTTGTTTAGCACACTGCAGTCTTCCATGACAAATTTCTTGTTACACATAATAAAATCAATTTCACTTGTCAATCTATTGGGATGCTTTCATGTCCATATCCTTTGCGGCTTTTTCTTGAAAAAGGATTTCATGAGGAAAAACCTTTCTGCCTCTGCAATTTCTACGAGAGTATTTCCACGCTGATTTCTGTTGCCGTGACCGAATTTACCTACTGAAGTTTCATTCTGTTGTCGTTGCCCTATTTTCTCATTGAAATCTCCCATAATGATCAAGTGCTGCTTACCTTTATTATTTAGATGACCAATTTCCTCATAAAATTCTTCAATCTCTTCTTCAGGATAACTTGTAGTGGGTGCATACGCTTGAATAATCTGGGCCTGGTATCTTCTCGAGAGTTGAATAACGAGTCGTGCAGCTCTGTCAAAGGAACTTTCAACTTCTACAACTTTATCCTTCAATTTCTTGTTTATTATAAATCCAACACCACTAGTTCTGCCAGTATCTGTCCCACGATAATAGAAGAGATGTCCACTTTTCAGTTCAATGACATCTTCTCCTTTTCTCCTTACCACACTTAGCCCGACGATGCCCCACTTGATCCTTTGTAGTTCTTCCACTTCAAGGAGCCTTGAATCAGAAGATAGGGAGCGTCCATTATACGTAGCCAAGGCCAGCATCAGATGGCAGCCTAGTCCTGTCCTACGGTTATTCTTATCACCCTCTGCCTTCATGTCGCACTGGCCTCTGCCTTGGCCAGGTACATTCCAGCTGTCGGAGACTGAGGGTCAAGATTTCAGTTGTAGAGTAATTTTGGAGGGGTTTGGCCGTAACTCACCACGCTGGCCAAGCGGGTTGGAGAGTGTGGGATAGCATTTCCTCTAATCCCGATGGTATAGTTATACCGCTATTTGGCGGTCGTCAGAGCCCCTTTAATGGGAACAGGATGCACCACGAGATGGCGGGGTTGACATTTGTCAAGGAGAGGCGATGTGTTGCGCATCACCTCACCTTAAAACCTATTTCCCTTTCTCTCTATATATACACTGCTGGACAATTGCTAAGGACGGATTATAAACGGCTATATAACGCATAAAAAAGTAAGTGTGGTTGGATGCTAAGTGAAATAAAATAATGTCAGAATGCCAGGACATTACAAGAAAGACAATTTATTGTGCTCTGAAATCCAGAAGGCTTTGGAACGTGTTCAAGGGACAAACAGGCCATTTTGTGCAGAATACGTAAACGTGAAAAAAATGCAATTACCGTCCGCAGGCGTTCCGGCGTAAGATGTCAATACGGGATATGGCCACCATGGAGGGCGATGCAAGATTCCACACGTCGTGTCATGCTTTGCACAACATTATCAAGCAGCTGTTGGGGTAATTTATCCCATTCCTCTGTCAGTGCACGGATGAGGGTGTCCTTTTTATTGGAGGGCATTGGCGACGAGAAAGACTCCTCCCCTTAAGCATCCCACACATTTTCAATGGGATTCAGATCTGCAGAACGTGCTGGCCATACGAGGCGTTGAATATCCTCGCTCTCAAGACACTCCTGGACAGCGACTGTTCGATGACATGTTGCGTTGTCGTCCATGAAAATGAATCTATCACCGACAGCACCACGGAACATGAGAACATGAGTTAGCAGAACATCATTAATGTATCGTTGGCCAGTCATAGTCCGAGTTGGAAGCACATAGAGGGACGTACGGCCATTGATCATGATGCCAGCCCATACCATGACACTACATGTCGGATATCGGTCCCTTTCCTTTATGTTTGCTGGACAATATGCAGTACCACTATCACGCCAGATCAGTTGTCGTCGACAATCAGACGATAGACTGTATCTACTCTCATCTGAGAAGAGGACAGCAGACCAGTCGTTATCAGTCGAATTGCGATGTTGATGGCACCATTGCAAACGGGCGGTACGATGACGTCTGGACAATGGGATACACACAACAGGACGGTGGGCGTATAGTCCTCCTTCATGCAAACGTCTGGCGACAGTTTTTCGGAAGATCCGCTTGCCAGTAGCAGTCATAAACTGATTTGCTACCTCACTAGCTGTGCTGCGCCGGTGTCTTTTTTGTTGATAGCACTATGTACCGATTTTCTGCAGGTGTCGTACTGCGAACACGACCTCCCCGTGACGTTTGCTACACTCTCCATTTGTTTGAAATGATTTCCAAAGCCTTGAAACAACACTGTGGCTGACGTCGAACTCCCTGGCAACATCTGTTATTTTTCACTCTTCTTCAATCTTGCCAATAATACGGCCACGCGTAAAATCATCTAGGTGATGTCGGGAAGACATACTGAAAATTGCACGTTCGTCAATTGATTCTTTCCCTTTCAACTTTGCGTTTGAACAACAACGGTCAATACGCGTTAAATCCTTTATATCTCTTATCAGCGCTATGATGTCACGAACAAGTTCGGCAATCCAAAATTTGCATACGCACAACACGTCTTACTGTATCCCGCACTTATGCTTATTTCCACATTTTCCTGCCTTCCATTTTATGGTTGCTATCGTTGCTATTGTCATCCGTCCTTAGCAATTGTCCGGCAGTGTATATATTTCTGTATATATATATATATATATATCCATTCAGAATGCTACTTTTCATCTCCACTCGGAATGCTACTCGACGTTTAGCATTGGTGTAAAGAACATTTATCGTGGACCGTAGATCAATGGAAACGGGTCCTAATGACTGATGAATACAGATGCACGATCCATCAGTCTGATGGCCGTGTGTGGGTATGGCAGCAGCCGGGAGAGCGCTATTTACCACAGTGTACCGTTCCTACGGTCAAGTTTGGACCTGGCAGTGTACTCGTGTGGGGGTGTTTTTTCGTGGTATGGTACCGACTGATTGGTTATCGTGGACAAACCTGTTAACCAGCACGTCTAACTTGATATTCTGGACAATTATGCCCTACCAACTCCGTGGAAATACTATGGAACCTAGTCTTGTTGGTACCAGCAGGATAATGCACCGAGCCATAAAGCATGGACTGTTACGGCGTGGTTTGACGATAATTCCTTATCGTGTGAGGACTGGCCAGCACAGAGCTCTGATCTTAATCCCATAGAGCACCTATGGGATGAATTAGAGTGCCGCATAAGAACTTTGGAACCAAGGCTTACAACTAAGCAACAGTTAGCGGCAGCATTGTGTGCTGAATGGAAGCGCATACCTATCGCTGTGTTCCAAAACCTTGTCGAAAGCATGTCTCGACAGGTCACAGCATGCATTAAGGCCAAAGGTGGACCAACACCGTACTAATGTATGTCAATAAATGCTATGTTGTGTTTCTCTTCTAGGTGTCCCGTGACTTTTGTCAATATAGTATATCTAAGGTTTAATGCAACTGTCTTTATGCCAAGAGATCCATGGTTAAAACCGCATCTCACAACAGAGCTCCCTTGAACTGAAGGCAACATCGTTTCTGGAGCCCAGACAAGTGGCTCAGTGTTCTTCTTACAGACGAGTCAGGATTCGTGATTCGGTCTACAAACAGATTCTCGTCGGCATTTCATCTGGAGAGAACAGGGAAATCGTAATGATAATACAAACATCCACGAACGAAACTCTTTCTGAGACTGTGGTCTGCTCGTTTGGGGTGGATTCATGTGCAACGGCCGCAAACCACTGTACGTGTTCGGACAAGGCAGTGTGAATGAATGCTGCGCTCTTTAGGGACGAGATCCTAGAGTCCTATGTCATACTTTTTCGATGAGCTGTTAGCCTCTAGCTCCTTTTAATAGATGATAACGCACGCCCATACTAGGCTCAGCTTGCCGATGATTTCCTGTAGAGCGGGGATATTCGGCGTACGGGCTGGCCAGCCAGGTCTCCGGATGTGAACTCTGCAGAGACTGCCCCAGTAGCGCAGTGATCTAAGCGCTTACTTCTGACTATTCTTCCGAGATGGACCTGGGTTCAAATCCCGGTGAAGCACGGATGTTGTGTTTGTCTTACGGCACTGGCTCTCTCCCTTTCCTAGAGCCAGTGGCCTTAAATTAAAACGGGCGACTGCTTATAGCCCATCGAGTTCCTAATGTTGGTCGTTAACCTCCAGACCAAAAAAAAAAAAAAAACTCTATAGAGCATGCCTGGGACGCTTTGGGACGACGACAAGTAGCAGCTCGTCAGCCTCCTTCCAGAACCTTTTCCGAGCTACGCACGGCTCTTATCCATGAATGGAATTACTTGGCTCAAGAGTTCATCAACCACCTGGTGATATGTATGTATCGCCGTTGTGATAGTTGTCTGGCTGTGCGAGGTGGTCACATTTCTTATTAGGACATTTTTTGGTTACATTCTTGCATCTCATCTTGGTGACATTTTCGAATGTGACCATATTTATGTAAAATGTGTATATTTTAAAAATGTTTATTACTCTTATGATTGTGTCTTTTTACATGCTAAGCGTCTCTATCTGCTGTTAACCTGTTTTCCTTTTTAGCACGTTTTTTGCAAAAAGATCGTGCTTATGGTATCGGTTTGTCCGTCCGTCCATCTGTGGACACCATATCTCAGCAACCATTTGTCCGATTAAAAAAATTCTAAAGGGCGAGATCCTAAGTGAAAATCCTCCAAATACGTGGCGTCAGTGAATAAACAAAAACATCGCTCTTTTTCACGTTTTAGCAACACACAGCAACCGAAAAATTGTTATTCCATGTTCATTTCCCCAGATGTCAAAACTGTTTATTTCCCCAGCAGTGGCCGAATAACAATTTTTCGGTTGCTGTGTGTTGCTACAACGTGGAAAGGGCGATGTCTTTGTTTATTAAAAAATTCTTTTTACATTGGAAGCTTGAAATGTGAAAATGATGATCCCTGCGTTCCGATTATTTTCCGATGCACAACTTCGCCGCTAGAGGGCGTAAATGCAGATGATATCAAATTCAAAATACATTTTATTCCATGTATTTGCTTCTAAATATCCGATTGACAAAATTCTTTTACCTTTCGATGCCATTAATATGGAACATAAAATTTTAGGTAGTCACTTTTTCAAGTAATGCATGGAATTTCCGCTAGGGGGCCAATAGTAAATTGCGTTTTCCCTTATATCTCTGCTTCTAAAACTCCAATTTGCAAAGTTCCTTTTGCATCGGATACAGCTCCTGGTCGGAAATGTTTTGCATATAATTTCTAATTTTTTGGTAAAGAATAGTTTGGTCACCAGGGGGAGTAAATGTTTTTTCTGCTTCTGATGCATTTGCAGCAAAATCTGAGCTTCTGAAAACTCGACTGAAAAGATTCTTTCGTGGACCGATACGCTCACCTCGGGAAACCTTTTCAGAATACTTTATTCTTAAAATAGTGTATAGTTTTTCTGCCAGGGGCTTAAATTTATATCCTATTTTTGTCGATATCTCTGCTTCTAAGAGTCCAATTTGAAAAATTATTTTTCTATTTTTTTTTTTTTTTTTTGTTTCGCTGGGAAGCGTTTCTGGTGCGAAATGTTGAAATGTTTCTCATATAATTTCAAAATTTCAAGTTAATGCATAGATCTTCAGCTGGTGGGGGGCATAAGGTATCTTGCGTTTTTTTTTTTTTTTTTGATTGGAGGTTTAACGACCACCGTGAGCAACTCAATGGGCTATAAGCAGTCGCCCGTCCCTAATTTAGGGTCACTGGTTCCAGGGAAGGGAGAGAGCCAGTGCCGTAAGACAAACACAACATCCATGCCTGACCGGGATTCGAACCCGGACCCCTTACGGACGAATGATCAGAGGCCAGCGCCTTAGACCACTGCGCCACCGGGGCGGCCTTGCGTTTTCCCCGATATCTCTGCTTCTAAAACTCCGATTTGAAAAATTCTTCATGCATCAGATACAGCTCCGGGCGAGAAATATTTTATATACAATTTTTCATAAAGAATGGTTTGGCCACTAGGAGGCGTAAGTGTTTATTTCTGCTTCTGATTTGCAGCAAAATCTGAGCTTCTGAAAACTCGTTTGAAAAACTCTTTCGTGGACCCATACTGCCCTCCTCGAAAAACCTTTTCAGACTACTTTCTTCTTAAAATAATGTATAGTTTTTCAGCCCGATGGTGTAGATGCATATTTTTTTTGTCGATTATTTTGCTTCTAAGAGTCCAATTTGAAAATTTCTGTCTTTCTTGGAAACATTTCTGGTGAGAAATTTTTCTCATATAATTTCAAATTTTTCTTAACGCACAAGTACGCCACTAGAGGGCGTGAGATCACGTTTAAGTTTTCCGCAATACCTGGTGTACTAAAAATCCGATTAAAAAATTCTTTTTCTGTCAGATACTACTATGAAAACTCTTGTGTGTATTTTCTTTCCAAAATAATGCACAATTTCGGCGCTAGGTGGCGCCAGTGTTTCATCTATTTTTCTTAATATCTCTGCTTCCACATGTGCGATTAAAAAAAATCTTTGCCGCCCGGTGGTTTGTGACCATTCGGCCTAGTTGGGTCCGGGTTCGAATCGGGGGTGAGGCATGGATGTTTGTTCCAAAGAGAGCCTTCCGGCGCTGGCTCTCTTTGTCCTTTGAAGTTATGGCATACTGTCTTACATGTTCAATTTGTCCTTTGATGATGTTACTTCCTTGCGTACTTGTTGTACCCTACTGTGTCACACAATACTGTATTTTTTATTTTCTTATTTTTTTTTGATCGAAGGTTTAACGACCACCGTGAGCAACTCAATGGGTTATAAGCAGTCGCCCGTCCCTAATTTAGGATCACTGGTTCCAGGGAAGGGAGAGAGGCAATGCCGTAAGACAAACACAACATCCATGCCTCACCGGGATTCGAACCCGGACACCTTCACGGACGAATGATCATAAGCCAGCGCTTAGACTACTGCGCCACCGGGGCGGCGTTATACTGTATTTCTACGATCATGTATGTGTTCACCGGGACCGGTGTATGGCTTCAAGATGTATGTGCCTACTGTATTATTACATGTTCAATCTGTCTGATGATGATGTTCTTTCCTTTCATAATTGTTGTACCCTCCTGTGTCGCATGATACTGTATTTCTATGATCATGATGCATTACCCAGGAGCAGTGTACGACTTCATGCTGTATGTGTTACCAAGACCAATTTCTATGCCTGCCTGTATATGTCACCCAAGTCCAATAAATAATTTAAAAAAAAAACACACACACACACACACAATAAAAAAAAAATTATTTCAACATCGGATATCATTTACCTTGTGGAGCACATTAGGTTTGTAATTGAGGAGTTTTATAGTTATGTCGCTAGGTGGTGTTTGTGCACTTCTGTTTGCAACCGTATTTCCGCTTCTAAAAACCCTATTGAGAAATTTCTTTTTTTACTGGATACCATTCAATACAATAGAGATGCGAAGCGTTATCGTCTTTAAATAATGCACAGACTTCCCGCTAGGGGGCGAAAGGGTCAAAACCTTTTTCTCGCTACCTCTGCTTCCGGGAGAAGTATTTGAAAAGTTATTCTTCCTTAGCATAGCTTTTTCCGTGAAGAATATTTTTCGTCTATTTTCAACTTTTCTATTATGCTTTTCCATTATTCTTTTGCTAAAAGTTGAATAACTTTGATAAATTTTATTCGCATCGGAACGGATTCAGCAGATGTGCTCATTACAACCGAAAATGTTCGGTGTCATCTTTCTTGTTATCCCTGCAAATACCTTCGGGACTTTAATTTTAGAGACTTTTACAAGCTGCTTGTTCTACGTTAAGTGAACATCTGACAGTTAAAGTTGGCACTATTGGTCTTAGTTTAAAGTGTTTTAGATAAAGTTGGCACTATTGAAAATCGGAATAAAGATCACATATGTTCTATTTTTTGATTTTCAATCACTTTCTGAAAGCAGTAATTTTCTGATAAGGTAGTGAAAAGGCTTTCGTTCCTACCCAAACATTAGATCATTCAGGCTCTGGACTGTTCCCCCTCCCCCATTTCTATGGATTTAACGAGCGACATGAGCAGCTCTTAGGAGATATAAAAGTCTCTCGTCCCGAATTTGGTGCTATGGCTTTAGGAAAGGGAAAGAGAGCCATCGCCATCAGACAAACAACAAAAGCTGAGTGTACATTATTCAACATAAAAAAAGCCACACGCTGAAGGAATACACGAAATAAGACGAAACTTATTACACATATACGTAGGTGGGGAAGAAGTCATTTAATTTCTGCGGGATTACATGAATGCGATGGGCGAGGAGTTAGTGTAATGTGGCCCGCTTCAATAGGTCGTATGACCACCATGCTAGGTCATACGGAGTAGGATCCAAAAGTTCCCGGACTACGCCTGTACGGCCAAGTACGTGTATCGCATACCCACGGTGTTGGATTACGTTGCGACATTATCCCCTTCACAGGGAAATTGGTTCCGTTCTTCTACGTCACGCGCTCGCTGCGGCACATCCGGGATTGTGAGCAACATATGCAGTGTACGGCGATTGGTTCCGTTCTTCTACGTCACGCGCTCGATGCGGCACATCCGGGATTGTGAGCAACGTATGCAGTGTACGGCTATTGCTTCCGTTCTTCTACGTCACGCGCTCGCTGCGACACATCCGGGATTGTGAGCAACTTATGCAGTGTACGGCGATTGGTTCCGTTCTTCTACGTCACGCGCTCGATGCGGCACATCCGGGATTGTGAGCAACGTATGCAGTGTACGGCGATTGCTTCCGTTCTTCTACGTCACGCGCTCGCTGCGACACATCCAGGATTGTGAGCAACTTATGCAGTGTACGGCGATTGATGAAAAATGGCGTTTTTGGAGCAGTGCGTTAACATTAAGTTTTGCGTTCGTTCGGGAAAAAGTCCAACTGAAACTTACGAGATGTTGAAGCAAGTTTATGGCGAAAACACCCTGTTGCGGTCACAAACATTCGGTTGGCATTGACGCTTCATAGAAGGCAGACAGGAGGTCGAAAACAACGAACGAAGCGGGTGGCCTGTGACAGTTCGCACGGGTGAAAACATTTAGGAATTTGCAGCCATCGTACGGGCCACCAGACGATCGAGCAAACTGCACAGGCTGCTGGGATATCGGGGACTATTAGACAACGGATACTAACAAATGATCTGAAGATGCACTGGGTGTGCCAACACATCGTCTTACGCATGTTAATTGAAGATCAGTTGGCCATACGGAGGAAACGGCGAACGATCTCGTAACCACGGCGGACGATCTCGTAACCGCGGCCGACCAAGACCCACAGTTTCTCAAAAGAATCATAACGGGGGATGAAAATGGTGCTTCCTCTTCGACCCGGAGACTAAGCGGGCATCAACTACGTGGAAATCGCTATCGTCTCCACACAAGCAGAACTTCCGCTTAGATCGCAGCAAAGGCAAGATCATGCTAGGTCTTCTTCGACGTCCAGGGTTAATCTTGAATTTATCCCTGAATGACGCACTGTCAACAAGGAGCTCTATCTGGACATCATGCGACGTCTACGTGAGTCTATCCGCAAGAAGGGGCCTCAACTGTGGGTGCAGTTTAACAACAATGCACCGGCATACAAGTCACTCCTCATTCGTGAGTTTCTCGCCAAAAGAAGAGCCATTGTCCTCCCACACCTACCGTACTCGACTGACCTCGGCCCCTACGACTTCCACCTCTTTCCTGAGCTGGCACGTCGACTTAGTCGGTTTTCGAGCACAGAAGTGAAAAACGCATCGCCGAGCTGGTTGCACTGAAGGACAATGAAAAGAATGGGTTCCAGAAGTGCTTCGACGAACTGTACAGCCGCTGGCAGAAGTGTGTTGTTGCAAGAGGGTATTATTTTAAAGGAGGATGTATGTCCTTCAGCTTTGTAATTTTAACTGTCTATGGGCTTACGGACCCAGTCCGGGAACTTTTGGATTATACCTCATACATTCGGTAACACGGCGTGCAATCAAGTACAAAAGTCCCCCACCCCACCCCCGATGATGTCCAGAGGTATCGCTGACCATTTATCTTTTACCTGAGTCCACAATTCATCGCCACTGCGAGAGGGTCGTACAAAGGAATTAAATCGTCTGTCAAGACCGTCCCCTGGGGATTGCACTGGGCAAAGTAGCACCGGGCCACTTTGTAGGTACCATCTGCTGATGTTGGCAGCGTGCGGGCAGGCGTTGTCTTGTTGAAACTGGGCATCAGAGATACCACGGAGTCTTTTGAAGGCTCTTTTGAATGCAGAGCCTTTAAAAGACTTATCTAGGGGAAGGCTCTGCATTCAACGACAAACTATATTCATCCACGAATACAGATGCAAGTTTTGCTTTGTAGTTTCGTTCCTTTTGTCGTCAGTTTACTTCAGTAGCAAACAGTTTCTCCATGCCGAAAAGTATTAAAAAAAAAGCATTCAAAATATGAAAGGGAGGTAGGTGAGGAAATGAACTCTCTTGAAGAAATACAAAAAAATAAATCATATTATCGGAATTTGTTTGACAGCGGCCGAGCTGCAGGGTCATTATCGCTAGAGGAAAGATAACTCTGGACAAGCATGTAAAATATTTTTTTACTTATTTTTTACTATTCTGGTTCCTTTCCGCGGATCCACACAGTGGCATCGAAGAACTCTTGACGCTGTATTTCGACTCTTTCTTCTCCATCTTTAATCGCGTATTCCCCTTCGATGGTTCTCGGAGGTAAACTCTTCCTACCGTGGTCAACAACAAAACCTCTCTTCCCTACTCAACAACCAAAACTCTTCAGATTCCGGCCAATAAACACTGCTTTTCCCACATGTGCATCGCAAAACCACTCCTACTAACCGCAAAACAATGAACAGGGAGAAGTTGGGTGTGAAAGCTTTCTCACTCGCACAAAAATTCCTCTTTAGCGCTGTTTTACATCTCCTAGACAGATACCTCATATTATCAAAAGTATTCGGATTTCGGACACCACAATGTTTTAGGTTAAATGGCTTTATTATCGCATTTAGTAGTTGGTCGGTCCACCTTTTGCTTGTATGCACCACATCGAGGCATATTATCAACCAATTTCCGGTACGTCTCAACAGGAATGGTTCGCCATTCGTCCTGCAAAGCTGCTGCCAGAGTGGAGAGCGAAGACGGTCGTTCTGGTCGGTTTTGTATCGGTCGTTCCAGTTCTCAGAGGTGTTCTATGGGATAAAGATCAGATCTCTGAGTTGGCCAGTCTAACAATCTCACTTCATTTTCAAGAAACCAGTCCTATACATGCCGTCCAGTGTGGCAGGGAGCTTCATCTTGTTGGAAGGACAACGATCATTTCAATACTGCGATATTGTTGGTAGGGCAGAATTATCCAAAACGTCGAGGTACACTTCAGAATGCATGGTTTGTAATATAATCAACTGGCAGAGTCCCATCCACGAAAAACTACTCCATACCATGATGGAGCCTCAGCCGAACTTAACAATTGGAAGAACATAGTACGACGAAAATCGTTCGCCGGGCTGTCTCCAAATCTAAACACGCCCATCATATTTAAAGAGTGAACAGCACGACTGATCACTCCATAGAACAGCTTTTCAGTCGCCCACAGTCCAAGAACGACGGGAGACTCACCACTCCTGACGGTCCTTCGCATTCAAGGTAGTGATGTGTAGCATGTGTGCCGCTGCGCTACCACAATAACCAACATTGTGCAACTCTCTGTGGATATTCACGGTACTAACCGAGCCATTACAAGCATTTCCTACTTCAGCAGCGATGGAAAATGCAGAAGAAGAACGGAATTTCTTAACATTTATTACCATTTCTCTTCTGTCCCGTTCCTTCAGTTCGTGCGGCCTCCCTGAACGTTTTTTTTTTTTTTTTTTTCTTGTTGCTGTAGTTGCACCGTCTTGCTTCTATCTTTTCACATCACTTACCGTCGATTTTAGTATGTTTAGTTTAGCTGCAATGCTCCGTATGGAAACGTTACTCAAATGAAATTCTATGACCAGCACACGCTGGAACTCGGAAAGTTCAAGTCCACGCGGCATATCCGCTTCAAAGTTACTGATAACACGACGCAACATCTCATCTTCATATACTATACGTACCTCCCCACTCACGGCGTACCTTCCTGCGCAACCATTCTTTGCGCTTATGCAAATATTTGGTAGTGTCAAATATTTTTGATAATATAGTGTACATTTAGCTAAAACGTTCCCACGACAATACGTTTTATGTAGGTATAATAATTAACCATCTGGAAGTTTTTTTTAACAGCAATTTTGTATCTCAGTCACTTAGCAAGTGACGGACAATATTTCATCCGTATACGCAAATATGCTTCCGCCTCTGGGTTTTTTTAGTAATATTTTACGTTCCTACAAGAAAAAAATTCTCTGACTCATAGCGGCAATAAGCCGTGACCATGTGGCAGAAAATCACTGACGCAACTGTTCCTACGAATTCGCCCGATAAGTAATCTCTTTTGAGTTACCCATCTTTCGATTTTTTTTTTCAATTTTTGTATTTTTTTAAAAACGTGCAATGCACGAATAAATAAGTATTTATGCTTATAATGAAATACAAAGGAAATTTTCATATACCAGCAAAAATAAAAGTTCAGAGAATTTACAACGCCCATTTTCAATGAGGGGGCTTGCTTGTCTTGCAGGGGGGAGGCAGAGCCCCTGTTCGCCGCGGTCCTGCTGAGCAGTATGAAGCTCACGGATGGGAATAAGAGATCAGACAGCTGACCGTCATCTCGAGACTCAATCGGCGACTCAGACAGAAGCGAGACTCGTCGCTGAATACATGTTTCCATTCGTCCCTCCACTCATAACTAGTACGGCACCACTGTAACCTTGCGTGAAAATGGGCTGCGGTGAGTGACAGTCATCGCAATGCCTGGCGAGAGCGAAAACCTGAACAGCCTGTACATCTCATCCGCTGGGATGCTACAGCTAGCTGTCGAAAACGGCAATCGAGGCGTTTGGAGGTCCATTAGTCCCACTACGACGAGGCACATTAGCTTCCTCCAACCACTGTCGCCACATTCGGCCGACAGTTGAATCCAGATGCGTTCCGCCGCGATACGACGCCGGGACCAACCAGCCGTACGCAGCATTCCGTACGGATGGTTGGTCTCGGCGTACGTTGCTCAAGCATTTTCACCCTTTATAAGTGCTTTCGCCACCGAGATTACTCCGATGCAGTGGTGCACATGTACAAGTGTGGACGACCAAACTCAGCTATGCCGAGCAATTTTGCTTCTTTAACTCATTCACCTATCAGTAATTGTTTCGCAACTGTGATCATTTACACATCCCGACTGTCGACACACACACACGCCAATTTTCATTGCGCTCCAACAAATGTTTCCTGATGTGGCATTTTCTATGTCGAGCAGTGTAAATTAAATTATTTAACACCTACGAAAAAAAATATTCTCTAAAATGCACGTACCATTGCAGGAAACACAGAAACAAATTATAAAAATTAAAGGTGTCGATTTTTTGTATATCGTCCAAAAGGCACGAAAAATGAAATGGGCATCAAACAAAATAAAAAACCTTATGGACACTCCTGAATTTTCCTTAGGATCGTTCTTTTCGAAAACGAGTCAGAAACGCGCATTTACTTACATATATATAAATATATACAATTTTCTCGCGCTTTTGCATTTTAGAATCAGCCGTGCAAGTAAACTGGCTAGAGTAAAACAGGCGTTTCGTTAATGCTCCTTTCCATTGCGAATGAGTAATAAGACGTAGTCAATTTGCTTCTTTTCACGAAAATTATCACGGAAATAAGATTTCACAGGAGCAGCCCTGAGCTTGGATTTTTTTTTTTTTTTTTTTTTTTAGATTTAACGACCACCGTGAGCAACTCAATGGGCTATAAGCAGTCGCCCGTCCCTAATTCCCTAATTTAAGGTAACTGGTTCCAGGGAAGGGAGAGAGCCAGTGCCGGAAGACAAACACAACATCCATGCCTCACCGGGATTCGAACCCGGACCCCGTTCGGACGAATGATCAGAGGCCATCGCTTAGACCACTGCGCCACCTGGGCGGCTTTTGGATTTTTGAAGCCGATAAAAAGCAAAATTCTACTTTGTTGGCTACATATCTCGGGTTCGATCCATCAGGTACGAACGCTCAAACCACTAAATATCCGCCGTGCGTCGGATGGGCACGTTAAGCCGTCGGATCCCGGGTACTGGCCCCCCGGTTATAAATAAGGGCGTCTTCATCCCCCTTTCTACCTCACTTCCGTGTGACTTTCCTATCGGGCACTCTAGCCCAAATCTCCTAGCTTCCTATTTCTACGGGTTGTTTAAGACCTGGGGTCAGACACTCCCTTCCTAAAATCCTCTACATATGATCTGATCTTTGTTGACTACCCTCTAAGGCGTGCCTCCCACTGACAATTCATGATTTTCACAAGACTTGATATTTCTTCTTGTATTTATTTGCGAGCGTAGATTTTTTTTTTTTTTTTCGCGTTACGAACGTACTTCAGACTGTTTATGTTTAGCTTCCATGTATATTTATTTCCTATTTATATTTTACACTTCCATGTAAATTTCATTTTACTTTTGCCAGGTTTAAATTCACAAGCTATTGGAGAATTTCGAAAATTATACACTGAAGAGCAATTGAATTAGAGACACCTGGCGTTATGCAAATGTGGCGCTGTGGGCGGCCCTGTAAACGGAAACGACATGACGTATGCAGCGATACGACAATATAAGGAGTGATGACAATATAATCAGTAAGAGTCGGAAGTAGTGTGGGTAAGACGAAGGATCTAAGCGCATTTAATCGTGGGCAAATTGTCGGGGCCCGACGAATGGGTCACTCCATCTCGGAAGTCGTGCAGGCACTGGGATTTTCACGAGCCACTGTGTCACGGGTGCACCATGAGTACATCGAATCCGGTAAAACCATCCCTGCAAGGGCCAACTGCCGTGGACAACAGCGTGTGGATGAGCGGGGTCACAGCGGATAGACGGGCCACAATGCAAGAAATCACTCGGCAATTTAACGCTGGTGCACAAAAACGTGTAAGCAGCCACACCATCCAGAACCATCTCCTCGCTATGGGGTACAGAAGCCATCGTCCCACGAGGGTACCGCTGCTGACCGCACATCACAGGGTGCAAACATTAGCATGGGCGCGGGAACATCGCCACTGAACCCTAGACATGTGGAAAAATGTTGCCTGGACTGATGAGTCGAGATTCACGTTGGTACATGCGGATGGCAGGATACGAGTACGGCGCAAACCACATGAAGCGATGGATCCTTCTTGCCTGCACTGTTGCAGGCTGCAAGAATAACTACAGAAATACCAAAGGATTAAGGATTCCCAATTACACACACCAGATTTCCGAAAGTGACTGAGCTCTGCAGGTTATGGAAATTACGCTGTAAACGAGGTGATACTTTTTTTTTTTTTTAAATCCAGAATTAGGGGCGTATAGATGGGGGGGAGTCACGGCTTCAGCAGAAACATTTTACAGAATAGACCTTTTTGCGGAAACTTCACATGAATAAAGAAATAGTCAGGAATTTTTGCGGCAGCATTAAATGAGTATTAACGGTGGTTGTTTTTTCCGAGATTTAAATTTATAAAAACTGGATGACGGGAAAGCAGTTATTTCAGAGGACCTGGGGCACCTTTTCATATCCTTAGCAAAGGCTCCAATGAATGTATATTAACAAAAGAATGTGAAAGAAATATCAGTTCAATGAATGAAAACGTTTTATCAATGAGGATAAGGAGTCATGAATTACAGTTTTTTGCACGCCTGCATAAGAATATAATGAACTATAAGTTGTTCTTTTCGGTATATGCATAGACCTGTGTCGTTTTTTTTTTATAACAGAGTCAAGAGAAAACTTTTTACTAAATGCAAAACATTGTGACTTATGTTTTTTTTTTTATATATATTTTGCAAAAGTGAATAATTTACGCAGTTTTGCTTTTTTTCTGTTTTTTTTTTTTTTTTTGGTGCCACGATTCTTAATTGTTACTTATTTATTTGTTTACTTATGTTCTGTATTTTCATATAAATCGGAAAATTTCGTTAGGCACTCTCACAGAAGTTACGTGTTTTGTAGGCCTGATCGCGAGGCGTTTCAAAGAGGCTGTTCTTAGTTGCTAAAAGAATAAAATTTGCATGACATGTTCAACTTTTGCGTAACTGTTTTGTAGTATTTTCTAGTGATATAAAACTAGGGCAATTATTTCAATTACAACGTGCAGATTTGTGTTACACGCAGTAAATCGCAATAATTTTGGTCTTACGCAAAATACCTGTAGGTTCCAAAAAATGTTAATTATTAAAATGCCTATAACTTAATAGCAAGGAATTACAAAAATAACTAATCGAGTGCTAATAGATTTTTGCAAAAGGGTCTAGAAGAATTTTTTACGGTGGGCTCCGAGATTTTCCGGTACTCCACTGTCCAAAATGTTACTATTTGCTCCAAACATTTTGCTGAAGGCGACTACAAAAGAGATATGTAAAAGTGAACTAGTGGGGCTGCCGGAGAAAAAGTATTGGGAGGATGTTCCACCCAATCCATGGCGAACATGAAATTTAAAAAAAGTGAAAAATATTACGAGAAACATATCAGAGGAAATTGAAATTAATTCCTCTAAAATTCAGCCGAGGCATTAAACTTTTCATGAAAACCCGTACTATGAATCGAATGAGGCACATCAATTCGCAGCTGAAAGAGAAAGAAAAAAATTAAGAAACTGAAGCCTCTGAAGATAACTACATGAAGAAAGGAAGTTTTTTACAAATTTGTTATTTCTCACATTTCTTCAATGGCTCCCCGAGGATTTCTTTATATGGGTGGCCAAAAATATTGAAGATGCAAATGAAAATACAACGGAGAAAACATCTCCGAAAATACTGGTAAGTGTTAAAAATATCTCCGCCATATTAAAGTATTTCCAGTGATTCATGAAATATATGTTTAAAAAATACGCAGCCAATAGCGAAAAACAAAGGACCAAGCAATACCGGGTCCCTGTGCTAAATCAACTGAGAAACACCAGAGCATTTGTTTATTTACAGAATTTTGCATAAGAAATCTTCAGATTTTTCTGAGAGCATGTTGATACTTAGTGATAACCAAATTCGGAGACAAATAATTAGAAATTCATTTATTACAGAACTAAATATACGAAGTGATTACGCGAACGCATTGCTTCTACCAACAAACTACCTGTATGTCAATAGACAGCAGACAACTCTCGTGTTTGCTGGGTTCTTTTGTACGGCAGGTGACATCAGAGGGATTGCTGTGCAGGAAAGCTCATCCAGTACTCCCGTATGAGCAAACCTAGTAGTCTATTAACCTTGGTTCTGGATGATGTGGCTGCTTACACGTTTTTGTGCACCAGCGTTAAATTGCCGAGTGATTTCTTGCACTGTGGCCCGTCTATCCGCTGTTACAATGCGAGCTAGCTGACGATGACCCCGCTCATCCACACGCTGTTGTCCCTTGCAGGGATGGTTTTACCGGATTCGATGCACTCACGGTGCACCCGTGACACAGTGGCTCGTGAAAATCCCAGTGCCTGCACGACTTCCAAGATGGAGTGACCCATTCGTCGGGCTCCGACAATTTGCCCACGATCAAATGCTCTTAGATCCTTCGTCTTACCCATACTGCATCCGACTCTTACTGATTCCTGTCGCATCACTCATATTGTCGGATCGCTGCATACGTCATGTCGTTTCCGTTTACAGGGCCGCCCACAGCACGACATTTGCATAATGTCGTGCTGTGCATAATGTCTCTAATTCAATTGCTCTTCAGTGTATAATAATAAAGTAATAAGAAAAAAAGTAAAATAGAAGCCGCATCTCAATAATAAAGAGTATTCACCATAAACTGCAATAGATGGCACCGCTATCGCAAAGCTTGTGGAGCGATCTCAGACTTACCTGGCAATGTGATGACACTTGGGTGCAGGCAGCCGACGTGTTAACAACTCTTTCCTGAGGATGCCAATGGTAGATGTGGCGAAAATAATTAGAAGCTCCTGTACCGTTCAATGTGTAAGCTTTTAATTACTGTTTTACTTACCTTTTAAAAAATGTGTATATAAGTTCTTAATTTTATTTCAGTCTTTTAACACTTTCACTGCCGCATGACGCTCGCTTAGCCCAGGTGCCGACGACACAGAACGGCGTCACGATTGTAGCTTAATATATCCCTTCCTAAAATTTTCGGCACTTGAAGAGAGGTATCTGTTTTGTTACTGGCACTAAGAATAAGTATCCAACTGTTTAAAAAAGGCGGCGGTTTGATGATAGCGGGGTTTTTTCCCACATGGTTTAGAGAAGGGAAAGTAAGTTGACTCCCCATAGACTTAACACAGCGTGCACTTTTCACTGCAATGTTTATTTTCCTTTGAACGTCACTGGTTTTGCGGTGAAGAGAACTATCAATAAATAAATAAATGCTTGAGTGGCGATAAAAAACATTTGCTGCTTAGAGTTCATACGTAAGAGGGGGGCCTATTAAGGATGCTAAAGATTTCAAGGAAACCCATATTTGACTTCAATGCTTAGTTTTGTGGAAACAACGGATATATTCTGACATGCAATCTCCGATCCCTCTCAACCAAATATTCATCGGCGGGCACATCCTGCCGTGGAAATAGACGTTCCCGACAATTTGTCATCATATGCAGAAACGTATCTTTTTAGTAGCTGTCGTACGATCAGCAGTAAGTGAAAATGAATGTGGCGTTCTTTCTCATACTCCGCCTCAACAGATTTTAGCTACACATTAGTATGATGTTCCCGACGTCACGAGAATAATTCTGTTCACTAGTGTGCTAGGACTGAAAATTAATATGATAGGTATTGAACCAATCAAATTTTTCAATCATTTTGCGACTGAAGAATTTTACAATTTGTTACTGTCCACAGGATATGCACGTCTATAGCATATGCATTCCAAAGCAATGCATATGCTGTAGACGTGTTTTTATCCCTGAAGTCACCGAAGGTTATAATTAAAAATATCAATTATGGATAAATTTTCTCATATTTTAGAATAACAGTCATGCAAAGCTATGAGATCTGGACATGACTAGGTTGATCCGAATGTGTAGAAGCTCATCTGTGGTGCAGCATGACGCCTTCTGGTGTATCAGGAGATTTGCCGAGGTTTCTTACCGGCACCACGTGCTTGCCGTTAAAATAGCACAGTGGTAGCACACGTGTTAACTGTTTTTAATTGTAAACTGGCATTTCTGAAGTTCATTAATGAAGTGAGCTAAGAATAGGGTTAGGGAAGAGGGGAGGGTGATATATAGATATCAGTAGGGTTTATTTCTTAAATATGATTGAAGGGGATAAATGAGGGATCACAGGATAAGAATTAAATAATAGTATAACAACTACTGTACACATCTCGCCATCAGGAAACATTTTGAAACATTTAACACGCAGGAAATGTTATAGGATGAGCCACGGTATAGGTAAGCTTATCAGTTGTATTATATTGATTTCGAGTAGCACATTGTTCATGAAATGTCTGCTTGAAAATTTGAACTCAAACAGCGTATTTCAGTCTAGAATAAATATTTTTAGATCAGAGAACTGCAGTTCAAGATCAAAACACTCCATGCCCATGCATTATTTGCCTGCAAGCAAACAATGCACAGTACTGGTGTCTGTGCCTTGCCTTAGGTGCACCCACTCAATTGTTCTCTAGCGGGTAACGTGAGAGGTAGTGTTAGTACATCGAAATTTCTAATACAATTTTTCAGGCATGACTGACCATGTGAAAAGAGTGTCCACAGTAATACAGTTATCAAAATCAATATGCCATTGTTACGATGCAAAGTTTAAACTTATACTGGTAAGACATGTGAAGGGAAGTTATGTGCAGTTAACAAGCCCTTTAAGAACCACCTTCAATAGCTTTACATAGAATGGTTGCTGATTGGCAACATCTTCTGGAAAACTGAAAGGAACCTTCCGATGCCTTTACGCGAATGGTTACTAATCGACCAACAACTCCTAGAAAACTGAAAAAACCTTCCAAGGCATTACTGGGATAATGGAAAAAGACAGCACGGAATATTATCTCACATGGAACATTTGTCATCTTTATTAGTGTTAGTAACCTTTTTATTTTGCAAAGACTTCATTGCAGCATCCTTCAAAACCTTATAAAGGCCTTGGGATCCTCTGTCAACTGTTCTTTGATTTCGTTCTTTCCAATTTAATTTTAGATGCAATAAACAGTGCATGCCTTTAACTTATTGAACGAATAAGATGGAACTGGAGACAATGTAATATGGGAAAATAATGATTATGAACAATCAGAATCATTAAGTGATGATAGTGAGAATGATAGTAAATAAATAAAAACTGACTCTTTTTTACTGACTGAATTGTAATTTGAGGTTTATATCACATCCTATTTTATAAACAGAACTTAATTTATTTATTTTTTTCAATTTGGATTTGATTACAGAATTAAGCTTATGTGCATTTATAAGTCTAATATATGCTTTTTTCCTACAAATGATATATAACTTTTTTTGGGGGAGGGGGTCAATTTATATTCAGGTAAACACTATTTCTATGCATTTGGCTTAGCATAAAATGACACAGCTTCATCCATAAATTCTACTTTTTTGCTAGATTTTCCATTTGAGCTGTACAGGATTTGTACGCATTTACAGAATATAAAATTGTAAGTCTTTTCCAGTTCATCAAAAAATTCCAGAAGCTTAATTTTTTGCTAGAATCATAGTACTCTGTTTCATATTTTACAAATTGTGGTGAAATTTACTATGCATTTAGAATTCTTATTAAGTCCTATGGGTTCCAGCACTATAAAGGGTGTTCTTCGGAGTGTGTTGCATCTTCAATGAAGTGCAAAATTTCCCTGTATGAAAATTGCTCTGTATAAAACTTATATGAAGCAATCTGAAACTTAGCACAATGATAATAAAACAAAACGATTTTGCCATGGCACTGAAGTTTCCTTAATTTGTAGTCATCTATTCCCATGCACACTGGCGGCCAGATATCGATCTACGTCAGTCAGGAAAGTGCATGCTAGAAGGAAGGGTGATCTTGGACATGCAGGAAGATTTCCACAAGCTGTTGTGACTCCAATTGCATACAACCGCTGTATCACAAACTGAAGTTGCTAGAAATGTGGATTTAAAACACCTTGCACTGCAGCATCACACAAGATGACACCACAGCTCCATACTACATGGAAGTGATGTCATTGTGAGCAGAGGCCACAGTAAGCTAAAACAAAGTGACATAATCAATCCAACAACTTCAACTTTTTTTTTTTTATTGCATAAAAAAAATTCCAGGACTTTCACAAAAATATGAAAAGTCAAGGACTTTCCAGGACTTTTTTAACTTTTCCATTCAAACCCTGGTTGTAGTACCACCCAGTTACCGTCAGGAGAAAGCAGAGACAAGGTTTGAGTAGCATTTTAAACTGTCTAGAATTACATTCCTATGAGAAAAAAAAAAGGTCTAATTCTTATTGAGCTTCTGCTTTACCTTCAGTTAAACAGCACAGATAGTAATATTTTTGTTTGCCTTTCACTGAAAGAAAAAAAAAACATGGTACTGGCTAAATATTTTCTTCTGTTACCATTATATTTGCTTTGTTTCTCAGATTTTAATGGTGCATCTACAAAAGTATATTTTGACAAATACCATATTTTTAAAATTGGGAGTTAGTGTGTATTGTTTCTAACACAAATAGTCTATAGAAGATTCAAAGCAATCAGAATTGTGTACCTGAATTGCCTGTAGTTCACTGGTCTCCATATAACATATCCTCGGAAAACTTGAAAATTACATCACCCTGGAGCAAGAATCGAGCCCGAATCTCCCGATTTCCGTTCGAGCATGCTAACCATTACACCACCCACTTCAATGAAGTTACATGCAACTAAGCTAAGCGTCCTGGGTGGCGTAATGGATAGCATGCTCATACGAAAATCGGAAGATGCGAGTTCGATTCCTGCTTCAGGGCGACTTAATTTTCAAGTTTTCTGAGGGGACATTACGTGGAGACCAGTAAACTACAAGCAATTCAATACACAAACACAATTATAATTGCTTTGAATAATCTAGTGAAATCCCTATGTATTTCTGAGGAATATGTCTTCCTTAATTTTTACAAATAGTCTAATTCCCCAAAAAATGACAAAAATACTGCACACTGTAGTCACTCAAAAATGTTCACTGAAATCTTCCCCTAAGATCTAGTAACCATAAATAACTGCCATCTGCTATAGAAATATCTTAACTTTTTTTTCCTTTTCTTTTTTTTTTTTTTTTTTTTCAATTTTGGTGCAAGTTCCAAAATCAGCCAACTTTGGAGTATTTATTACATTATGAGTGGTTCACCAGTACCAACTATAAAAGTTCTTGAAACAGTGTAAAAAAAAACACAAGTGCTTATTACCACTGCTTATATCAGGTAGTTTGCAGTGTTTCAATCTAACAAAAAAAAAAAACATTTAATGCAGAAACCCAGAGGTGCAATTTTGAACTTGAATCTTAAAAAATAACAATGACATTAATTAAACTGCTGCTCTGCAGTTTATTTTAAAAAAGAAAAAAGTATTAAGGCCTATTTGTCTGATTCAGAACCTTACACCCAATCTTGAACCCCTTTCACAGAGGGGAGGCAGTGATAATTCCTTTATAAATATAATCATAATCATGAAAGTTGCACATTTAACTGAAATACAAAAATACTTTCACTTAACTCCAGTGCAATGTCTAAATACAAGGTTTTTCAAAATGATTGCCCCAATTACATATGACAATAACATGTTTATGAAGATAAATATACAGCTGATATCCTTACACAAGAAAGAAGGAAGTTTAGAATTTTATTGGAACCTACTGCTGTGTTGCTATGGTGACGTTGGAAAGTAAGCTGCCCGTGCACCAAAGCCAGTGAGAAGAAATGGTGACCACAGCAGAAAAGGCGTTTTGCACACTGGAGTTTGAAAAATGTCATTCTGTTGTTACAGTGGAGAGAATGTTTCGTAATCACTACAAACATGTTCCTCCAGATGCTAAGACCATAAGGAGGTGGCATAGGCAGTTTGTAGAAACAGGATGTCTTTGTAAAGGGAAGAGTACCGGCCGACCACGTGTTTCAGAGGAAAACACATTGACAGAATTCGCCAGAGTTTTGAACGCAGTTCACGCAAGCCAACTTATCGCGCCAGCCAGGAGCTGCAAATGTCACAAACAACTGTTTGGCAGGTTCTTAAACAGAAACTGCAAATGAAACCCTACAGAGTTCAAATTTTGCATGCACTGAAGACCGACGACAAAGTGCAGTGCGATACCTTTGCTGAAACCATGCAGGAAGCCATAGAGGATGACATATTTGCTTCACGCCTAATTTTCAGTGATGAAGCTACCTTTCATATCAGTGGCAAGGTTAACCGCTACAACACTCGTGTATGGGGCACGGAAAAATGTGTTGCTGTGATTGAACATGAGTGTGACTCACCAAAAGTCAATGTCAACTCCCTATCACATATAATTTATGCTGAACATCACAACCTTCATCTATTTAAGTAAAAATATCGTACATACCATTTCTGAAAAAAATAAAAAACAACAGTATTTGGCATTATGCAAGTATGTATTACCTATTATAATCAATTCAGCTAAAAAAGTGTTAAATCCCTCTCCCTAAGACAAATTCTCATTGTGTAAATAACAGAATGCACTGAAAAATTGGAGCTCAACACTGTCATTTCAGTAAGCATGGTCATTTTCCTATTAGTAGACTCCACTTTTGAACTTCTAGGATCCTTCATTAAAATTTATTTTGATTTTTTGGATATTTCTTTAAACCCTGTATAATAAGGTGGAGCGAAAAGTATAGGATTTTTTTTTAATTCTACTTGGCAGGGGGTGAAAAAGTTTTCTTTTCAGTTTGTTAGGTCACACAAGTTTTTTTTTTTTTTCAAAATTGATTCATATCTTCCAGTGCCATAAGACCCTTGAAATTTGCTAAAAAAATTTATGAAAATCTGACTTAAAAAATAAAAAAATTAAGAAAAGATGTTGCAGATTTGGCATAGTGTTGTTCACATGTTAGCATATGAGGTTTACTAAAACATTTGCAAAATTATTTAACTGTCGATTCACATTTTCCGGTGCACCAAGACTCCTGAAATTTGAATAAAAAATAAATTTTTTTAAAGAAAAACAACGCCGTTTGGAATCAAGGAAATTAACCTGAAAAACTTATATCAAATGTAATCTTACCTAATTATTCTTCAGTTTTTACAATATCTACATTTTCAATCTCATTACATTCAATTATTCAATGTTCACTGTTTGTTTCCATTACTGAAATAGAGTAGCCACCATCCAGTTCGGATAAATGGTATTAGAAGAAATTTTATAACTTATATTCTGACTTAGTAGCGAAAGTTCTTCTATGACATCGTGATTTCAGTCTGGTCAAAATGAAACCATGTTGCTGCTGTTCCCCACACACATTCCCCGACACTTCAGAGATGAGACGAACACATCGTTCCACTGATTGAGTGCGACACAGATATTTGGACCATTCTCCTATTGTTCTGTCCCTCACCATAGCCTCAATGTCTTCGATTTCTACATTCTTCATAACAGGTGGCTCAAAGCGGCCAACTTGTTGCCGGTTAATAAGTTCTGTATATTTCTTTGCTTTGAAGTTTAGTTTGGGCACTTGAAAGTTCTAACTTCTGACTTTTCTGTTCTCTCACTTCCTGCAAGTTGTTTTTTTCGATTAGGGAGGGACCTGATATGCTCTCTGTCATCTGTCAGCATCGACCCTAATAGATTCTCAGGATGGCAGAAGAAACTGTTTCTTTGAATAGCACCATCTACTATCGCTCTTAGATTAGGTGCCAAGTACCTGGAAAATGAGATTAGTCTCCAAATGTGGTACGCTCTTTCAATAAAATTGCTCTTTGTCTTGACATGGAACCATAATGGGCATATACTTTCATGATGTAGGTGGCAAGGATTAACAGATTCTCAGACGGATTTTCTGTAGCCACATACAACCTCAAAATATGACTTGCAGTTGTTAGCTACCTTGAGTGTGCAATGGGTCCGGGTTTCTTTGCTGCTAGATCGGAAGAATACACACCAAGTGTGATAGCTAGGCAAATGTCGTATAAATATTTCTGGTCATTACTCAGAACCTCTCCATCTACACTATCCAGCATATTCTGTAGATCGATTGGAGTAAATTGTGCTACAGGTAGCTCTTTTCAAGTTTTAATTGCTTTGCCAATTGGTCCAGAAAAGGCATTCGGACCACTGGTTGCACCATCTAATCCATATAAGAGGTGTCGCAACGGTAACTCGTTTGCATGGAACAAACAAATGCACCACTGCAATGGTCTCCCAAGCTCGGTCTCCAGCAGCCAAATCACTCCTGCTTTGTGCCCAGTATTGATGTCTGTGCTGTCGCATCCAATTACAGTTAAGTCATTCAGTTCTATCCCACTTGCCTCAAGAAATTCGACTATGGATTTCTTTATGGTTTTGGCTTCTCCATTTGAAACAGTAACGTGGGCGATGTATTGCGAGTCAGGCTCCCGGATGAGAGTAAAATGCTCTTCCTTCTTAAAGCCCGGATGATGCTTTGATCCTTTTTTGGCTTGCACTCAAGTTGTATCTATTCTTCCATCAAAATACAACCCTGTTAGAGAACAGACACTGGTAAATTGACCGCCTCTTCATTTCGAACTTTCTTACGCTCTCTTCGAACCTTACTGCGATCTATTACGCATGAAATGTCTCCTTCGTGCAGAATTCAGTCTTGTAGTACAGCATTGGCAATTGAAGCAGCAAATTGGTTGGAAACTCCGTGCCTATCGCATTTCATTGCTTAAGTAGGGAAACTTAAACGATTTTGTGTTTGTTGCAGCGACAAACCTTTACTTGTAGAAGAAGAAGACATAGAAGGACGCTCGCGCTCGGGTTGCTTACATTCAGCCGTTTCTGAATTTTCATTAGCTGGTGATAAAAGTTGAGCCATGTCATCTTGTTTGAACATTTTATTTTTAAGTCTTTCTTCTTCCTTCTGCCTTTTTTTCTCCCTTTTTTTTTTTTCTCTTTTGTCATAATTACATCAACCCTGTCAATCATCATTTTTCTTTCTGACCGTTGATCTTTCATGAATAACCATTCAGCAATTGGAATTTTCACATTTTTCTCACATTTGCATGAATCAAAATCTGCACATTTGCAAGAAGCGATATCAAAAGGCGAGAAGCCATTTCATTACGAAATTTTTCCATTTTTTCTTGAAAGTTCGGTTAATTTTTTCGGCCTTTATAGGGCCTCAAAACGCTTTGATATTTATCATGACCGCCTCTAATCTTTCAACAATTCATTTGTGCGATATATGTGGAATGGAAGCTTTGACCCATACTGACTCAATATTTTGTGCAACCAGTTCAGAAATTTCTGCTACGGTTGGCTCTCGCGAAGATTCGATGACCTTCATTTCATTCTTCATAAGTAGTAATATTTCAAGACATCAGAAACAGTTGGTAATACATTTTCGTTGAGTTGTGTTGGCACATCAAACACTGGACACATTTCCATCTGCCTAATTTATTTTTTTTACTTCTCACTATTTTTTTCCTCTCAGACATGACTTTCGGTTTGTTCCTTCACCTCACTTTTCACCAATAAGCATAAAACCAGCACACAGAGATTTAACAATTTGACCTTGTGCAACGGAATGATACATGTCCGTTCAGCTGGGTTGGCGTGGTTTACTTGAATGCACAATTGCACTGCGCATGTGCATTTGCATGCAATTGCATCAGAATAGAGGGATGTCCTACTATGACAGAGGGGTTGCAATCACATCAGAGATCGGCTGTCGCATGGTTTCAAATGGTTATTCAGTTGTTTGGAATCGTTATTGAATGAAGCATTTTGGCCTTAAAAACCATAAAAATGGGGAATGGGGTAGATTTTTCAAGATTCGTGAGCTACCTGAAGATATGAAGCGAATTTAAAAATAATTGTACAAGCATTTTAGGAAACATACACAAACATTTCTACACTCCAGCCAATCCTCTAACTATTTGTTGTTTATTTTTAATTTTTAAAGTTTAATTGCCATAAAAATCGCCTTTTTCCAAATTTTCATGGGTCTTGGGGCACCGGAAGTTATGAATTGAAATGAAAATGATTTTGCATGTATGCTAGTGAACATGAAACACAACTTTTGCGCCCCTGCCGATTTTTTAATCGAGTTTTTGATTTTTCGCTCCTCCCTACTGTATGATTCTGTATACCTAAAAGAACAATTCCAGCAACTTTTAACAAATGTTTACATCTTTCTGCATTTGTGTGTGTAGAAACTATAGTTCATCAGAAAAATGAACAAAGACCATTTTTGCACTCCTTTTTTTTTTTTTTTACAGTTTTAAAAGATGCATAAAGTCATAGTTGTGTCACCGTTTTGACTTTATATCCTAACAATTGAACCTATACGGCTGGACTTAACACTTGATGCCTCCTGTAATTTTTGTGAAGCACTCCACTTTCTGTTACTGAGGTTCTGATCCCAATTACTTGTTACTTCACTTGAGAGTAAATGACACGTTATGTGAATTTATAACTTAAAACAATGAGCTCTGGCATTAACATACGAGCAGAAAGATGGCAGGCACTGACTAAGAAGCATACATACTTCTTGGGTACCACCAGAAGGCAGGGAAAGCTGTTGTTTCATAGAAGTAGACAGGTCACTCTAAAAGCTGTCAATCAACATATGTGATTGCTGGTGATATGGCTGGCTATATCTACATCTTCCATAAGCCCAAAAAGTATACTGACTATCAGCCAATGACAAAAGCATTAACATTAAATCGGCAAACAATTCAACATCTACAGGCATTATGGCTGGATCTCGGGGAAACACGGTTAACTGCATAAAAAGAAACCCACAGTCATGAGAGTGAATGCTTTCACTGTTTGCAGATAACTGAAGCATAACATCTAGTAACGGAATAACAGCTACTGCTTATAATATTCTCATTAGCTGTGACAAGGGAGGGAAAATGTTCTTTGAAGTGATGATGGATTGTGTCACCACTCTGCTGGATGGGTAAGGAAGAGTGCAGAAGCCAATTTCTTTTATTATTCCAATAATGAAATGTGGGGGAAACTACATCATTTCATCATGCTGTTTCTTGTCATTTGGACTACGGCAATTTTGCATTGTGTCTGGAACACTGACTACTGATGCATATACAGTAAAACTTCCAAATAGCAGACATTGAAGGGGGAAAAAAACTGTCCATTATTTAGAAGTGTACGCTATTGGGAAAATCATGCTTTATGACAGTATACATGTACTATATTTAACATAAAAGCAGTTTAAGAGATAAGTAAATATATGTATGTAAATGCAATACATAGAGCAAACTTGTAATAACCTTTATTAAAAATACCCATCAAAACCTAAGAAGCAAAATAATCAAGTATTGCTGTTTGTCTACTACATTATTGTGAAATTTTGTTTTCTAAATGAATTTCTAGCCAGCCACCTGAAGCCTTGAATTCTGTGAATCCTAATTCATTTGTAATTTCTAAAGCCTTTTGACGAATTAATGTCCCTGATAAAGGACTGTTGTTTGCTCTAGTGCGGCAAAACCATTCATAGGTAAGAGTGTTTACAGCTAAAAAAAAAAAAAAACAGTTTCAGGGAAAGCTCTCTTAATTTTCAAGTTGGCATTACAATCTTGCCAAGACTTCCAAGATTTCACTCACTTGCATTTTTCCAATGCCCAGTTATCTTCTAAAACTAGGGCACAGTTAATCTTTCCTTTTCACTCAGCTCCACTATTTCAACTTTTTCTTTTAAGAGTCAAAACGCTTACGTTTGTGCAACATTTTAAAATCGATGTTTGAGAAATCTTTGCTTCACAGCTCGCTTGATGAGAAAAACCTACATGATTATTGCAAACAAATGTGATTTCTAATCATCTGGACTTGAAATTGATCCCTGTGCACCGACCTTGACCTTACCAAACAGCAAAAGGTGAGTCCCACCCATACTTGAATTGTGTTTGCACGTGTTTCAATCCAATTACTGTCCCCAAATTAGCCAGCCTTGGGTGCTAGTCCTCATTTCTAAGGTCTCACCCCATTGGGAGCACCTGAAGAGCTAGAAGGCAGTTTCTCCTGGTCAGATATATGTATGCAAAGAGAGGGTTGGACTGCCTGGTGAGCATGAATACTAATCCTTTTTCCAGCGATTTCAGCCACTTATCCGGGGTACATATAGCACCTTAAAATTTACTAGGCCTTGGAAACAAAACAGTTAAGATAGAGAATGAGGAAGAGAAAAATAACAAAAAAGGAAAAAAAATTGCGAGTCTGGGTGAATCACACCCCTAGGAATCGAAAGCAAATTGCCTGTTATATTGTACTTTAAGTGTGTCTGTGTCCGTTATTTAAAATGTCGGCTATTAGGAAGTGAATGCCCCATAAGAAGCCATGTATTTCTGCAGGGGGAATAAAAAATTGTCCGTTATAGAGAGATGTCCGCTATTAAGAAGTGTCCGTTAATGGAAGTTTCACTGTATTGACATTCCACATAGATGTGCACCTTGCATACTACTGCAATGCACAAAGATTGTTTCTGGAACTTTAACATGTTGAAATATTCCAGTCAACATGCAATTAAAACTATCTGTATGGGTTCAGCAGAAAATATGGTTGAAATGAATCGGGCAGTTCAGAGCTCTAATATTGTGCACCAATCAAACATAACTTTCGGATAAATCAAAGATTAGCACTGAGTAAGGCTAGTTACCCTACTTCTACTGTTGCAACAGATGGCAACAGCTCTGTAGGATCAATGGCATAACACCTAAAAATGTATCGATAACCATGGTAATGTATAACATGTCCATACATTACTAAGATTATCAACAAATAACTATTTCCTTTTATCAGGTTAAATGATGTCTGTTAAAATATTATCTGTTAGCACAAAATTTATTGTTATCTTTTTAATCTTGTAGAACAATGATCACTTAGAACACATTTAAAAGGATTAACAGAACTGGGTTGAAACGAATTGGCCAGTTCAAAGTTCCAATATTATGAATCAATCAAACATAACTTTTGGATAAAATGGATTAACAAAACTAATGAAATGACACAGAAAAATAAAAAAAGACAGCATAACTTAGTGAAATTTACATTGATTTATACAGAAATAATGACCAATTTACAAGTAGAAACTAGCTCTCTTCCTGTCATGCCTCACAAATACACAGCTCAAAATGCATTATGCCAACTGCCTTATTTTTTGTATCTGCATTCACACGGGTATCTGTCTTTTCCACATCATCAATCAACAAAGTAATTCTTTCCATTTGTGCTTGCTTCTCTTTTTCAACCTCAATGGCAAGGGAGCGGATATCAGTCAGTTTGGATGATATCTCTTCAATTTCCTCATCTGTTAAGTATCCACTTCCCTGGACCTTCTTTACATGTTCATATATAGGACGGAAATCTGGTAAAGTCCAGGCTTTAGATGGCGATGTAGGTGTGCTTGAAGTGGAACCTGAAATTAAATAAACAAGACTGAATTTTACTGCAAGAAACATCAAGTTTGATTAAACTAAACTGCAGACACATAACCTGCAAAGGATTACAGCAAAGAAAAATGAAAAAAAAAACTGGCAGCCAAATGTTGTTTTATTCATGTAGCAATAAAATCAGTAAATTTCAGTCGAGTTCCTGTTGAAGTACAAAAATAGTCCCAATGCTAAATGGCCCTGATTCTAAGTTTAGATCAAAGAAACAAGAACTTGAATAACATTACAGCTAAGTTCAATCTGTCTTCATAAAAGCCTTTCACAGCCAAAACAAGCATCACACTAAATTTTTAGTTAGAATGTAGATGCATGACTAAATGGCATTCTGAGTTTGCTCTGTTCCTCTACAAATGCTCTATACAAACATTGTACATATTCATTTTACAAAGTAGCAGCAATGGTAAATGACATTCTTAAATCACTTATGGTTTTACTCAAAAATAACAGTTGTACACATACAGTATTCTATTGAAGGGTGTATGCCTTTATATTCTGAGTTATTTTCCAGCACTTCTACCTCATTAGCGACTATGAATACCTATTTTCCAGAGCTGCATCTTACATTAGAAAACCAGCAGAACAGACGACCTGTACAATGATTCAAAAACTAGAGATGTCTGCAAAAAAATGATTCAAAAACTAGAGATGTCTGCAAACAGTTAGTAAATCATAGAATAAGGAAATATGACATTTTTAAACTTCTCAAAAGAAGTATCTCTTAGTTGAAAAACAACTATAATAAATTTTACAAAAATTATACTTTAGTTGTGCAGCAGGAGAGATAATTTCTTGACATTCTAAATTAGTTCTGTTTTTCCACAAATGCTTCACAACCTGCAGAAGAGAAATGCCATCACACAAAATTCAATAAACAATATAGGAACAAACGGTTGAGCTGCATTGGAGTCAGTTCTGCATCTACAGAGAAGCATTTCACATCTCGAATCAACACTGTCAAAAAATTAGTTTGCACGGTAGAAGCAACAATTGATGGCAATCAGACTAGATTTGCTCTTTTTCTCCAGAAGAGCTTCTAATAACGAAAAGCAAATGATGCCCAAATTTTGGTCTGTACTGCAGGAGAAATGGTTAAAACTAAACTCTCATTGGCTTTGCACCAACTCTACACAATTTTTGTTTCTTGTTGTTGTTTCAGGACTTAAAGATCATCATGACCAACTTTTAGAGGCCTCACAATTCCATTGAGAACAGCACATAATTTAGTTTACACTGAAGATGCAAAGGTTGAATGCTGTTTAATTTGGGGAACAGGTGGAAAAAAAAAACTATTGCAAATGTTCTTGCTTCTCTGAAGGTTTTCAAAAACTGCCTAAAATATTGTACACAAAACTAAATACAGTAAAAAATATCACTGCATATAACTTAAGGCACATACTTTTACAGGAATAAAGTCTAAATGCTCCATGTTAATGGATTCTGATCCTGAAAATTTAGTACATTTTTAGAACTTCATAACTCCCCATGCACTTCACTAAACTTAAGCAGTATTTATAATAGCCTAAAATAATTAGCAGCACTGAAATGTGTTGAAGAGATATAATGTCATCATCACTATTCAATATATTCGTATGCATCACTATTCAATATATTCGTAGATGCATTCATGTGTGATGCTAAAATCAATAATACTGGTTTATGTCTTGCAAATATCTGGGTGTGCAGGTTGCTGATGACACAGTCTTGCCCATGAGCAAATGTGAGTCACTTATTTTAAGTATGATATCCAGGATGAAAAAAACATGCATAAAATTCAAACTGAATATAAATAAGGGGAAAACAAAAGGCATGGTTTTTAAACAAAGAACAGTTAGTAATGAATGCAAGGTCAGCCTAAGCAGCATAAATGTAGACCACAAAAGCCTGTTTGTGTATTTAAGAAGACAAACAGATTAGATGGTGAAATTAGTGGGTGAGTGAATCCAGCATTGAAGGTTGTAGATACCTTAGGAAGATTTCACAAGATTGATGGGCTGTCAAGAAAGGTCCCAAATGACTATGTACAAAAGGGTAATTATTCCTCTGTACTTTGGTGTACAGTACTGAAATCTGAGTACTGCAGAAGAGACTGGAGTCATTGTTTTGTGTACTGGAGATATGCATTACTTACACGAAGTATGTGGAAATACTCATCCTGGTCATGTGCACACACCAAAGATTTGCTGCAGCTGCGTAATGTGAGTGAAGCCAAATTTTAGTACTGTGGATACAGATATTTTGAGGTGGTTCAGCCATTTTGGAAGGCCAAATGCTGATGGCTTACAAAGAATTTATTCAGCCCAAGTGGCAGGAAAAAAAGGTAAAGGAAAGCTAAGGAAATCAAGGGAGCACCAGATTCAGGAACGGCTGCAAGAGAAAAAGATAATGAGTATGAAGTACAAAAGGTCTTGTTGAGACATACGATGGATGTCAGTGAAGTTCAAGTTGTGTGGCAAGATCACTCACTGTAAATGAAGGCATCTGATAAATCAGCAGTAAGTAAAACTGAACACCATCAGTAATTTTTATTTGGCAGGTGGTCTTTCTTAGAGGAGCAAACCTCTGAATCTTAAGAGACAGCTAATGTACTTTAGAGAAGTCAGTGTCTTGACAGACATTTGAAAGTCTAAACAAGATCTCCAATTCACTTAGAGATTCAGACAAACACCTTGCAATCTTTGACTGATATGGACTTCTGTTTCAACAACTAATTCCAGTAAAGCTAAATGTACATACCTGTAATTACAAAAATTGCCAAATAATTGAACTGACAAATAGAAATGATAATAAAAAACCAGATATGTTCAAAAGAGGCCAGATCCAGAAATGATGGAAGGCCATGTGGTCAATCACCATAGCCAACCCAGATCCCAAATAATAACCTATTTTTAGATGATTGTACATACCACAGGCTCCTAATTAATTGGGTTTTTATTTATACATTTATTTTTTGTTTGTTTTTTCTGTTGTCAGACACAAAGTGTAAAAAAAAAAAAGGCACACAAGACTTATTTTAGCCTCAAACTTTTCATCATTTATGTACTCCAGTCTCTTCTGCAGTTGGCAGTCTTTCTGTAATTTTCCCAGAATATGAATTTCATGGAATAATTCCTGCACTTAACATCCTTTGTCCATGCACGAGTCATAGATGGCACATTATTAGAAAGACAAATTTAAACTTAAAAACTTTTCACATTTGTAAATTTTAAATTTTTAGTCTGATTTTGAAGATTTCAATCTTAAAAACATTTGCAACAATTATGCAAAACTTGGATTAATTTAAATGTTTTGTCGAAAGTACTTATGGCTATCAATTAGGAAAACAAGTAGTATTTAAATGAGGCAATTAAAAAAATTTAAATGAGGCATCACAGTGGCTGGTTGAACATGGTATTGTCGCTTGAGGGTCGAGTGTTTTTGATTGAACACATGTTCTGTAGCGGAGGTGAATATACGGACGAAATGAAAGTACAGAGAAAAATTTCCTAATACTGAAGCACCCCATCGCAATGAAGTGAGGCGGTCAATTGAAAAGTTTTATAAAAACCGATCAGTGAGAAATGCTTCGAGAAGTGGTAGGCCACGAATGTTAACAGAGGAAATGGTGGAGGATATTTCCGTTCACATCATTAAAAGTCCAAAGAAATTGGTTCGAAAATTGGCACAACAAGCAAGTGGGTCGTACACCAGCACCCGTAGGGCACTGAAGATGCAACTGCAGCTCTACCTGTACAAAGTCAGAACAGTGCATGAACTAAAATACAGACTATGATAAGCATGTGGAATATTGCAGATGGTTCCAGGACTTCATTAATGGCAATGGAGAGGATATTCTGGACATCTCGTTTTTCTCCGATGAAACACTGTTCCACTTATCGGGGATATGTGAGCAGCCAAAACAGTCGCATGTGGTCTTCCAATAATCTGCATCAGATATACAAAACACCATTACATAATCAGAAGATTGGTGTGTGGTGTGCGATATTTTAAAGATGCATAATTGGGCCCATATTCTTCGAGGGGACCATAATAGCAACGAAGTATTGCGACAGAATCCTGTACCCATTCATCGGGCACTTAACCGAGAAAGAAATTGTTAATGGCTACTTCTAGCACGATTCTACTACGTCCCATACAGCTCATGTCTCCATGGCGTTGTTGACTGATATGTTCGGAACAGGACCATCTCCACAGGCATATGGCAGCCACGTTCGCCCGATCTCATGCCTCCAGATTATTATCTGTGGGGTTTACTGAAAAACTCTGTTTACAAGAACAATCCCTGTTCTCTGCCGGAACTACAGGAAGCCATCATCACAGTAATCAGCAACATTTTGCCATTGGACCTGTCACGTGTCTTTACGTGTATTGTCTTGCCAGGTGCACAGTGACTTTTGGCTCACCCTGTATTAATATGAATGACCCTATGTTTAAATTATAACAAAGCACCATCTAGGTTATGGGTACAGACAGTAATTACTGGTATGTTTGACAGATATTAAGTTTACAGTTGACCAGGATATATATCATATCAAAAAAGGTAGGGGGAGAGAACATGAAGATTTTGCAACCAATTATTAACACACTCAAATTACAAAACATTTACTACTGCTAGAGATAAGAGAGGGAAAATATGTACATCAGAAACAATTAAAAAAATAATTGTGAGGCAATTAACACATGAAACTATTAATCAGAGTGGCACACTAACACCATCAAATGCACGTGGCATGAAGTGACAGATGACCTCCTCAATGTGAAATAAAAGCACAATACTGCTTCATGATACATTTCTTTAAATGTCATGAAATATATACTATATAATATTAGTGTTACTGAACTGTACTCTACAGGGGGCTAAAAACTTGAACACCGAAATCTAGTTTGACAGATAACTAAAATACCTAACTGGTAAAGATTTTATTATACACTCACTATGTCAACAAAAGTATACAGACACCTAGATCGAATGGGAACAAAAGCACTTTTAACCCAAAATCAATACACAGCTGCTCACTTTTGCATCTTATGACTGCATAGTTTTCACAAGATACCAGCAGGTCTGTAACAGAATTTTTCTCCTGAAAAGCTTCTGTCAGAGCTGCAGTAGAGGAAGATCTTACCGGTTGAGATTAGATTCAGCTTTCCAACTCATCCCACAGATGTTCTACTGGATTTAGATTAGGACTTTGGGCCAGCCATTAGGACTTAGATTAGGACTTCGGGCTATGCTCCTGAAATCCAGCCTGGGCAGACCTTGCAATGTCGCAATGCACTTAATCTAGCAAAAATAGACAGAGATCTGTGCCAAAATACTGCCACAGCATAGGTAGTACAAAATTGTTCAGAATGTCTTTGTATCTGGCAGCAATTTGGATGAAGGGCTTCACAACCAAAGAACCGGGTCTTTTCCAGCAGAAACAGTAGCACACCATTACAGATTCCCCTCCAAAATTGACTGTAGGGATAATACAGTCTGCCTGATAACATCCCCTGGGCAAACACCAAACCTAAATATGTCCATCCGAATGAAAGAGGCAGTAGCATGATTTATCACTCCACATGACACTCTGTTGTCCACAAACAGCTAGCAAGGCACTACTGCAGTCATTGTCCGGTATTGCCAGGAGTGATGTAGGTCTTGCACACATCTTCCCCAGCATAATAACCATGAAGCATGCAGTTTCAGATGGACAGTTCTGGTGCACACAGCTGTTCCAGTGGTTTGTGCAATATCGCATGACAGGTCTGTGGCAGAGGACATGCATACCTCCTTCATGTTCTGCAGTAAGCTTCTTTTGGCACAATCCCTCATTTTGTGCAGGCTCCCAGAGCGTGGCTTCGTTGTAGTGGCACCATCCACGTTTAATCGACGAAGAACATTAGTAGCAATGGATTTTGGGAATCCCAGAAGAACGGCAATATTAAGCATTAATTGGTTACACAGGTGGCATCTAATCACCATGCCTCTTTTAAAGCCCCTCAGCACAGCACATCATAATCACTCCCAATGCGGTACGACAGGTGTGTCAACACTCCCCTATACATATACAGCACTTACCACACTTCACATGTGAGAATCTTTTTTTTTTTTTTGGTTGGAGGTTTAACGACTACTGTGAGCAACTCAATGGGCTATAAGCAGTTGCCCGTCCCTAATTTATGGTCACTGGTTCCAGGGTAGGGAGAGAGCCAGTGCTGTAAGACAAACACAACACAACATCCATGCCTCACCGGGATTCGAACCCGGACCCCTTTCGGACGAATGATCAGAGGCCATCGCTTAGACCACTGTGCCACCATGGGTGGCTGTGATAATCTAGATCTGCAAATCTGCAAATGAATGTTTAATTTGCTTATGTGGAGGTGTCCAAATACATTTGTCTACATAGTGCAATTGTGCATGAATTAAATGGTTTTTCTGCTTACTGTTACATGAAACATCATTATTCACACTGTACATATTGCATAAATTATAAATATTTTAGTATAAGCTGGACACTAGCTTTGATCACAAACACGCTGTGGAAAGGAAATCTCTCCAGAATTTGCACAGCAAAATTTTTTTCATGTATATTACCATTAAATATCTCGGAATTTTTAAGACAGTCTGATGCATCGCTTAATATTCTAATTTTCTAATACATTGGTGTGGCCAACAATAGTACTACCTAGCAATCATGTTAATATTCAGCAGTTGTAATTTATATATGATCACAGAAATGAATGAATGAATCTTTCCAACGGCATGATAGGTATACAACCATATCATTTTTGGCACAGAAGCACCTTACTTCATTGTTTTCCTTGGGGAAAACTTGAATTGAAAAGTGCACCACTCTAGAGTAGAATGAAACCCACGTCTCCTTATTTCTATTTGAGTATGCTAACCTTGCATCACACCACAGTGAAACTAAGGTGATCACAATAAACAACCAAATCACTTGTTAATCCTGAAAAGATCTCATTTGGTTAGCAATGCATAAATTAATACTATTCTCTCATTTTACTCTTCTTAAGGTTTCTTTTAAGCAGAAATGGCCATTTCCTCTTTATGTTGCATTTATCTGTTTGATATCTTTTCCATGCTGAAATAATAAATATAAATAACACATCAACACCAGCTGTTACTGTCAAGTGAAACACTACTTGCACAGCAAAATGTTATTGTCTTGGATGAGATACATTATGATATGCCTAAATGTCAGTGCTATTTCTGGTGTGTGCATCCCAGACTATCTGACGGTGTAATGCTACATAGATGACATCTTGGAAGCTATAAAACTTTCCTTTACTCCAAGAGTGTCTTGCACCTTGTGCCTGCAAGACAATGCCAGGCCACATATCACTAATAACACCTAAGAATGTCTATGATTTACCAACACTCTTTGACAGCCAGAGAAGTCTTTAGATTTGTAACCCATGTTTGAGATTTGGTAGGGTCTAATCAGTACTATTGAACAACTACAAGCTACAATGCCCTGTAATGCTACCAGTAACAGTATGGTGGGAACATGCTTTGAGATGCTACTTAATGTTTGTACAAGGGTTGCACTACAAGTAATGCAAAAGTAGGCATAAGTTTTTTATTAACTTACAGAGATTGTTCAAATTACACATGTTGGTAGAGCAACTCTTCCTCTATAGTAACCATTCTTCTTCATTGCAGGTAAATAATGAATTCCAAGCAGAAGCAACTTGCCATCATTGAGTTCTTGACGAAGGAAGGGTGCAGGCTGTCCGACATCCACAGAGGGCTACAGAATGTTTACAGAGGTGACACCATTGACAAGAGCAATGTGCACAGATAGATGAAGAAGTTTAAAGAAGGAGAAACCAGCATTTAAAGACAAACCATGCAGTGGGAGACCATCATCTGTGACCACTGACACGATTTGTCAGCAAGTGGATGAATTGATTTGTGGGAAGATCTGACATCCTCCGACTTCCACCTGTTCGATCCAAAGAAAGACAGTCACCGGGGACAATGGTTTGATGACACAGACGAGGTGAAAGTGGTTGTGAAGAAGTGGGTACAACAGTCCACACCTGAATTTTTTCAATGAGGATTCGAGAGTTGGGTTCAACGATGACGCAAATATATCTCTTGTGATGGACACTATGTTGAGTAGTACCTTTGTATAGAGAAAGAGTTACTCTACAAACATATGCAATTCGAACGACTTCTGTCAGTTAATAAAAAAGTTATGCCCACTTTGGCATTACTTTCGGTACAACCCTTGTATACCGATTCCATGCTATAACATATAGTTGTGCAGGTCATTAAACAAGATGCTGACTACTATCAAATAATTCAATCCGTAATTGAAATAAATTTGCACCTCAGCTCTGTCTGTCTGCAATTTTTGCCAGATTTCAATTACTTCTGATTAATGCAATTTCAATGTCACAGAGAGTGTATTTCTCCAAATGATGTGTATCTTTAAATTGTGCATGGAGTTTGTCTCCATGGCCACCAAACACTACCAACATAACAAAGTAATTCAGTCACTGTTTAAATATAGATATGCTATTATTTCTCCACAATTCAAAAACATATTAGGTGTGCAACTTAATTCTCGACCACAGGCACGACACATTGACAGCAAATTATAGCAAATCAAATACGTACCTAATCAGGGAAATAATCCCCATCGTGTTGGATACATTTGAGATATCGGCCAGGGAGCTGCCGAATGCCACTACGGAAAAAAGAGGGCTGTTTCGAGTTGATAAAGTCATCAATACTTGTGTGGACCACCTCGACAGAAGTGAAGTGCGTCTCACACAGGTGATGTTGCAGGGAGGGAAAGAGGTGATAATCCGACGGGGCGAAGTCTGGAGAATATGCCGGGTGAGACAAAATCTCCCATTCCAGGCCGGTGATCGTGTTTAAAGTCATTTTCACGGTGTGAGGATGCGCGTTATCCTGAAGCAACATGACCGACCTTCTGCCCTTGCCAGTGTACGGCCTTTTCGCTTCCAGGGCGTCACTCACACGAATGAGTTGCTGACAATAATGCTCAGCATTGACCGTTTCACTAGGTTTGAGCAACTCATAGTGTACACACTGCGCTGATCCCACAATATGCACAGCAACAACTTCCTGGCATGGATATTCGGTCTGGCGGTATGGGTGGTAGGCTGACCTGGATAAACTTACAATTTGCGCCACTTACGATTATCGTAGAGGATTCACTTCTCATCACAGGTCAAAATCTTGTGGAGGAAATCCTTCTTCTTGAATCTGGAGAGCAAGGACACAGCAACATCGTAGCGCCTAGACTTGTTCGCAGCTGTATTGTAAGTTGGTGGGGGCACCCAACGGCCCTCCTTGTGAATCCGTCCAAGCTTGTGCAGGTGCTTTGCAATGGCTTGCAGTGTTACTCCGAGTTCCTGAGCGAGCTCTGACTGTGTGCGACAGGAATCCGCGTCCAACAGTTGTTCCAGTTCCTCATCGTCAACTTTCTGTGGCTGTCCCGAACGTTCTGCATCACGGAGATCGAAATTTCCCTGCTTAAACCACTGGAACCACTTCTTACACATACTGTAGGACACAGCAGCCTCACCCAAAGCAGCACAGATCATTTGCTGGGCTTCTGCGGCACTTTTTCAGCTGAAACGCGAACAGGAGGCAGTGTCTCAAATGTTGCTGTTAGAACGACATTGCTTTCATTGTCAACTTTTGTCCCTTCTGTCACTACAGCTGCGAGTGGTTACAGTTGCCTGGAAAGCTGTTGGATGGCGCCGCAATCAGCCATTATCGCACGCAGCTATTTGCATTTGCCGACGTTCTATGACTGCTTGCGGTTAGGGGCCGAGAATTAAGTTGCACACCTAATACAAGGCATATCAGAAAGTAAATACTGTTAGACTATTAAAATTAAATCAGAATATGTTTGTAATATTTATTTTTATCAGATTCGCCATACCTTAAACTACTTCTCTACATAGTTTTTGCCATTATTGAGGCATTTATCGTAATGGGGCACCAGTTTTTGCATCTCCTTGTCAACAGAATGAGGCTGCTTGTGAAGACAGCCACTTCTACACTGCACCTTTGATTCATCATCGTTAAAGAAAAGCCGACTACCAACAAACTTCTTCAGATGCAAAAACAGGTGATAATTACTTGGGGCTAGATCTTGTAGGGGGTAAACCATTTGTTTCCAGCCAAATGATGTGATGAGTGCTCGAGCCTGCACAGAAATGTGAGGCCGAGCATTGTTATGAAGCAAGACAATCTGCAAGTTAGCATGTGATGCCTTTTGTTCTAGATCACATGACACATTTTCTCCAGGGTCTCACAATAGACTGATGAGTTTACTGTTCTGCTTTTAGGCAAGAACTGAACAAGCAAAACTCCATGCTTTTCCCAAAAAACTGTGTACATGATCTTGCAGCTTGAAATTGTCTGCTTCAATTTCTTCCTTTTTGGCGATGGGTGTGGCACCACTCCATGGACTGCTTCTTTGATTCCAGTGTCATATGGGATGCTCATGTCTTGTCACCCGTGATGATATGGCTCAAGAACTCATCACCTTGCTCACTGTACTACACAAGAAAGGTCAACACACTGCCAGCCTGCTTGTTTTTGTGCTCCTCGGAGAGCATCTTCGGCACCCCGCATGAGCACAGTTGCCGAAACCCCACACAATGTCACAATTTCATAGAGAACAATCCTTGAAATTTATGGGAAATGCAAAAAAAGCACCAAAATCGTGGAACATCTGTTCTCACAAACTTTTGCGTTGACCGCAAGCACCAAATCCTCATTGACCACAGATGGCCAGCCACTCCACTCCGCTTCTCATCGTGCATGCTCTCATGACTTTCACTGAACTGTCTGACCCATTTCCTCACCATTCTATCGCTCATGGCAGTTTGTAGACCCCACAAATCTGATGATGAATGTCAGCTGGTTTCATATTTCTTGCATTCAAAAATCGAGTAAGGACCTTATCTCACAATCGCAGGGTTGCTCTATCTTCTTAAACATGTAAAAAAACCCACAGAAAAACAAGCAAACATGATCGGATGTCCTTGTAATGGCGTCTGTGGCTTGCCCACAAATGAGAAGTCAACACACATGCACAATATCAGCACTGCAGCAAAAATATATTTACAAATGGTACTTACTTTCCAAATAAGCCTCGCACATGACATCAAAATTCTAAGTACCAATTTCACATAAATTAATGAGTTGGTTACTGCTAAGTTAGATTGCAGGCAAAATAGTTTCCCTTACCAAATGACACGCTACTAGAACATGAACTGCTGTTATTCATTATCACATCACCATCGTTATCCGTATAAACAACCTTATCTCTGATGGATGGAATCATGGAAAGAACCTTGAGCACTCTGGAAAGCATTGGGCACGTAACACGGAAGCTGGTTTCTCCATAGCCCTCCTTGACTATGCACAACTCCCATGGTGACACAACCTATAACAGTACAGAAAATATGCATAACATGCAGTAAATTAGTTCATTATGAAGATATTGTATGTTTATATGGAAAATGTAAAAACAAGCATTCTGCACTAACGTCTTTTTTTCTCTTTGGCAATTTCTCAAAGATTAGAACACTATTCCCATCTCAAATTTTAGTTTAAATTTCTCTTAAAAATGACAAGCAACAGAATGAACGTACAGTCATGGCCAAAAGTCCTGCACCAGTAGACCGAAAATCAATTTTTGATGTTTGAAGTCTACTTATACAGCAATGGTAAAGTCAGGAATACATATTATACATCATTTTAAAGGAAATTTTATGCTGAATTCAAATATTCTTACAGAATGTTATTACAAGTAATAGAAGTGAAGTTACAAGCAAAAGTACAGCATCTAGTCATAAAAAGCAAAAAATAGTGGAATTTGTGAAATTAGTGTACAATGCATTTAACGTAAAATTATGGTACAGTACAGTACATTATTGAAACTTGCAGGACACTTAAAATAACTTACGAACAAGCAAAATACGCTTTAATATTCAATTGGATAACCACAGTTTCTTAGTAACAAAATGCACCTTCTTGGCATGGAATTAATGTGCTTCTCTAGTTGTCCATTGGTTATGACACGGTGCCATACGGCCCTTACAGACTCAGTTAATGCTGTTTTAGATGTGGGTCCTTCTTGATTGACCTTTTGCTTGAATCTCACCCACAGATTCTCTATTAGATTAAGATCCGGTGACTGTGCCAGCTGCCATCCACTGAAGTTTTCTTAAAACTTTTCGATTAAACCACTCGTCAACCAACTTAAACATAGAAAACGAACAAAAACACAGAGTCATGTATAGTAAAAGGTTCGTTTGGTGGTAGCTTTTGGTCGTCCTATGACCTTGATCACCCACGATTGACTGGTTGCCAGAACTACAATTTGAAGTTGGGGTGTTGGAAATGTTGCCAGATTTTAGAAGAGAGATCCATGTCAACCAACTTTGACCGATGACATGGCGCGTTATTGTCCTGAAAGATACAATTCCCCAAAACCATGTCTTGTGCAGATGGTAGCAGTTTGGGACTCCAAAATATCCACATATTTCGATCCATTCAATGTGCCATCAACAATGGCTGAAATACAGGACCATAACATCACCGAATGTGGGTGCTTTATTGTTGGCTGGGTGCAGCATGCCTTGTATCTTTCACCAGCCCAACGACGTACATAATTATTTCCATTATTAGCGGAAATAGTAACAGTTGTTTCATGACTGAACATAACATTTTTTCATTCATTAACACAGTCCAATTCTTGTGGCCTTGGCCCAAGCAATTCTTTTGAGCCGTTGTTGTTCAGTAAGGAAAGGTTTCCGTGCAGCTTTTCTTGCAGCCTACAACAAACTGTATGTGCAGATGCAATAATGTCTACTTCATTCTCCGACTAATTTCTTAAATCCGTGGCTGTTTTAAACCTTGATGTTAAGGAATGATGAATCAACATGCGATCATCGCGTTCAGTATACAGCCTTGGTCAACCTCTTCTTTTTCTGTTTCCCACATATCCAGTTTCTGCAACTCTATTAATGGTGCACAAGACAGTGGAATATCACAGCCACATCCCACACATCCAGTTTCTGCAACTCTATTAATGGTGCACAAGACAGTGGAATATCACAGCCACATTTAACAGCAATTTTACGACTACTGAATCCAAGTTCATGCAAAGTAATAATTTGTGCCTTGGTCTGAAGAGGCAGGACCAATTTTCAGGACTTTGACATTCTGAAAATCAAATATCACCAGGAATTCTGCATAAACGTCCGTCAACTGACTACAAGCAGCTGCATTCTAAGTTGTCAGAAGATTCTACATCCTTTTATATCTCACTAGCGGACGTCGGAGAAAGCTAAAGTGGATTAGAGGGGCGCTAACACTTTTTCAGAACTGTATTTGTGTTTCCTCACTTGCACATTTTTGCTTGTAACTCCACTTCTGTTACTGGTAATAACATTTTATAAAAATATTAGAATTCAGCATAAAATTTTCTTTAAAATGATATATAATATGTATTCCTGACTTTACCACTATGCTGTATAAGTGGACTTCAAACATTAAAAATTGATTTTTGGTCTACAGGTAGAGGACCTTTTGGCCAAGATTGTATATGTGCATTTAAACTTACTACTGTTAAATTTTTTTCATATATTTTCATGGTATTATTTAAAATTTAGTTGTTTTTTCTTGTACTACATATAAACGTCATTTTTAAGATCTCTTTACTGAATCAGGAAGTCAGCAAGTAAGTCTATATTGTAAGAAAACTGAAGAACAGCATGATTTACTTGCTGACTTCCTAATACAATCCTCCCACAAGATGATGAACAGGAAATTCCATAGAATACAACCACCAATAACCATAACCTGGCTAATACAACGCAATTATGTCAATTCAACTTTAACAGTACGAGAGTTGTGGCCAGTGACAACCCACAAATCACTGATGATGACCCGCAGACTAGGGCTTAAATGAATTTGTCTGCACAAAGTACAGCTTGGCAGAACCTGAACTTCATATCCCCATCTATTTCACCAACATTTTTAAAAGAATTTTTTAACTTTTCACAGTTTGTTTTTGACATTCCAAGCTCCAATTTTAACCTATCACCTTTTTAGCCTTTCAATTCATTCTGCTACTTTTTTGTTTTAACTTTGTATCAATTTCATCCAAGGACTGCATTTTTATCAACAATCTACAATCATGTCACTGTTCAACTTCAAACTGATTTCAAGAACATCGAGCTTCACCGTTTGCTCCAACCAGTTTCTTCAATACTGGTACACTGGTCATTTTAATTGACATTTGGGCAGTTTATCCATAAAGATTAGTTTTAAACCTCACCTTCAAGCTATGTTTTTCCCATTTCATTAAAGCGCGTGTAACAGAATTTCACACAGGAAGTTGCTCTTTCCTCATCCCCTTTTCCAACTATTTCTCCAGGTATTTTAACAAAAACGAAGAGCACTTTGTTGTTGCTCTTACAAATGTGCATCTCTTTTCAGTGGCTGTCATTGATGTTAAGTAGACAAGCCAGCTTACTAGGTAACTCCCTTTCAACTCTGCTTTATGCAAAATTTGGGGAGAAGGTAATATTTTAACAGTATTCTTAAACTCTCAGATAAAGAACCGGAAAATTACATTAAATTTTGCTTTTCATTACTAACTTAAATCCACCAATTTATCTAGCGAATGCGTTAACTACATGGTTCTACGTTCAATTAATACTGTAGAGAGAATTTACACTATTAATTAAACATTTCTGTTCAAGATGTCATTACTACCAAATAATGTGGACATTATTTACCTGAACTGGAGATTTGCTTAACAATGCTAGATGGCAGCACATTTGCTTTGATTAAGATTGCAGTCGGAGAATATTCCGAAGCTCTTAACACTCAGATACTTGGGACTTCGATGTCCTGGATGGTGTAATGGACAGCATGCTCAACCGGTAATCGGGAGATGCGGGTTCGATTCTCTCTCCAGGACACAAAATTTTCAAGCTTTCTGATATGATTGATTTTACGTGGGAAACAGTAATTACAGTCAATTTAGCGATGTCTGATTGCTGCGTTGATTATATCATGATGTCATTACTACCACTTGGCAGTAGTGATGAGCCTTGATACTGATTTAAGACTACTTGGAAACAAATAATGGTTTAAAAAATAAAAGAATGTAGAAGTTACATTACATATTCAACATTACATTGCATTACATATCACTAAGCTGTTCTCTGAGATCCAGAGTTTAGCTCATCAGAGAAAGCTCATCTGACAAATTAAAGTTTGTAACTTATGAAACTAGATGTTACTTACTGTTCATGTACTAAACGTCTCAATTTACAGTGATCTCGGCACACAACTCAAGCTACACTGACATCCATCACACGTCTCACACAAGCCCTTTTGTACTTCATACTCATAATCTTTTTCTCATGCAGACATTCCTGAATCTGGTCCTCCCAATATTTCCTTGACCTTCTTCTACCTTTCTTTCCTGCCAATTGCATACCTGCCAACATTAGCCACACTTCCGTTTGCAGTAACTAGTACTATTATGTGGCATACGTAGCTGCTGCTTCCAACTGTGATAAAATAATTCCATAAATGTTTGATAATGGTTTAGTTCCTCCCCCCCCCTCTCTCTCTCTCTCTCTCTCTCTCTCTCGCACGCACGCACGCACGCACGCACACACACACACACACACACACACACACACACACACACACACACACACACACTTTTATAGCTATAATTTCATTTACTGTTGCTTTTTCATTTCACACCGCTTAAGTAGTGCAGTGAAACTTTCTTTGCTTTAAAATAGGTATATCCGGTAAAATTTGATGTAGAGGTAATAGGCAAATTCCCTCTTTCTGCGATGCAATAACCCAATGCCATTGTATAGAATATTCCTCCTTAAATTTTTGGCAATTCTTTGGGGGTTTTTTATTTTTTAGTTTTGGTGGCATTGAAGCTGCTTCCTTATTCTTTCATTTTTAGGAAAAGATCCCTGTCTGCGAAAAAGAAACATGCACTACACAACAAAACAATACAACAACAAAAATGACACTAAGAAAATGCTCTTAACAAGTGGGGAAACACAAAGTGGCAAGGGTGCAAATAGCAACATTGCCAGATTTAAGTTCCAGACTTCCACCAGTAATGATCAGGCAGATGAGTTCAGAATCCCCCAACGCTTCACCAACAGAAGCGCCAAGCATGTGAATGCACATTGAACGAACCCCCACTTACTACATGATAATGAATTCAGGGGCTGCCTCCAAAATTGTGGTTTATGACAATAAAAAGCGTTTGCACACACTTATGAAAAACAAAAGCAAAATCGTAGAATCAGTAGTTTCAACAATGGGTTATGTCATCAGAATTCATAGAAACTACGGACATTCCATAGCAGTTGGCAGGTATGCACTTGGTTTGAAAAAATTCTCTTAGTAAGCATCTCATCACTCATTCTTTCAGCATGGCCAACCCACCTAAGAACATTAGTCTCCACTTTACTAACAACATTGTGCCTCACATTAAACAATTGCAACACACCTTCATTCCTCACATGATCAGAAAGCATCTTGTTACACCCCCACCCCCCACCCCTAAGTAACGCATCTTCCTCCGGCACACGAACAACTATGTCTTTTTTGTAGAACTCAGGTTTCACTGCTGTACATCAGAGTAAGAAGAATTACACTTTCATACACAGCCATTCGGGGCTTTCTTGAGAACCCATCATTACTCTGAAATTCTCCCAAAGCAGCTATGACTTTCAATTAAGAGTTCACTCACCTACTAATTTCACCATCAAATTAATTTCCTCTCTCTGTCAAACATGCTTCCCAAATATACAAACTCATTCACCTGGTCAATCACTATGCCATTTAGACTTACCTTGCATTCAGTGCATTACATATTCAATTTAAAATTATTGCAGCTTACTATTTTCTTGTATTGTGATCAAGTCTTATGGTATGTTGTCTAAACCAGTGCTGAAGTTTTATTGTAATATGCACATTTGGTCAAATGTCTTCATTTGTATTGGTAAAATTTCTTTCAGTTTTAATATTGCTAATGCTTCAGCAATCATTGCACAGTTGCAACAGTTACTTATAAGTTTCAATTTGATCACAGGATTTCAACTATTGCAAAGTGGTTCTTCATGAAAGCTGCTTGAATCACAGAAAATATACCTTTTATAAGAGTTGTGACCAAGAATATTCAATAATATTTTTTTTAAATATAAGATGCAAATCACATCAATCGAAATTAATAAAATGAGAAGCAAGAGGTAAAAAATGAATTTAACATATTTTGAAGAAATACTAAAAATATGATTTAAAAACACATTGAGCCATGAAAAGATGAAGGTTTTTTAAAAGAGAACAAAGAGTGTGAATTTTCTTAATTTAGATTTATATGATTTGCATCTTAGGTTTTAGCATTTCAAAAAATGTTTGTTATTGAATGTTCCTGGTCTCTAATAAAAGCTATTATGATTTATATTTTGTGTGACTCAAGCAGTTTTAATAAAGAACCAGTCTGAAATTATTGCAATCCTGAGATTGAACTGAAACTTTTAAATAACTGTTGCAACTATGCAAAGATTGCTCAAGCAACAGCAATATAAAAACTGAAAGGAATTCTGCCAATACAGGTGAAAACATTTGACCAAATGTGCACTTTAGTGTTAAACCTTCAGCAATGATTTAGACAGCATACAATAACTTGATTGCAATATCACAAAAGGATGGGAAGTTCACATAATTTTACATTGAATATGTAATGTCACTTTTAAATTCATTTATTTTTTAAACATTATCTGTTTCGAAGTAGTCTTAAATCAATACTGATGCTCATTACTAAGTGTAGTAATCACATGTTGAACACATATCTTTAATAGTGTAATTTTTCACTAAAATACTTATTATCTCATTACCAGGGCCCAGATGTTGATAACCTAAAAATTCCTAAAAAATGCCCTTAAAATCTGAAGAAAAAAAACCCTAAAATGGTTTTTATATTTTTCAAAATTATAAATTAAATAACTTTAATCTTAGACAATTCATAAACTACAATTTTGTCTTTTCTCTATAAAATGCACTATAGAATCTCAGAAGAAAATAAAAAGCAAGTAAATATCTGCCAGGCAGTACATATGGGGTTTGGAATGTCAGCAATAATACAAGATAAGAAGCTCTGAATCTGAATTCTTTTGTTCACTACTCTCCCACACAGTCCCTTTCAAATATGGACAGTGGGGATTCTCTTTCCTGAAAACTGGATAGCACTAAAGAGTGTCTTGAACAGTTGCCAGAATGAGCAATTTTTGAAGGTTTTTTTGCTTTGGTTGGTCATCTGGCAATCCTGGTTTTTAATGTTGCAATTTGAAAGCATAATGCTTATAAAAATTTAATTTCTTACTAAAAAGAAGACAGAAAATGCAAAAAATGACCTAAAACAAAAACAATGCTCCAAAAATACATAAAAACTGCACCAAAACCTCAAAAAATGCCCTAAAAGTGCTAAAAATGCATATGTCTGAAGTCCAGGCCCTGTTCATTACTAATGCTGTAAAATGCCATAATTTAAACACATCACAATGTGCAGTTGATGATGAACGAGTTCTTGACCTACTATCATGAAAGCTTGTGGAAACATCTGCTAATGGTTCATGGAAGCATCAAAGCTGTCTAAATACCAATGCTTGGGAGAAAATTTTTGGCTATAACTTCACAGAGCTCAGCTCTGTGTGAGAACCAAATTATGGGGGCAAAAGGTTTTGGGGCCTTAAAGACCAAGTGCTTGCAGCTGGATGAGGAAGGATGAATAAATAACTTATTGAAAAAAAACCCCAAAAAAACTAGTATTTTTATTTTGTCCTGCCGCAACACAAGTTATAAAATGGAAATGAGGGGGTCTTCATTTTGATATGGTGTAGTACACCGATGAGCCATTACATTATGACCACCTACCTAATAAGCTATAGGACCCCCTTTAGCCCACAAAACAGCAGCCACTCAGCAAGGCATCAATTCAATTAGGTGGCAATAGGTATCCTGGGATACCTGGTACCATAATGTCAACAGCAGGTCCTCCAGTTCCTGCACATTTCAAGGTGGTGGTGATTTAGCGCAAACCCGCTTTTCCAAGTCGAACCACAAATGTTTGATTGGATTCATGTCAGGTGAATTTGGAGGCCAGGAGTTCCTGTACATTCCAGGGTGGTGGTGATTTAGGGCAAACCTGCTTTTCCAAGTCAAACCACAAATGTTTGACTGGATTCATGTCAGGTGAATTTGGAGGCCAGGGCATTAACAGAAAGTCACCAGTATGTTCCTCGAACCACTCCTTGACAATTCTGGCAGTGTGGCATGATGCATTATCCAGTTGGTAATGGCCATCACCAGCAGGGAACACGGTTGCCATGAATGGGTGAACTTGGTCCGCAATGATGTTCAGACTCTTGACAGCTGTCAGGGATTGTGCTATTGGGATAATGGGGACTAAAGTGTCCCAAGAAAACATCGCCCACTGCATAACACCGCCGCTGCCAGCCTGTTTCAGACCAACAGTGCATCCAGGCAAAACCCCCTGAAGATTAAGAAAGCCTCCGAACTGGTCTGTGAAGTCAGAGCTAGTGGGCCGACCCACTCAAGCCTCGAACTCTCCGCTTGTGAAAATGCCAACGAAGTACCGCAGTGTTTACGCACAGAAATAATTTCTCGAGTGCGATACTAGATAATTTGCGCACAAAGCAATAAATCGACCATGTTTTTTTCTCTAATTTTTTTCCTTAGATAGCATCGAAAGATTACATCTGTAGCTTTCTTTTTTTTTCTCAGTTTACAGCAATGATACTTTTAAATCGGGGAATTCCACAGTTTTGCTCTTGTGCTGGGGAATGATTTCGTGTACGGGGTCTTAAAACTAAATATTTCAGGAAGTTTTTCCTTTTGCTTGCAATTTGGCTAAAGGAGCACAAACAAATTTTTTCACACATAAGGTGAAAAGCCCAGCATTTTAGGTTAAGCATTTTTGCAACTACGATTTTTGTAAGTGAGTTAATGGTAAATTGGTAAGACTATATGAACATAATCATTTCACTTAAAACCTTTAGAAATTCCTTTCGCGTTCGATTCACTAAAACGAAAGAAAAAAATATATATTTTTCCTTAATTACGTAACAAACGCGAAATTTCCGATTTAGTGAGTATATGTACTGAAAAAACGGTAAGATGTGTGCGCAAATCTTGCAAATACTTCTAGAAGGTAAAAAAAAAATAATTATAAATTGGAATCATTTAGGAAAAAGTTCTTTGTCAAATGAACATAGAATGTATTAATTTGGATATCTCCAAATTTATGCACATAACACTGCAAATTTTACGCTGGAAAATCTGAATGTCACATTTTTTTATTTTTCAATATCTGTAAAGATACAATTACTAGATATATGCTGTCTAACGTACGATCAACACAAACCGCGTCTCCAACTGCAAATTAAAACACATTTATTTACAATTAAAAACACTATTTTAAAATACAAAGGCAAGTACTTTAAGGGCTCCTTTGTCCCCATCATCAGGCCTAAGTGCCCCGAATCATGAGGAGCCATCTCATATATATACAGCCACAAAGTATTCCCGTCACAAGTCTCTTTTACATTTCTGTGTCGCCAACATTACAACACAAACTCTAATGTTCAAAAAATAATTATACAAGTCAAAGGTAGTTCTAGTTTCACTCTCGATGGAAGAGGGAGTCACCAACTGTCTTCATGGGTTTGGTATATAAGTAGGCACGCCAATATTACAACAAGTGTTACCATATGAAATGATATGCAAACTTTCGGACAAAAATATTGTACTTCTGGTTACATTTGAACAGAGAATTTTTGCGTTATCCCAGTCAGGGGAGTAACTTCCCTGCCCAACTGCAGTAGTAAGTGCTATGTTAATAGTCCCCGTTTGTAGAGCATATCTATGTTCACTCAAACTTTTATCCAATGTCTGAAGTGTAGAACCTATATAGAATTTATCATCAGTATTAGGGTCTTCATGTATAAGTGGGATACTATAAACATCTCGTTTACAAACATTTGAAACTTTATCACGGTCATTCCTAATTAGTGAAAAGATATTTCGAGCGCAGACACCTAATTTTAAACCATGTTTCCGGCATGCCTTTTTGAGGGTAAAAATAATTGGGGGAAAGTATTCTACCTTGCCAACATACCTAAAAATCCCGACCTCCGTAGACAATGTCGTGAATCTCAAATTCGTGAAGTCTCTCAACCATTTATAGAAATCCCGCTCTGCGAATCCAAAAGACCGAGCCATAGCCTTAATAGTAGAAAGTTCCTTATTTCTGGCCCTACAAAGTAGATGAATGAGTGAAAGCTCATCTTATCAGAAAACGAAGGGCTGAGACCTTTTGTTCAGTGGGGTGTGAAGAAGCAAAAGGGATAATGCATGGTGTAAACGTTGGTTTTCTATAAACAGAATATTTGACCTGGTGTGAAGATGGGTCCCTTGACAACATAAAATCCAAAAAGGTAGTTTTCCGTCTTGTTCCAATTCTCCAGTAAATTTGATAGTGGGAAATTGTAAGGAGAGGTGTTCCGTAAATTTGTCCAGGCGTGTAATTAGAATGAGGCCAAAAAACAACATATTGTCCACATATCTAACAACAAAGAGAGCAGGTTGGAAAGGGAAATTCAATAGAGCACGATGGTCTCCAGTGACTGGAGCAAAATCTCTGCTAAAATGGGGGATAATGGGGACCCAATGGGTGCACCTTCTCGTTGTTGAAAAAATTTCCCGTCGAATTTGAAATACGACCTCCTGGCTACCAACTTAAGAGCAGAGAGGATAGCCTCTGCTTCAAGTGGAGCAATGGAAGAATCAGCTTGTAATTTGTCAGCAATAATAGGATGTACTTGGGTGAGTGGAACACTAGGAAACAAAGAGACGTCAAGTAAAGCCATGACAAACTCAATCCCCGAGAGTCAAATGCCTTAATACACAAGGAATGAATGGAACTCCGAATAGAAATCTGAGAATTTAACGTTAAAGGTTTCAGGTAAGTGGCTAGGGCCGTCTCCAAGTTACGAGTTGGGTTAGCATAACCCGAGATCAAAAGCCTAAGTGGTTGACCTTGTTTATGGATCTTCAGTTTTCCAAATATTTCGGGAACTCTTGATCCAATTGGGGGTTTCATCTTAGATGATACAGAATATGGTAGGACACCTTGATCACAGAGTTTACTCAGGTCTGAAATTGTAGCAGAGGTTGGGTCGGACCTGAGTACTCGATGAGGGACTAAAGCAATAGATTGTAACATCTTATCGCAATAGTTTGAACGGTCCATGAAAACAACCTGTTGTGTTTTATCTGCACTAATAATGGACAAATTAGGGTTATTTGCTAACTCCAGTAGTAGTTGTTTTTCATACCTTATTTTCGGTAGGGTCTGAATCCTTCGTGAGATAGATTTCGCCAACGAGTATCTAATGGATTCTCGCTCATCCTCCGGAAGTGCACTTACAACATTTTCCACATATGGTATTGTATGTAGAGGTTGAACCTTGGAGACAAGAAAACTGTTTTTTTTTTTTGTTGTTCTTTTTGTGTGTGTGAAGATGTTGAAGATATCAATTAACACATTAACAGGCTCTCTAAAAAGCGGAAAACATGTGCATCAACAAATGTGTTCCTTCATTATGCATAAGTACTTTCTTTTTTGCACGATGTGCTTCTTGCAGGAAGAAACGTTTCACTGCCAATATTTCTGATACTATCCTTATACATGTGACTATGAATGTAACTAGGAATTAAAGTGCTGCTTTGCAAAAGAGTTCAATGTAGACAATCCAAGTTCATATTTCTCCAATCCGAACCTTAATCTCTACCACAACTTAATTTAAATTAAATTGTACATTCACTAACTTAACAAAATTGTAAGCCCATGAATATATGTACATAGATACATTTTAACTTATCAGCCAGTAAACTTCAGGGATCGTGCTGAAGTTTAACGATATAAGTGAATTCTTTCGGACACATTCTAAACTTTCTGATACATTTGTTGGACATTCCAATAAACTTTTCTTTGGGCTAGCCTTCAGATTATCAGCGAATCAAGTAGTTCTGTCCATTTTGTGCGAATTCTTGTTTTAATTAGGACACTGATACACAGCAATTTTGTGAAGAAAAATTACATTTGTTTTACGGAAATGAAATGTTGATTAATAAATAACATAATTATTGATTGCCAGTTTCTTTGCCTGGTTAACCTTAGTACTTGATGAGCTAATAATATCTGTACATCTCCTTTGGTTTTTTTGTTGTTGTTTTTTCAATTTGAACACTGCTAACTACGAATTTTGTAAAGAAAATAACATTTATTTTATAATGTTGAATGGTAAGTAATATCATTATTTAAACCACAACAAATAATGAGCTGATAATCGGAAGGCTAGCCGTTGAATTTTACTCCGTCAATCAAAATAACGACTAACAATTCACTAAATTACAGTTGCATTTATAGCAAAAGCAGAACATGCTATCATGAGAACAATTAGGCTTAACTAATCTTTGAATTCATGGTGGGTTCAAAATTCTTTATTCGTACGAAAGAAATCCATCTTCTTCGAAGGCTTTCACCTTCAGGAAAGCTGAAAACAGTGGCTTTTGGATGTGCTTTGTAATTAGATCTACATAAAGGCACTCAATATTTTTCAGGCATGTTGCATAAAAATGCTAACTCACGTGCACAACTACCGAAAGCTCAATACTGACCAACGCCGCATGAACGCGCAACTAATATCGCCATTCCCCTTGCGTTTGCCCTTTGCCCTCTCTGGAGAGAGAAATTGCGATGGCCCTCCGTGACGTCATACTACTTTGCAGTTCGTGCGCTGGGGCTTGCTTGCTCTCCAGGGGGTTTTGATAGCCTACGTTGGTAATCGGCGTATCCGCGCTCGGCCATCTACATGATGAAACAGGAATCTTGATTCATCAGACCAGGTCACTTTCTTCCAATCATCCACAGTTCAATCTCGATGATTTTGGACCCATTTCATGTGTTGTTGGCGATAACGTACAGTAATCATGGGGGCCCGACTGGGTCTTTGGCTATGCAGGCCCATGCACAGAAGGCTGCAATGAACTGTGTGCCATGACACATTGCCCTGATCACCACTGTTGTAGCTGCAGGTGATTTGTCGAATTGTGGCTCTGCGGTTGCTGTGAACAATGAGCGACAGTCTCCGCTCCCCTCTGGCATCAATGAGCTGCAGACGACACACAGCTGGACAACAGTTCATCGTTTGGCCATCTGTGCACCACTTTTGATACATACTCACTACAGCAGCACGTGAACAACCCACAAGCCGCGCCATTTCAGAGATCGTAGTTCTGAGGCACCGTGCCATCACAATTTGCCCTTTGTCAAACTCCAATAAATCGACAGCTTTTCTCATTCCTTTTGATGATTGAATGGAAACTAAAATTTTCAAGTTTACAACTCAAAAAGCTATACCTACCCTTCTCTCCCCCACCCATTTTTGGGATTAATTGTAAAATTTTTCTCATAAATTTACATTACTTGCAAAATTTTTGCCTATAAAATTGCAATAAACATAGATCAAACACAATGGGAGGTAATTCCTTTAGATAACTGTTTCTTAATGACTTAAAAATATGTTGAACCAATGTTTTGATACAAGCAATAACAGTTACAGTACGTATCCATATAAAGTTTTAAATTTTAAGGCTAACATTAAAACATTTAACGTAGATATAACACACCTGCGTTGTAGCGATATCAGGATCAAGCCGTTGTTTTTTAAAATACTTAGTAATATCCATTTTACCATTTATCCTGATCTTACTGTGGCGAGGTGGAATGCAACCCCACATCTAAATGTAAGTTTCAGAGGTCAGTTAAAAAAAAGACAGACAGGGGTGACTCGTTTTGTTGCACAGTATAACATGGAGCAGGAGATCTCTTTCGGGAAGCATGAGAGAGAGAGAGAGAGAGAAAGGGAGTCGTTTCAGTGACGCACCCAGCTTGCCGAGCTTGCCCAAGAGCGGGACATCCGAAAAGGGTGTCATTGAGGGAGCTGGGTGAAATCGCGCTTTAAACTAGGAGCCCAGAACATTTGGTGGGCACTCTATTTTCCTCAAAGGGCAAAGATGCTAAGGATTTTTCCCTGACGGCTGCGGTCGTCAGGCTAGTGGGATTGTAGATCGAGTGGCTGAGGTCATTCATGAAACACCTACATATAGAGTGGAGATCACGTAAGTACTGCGGTACAAGTAAAATTTGACAAGTAGATATATGCATTTCTCCTGCCCCGTTACAAATAAATAAATGAAAAAATAAAATAAAAACATGATTTGTTGAAGTTCAGCTGCGAAAAGATGATCAGGATTTCGTGGGGGGGGGGGCAAGTCCCCCTGGCTATGGCCCTGGAGCCGAGTGCCAAGTGTTTTACGGTTGTGAAGACAATTTCTACTAAATTTGCCACCCGCTCCAACAAAACAGTCCTCTGAGCACACTCTGATTCCATATAGGTTACACAAAAGGGTGCCTCTGATACTGAGTAGTCAGAAGCACTGGCTTATTGCTAATCGCTAGTGCGAAGATCCATCCAGGACGAGGCATGGGCAATGCATCAGCTCCATGGCGCTGGTCCTCTTCCCTGCCCTGCCCGTAATCAATAGCCCCACATCAGGGATAAGAGATTGTGGCCCTAGATGCTTATGGTGGCTTAAACTCCGGAACAAACAAATAAAAAAAAAAAAAATACACAAAAGACATCTTCCACCACATAATAATCTTAGAAAGGTTTCACATGCATTCAGTATGACTAATTTGTGTTATTCACACTGAATGTTTAAAATCGTAAAGAAAGGAAGATGCAGTACTTAAAGAAAAACTTCATATTCTTAGCATCTGATTCTTACAAAACATTCTTTCTTTTACTTAAAATTGCTCAAATAATGCAATAAAATTGTGCCCAAATTGATCAAAATACATAATTGTTGGTAATAAAAATTTAATAAAAAATACAAAATTTAAAAAACCACAAATCAAAATTTAAATTGTTTTTGAACATTTTGAGGGTCTTCTTTTTGGGTAGTTTAAACCTAATCTGTTTACTGCTAAGGCACTATTTTTCTTAGAACTACAACACTGATCAGAACTGTGTGATATCTGAAAAGTAAGTTATAAATATTAAGCTCACTGACATGGGGAAATGATTAGGTCTAGATCTTATGGAAGAGGACTGTAAGGGTTACCCCACTAAAACACCCTGCAAAGGAAATTAGAAATTCAGATTTAGTGGAACTCGAAGACCTGAGTAGATGACGATATTTCAGAATGGAAGACTTAATCACCAGAAAGATGTGATACCAGGTAGAATGCAAATCTAATAGACAAAGTTTCACAGGGGTTTGTAGAAAAGTGCATGACATCACTGTATGTTATACAGGGCTCATACAACTTTATTCACATGGACAAAAAATAACAACAAGAACTTTTTATGTACTCCAATTTTTTTAACCAGGACTTCATCTGATATATAATTTTAGTCTTTGAAAATCACAAAACAAATTGAATACAGAATGGAGCTGCAATTTCATGTGCCATTCATAGGCGATATATCCAAAATGCTAAAAATAACAATGAAAAAATGATCCAAATGACACACAGTGCAATTACTCAGAAGTTTAGTACTTTCAAATTTTGTTTGAAAACAGCAGGCTTCACGCGCAACAATACCACAATAACCACAGATTTAAGTAGAACACACTGAGTTACGTATAGTAACTAAATTCATTATGCAGAAGCTTTTGACCATTCTACGAATTCGATCACCCACGATCAACTGAATCAGAGGACTGGTTGCCGAAGCTACAATGTGAATTCAAGGTGCAGGAACTGTTGCCATATTTTAGTGTAGAGATATCTCTAGATCTAATAATAAATGTGACAACAGTTCCTGCACCTCCAATTCACATTGTAGTTCTGGCAACCAATCCTCTGATTCAGTTGTTGTGGAATGGTCAAAAGCTTCTGCTTAATAACTTTTGTTACTATACACAACTCTGTACATTCTCACTTAATTCTATGGTTACTTTCAAACTTTTTTACATCACACTTTCTGCCTCTTTCTTGTGCAATCTTTTACAATCTTGTTGAAGTCAATGATTAATCTTCATAAATACATGCCATACAATAATAAGAAGTAAAGATTACTTATACATCATGCATTCCACATAATGGTAGACTTATTTATACCCATTGTGCAACTAATTTTGTATGCTCTAATAATGCTATACTGTTTCAACTTCTACTTCTTTTTTTTTTTTTTTTTTTCCCTTTCCTCTTCTCTTTCAGAAAATATGTTGCTCACTTGAGATTGGTCATGATACAAAGAGTGACTACAGGCATATGATAGGGAAGTTTTATCCAGAACCTTTGGGACTTGAGGTTTCTTGGATAGAGTTTTTCTGTCGAATTTGGAGCACTACCCCTACGATCTGCAATACAATATTAAAATCAGAACAGCTGAAACTTGGTGCTGAAAACACGTAATTGTTAGGAATCCTTATTTCGTTACCATTCAAATGGGAAAATGTCTGTGGCAATAAATTATTTTGAATTGTGTAAAGTGTTGTGAGAATTTTAGTAATAAAGTACATTCTAGGTATTTTGCTCTGGAATATTTTGCAGCCAGGGACAATACCACTGGGGTCACAGGCAGAGTAGCAAAATGTAGCTACGTACATACGTACACTGTAGTGTTGTGAGAAAATGGGAAAATGTCTGTGGCAATAAATTATTCAAAGTTGCAAATAGCAAATTTATTTCAAAAGAAAAGAAACTGAGAATGTGTTATTTTCCTATTGCTGTAAAAATTACCTGTGTGACCAGAGTTGCAAAAATAAAATGTAATTGCATACACAACCACTGAAACAGAAACTTACTGCAAACTCATGTAGCACAATGCACAATAACAATAGAATAAAATAATTTAAAGAAAAATTGATAACACAATAAATAATTATTGTACATTACAACTGAATGTGCAGCAATGTGTATGAAATAGACCTTCATGGTAAAACATTAAAATATTGGACTATGAACCTCATAAAAACAAAAGAACAATTAAAGCTTTTATATCCAGAAAAACAGTTCCATCAATGAACCTACAAAAATTATAAACAGCATTTTCAACAACTTAATTCAAGAAAAGTAGACTTTCAAAATGCATAAGGAAGACTAATTTAATAATTGGCAACTGCAAGAGGAACCTGGCAATAAAATTTAGATTCTTTCTGTGTAAACAAAACTTTTGATACAGTTCCTACACACTGTGGACAGGCCTTGATGAAATATAAAAACCAAAATCATTGGTAAAAAAACCCTCAGAAGATGTGAAAAATAATTGAAAGTTCTTCAAATTAAAATAGAATTAAGTACATTAATCTGAGTGAAGCCTTGAGTAAGTGTTTTTATTGCTGTAAATAACATTTTTATTTTTTTAATATACAAGCAAAAACTATCTTCAAAATCTGCTAATGATTTGGGAAACTATCTGCGTACAGTGTACGTATGTACGTAGCTACATTTTGCTACTCTGCCTGTGACCCCAGTGGTATTGTCCCTGGCTGCAAAATATTCCAGAGCAAAATACCTAGAATGTACTTTATTACTAAAATTCTCACAACATTTTACACAATTCACACACTTGAAAAGATGAGCATTATTCCCTTATGGTGAATTCCTTGCCAACATGTCACAGATTACTGAGGCAGATATCACAATGCTTCAGAGGAATTTTCCCAAAAATACATGTTGATTAATGTGTGCACCAGTTTTTCCCTGTCTTCCCCCATCCCTTCAATGCAATCAATCTTTACCATAAATTTATACAATCACTACCAAACATGCAGGCACACTGAACAAGCTTCACTCATAAGCCTGGAGTATACTGCTCACACAAGCAAATGGAGTCTAGCCCAGGGAGAGGAGTGTATTAAAGATGGAACTCCAATGGTGGGTTCTCCGGACAGTCACCAAATACTATTGCGACTCCAACTGCACACAGCCCTGATAATTCAACTAACACCAGTCTATCTTCTACTACAGAGCCAAATCTGAAAGAACTGGTGACATTTTTATATCCCTATTATCCATGTAAATGTAAGGAAGTAATGCCAATTGTGAGCAGCCCCGTCTAGAGTTACAATAAGGGAAAGAAGTCACACAATACCCCCTCTCTCTGTCTTTAATATTGGCCACACAGTAATCCGATGTCTTCATGAGTAGCAGAACCTCATTCAGCTTCAAAAGTAACACTTTTTTTATACAGGGTGATTCAAGAGTCCCCGAACTCTATTTTTAAAATGTATTTGCTGTAAAACCATAAAAGATATCCAAGTATTGCTGCTTGTGGCTATTGTGTGTGACCTTGGGGAACGAGCTGCACCATGTGACACTAAGCTTATGTGGGTGCTGGCAAGCAGTAACTTTCAGTCAGCCACGAGTCTCATGCAAGAACAGAGTCACTTTGTTAGAAGTTTATTTTGCGGAAAAATCATACCAATGTTGCATCCAGCTCTTTCAAAGGAAGTTTCCTGATGTTCCTATACCAGGGAAAACAACTGTGTATGATCTTGTGAACCGGTTTCACGAGACAGACAGTGTTCAGGATAAGCCTAAAAGCGTCTGTCCGTCCGTGGTGACGACCACGTTTCTGGAGAAAATTTCAAGTTTCCCTGCAGTGCTCTCCCCGGAAGTCACTTTGGCGGCTGTTTCAAGAGAGGGTCATCGCATTCAGCCTGCCACAGGGCTACTAAACATCTAAAGCTACGGCCATACAGAATTCGAGTAGTGCAAGAGCTACGTCCTTTGGACTTGGAAAAGCGCATTGCCTACTGCTAATGGTTTAAGAGTTGCACGCACAACATTGTGACTAACCAGCTTAACAACACTTTTTTCAGTGACGAGGCATGGTTTCATTTGGATGGATATGTCAATAGCCAAAAGACTCGCATATGGGCTGTGGAGAATCCACATGCACTTCCACGATCGATTAATCTCGAATACCCTTTGGCCACCTTGCTCACCAGACTTTTATTTGTGCGGATATCTGAAAGACACAGTTTACCACAATAACCCTAAGACAATACAGGACCTGCAGAACAACATCATTATAGCCGTGAGGAACATACCAGCCAACACGCTGAAAAGAGTGTCCGCCAACATGTGTTGTCGGGTGAATTTGTGTCTTCAACAGAATGGTGGACAATTCCAGCATGTATTGTAAAATGGTTTTCATCACCTGTAAGTATGAGTGTCAATATAGCAGTATGTAAAAATAGTTATACATCATTATATTCATGGAAGAAATTGTTGAATTCAGAGTTTGGGGACTTTTGAATCACCCTGTACAAACAGGAAAATCTAAAGACAATTCCTGAATTCTAAAAAAAAAAAACACTATTTAGGGACTTTCCACACACACACACACACACACACACACACACACACACACACACACACACACACACACACACACACACACACACACACCTAGAACACTGAAAATAAAATTTCAGGACTTTTCAAAGATTCCGGAAGCCATACACACCCAGACTATAAAGGGATTTATGACAAGAATAAAACTACAATACAAACTTCTCTGAATAAGTAACTTTTAAAAATTACAAATTAGAGAAAAAACAGTAAAACTAAATGAAAAACCTATTTTAGTTTTCTTTAAGATGCTCACAATATGGAATAAAGCTTTAGCTTTAGCTAATACCATAAAATGAAAGCCTATATTGAATTCAAGTATTGTGGAACTTGCATAGTTTTCTATTTACAAAGAACTTTTCAGAATAAATTAACTACTGTACCTTCACAAAACAATTATTAGTTTCTGCAAAACCAAATTTAAAATCCAGAATTGAATTTTTTCCAGTACCAATTTTATGTAACATTAATACTTTTGACAACTTTTTGAACCAATGTTATGTAATATTAATACTTTTCTTAGTTATGTAATATTAATACTTTTCTTATGATTGCTTAACATCACATTTAAAATTTTAACACATAGGATATACACCAGTGGCCAAAATTGTGCAAACCTTTAGGAATTTTTTTATTTCTAAGGTTTGATTGCTCATAACATCAGTCTTTTTAAAAACAATAACACAAAATTATATTGGGTATATAAAACACAAAATTATATTGGGTATATAAATAAGTTTTGAGGGATTTCCGTTCGGTGTCGTACTTATTACTGCTCGCATGTATTTTAAGGTGGCAACACTGCGATATCGCAGTACAAGACGCCAGCTGTCAGAGTCAGTTTACGACGTTTGATTGAGGTGCGAAGACGTATTTGTTTTACTCGATGGAAAATGGCAACTTTCGTCCCGACAAAACAGCATTTGCGGGAAGTGTTAGTGCATTACTTTATTGTCTAGAAAAGTGCTGCCGACAGCTATCGCTTAATGTCAGAAATCTATGGTGAACATTCCCCATCCATAAAAACATGTGAGTATTGGTTTAGACGATTCAAAAGGAACGATTTCGATGTCAGTGATAAAGAACGTTCTGGACAACCCAAAAAAATTGCTGATGCCGAACTGGAAGCTTTACTCGACGAGGATCCGTGCCAGACCCAAAAAGAACTTGCAGCAGCATTAAATGTCAGTCAACCATAAATTTCACAACGTTTAGCTGCCATGGGAATGGTGCAAAAAGAAGGGAATTGGGTTCCACATGCTTTGCGGGAAAGAGACCTTGAACGTCGAAAAACCATTCGCAAATTGCTGCTGGCAAAAAGAAAGTTTTTTTGCATCGTATTATTACTGCCGGCAAGAAATGGATATGGTACGATAACCCTAAACGGCAGAAAGCATGAGTGAAGCCAGGTGAACCAGGTCCTTCAACGCCAAAATGCAATATCCATGGTTCAAAGGTAATGCTGTGTATCTGGTGGGATTAGAAGGGTGTGATCCACTAATAACTGCTGAAACCATCAGAAACTATTACTGGTGGTCGGTATTGAACCCAATCAATGCGTTTAAAATGAGCTCTCACGCAAAAACGGCCGGAATGGTAGAATAGACACAACAAAGTCATCTTACAGCATGACAACGCAAGACCACATGTTTCTCGACCTGTGAAAAAGTACTTGGAAGGATCCGACTGGGAAGTTCTACCCCACCCGCCATATTCGCCAGATATTGCGCCATCGGATTACTATTTGTTCTTGTCGATGCAGTCAGCACTTTCTGGAGAACGGTTTAGTTCTTATGAAGCCATCAAAAATTGGCTGGACAACTGGATCTCTTCCAAGGAACCGAATTCTTCCTTCGGGACATACGTTCACTGCCCGAAAGATGGGATAAAGTTGTAGCTTCAGAGGGAGCATACTTCCGATTAATATTAAAATATTGTTTCTGTTCTCCAACAACGTGTTTTGTTCACCTCAAATCCCTCAAAACTTATTTATATACCCAATACATCATTGGAAAAATGATTTAATGCAGAATGTAATGAAACACACTGTGTTGAATTATATTTATTCTATCAAAAGTTATAACCAGAAAAACGAAACATGACTGCTTTAAGCAACAAGAAGCGAATTTTCTTAACTCAAAACTGACCAATGAGACTGACTGTTCTGAGAGCCAATCAGGTGTTATTATGACACAGCATGGAACCAATAAGGTGTTAGTATGAGTCAGCTCAAATTTCCAGGTATCAGAGCTAATAATAAAACTCCTATTTTGTTGTGTAAGTGTCATCAAGCTGGCCACTGGGTTTTTCACGGATTTTTATATTCCTTGAAAACTTAGATGTGTAACTTAGTAAGATGACAGAACGAAAAGAGTTGACTGGTCACTTAAAAAGCGAAGTAAAATACTAACTTTGTGAGAAGGCTACACTTATGAGGAAATCACAAAAAATGTAGGCGGAAATCTAATCAAATTAGGCATTTCTAGACTGTGGAAGAGGCATCGACAAACTATTTAAAACCGAACTAGCAAAGACAGGAAAAGGTGCACAACAGCATGTGGTGATAGAAGAATTAACAGACTGTGTTTATGTGACGGAAGAAAATCATCTGATCAATTAAAAATTAATTGTAATCAGACATCTCTGAATCATGTGTATTTACTGTTACTCACATAATATCAATCACATCAGAAAACTTGAAAATTTCATTGCCCTGGAGCGGGAATTAAACCACATCTCCCGATTTCCATTCCAGCAGGCTATCTGTTACACCACCCAGGATGACTAAGTCCCAAATATCTGAGTGTTAAAAGCATCAGAATATTCTGCAACCGCCTGCTAATTAAAGCAAATTCTGCTTCCATGTAGTGTTGTTAAGTAAATCACCAGTCATTCACGTATATAGTGTTGAAGAAATATTCTTCTAATACGTAGAAAATATGTCACAATAATTAACACACAGCAATCAGACATCTCTGAACTGAGTGTATTTACTGTTTCTCACGTAATATCAATCACATCAGGGAAGCAGAACTTGCTTCGATTAGCAAGCAGTTGGAGAATATTCTGATGCCCTTAATACTCAGATACTATAGGGACTTTGTCATCCTGGGTGGTGTAACAAATAGCATGCTCGAATGGAAATTGGGAGATGCGGGTTCGATTCCCATTCTAGGGCGATGAAATTTTTAAGTTTTCTGACGTGATTGATATTAAGTAAGAAACAGTAAATAAACTCAACTCAGAGATGTCTGATTGCTGTGTTAATTATTGTGACATATTTTTCATGTATTAGGAGAATATTTCGTCCACACAATATAGTAAAAGACATTTCCATTTCCCAAACAAAAAGCAAGAGATTAGAATGACTAAAAACCATGTCAATTGGTTTGAGGAACAAAGGAACAGAGTTATCCGGAGTAATGAGACCAGAATATCCATAAGCATCCAGTTAGTGCTGTGACTGGGATTGTATGACAGCAAAAGGTGTGGGCAGAATTTGCATGATTAATGGTACTTTAAATGGTAAAAAACACCCCAATGATATACTTCAGCCACAACTGAAGCCTTCAGCATGTGATCTTTTCCAGGATAACCATGAAGCCTATAAATTTCAATAGCATTCAGCTCATTGTCATGTTGCTGCTGTAAAACTTGTTACAGGAAAATCATATTACACTGCTTGAATGGCCAGATAATAGCCCTGCTCTGAATCCAATCGAAAATCTGTGGAGCCAATTAAAGAAACTTGTTAATCAGAAGCAACCTAGGAATATAGCAGAACTGATAGAAGCAATCGTACAATCTTGGTTTCACATTATAACACCTGATGAACTAAAACGTGTGGTTCACTCCATGGGAAGCTGTTGGAAGGCTGTAACTGTGGCCAAAGGTTTCCCGACCAAGCACTAACAGAAATATGGTGAGAAGTTATGAAATAAGCTATATCACAGTTTTCTGTGCATAACTTTTTTTAAATGCAATTTTTTTACAAAGTGTGCAGCATTATTCTGCATCAAATTATTTTTCTAATGATATATAATTTTATGGTATTATACAATGAAAGACTGATGTTATGAGACATCAAACCTCAGAAATACAAATTTTCCAAAAGGTTCCCACAATTTTGGACACTAGTGTACATCATCAAGCATTCTCAATCCCCTGCCGGATAAAGGTTACTCTATAAACTCTGTCTATATAGGATATGTATGTACATAGAAATTCTGAAATGCAAATTACTAAAGAAAAGTAAAAAGAATAAGCACAAACCTTAATAGATTTGAGCTCTGTACAGGGGAGATAAAATTTAGTGCTGTTCCTTTCATCTAACAGAGCTATATCATCAGAAATGACTAGTGTTCCTCTTTGCCAATCATTACAAGAGTTTGATGCTTTTTCAGCTGAAAAGGTGACATGGTATCTTCGTGTTGGAGTGTAGGTTCTCATTTCCTCAGTCTTTGGCACCTCTTCGACAGAAGTTGGAAGAGGTAAAGGCATCCCTGGCCTAAAATTCAGAGAATTAAGATGCTTTTCAAAAATGAACAAATCAGAATTCATCCCGCCCACTATATCTTCAGCATCATACAGCTGCCTACCTTGTTCCTCTAGTGCAGAGGCAGCACGAACCAAATGTTTCTCTGAATCACACAGTGCACTCAGCAATTCTCGGCCAAATGGTGAACTCTGCGATGCCTCCAGCCCATTGGAAGTTGATTTCATGTTGAATGACTTGCCCAAAAAATTATCTCTCCAGAAGAGATCCAAATTGTTATAAACAGCATTTCGATTAGGGAATGATGAGAACCAGTGAGTTTCAGAACCTACTCTGATAACAACAGCAGCAAACAGAAAACTTGACTTCCGTTTCTCAACAGAAGATATAGTAGCCAATGGAAGAGACAGATGAAATGGATTTCTCGTTTCTTCATCACTGTTTTCCGTCACGAATTCAAGATGACTACGATGCAACATGAAATCCCCTGGTTGCCACTTCTGTGTCACCGGGTTGTAGTAAGTGGCTTTACTTTTAAGCACGGGTGGTTTTTCCCGTTTCTTAAGACAGGGGCTACTGTTACAAGAAATCATCATTTAATCTGATGCTATACCTGAAAGAAAAAAATGAAAATAATACACAGCATACCTAAAAGAGAATGCAACATGTGATGTCACAGTACATTAAAATGGAACAAAAACATACTGCATTAATTATTATCTTAAAATAATTATGAGAACTAACCCAAAACAGTAAATGGTTCTACTATACTTTGCACAACAGTTTTGGGGCTGAAGTGATTCATAATGCAAACAGAAAAATAAATACAGCATAAACTTTTTTTCATTTGCTTTGCTATTAAAATATATAAGGGCCAATGCATATATACTGATGCATCTATCAGTTCATACTGCTGTACCTGGTGTACATTGTCACAACTATTCATATACACATCTACACAACAGGATTTCAAAACATTTTGCTGCATTTTTTTTTTTTTTTTTGCTTTACATAGTTTATTACAAGATTTCCAAAATCAACAGAATTGCTCTCATCTCTCCATTAATCTGTTGGGTACACCATAATCCGCAATACCTTACTTTTTGTTTATATACAAATTGTTGCCTATATTCATAGTTTTTTATTTTCTATTACCGCTTTAATGTTTTCATCACCTTTACTTCCTACTCGGTTTGTACCTAACATGGGCATAGTTAAATCATAACAATATACACTCAAAGGACTAATTAATATATAGACTTCGATAACAGTATGCAAGGAAAAGTATTGTGTCCAGTCATATGGGATGCTGAAACCAATGCCTTTATAAATTATAAATAGAGGTCTCTACACATTGGGAAACTAGTCATGAAAAAGTAATCCTGGGTAAAGGTAGCAACGTTAAACCATGTCTAGATAGTAGCTGTGAGAATGGCCGGCTGTTCAGCCACCATAACTTGTGAACTGTTGGGGTTTCCACAGCAGACAGTTGCACCTGTACACCAAGACTATGTGAAATACAGCAAAACTTCCGACAGAGAGAAATGAATCACGGTTTCAAATTGATCACACCAATTAGGGGGGAGGGCGTCGCATGTGTGTAGTAAATTACACAAAATGATGGATCCAGCTTATCAAGTTGGAGTCATACAGGCAGGTAGAGGTGGTGTAACAGTTTGGGGTGTGTTTACATGGGTTTCCTTGGAGCCACTTGTACCCAGTCTTAGCATAAATAGTGTTACAAACGTTCAACAGATGGTGCGCAACAGGTGTGCAACGTCACCGACCTTCCAGGAGGCATGAAGCAGCTAGTGAATCATTGAGCATTCAGTCACAGAGGAGATAATGTGTTTCATGAAGTACTTGCCATGTTTGGGGCAATTATGAGAATCGTGTTGCTGTAATAGCGCTTCACAAACTTGGAAAACCAGCTTCCGAGATTTTCGACATGCTGAACAAGCTGAAAATCAGCCGAATTTTTGTCTACCGGACCATAAAAAGGTGCCTTGAGACTGGGACCATCACCGACCGCCCCAGAAAGGGTCGGCTGCGTACCGTGAAGACTGCTCGCCTGGTGAAAGCAGTGGCAGCCAGTATTGGACGAAATCTGGTCGGAAAACAATCAGTGATGGCTTGTGAGCTGAACATTTCAAGAATGTCGATGTCACGTGTACTGCGGGTGACCTAAGGGTGAGAGATTACCAGTGGCGTACAGGGCACCTCCTCACCCCACAACTGAAGCAGCAGAGGGTGCTAAAAGCGAAACGTTTGCTGCAGCGTTACGCAGACAATCACCACAGACAGATCCTTTTCTCTGATAAAAAAAAATTCACTATTGAAGAGGCTTTCACAATTGCCAAAATGACAAGGTGTATGCATCAACATCAGGAGAAGCTAAGGGAAAAGCTCCAAGGATCACGAGGGGCCATCATCCTGCTTCTGTCATGGTTTGGTGGGGAGTCTCCTATGAGGGTACCACGGAGCTTCATTTCTGCAAGAAAGGAGTGAAAACATCTGCCAAAATCTACAAGGACAGGGTTTTGGAGCCAGTGGTCAAAAATCTGAGTCACACCCTTTTCCAAAAAACTTGACAGTGGAGCTTTCAGCAGGATTCCGCACCTGCCCACAAGGCCAAGTCAACCCAGGAGTGGCTTCAGACGAATTTGCCAGACTGCACTTCTTCAGCTGGTTGGCCTTCAAGCAGCCCAGACCTCAACCCACTGGACTACAAGTTGTGGGCCACACTGGAGGACAGAAAGACACCCAGTATTGACAGTCTCAAACACTCTTCAGTGCGGGCAGTAGCAGCTTTCCCTGTGAAGACCCTGCATAAAGCTATTGGTGAGTGGCCACAGAGACTGAAGGACTATGTGAAGGCAAAAGGATGCCATTTTTAAGTGATTGGTGCCATGTGTTCACAAATGTACTACTTACGTCATATCACAGGTGTATTAAAATATCTTTAAATTTTTTTGTTATTTCATTGAATACTTTGTAATAGTATTTATGGTAAGACTAGGTACTTGTCAAGACCTCCGTCACTGGCACAAGGTATATGAACATCCTTGCTGATCATTTACACCAATTCATAATGATTTTCTTGCAGCACAATGATGCCATCTTTCAACAGGACAACTCCACACCCTATACTTCCTGAGTGGCAACCAATTAACTCTAGATCATTCAAGGGAATTTATCACACTCAAATAGCCCTCCTTGATTACCAGATCTCAACCCCGTTGGGAATTTGTGGGACAAATTGGAAAGACCTGTCTAAGCCAGAGGTGGGGAACCTTTTCATATTGGAAGACCATGTTAATATAGCTGTAATCTAACAAGGCTGCATTCAAGAAACTTCAATTAGACATACTTCGAAATGTACATTATTTTGTAAAAATCTTACATCTACTAACTTCAAAAAATGAAAAAAATTTTCTTTTAATTTTAAAGTTAACTAACCTTTTAATGACTTTGTTATGACTGCTTTTTGTTGAAAAGCATTTGAATATTTGGTTGCAACATGGAGGTCCGCCCTTTTAGCTGATCCTCTAGATAGGTATCCGTCATTTGTGACCTTAAGGGCGCCTTGATTTGGGTTAGGTAAGAGAATGTAAATTGGCAAAAATAAGTGGTTGAAAAGCAAGAAACCATTTTTCGTGCATGTTGCTGAAGGCATGGGATTCTATTGCATTTTTCCATATTTCAATTGGATCTTTCTTAGCATCAAATAAGGACTTTAAAATGTCATCCGAGAGCTCAATCAATTGCATTTGTAGTTCTTTAGGAGCCACAGAATGAAATCATGAGCATAGCAGGTGTCAAAATAGCCCTTATGACTTCCTAATGTTTTAATTATGGCTGTCGATCAAGGAGCATTATTTGGTTGAATCTTCTTTTACTCTTTGGTATTTTAAATACGGTCATTTTAAGATTAAAATAAACATAATAAAAGACGAACAAAAAACATATTAATAAAAATAAAAGGATTTATTCTGCAAAATTTGGATTCACTCAAAAGGCATACCTGCCAACATTGGCAAGAACCTTGTCAGTAGAAACTAGTATTATTGAGCAGAATACATAGATGCTTTTTTCGAAACAGTCCATCTCTTAGTGAAAAAGAAATATGCACCACAATAAAACATCACAACGAACAAAGACTAATGAAACAAACTTAACACGTGCGAAACACAAAGTTGATTCCCCTGGCAAGGGCATGATAGGTAACATTGGGAGATTCAAGTTCGAAACTTCCAATAGCAAAAATCAGTCAGATGTGTTCAGAATTCCAAACCACATGACAGAGAGGAAAGTGAATCTGCAGTGCATGAACCTCCACTCACCATGTGATTATACTGCCTCTAAAATTGCAGTTTATGGCAAGATGAGACCAAAGAAGGAAAAAAAAAGCTGAACTTTCTAACTGGGTGAAAAATTAAAACACACAGCAAGAATGCAGACTACTGTCAGTTTGTCTTTTGTTGACTCTGCAGCTGTACAGCATCCATTGCTTAATTTTTCTTTCTGCTGATATCTCTTTCCCTATTTCTTCATTGTTGCTTTTCTTTCTTTTCTTTTTTATGCCCTCTGATAACAATAATTTCATCCATCATGCTGAAAGAACTTTCAGCCTGAGGATAATGAGTGCATGATGTCAAAGTTTCAACTATTTTAGATAAATGGTAACTTTGAGAATATTAATACTTTTGAACACCATGCATCAATTTTTCCAACTTTGTCACTTCCATTTTTAGGAATCCCCCTCCCTTATCAAGCTTAAATTAAAAAACTTAAAAACTTATGGCACAGGGGATATTTAACAATGCAGGAAAGTGGGAACATTGCGGGGGAAGGGGGGTAGCGATTACGGGAAAAATCAGAAAAATCTTTGCTTCATCTGATTTCCGGTTTGGGAAATTTTCCCCTTATTTTCAAGTTGAAATACAAATATTTATGCAGCAAAATGATATAATTTAGCAATAGTGCTGGACAGAAGCAACATTGCGAGAAAAAAAAATTACGATTACGGAAAGAAATCTGAACTTCGTCGACATTCTGTTTTCGAAAGTTTCGTAAAGATGGAATTCCGTCCTCCAACGAACGTCTTCCCACCCATCACTAACAACTCCTCCAAAAAACAAATTTCTGTTCACTTGTGCATTGATCTCATAAATGACCAAAATAATAACGTAAATGGCAGAATTCCTTGAATTTGCGGAATAGTCTCATATTTTTGCGGCGTCTAACTTCCGTTTTCGCAAATTGTTGCCTACAGTTACAGTTTCAAGCTGAAATACAAACACTTATGCAATAAAATTATACTTAACAAGAACAATGGACACAAAGGCAACATCGGGAGAAAAAATTATGATTACAGCATAACTTTTTTACTCTGTTTAACTATCACTTTAGAAAGTTTTGAAACACGAAATACCGTCTCCAGGAGTTAAACGACCCCCTCTCACAATTCTCTTCAGTTTTGCATCAAATTCGAGAATGATCTAAATTATGAAATTATGACAAAAAAAGAAAAAAGAGGAATTCCGTGAATCCGCTTAAGAATCATATGTTTACCATGAAACAATTGCAAAATAGAAAATAAATTAAACAAAATGAAAATTCATAGAATCCGTAGTTTTGAGAATGAGTTTCGTGGTCAGACAACTAAATCCGTAGTAGTTGGCAGATACGAAAAGGCCACACTTAATGGCTAGGAAGCAGCAGGTTCCCCACCCCAGGTCTAAGCCCACCAACCCCACCAGCAACTTTGGATGCTCTATGGCAGGTGATCTTCACTTCATGGGCAGCAATACCACCTCAGTGTTTTCAACACTTCATTAAGTCCGTAGCAAAACGTCTGGCTGCTTTTGTGAGAGCATAAGGTAGAGCAATATATTATTAGGTAGGTGTACATAATAATTTGTTTATTCAGTTTACAAGCATGATGTAATTTTGTCTGATGTGTATCTAACCATTTTCATGTCAGCCACTACCAACCTACTGAGGATTTGACTTCATAACCTAATTCTTTTACCATAAAAAGGATATCTGTTCTTTGACTAACCACTTCCTTACTAAAAATGATGCAGTTCTGCTGCCAAGAGATTTCTAACCTAACACAGGTGCATAACTTCTTAGAAAATATTCCTGCAACATCCGATTCCAAATCAAAGGCTACCTTACTAAATACTGATACATCAACCACACTGTCACGTTACAACCGTAGAATGAATGTCCTTTACACCCAAACACTAATACAAACCATTTTTAGGCAAATATATGTCTAGAACAACATGGATGACAGCTTGCTGAAATAATTTCTATGCCTATGTTTGCTGCTCTACCAACTACATGTTTAAAAAATGGCAAGTCATTTCTAAAACACTTTTTATCTTACAATTTGTTTTGTTTTTTTTTTTGTTTTTTTTGACTGAAGGTTTTATGACCACTGTGGGCAACTCGATGGGCTACAAAGCAGTGGCCTGTCCCTAATTTAGGGCCACTGGCCCCAGAGAAGCGAGAGAGCCAGTGCCATAAGCCAAACACAACTTTCGTGTCTCACAGGGTTTCAAACCTCAGACTCATCTCCGATGAACAGTGAGAAGCCAGTGCTTAGATAACTGTGCCACTGCAGTGGCTTACATACTTTTCAACATACAGGGTGTCCAAGAATTATTGGACACATTACAAAAGTATGTAAAAAAAAAAAAAAAAACTATGAGCATTGTCTGTTTTTCTATGTCACGTATTACTAACACGGTTTCTATATTTTGTTTTGCAGAATTGTTATTCCCAGAATTCGATAGATGGCGCTAAGTGTGGCCTGATGAGGAATGTATGAGAAATGCATATCATCCGTACAGCAAAAGGTGATTTGTGTGTTATGGCTTGCGGAATTAAAGTCTGTCATTAAAGTTAAAAGACGGTACCGTTTAGAGTATGGCTATAATCCTCCATCAACGAATTCAATTAAGCAGTGGATGAAACAGTTTAAAGAAACTGGCAATGTAGAACATCGTGGAGGAGCCGGTAGGCCTAGTGTCAGTGGAGAGACGGTTGACCAAGTTAATGAAAGTTTCCGACGAGGCCCCAGGAAATTCGTTCATAAAGCAAGCAGAGAACTGTGCATTCCGAAATCGACAGTTCACGATATCTTGCACAAGAAATTAAAGTTTCATGCTTATAAAATTCAAATAGTGCAAAAGATGCATGTAAATGATCACACTCTGCAATACGATTTCACTGTGGATATGCTGAATCGAGTGGAAAACGACAAAAACTTTCTCAGTACTGTAATTTTTAGTGATGAATCCACATTTCATGTATCAGGTATTGTGAATCGTCACAACTGTAGGATATGGGGCAGTGAACCGCCTCATGCTGCTATTGAACTGGAACGTGATTCTCCAAAAAATAATGTGTGGTGTGCCCTATCAAAAAGAGAAGTAATTGGCCCTTTTTTCTTCTGCGAAAAAACCATGAATGGTGACATTTACTTGGATGTGGTAGAAAATTTTGCTATGCCGCAGATCAAAAGATATGACGTCGTTTTTTAACAAGATGGCACGCCTCCACATTGGTCAACGTGTGCATGTGTGCCTAAATGAGCATTTCCCCAACAGATGAATTGGATGTGGTGGTCCCATTCCGTGGCCTCTTCGCTCGCCAGATCTAACTCCACTGGATTATTTCATGTGGGGTTATATGAAGGATCATCTCTATCAGATGCCTTGTACTGATTTGCAGGAACTGAAGCAGCATATCACAGCTGCTATTAATTTCATAACTCCTCAGATGCTTGCCAATACATGGCATGAAATCAAGTATTGCTTGGATGTACTACGAGCAACCAAGGGATCTCACATCAAAATTTATTAACTTGTGTAGTTACATTGTAAGTTAGTACAGTCAGTTTCTATCTGTTTAATGTTTTGTTTTATATAATTTTGTAATGTGTTCAATAATTCTTGGACACCCTGTATATTACTTGCATTTATCCCTATACCAAACTCTTCACTTTGTAGGTCATACCTAACTGTTTAAAATTATGCTGCAAACTATTCATGTTTTGATACTGCTATAATCCAATAGTACTGAATTCAGTGGAGTTTTTTGTTTGTTTGTTTGTTTCTGATAATGCATTTTAATTTTTAATTAAATGAAATGTTTCATTTTTAATTCAGTTCTCACTTTTGGCCATTCAAAAACAGAGGTACAGAAAAACTGAAAAAGAGTCAAGCAGAAAGAAAAATAAATGCACAGGAGAAAAAGTGTGATTCGGTCATGTTTAACACTTATGGTTTCAATTCAAGAGAGAGCTGCTTCATTTATTTATTTTTTTACTTACACAGGTGTTCACCGGGCAGCGTCTGGGGATAGATACACACACGTGATGGGAGTTGGCCAATTAGTGAACAGGAGTGCATTAAATTGAACAACTGAAATCAAGAATGGTAAGGATTTGGATTAGTGTGGTAGTAGAAAAAAGAATCGGGCAGAATGGATAGAGTTCACCATCTCAGGTTCCAGCTGTGGGCCCAGGTGATATTTGCAGAAACAAGGAACAAAAAGGTTTCAAAGTGGATTTTTATCTTTCCATGAACAGCGATAATAGAGATAATTGTATTTTTGATAAAAGATAATATTTCAGCGAGATACCAGTAAAGAAAAACTTCAGTGCAGAGATAATGGACAATAGAAACCAGAGCTTTCAGAAATTTCTTTTAGCATTCTGTTATGTGATAGCAGACAACGCTCACCTGTGATCAAAAGGAGTTAATCGCAGTGTTTCTGTGATGAAGATAAATAAATTTCTCTAAACGTGGAGATTTGAATGCATGAAAAATGCATCTGCAATCCTCATTACATACACCTGTCTCTGGGAGAAATCTACATGAAAAGAAAAACATGAAAGTTTTTGTAACCTTTCTGAAGAGCACCAGCAAGACTCTGATAGTCTGCATAGAAGCAATGGGTTTTGGAGAAAAGCTGAAATCATGACATTCTGAGTGCCTTCTGAAGTTAATGAAAGCTTAGTGGGAACAAGATAGTGTCTACGTGGCAATGTTAAAAGATGTGCTTTGGCTTCCCCGAAGTGTGTTTCATGATAACCAATGTTCTGTGCAAGATTATATTAAGTCTGCCAAGAGATAGTGCCTTGTGTTTGGTAATCTCAGTGAAGCAGTCGTAACTGGTGATCGCTATAGTGCTTTGTGAGTTTTTTTTAATTTATTTTATTTTATTTGTGTGAATGTGCATGTGTTTGTAAGATGCTTTGGATGCACTGGGAAATTATCGGATGTTGTGAAAACAAAACTCAAGTACTGTGATTCAGTGAATTTACTAAATCCCAGAAAAGGTGGAAAATAATTTTCCTGTCAAAACTGAATAACCTGTTTAAATTTTATTACATTTTTTAAAATATGAATAACTCCTAACTAAATCATGTTAAATGTACATACTGCAAGACCTGTGTGTTTGATTCATAGAAGTAAATTTTACAATATTTGAAGCATCTGTTAAGGAACAAAGTTCTATGTGACTTTTTTTTCCTTTTCTGCATGTATTTGAATTGAGTTAAGATTCTTAAAAATTCACATGTAGAAGAATATGATGTGCAATGGGCTTGATCACTCAGTGAGATTCATTATACAAATTTACATTTTTCTTGTCTGACCAATAATTTTAATTGTATGTCCAACATCAGATAAAGCTTGCATATGTTTCTCATATCATATTTGAACAGTAAAAAATAAATTTTGTTGTATAAATGAAATACACAAAAGTTAAGAGTTCAAAAAGTTTCATATATTTTATTTGTGGAAGTATTTAAAACTTTTGCTTGTGGTCCGGAAATACCAGATCGTATGGAATGTAAACCTCATTTTTATATTTTAGTTGAGAATATAGTTTTGTTGTGACTGAGAAAGCTCAGGACATCATTTTGTGAATTTTTAATTCTATTATATACCTTAACTTTTGTTAAACAGTTCGGTAGGTACCGCATCGCTCTGCTTTACTGCACCTAGTGAGTCATCACCGGGTAACAAGTTTGGGATATTTTACAATCTAAAGCAAAATTGAAATTTAAGATTGTATGTTACAATGTCTTAATTACTTGTGCACTCAAGGTTGTGCAGGTAAGTACTGTTGGCTTCTTCCACAGAGGGATCTCTTAAATATTTACAAGAGGTGGGGGAGGGGCAATCACTGGCATCTGCATCAGCCCAAGAACACACAAGAAGAACAAAGCAAATTACTGTTACCAGAATTATTACCTACAATAGTAGAGGTCAATCCAGGTTTTTAAAGATCAAACCCATTTTTGTGAAATTCTGCCTATTTTTGTTTTAGACCTTAGAGCAATTTTAATCCTCTACAATTATTATTCTGACAGTAATTGTTGAATTTTTTCAGTTATTTTTTATTTAAATAACTGTTATTTTAAACTTATTCTATTGCTAATCGTGGTTCACGCTTTCTGAATCTGCAGCAAGTTTTCTGTTTTGATGATTGTGTATGTAATATTTTATATATATATACAACTCTGTGATTATGCTCCAGCTGAGATCTCTGAAAATAATAACAGTACTGATAATAACCCTCCAGGTTGTATTAAACCCGGAAAGTCATCAAAGGTCAAAATTTTTAAGTGATGGAGGAAAAGAAATAACTAAAATAACATTGGTCACTCATATGCCACAACCCGAGGATCCCCCATAAAGCGAACAGTTAGCACCTCCCCATCATGTTCTTTTTCTTCATATGTAAATATGTTTCCCGGAATCCCAGCAGGTATGGCAAAAATTAATCAGAGTAGGGATGGGCAAAAAAATATCAGTCTATTTGAGCATCAATGTTTGTAACTGCAGAAGAATATTTTCTATGTGAAGTATATGAATTTCTCTTTGCTGGATTCTTTTAAAGAGGAAGGGAATACAATCTTCTTATGTCATGAATTTGAGATTTTTTCAGCGTTTCTTTCGATGTTTCATTGCCGAAAATAAAATTATTTTCCTCAATGTTACAGGAACCGATACCCCCCCTCCCAATCAAGGTTTTATTACCGATGCTTGAAACTGCGAAAGAGTAATCCACTCGAAATTTTTCTGCAAGAAGTAAATGAATTTATCTTTTTTGTATTCTTATAAGAGAAAGGAAATATCACCTTTCCATGTGGCGAATTAGCGATTGTTTTCGCCGTTTTTTTCAATGTTTCGTCACCGAAAATCAAGTTCTCATCCTCGATGTTACAGGAGACAATAAATTGAGATTTACGATACATCAAACGTTTTAACAAATATTATGGTTACTCAGTGCTGAATTAGTGAGCTATCACTGATATAAATTGCGATTTATTCATCGATGTGGCCATAACAGCTGCAGATGGGAAAGATGCGAATTCTTCTGCTCTTCAGCAAAACATCGAAGTTTTCGCTGATACGTAAAAAATTTCTACCAATAGGCTACTACTACCGATGCTAAAAAGTTTCAGGAATGAGCATCCACCGATGTGCCCATCCCCACTTCTGCGTTAGTCTCGGAAAATGCATGGGGGGGGACACACTCCCATAATGCTTTGGGGTTCCTTTCAGCTGCTGCTACTAAGTTTCTCTCACCTCATCTGCTGCTAGTGATGACACAGTGATTGATACACATCCGTCAGAGACCGTTTTACTGAAAACAGTACATAACGACAAAAGAAAGAAAGTAGAGTTAAATACAACAATATTCAAGATGCCTCTCACACTAAAATATTTTTCTTAAAATTTTTACTGAAAGTGAAGACACCGTCACAGCTCAAAATATTTTTGTGAAGACACAGTTTGAATTAAATATATTTTTGTGAAGCTACTGTTTGGGCTAAATATATTTTTGTGAAAATACCACCCAACAGTATTAAATGCCACCTGGATCAACCCCTTTATAGGCATTATAAACATACTTGATTTCACAATTTCACCCCTGCACAAACCAAACACACACATAGCATATTAAACACATAAGTTCCAGAAAAGTCATTCCTGTTTTACAGCAGTTCAGCTTCAAATCAGAGAGTACAAATGCTTTTCATGATTTCAACTACTATGACATTTTTACAGTAAAGGCATTTGACTAACTTTGAAACTTACTTTTCACCCATGAACTTTAAAACATACTGAGCATTCTCACAAAGGCTTTCTGAAGTCCCTGCTGACATACATGCAGAAAAAAAAACTATCCTAAAAACTCCAATCATTACTCAAGTTATTGTTATATTTTCTACACTCCCGTTTTACCACATTTTCTATACTCAGCAAAAAGTTACGACTACTTTTCAAGTAATGGGTATCTCACATCCTATGTTCTCACTCCATGTCTCAATACAAAATTCAAGCATAGCACTGTTTTCTCTACATTTTCTCATTATGGCAACATCATCACCATCATATTGCATTCACAATCAGAAATATGTGTTACGCCTGAAATGATACATATCAAAGCTTGGGCCACCATCATCTATGATCTCACTTTGAAATTCTGTAAAATTACATTTCTTCCCCATATTTGCCCCATGAACTTACCATGCCGCCATAACCAGTCACCACTCTCTTATTGTTAAATGGCTTTATCACATATACTATACTGACAAAAGTCACCGGACACCCCTTCAAAAGCAAATGAACAGATCCACTGCATTGTTAAGATGTGCAGTACAGCTGCAAATGGTATAAAAACAAGCCTGCAGCTGACCGCGATCATATTGCACTGCGAGGTTGAGTAAAAATGTTGCAGAGGAAGAGAACTGACTTTGAGAAAGGAAAGGTTGTTGGGTATTATATTAGCATACCTGTCAACCTGTACGGTTTGCCCGTACTTTGTACTTTTTTACATTTTCGTTCGTGTACGGCCGTACAAACATTTTGTACATTTTTTTTAATCTCTGAAAAGCTTTTTTGTTAATTATTTACATTAAATGACCCTATTCTAAAACTTTTTTGCGGATATAATACCAAACGTTTTACGTTCATTCCATGGCTCACACCACTGCAGAATCGCGGCGATGGGCGATGTACGTCGCAGATTTTATTTTGGTTCTGCAGATAAAAATGATATCCCCAGAACCCAACTGAAGCTCTTCTTGTGGACTTCCGATCATGGATGTAAGTTTTTCATCTTCGGACGAAATTGTCTTCAAAACTTTCCGGAAACAAAGTGAGACATAGTGAAGATTTCTCCAGTAATGTTTTTTTTTTTTTTCCTTCCTTGCGATGTTTCCTTTTCCGATATTGCTAAATATAATTTTATTCCATTGTGTTTCAGTCTGAAAATGGAGGTAACAACTACCGAAAACGGAAGTTCGACGCAGCCTCGTAATCTTAAATTCTTTTTCTGTGATATTCCCTCTGTCCCGTACGGTTAAGTATAATTTTGTTACATCAATGTTTATATTTAAGACCGAAAACAGAGGAAAATATTCCGAAAATGAAAGTTGAACGGAACAGAAATCTATCCCATAATCGTAAATTGGAAGCACAAAAAAAAAAAAAAAATTTCGACAAGGAAGCAAAAGCAACAAAGGGTTCTACCAAATTATTATTTTCTTTTTTTCTTTTTTTTTTTTTTGCGGTGTTTTCCCTGCACTGTATTATTGTTTAAACACCATTTAATACATAAGATCGAAAATGAAGAAAAATTTCCCGAAAATGGAACTAGGACGAGTGAAAGTTTTTCCCCTTAACCGCAGTTTTTTTTTTCTAGCGATGTTCCTTTGTCCTGTATTTTTAAATAAAGTTTTATTCCATAAAGCTCTTAACATAATTATATTCCATAATCAAACAAGTGGCTGATTTGGGGCAAATCAAATTCAATAATCGCGAGATGCAGTACGATGACATCACACTAGCAGTAGGCCTCCCCAACAGAACATTAATGGAAGAAATGGAACTTAATGGTGCAGATAAAAAGCTATTTTTCGCAGATGTGAGAAACTTTTACGTAGCAGTAGTGATAAAGATGGTGGATAAATTTCAATTTGAAAATCAGGTGCTGCAAGACCTGAAGTGCTTGACCCAACCCTCAAAAACAGCCTGAAGTACACACATTTGTAGATTAGCAGACACCTTTGCTCCACACCTTGATCAGGAAGCTCTAAAGGATGAGTTTGGTAACTATTGTATGATCTCTGATGACTGTCTATCTGTACTGATAGACAGTGGCCAGAAAAAGAGCTTTTGTAGCTATTGGTTGGATATTATAAGCCTGAGAACAAGTACTGGTGGCATCCGCTTCCCAAATCTTAAGTGAGTACTATTCAGTGACTACTTACTTTGCCTCACAATAATGCTGACTGTAAAAAATCTTTCTCCATGATGAAGAAAATCCATACAGGCTGTAGGAAGTCCCTGAATGCAGATACACTGACATCTTTTTTACATTGTAAAATAAACATTGACACTTGTTTCGTTGGCTTTAAACCCACTGATTCCATTTTGTAAAAAAGCAAAACATGCATGTGTTAAATATAATTACAACACTCTCTCAGATTAAATTGCTTAAATATGCAAATCAGTTGCTGTTATAAAACTGTTGAGCTTGTAAAATTTATGTAATAAATTTTGTGTGTAAGGGTTATTTCATCTTTGTAAGGTTTTTATTGGTCCAGTGCACAGGTTATCACCTCAAGAGGTTGACAGGTATGTATTAGTTGGGTGTTATATTAGTTGGTTGTCCATAAGAGAAACCGAGAGGCATTTAAACATACCCAAGTCAACTGTTTTGGATGTACTGAATAAGTGGAAGACACATGGCATGCCTAAAGCAGCAAAATGTACCGGTAGACCAAAGAAAATCAGTGATAGAGGATGTTGAAGCCTCAGGAGAGTCGTTACAGCTAATCGACGGAGTACTGCACAAAACCTCAGTGTACAGGTGAGTAAAAATGCTGGAACCTCGGTATGTACATGTACCATTCCCAGAGAATTTCATTCCATGGGTTACTGTGGTCGTGCAGCTGCTCATAAGCCTTTCATCTCCACTCGGAATGCTACTCGTCATTTAGCATGGTGTAAAGAACATTCATCGTGGACCATAGATCAATGGATATGGGTCCTATGGACTGATGAATCTAGATACACGATCCATCAGTCTGATGGCCGTGTGTGGGTATGGCGGCAGCAAGGGGAACACTATTTACCACAGTGTACTGTTCCTACGGTCAAGTTTGGAGCTGGCAGTGTACTCGTGTGGTGGCGTTTTCCGTGGTATGGTCCCGGCCCATTGGTTATTGTGGACCAACCTGTTAACCAGCACGTCTACCTTGATATTCTGGACAATTATGCCCTACCAATTCTGTGGCAATACTATGGAACCAAGCCTTGTTGGTACCAGCAGGATAATGCACCCAGCCATAAAGCAAAGACTGTTACGGCATGGTTTGACAATAATTCTGTAGTGTGTGGACTGGCCAGCACAGAGGACCTATGGGATGAATTATAGAGCACTGCATAAGAAGTTTGGAACCAAGACCTACTACTAAGCAACAGTTAGCGGCAGCATTATGTGTTGAATGGAAGCGCATACCTATTGCTGTGTTCCAAAACTTTGTCGAAAGCATGTCTCGAAGGGTCAGTGCATGCATTACGGCCAAAGGTGGACAGACACTGTACTAATCTGTGTCAATAAATGCTATGTTGTGTTTCTCTTCTAGGTGTCCGCTGACTTTTGTCAAAATAGTGTAGTTTTCATTGCTCTAGTACTATCCATTCTTATTGGAGAAAGGTGATGGTTGGAGGGTTGTAACCTTTTGCTGATTCACTGCACCTCAGTCCTATAACTGTGTAGTAAAGAATCAATCATAATTTCATGAAAGCTGTAATACCACAAATTTAGCCACAACCCACAAAAAGACAACTGTTAAACCACTTACCACTTAATTCAGTGATGTGTAATAATCACTTCTCATTTTCTTTCCCAGTGAAAAGTAATTCAAGCTAGCTGCGACAACCAACAGATTTTGGTCAAACACAAAATTAAATTCTGCAATATGGATAACCACTCCTCAACCAACTAACCAGGGGCTTGAAAAAGTATCATACCCAAGATGCTCAGGGCATAAAATCATTAACCTGGGCATGTAAGAAAGAAAAAGACTTCAGTTGCCCAACCCAGCAACTAGATTTGAGACAAGAGGTGAAAAAAGCCAGCTGAAATGGAGAATTTGGTACCATAAAAAGAAAAAAAGAAAAAATCACCTGTTCCGTTTTATATGACATTAAATCACAGAAGTCATGTTCATTTTGTGAGGTGCCAAGGTCAGTACAGAATATGTTCTACAACTAGACATTGTGACAATATGTTGTTCGCTCCAAATGTTTACAGTTAGTGGTGGGAATACTGGTCTGGGACTAGCTTCCAGTGTTCAGACACAAAGGGCAAACAGGAAGATACTGATAAATGGCAAAACTCCGTGCCATGCTGGACTGGCAGGAGGTGGGATACGGGTTGGGCCAAATTTCTTCATACAAATTTACTGGCATGAGGACAATACTTAGCCAAAGAGTGTTGGAAGATATAACACATTGTAGTAGCAAATTATCAAGAACACCCAAATGCAATCAAACACGTGCCACACATGCAAACTATCTGAGATGGCTTTATAGATAGTCAGCTCACTGCAAAGGATTCAGACACATACAAAGCATAGATAGTGGTTTCAACCTTCAATTATTTTGCTTCTGAAAAAAATGTAGGAAGGGTAAATTGTTTTCCATTACAGGATTTTTCGTAGATGAATTTATTCCTCAGTTTTTTGTTATGAAGTTTGCCTGTTTTTAATCAAATATTGGTGAATTTGGTTCTTAAATTCATATCACTTTGTAGAACCTAACAAGGTTTTTTTTTACTGGTGGTGTGCCTTCGGCTTTTATGCAAAGCTGTATCTGCATGCTTTACATGTCAGCAACGCAAAAAAAAAAAATTTTGCATCAGCTGTGACATTAAGTGGTTTGAAAACAGTTACTGACTATGTATGTTCAAAAACAGTATGAAGCTGAGTAACAGCTGAGTACTTTCGCTTCAGAATACATATTTTGGAAAACATAAAAGCTTTGTAATTAATTGAATTTTTGGGGTGAACTGCCAGAGGGGTCAGCATTACTTTTATTTTATTTTTTACTGACTGTATGAACTCACAATACTGTTATAGTGGGTATAAATAACATCCTCAACCAAAATACAGAACAGTTTTACAATAACTGCTTGATTAACTATATTTTAGTTGTATCTATTCAAGCAAGTGAAATAATCATCTACAATGTTGCTAGACAGCAAAAAATTGCTGAACATAATAGTTTATTATGAAACCACCTGTTTCCATAATGAATTTTTCATTTCACCTTCGAATTATACAAAGGTCGGTCAGTAAGTAACGTACAATCGCCTGTAACTCCCCAGTTTTCAAAGGTTGAATCATGAAAGTTGATGGGTAGGACCTTCATTCTATTAGCTTCCAAATGATCATTAACAGTTGTTCCTTCGCTTTGCAGGTGAAGCGTAATGGATGGTGAAATGGACACCCTACTACATCAACGGTCGGTAATAGAGTTTCTCTACAAATCTGAGGATAGCTCAGCCACATCAATCCACAGACAATTGTTGTCAGTGTATGGTGAGACAACAATGGATCACAGTAATGTGCAGATATGATTGAAGAGGTTCCAGAGAAGTGATTTTAGCATTCAGGATAAACCACAATGCGGCAGACCGACCACTGTGACAACCACTGCAACTGAGGAAGCCATTGAGCAGCTGATTCAAGATAACAGATGCATCACCACTTCCCAACTTATAGACCACCTTGGCATGTCAAAGAGAAGTGTTTTAACAGCGGTAGAATGCTTAGGATACTGGAAAATCTGTGCTCGTTGGGTACCACAGCTCCTCACAAAAGAGAAGAAGGTAATTCGGAAAGAGGTGTGTGACGATCTGCTTCAACATTTCGCTGGTGACTTCCCACAATGTTTTCATGGTGTGATAACAGGTGATGAAGCATAGCTGTTTCATTATGGCCCACAGAGCAAATGTCAGTAAATGGAGTGGAAACATGTGGGATCACTGCGGAAGAAGCCACGACTTTCAAGAAACATTTCCTGGAAAGTGGGACCACCATTACCAAAGAGCGTTATTGTTCATCCTTGAAGAAGCTCAGGCGTGCCATCAGAACTAAGAGACTACACTTGCAAACCGAGGACATCAAACTGCATCACGATAATGCGAGACCACACACTGCACAGATGACAGTGCAGAAAGTGACTCGACTGGGCTGGACGTTGGTGCCACAACCAACGTACAGCCCAGAATTGGCACCATCAGATTTTTATCTGTTTGGTCATCTGAAGGCACATCTACGTGGGAAAGCATTTCACAGTGATGCAGAACTCACTGCGTGTGTCAGGAAGTGGTGTGATGACCAACCTCCGGAGTTTTATTACTGTGCGTTCTTGTCATGGAAACAATGTTGGCTGCAATATAATGAAGCCAATGGATCCTACATTCAGTGACTTATAAAGCCAAATGTCCAAGGTTGCTAACCACAAACTTTCATGAATCAACCTTTGAAAACTGAGGAGTTACAGGTGATTGATTGTGAGTTACTTGTTGACCAACCTTTGTAGCTAACAAAAGTATTTTTCTATTTCAGCAGTGAAGAGGCTAAAAACCCCAATAATACAATGCCTGGCCCCACTAGTGTGTGCTGCTACGTACTACTATGTAAATACGCAACACACATAGGGGAAAAAGAAAAAAGAAAAATCACATCAAGCTCTGAAGAATGTTAGACAACTTGGTAATGTTTTATCATATTTCTTCCCAGCCCCTTGTGCCACAGGTCAAGATCTAAAACCAAATTATTTTCATGTTAACACTTTTTTTTTCCAGTCAAAAAAGGTTTGTTAATCCACACATAATTTGTGATACTCATATGCAGGTACAATGTAATTTCATCAAAAATAATTTTGTAATTAATACCATTGTTTAACTAACACACATTTCTTTCATTGTGTTACCGAATGATCTTAAAAGATGAAACAGGAATTTTACTGATGCTTGAAATTTGAACATTTATCAGCATAAAAGAAATTGCAAAAACTGAGTGAATGTAAGCAGTGGCATAACTAGCACCCCCTCCAAAATGTACTTCATCCCCGAAGCAGCCCAGTAATTTTCTCAGGATTTTGCACATGAGGGACGGTGTGTTTTTTGCAGTGTGTATGTGTTTGATGGTGATGGGGGAGCAGGAAGTCAGGGAGAGCGTCTGAAAAAGTAAGGGTGGCATCTAGATTCCTGTAGTGTCAACTTTTTAAGTAATTTTTGGAACAGAAGTACATAATTGCAAGGTTATCAACAGCCAGTCAGGATTAACATGGTGTGTGAATCGATGCATGAACATACAATTGTGGCCAAAAGTCCTGCACCAGTAGACCGAAAGTAATTTTTTTATGTTTGAAGTCAACTTATACAGCGTAATGGTGAAGTCAGGAATACATATTATACATCATTGTAAAGGAAATTTTATACTGAATTCAAATATTTTTACAGAATGTTATTACCAATAATAGAAGTGATGTTACAAGCAAAAATGTGCAATTGAGGAAACACAAATCCAGTTCTGAAAAAGCGTTAGCGCCCTCTAATCCACTTGAGCTTTCTCCGACGTCCGCTAGCGATATAAAAGAATGTAGAATCATCTGCTGACTTAGAACGCAGCTGCTTATAGTCAGTTGACGGAAGTTTATATGCAGAAGAATTCCTGGTTATATTTGAATTTCAGAATGTCGAAGACCCGAAAATTGGTCCTGCCTCTTTAAACCAAGGCAAAAATTATTACTTCGCATGAACTTGGATTCAGTAGTCGTAAAATTGCTGTTAAATGTGGCTATGATCATTCCACTGTCTTGCACACCATTAAAAGAGTTGCAGAAACTGGATGTTTGGGAAACAGAAAAAGAACAGGTCGACCAAGGCTGTGCTGTGTACTGACGTGATGATTGCATGTTGATTCGTTGTTCCTTAAAATCAAAGTTTAAAACAGCCACTGATTTAAGAAATGAGTAGGAGAATGAAGTAGGCATTATTGCATCTACACATACAGTTCATCGCAGGCTACAAGAAAATGGACTGACTGCACGAAAAGCCACACGAAAACCTTTCCTTACTAAACAACAACGGCTCAAAAGAATTGCTTGGGACAAGGCACACAAGAATTGGACTGTTGATGAATGGAAAAATGTTATTTTCAGTGATGAAACAACTGTTACTATTTCAGCTAATAATGGAAATAATTCTGTACATTATCAGATTAGTGAAAGATATAAGGCATGCTGCACCCAGCCAACAATCAAGCACCCACATTCGGTGATGTTATTGGGCATCTGCACATTGTTGATGGCATATTGAATGGATCAAAATATGTGGATATTTTGGAGTCCAAACTGCTACCATCTGCACAAAACATGTGTTTGCAGAATTTCATCTTTCAGGACGATAAAGCGCCATGTCATCCGTCAAAGTTGGTTGACAAGTGCTTTAATAGAAAAGTTATAAAAAAACTTCAGTGGCCGGCACAGTCACTGGATCTTAATCACATAGAGAATCTGTGGGTGAGATTGAAGCAAAAGGTCAGTCAAGAAGGACCCACATCTAAAAGAGCATTAACTGAGTCTGCAAAGGCTGTATGGCACAGTGTTATCACCAATGGACAACTAGAGAAGCTCATTAGTTCCATGACAAGAAGGCTCACTTTGTTACTAAGAAACCATGGTTATCCAATTAAATATTAAAGCGTATTTTGCTTGTTGGTAAGTTATTTTAAGTGTCCTGCAAATTTCAATAATGTACTGTACAGTAATTTTATGTTAAATGCATTGTACACTGATTTCACAAATTTCACTATTTTTTTGCTTTTTATGACTAGATTCTGTACTTTTGCTTGTAACTTCACTTCTATTACTGGCAATAACATTCTATAAAAATATTTGAATTCAGCATAAAATTTCCTTTAAAATGATGTATAATATGTATTCCTGACTTTAGCATTACGCCGTATTAGTTGATTTCAAACATCAAAAATTGACTTTCGGTCTACTGGTGCAGGACTTTTGGCCAGGACTGTACATTTTATCACAAGAAAGGAATTTGGTAAAATATATTTAAATGGTTAGCGTTAATAACTATAAAACTTTAGTGATTGTTACTGGATATGTTTACATACAAATAGATGATTCAGCGTCCAACACCGTAAGAATGCAATATGGACTTATATAGCTACAGGTATTTATTTGCATGTACGATGAAACTTCTTCAGCAGTGAAGACTGGGGGAGGGGGGAAATACAATGTGCATGTAGGGTGATGTGTACAAATATACTATACAATGTAACTACTAACTACAGATATGATACAAATTATAATTACATGGTTACAATGCAAATAGAAAAAATATTATTTTGTATGATAAAGGAAAATTTTCATGTTTTTAGGCCTAAGTACTTCTTTCTAGCCTTCATTTCAGCAAACTCATCAAGCAAAACATTGAGGTCCATTCTTTTGACAAACATCCTTTCTATGCCTAACAATAACAATCCCTACAGTCTGTCTTGTGACATGGTGCTTCTCAAATAGCTTTTGATAAGTTTTAATTTGGAAAACAATCTCTCTGCTGATGCTACTGTGACGGATAGTTTTAAAAAAAAAGCATTAAGGCTGTTAATAGGTTAGTGCAATCACTGACAATTGTAGGATTTTCTACAACGAATAGATTTGCTATTTCTAGAACGGTCGTTTTCTCAGCTGTGCGGTAGCAGAGTATCATTTGGAAACCTAGCAGTTCCTCTGCTAACTTGCTTGTCAGGTCATTTGGATATGTGCTTACTAATCGGTTTGACATCACAAGATTTTCATCTGTAGCACTTGCCAAGGTAAAAGGCATAAGAAATCCAAATCTGTCTGCTTCAGCACACATTCCCCCAAGCCTATTATTGAGTTGGGCAATAAAATCGTCTAGTGTTGTGTAAAAAGGCAAAATGCTTACAATTTTCTTCAGGGTGGTGGAAGTGTTCAGCTTGAGCCAGTTCATCAAAGCGTTTCTTTATAGTATGAGAGCACTTACACTTGTCAGTAGCATCCACGTTCCAACTCGTAGCAAGAGAAGTGGCTGTTTCCTTTGCATAATTGAAGTTGTTCTAGAACAAAGTTGAAACTGTCCCTTTTGCTTACTTTACTAGGTTTACAGCTCCTGAGAGATCTACATCACAAAAGTGTAGTGACTTTGACACAGTATTAAGTGAGTTCAGCACTTCAAACCAAAGTACCATAAGAAAGATAAACTCAAAAATTTCCATGCATTTTTTTCAAACCAGTGCACACTGATTCAAAACACCATAAAACCTGGCCAAAACCTGTTTTTAGAAATTTCGAAAATTGGTTTGGTTAACTCTGTGTAAGTGAGGAAGGTTCACTGAACTCTATAAATAACCCCACTTCTCATCCTTGTTGGTATGATTAAGCAGGTAGTTAACCATGAAATCTGGGCACATGTCATGAAGTGTTTGCATCCGTTCGCTTGCTAATATATTGGGTTGTCGGAAAAGTCATGGTGTATTTTGGCACCCGATGGAGGTTGGGCAGTTTTGCAAGTACTAGAGCAGCTCTGTTATCGCTATGGCATTCGACAGGTACCAGTTCTAGCTGCAGTTTAAAGGAATAGTGAGCGATTTGGTTTATTTGCATAGATTTGACATCAAGTTTCTGAAGATGGAAGACCAAACTGTGCATTTTCGCCATATTTTACTGTTTTACTTCCGTAAAGGGAAGAACGCGCGTCAAGCTTGTGAAAAGTTGCATAAAGTGTACGGTGATAATGCTCTACAATAACAACAGTGCCAGCGGTGGTTCGCAAAATTCCATGCTGGTGATTTTGACCTCAACGATGCTCCTCGGTTTGGGAGGCCAATCGAGGTTGATGACGACCAAATCAAGGCATTGATCGAGTCAAACGCACGTTACACGACAAGAGAGATTGCAGATACATTGCATATCCATCATTCAAGCATTCATGACCACCTGAAGAAGCTGGGATACGTAAGCAAGCTCGATGTGTGGGTTCCTCATGAACTCAAAGAAGCTCAATTGACGGCACTCATAAACATCTGTGATATGCTCATTAAACGTGAGGAAAACGATCCTTTTTTGAAGCAACTGATAACTGGTGACGAAAAGTGGATTGCGTACAGCAATGTGTTGCGCAAACGGTCTTGGTCCCGACGTGCTGCTTTGCCTCAAACGACATCCAAAGCAGACATTCATCAGCGGAATGTTCTGGTCTCAGTGTGGTGGGATTTTAAAGGTGTCGTGTTTTTCGAGCTCCCTACCACGGAACCAAACAATCAATTTGAATGTGTACTGTCGGCAATTGGACAGTTTGAACGAATCCATCATCCAGAAACGTCCAGAGCTTGTTCATCGTAAAGGTGTTGTGTTCTATCATGACAACGTGAGACCACACACAAGTTTGATCCCCCGCCAAAAATTATTGGAGCTTGGGCGGGATGTGTTGCCACACCCAGCATACTCGCCTGACCTTGAGCCGTTAGACTTCTACTTGTTTCACTATCTTCAACAGTCCTTGCATGGTATAACGTTCAATTCAGATGAGGCTGTAAATCAGCACCTTGTACAGTTTTTCGCCACGAAAGACAGGTCCTTTTATGAACGAGGCATTCTGCAGCTCACTGAAAGATGGCAAAAGGTTATCGAACAAAACAGGCATTATATCATTGATTGATCTTTGTTCTTTCTATCAATAAATGACCTTTGCAAAACATGGCTAAAATAAGTCATTACTTTTTCGACAACCCAATAGTATTCAAAACTTTAATCTCAATTTTCTTTTTATATGTACACTTTCATTGTCAATTGTTTTGTGCTTTAATATCGTTGATCATTTAGAACTGGACTGAGTGAATTTCAAATGAATTCATAAATTTGTGACTGGGCAAACAGCATAATCAATCAGGTATAAAATATCACTGTTTCATGAAATAGAATTTAATGTTTTCACTGACCTACAAAATGATTGCTGAGTATTGCTGTTCTAATTCTACGTTATGGTAGGAGAACGAACGTCATTTTTCAAGGGTCAAAAAGCAGAATTTGCTCAAACTTACCCATTTGCACAAAATACTAGGTTCAAGTAAGGAGTACATTTATAAAAAATGTTACATGAGCACAGTAGAGTTGGAGAAGTAGTTCATTATGTTATTTGTCACTTTGTATTTTGTTATCTCTCACCAAATAATTCCCTGGCAAGCAGAAAAACATATTATATTCATTATGGTGAAAGACATGGAGGTTGATCCTAGGGCATTTCAGTTTGGATTGTCAACATTACATACCTGGATTAGATTTTTAGAACTTATCATTCATCTTTCATGAAGACTAGAGGTATGCCAATAGCAGGTGAGGGGTGAAGACAAGAAACAAATGGCAAACGTAAGACAAGAAACAACTGGCAATTTACAGGAAATTTGAAAATAGAACTCTTTGATTGTGGATCAGCCACAGCCTGGTGGTAGTGGAACTAGTAATGATAGGAACACAGCTCGCAGGTTTTTTGAAAACCCTGAAAAGATTTCAAAGATCACTGGAGTTAACCAGGAACTGATAGAAAGATGTGCTGTCATCTTAAAAACCATTTTCTGTGGGTTCGAAGTGGATATAGAGGCAATTCAACAAGTATGCACATGACACAGCAAGGTTATGTGTAGAACATTACTACTGGTTTTATGTAAATTATTACTCCTGGTTTTACATGCCAGCCTCAGTTCATAAAATATTAATACATGGCTCTTCCACCATCTCAGCTGCATTACTACCAATAGGGCAGATATCCGAAGAGGCTCAAGAGGCAAGACACAAACACCTCAAGCAGTATTGAGATCAACATAGCCGAAAAACAAGCAGAATAGACACCTGACAGATGTGATGCATCTACTGGTGGTCACCTACGATCCTCTTGTCTTATCCCTTTATTGAACTCTCCAAATGAAAATGAAGCAAAAACCATTCCCAAAAGAGGTTCTGCATTTGCTCCGAGTTTATCCAACGCCAATCATGACTCCAGAAACTAGTAAAATAAAATAGGAAATGTAATTTTTTTTGAAGCATGACACCAGAAACTAGTGATACAGAATAGGAAATGTAATTTTTTATGTCCTTTAATTCTGTGTTAGTTATTAATAATGATTGTAAATTAAATGCTTTAACTTGTCTTAAGTGCATTTCTATTCATATCTAACATTTCTAACTACAGTAGCGAACAAAAGTATTTGGCGAAACACTTTTTCGACCATAATTTTTTTCTGCTGGACCAAATCGGGTCATTTTGGGATATACGTGTTGATTCGTGGGTTACAATGCTGCATAGTTTGTATTTCGCTCAGAGCGAATTTGTCTTTCAAAATGGGCCATATTCAAGAGTCGCCAATTATTACCCATTTCTTTCTGCATGTATTAATGTTTTTCTTGCGATTTTTGTGGGTTTTGCAATGTGTAGTGTGATAATAAGTCAATCTTAGGTTTTCAAAAATGGGTAAAAAGGCGGAGATCCCTGTTGGAGCTCGCCAGGTGGCCGTGAACATGATGGAATCCGGAATACGCGTCACCGACATTGCGGAGGGCCCTGAAGATCCGACACCAGTCCATTTCAGCTTTACTAAGAAGACTGGGACCGTCGAGAACAGTCCGCGATGTGGTAGGCCTCGTTCCACTACGTCGCGTCAGGATAGATGCATCCTCCGTCGATCTCGTGCTGATCCCACCTTGACTGCTGTGGACATTGCCACCGAATTCTGCGACAGCGACGACCTGAACGTCAGCCGAATGACCATCTCCCATCGTCTCATTGCTGGCGGATTGAATAGAAGACGTCACGCCAAGAAACACTCATCGGAGTCAAGAATCGACAAGCCAGAGTCGCGTTCGCGCGCCGTCATCGACACTGGATTGCGGCGGGCTGGAGTAAGGTGCTTTTCACCGACAAGAGCAAGTTCAACTTGTTCGGAAGTGATGGCATCCGATACGTACGACGTCCGTGTGGCCAGAGATTCAAACCCCAGTTCATTTAGCAGACTGTCAAGCACGGAGGAGGATCGCTCATGGTTTACGGCGCCTTCTCTCGCAATGGAATGGGCCCCATCATCAAGATTGATGGAATAATGACCGGCCAGAGCTATACATGCTCATCAACAATGTCTTCCCATGGGCAAACCAGAAACATGCCACACGGATGGATCATGCAGCAAGACAACGACCCGAAGCACACCTCCAGAGTAGCGAAGGCAGCCTTCCAGCAGCAACAGGTCACACTTCTAGACTGGCCAAGCCAATCTCCAGACCTCAACCCCATCGAGCACATGTGGGAGGAGCTGGAGAGACGATGTGCGAAGAAAACCTACCGGAATAGGGCCCAGAAGTTCGACCAGCTGTCTGCAGAATGGCCGCAAATTCCACAGGTCACCGTCGAGAAGCTAGTGGACTCGATGCCTGCCCGTTGTGCAGCTGTTATTAAGTCTTGTGGTTATCCCACTAAGTATTAGTTATTGTTTTGTTGTTTTCAGGTACTTGTTTTCTGTTATCGTTGCATTAAATGAATGTGATACACACCTACTTTGTCGGTCAATTTGTATGAACTTTGCGATTAAGCTCGGTACGTGATCTGTGTTAAGGTTTCCGATCCATCTGCATATGGGTCATGTTTACAACTGAATAACACATAGCATATCCCAAAATGACCCGATTTGGTCCAGCAGAAAAAATATTATGGTCGAAAAAGTGTTTCGCCAAATACTTTTGTTCGCTACTGTACATCGGGTTACAAATAAAGTACAGATTAAAATAAAAAATGTTGCTATATAGGTAGCACAAAAAACAGATTACATAAAAGACTGGGTCAGCATATTACTAACTCGAACAATAAAAAAATGTGTACATCATTGATGGAATATTGCAGTAGACAAAAAGCAGTTCCTGATTTCGAAAACATAGCAATTGTCAGTAGACATAAATCAGAACAAGCCTTGAGATATGCTGAGACAGTTGTCATTGAGCAAACTCTGGATGTCAACTGTAATGTAAACGATCCTGTAGAACTGCCATTGCCTTAGAGAATGTTGGTTGCTAAAGAAATCAAGTAAAAAGTAAGAGATAATTTCTGCGAGCCCTGCGGCGTAGATGGCATCAACACAGCTAACCAATAAAATATATAAGCGGCCAACATGAGGCTTCAGTGTTTTTGATGTGATGGCAATAACTTCCTGAAGATGGTGATAATTTCACCGAAATGCATAGTGGAAGGATCAACGAACATGGATCACTTGAGGAAGTTTTCTGGACCATGGCTAGGAGTTTGGCTTTTATCTGTTTTGATTTATTTATTTCACTCGTGTCTTGTTTGATATAGTTTATAGTGTTTTCAACATTTCATGTCAGCAATTCATCTTGGTTTTGTAGAAATTTTATTTTAACAATTCCCAGTCGTGTAGCATACAGTAGTGGCCAAAATTGTGTAAACCTTTTGGAAAAAGTGCATTTTTGAGGTTTGATGACTCATAAACACCAGTTGTTGTTGTTGTTGTTTTTTTTGTTGTTGTTTTTTTGGAGTAATACCATAAAATTACATATCAATGGAAAGATAATTTCATCAAGAACGTAATGCAATGAAGTTTTGTTCAATTATCTGCATTCTACAAAACGTTATAGCCAAATAACCAGAAAAAGGAAGCACACTTGCTTAGGTTGATATGAAGTAGCTTTCCTTCATTTGCCAAAATAAGATGGCATCTGAGCCAATCACAACTTGCTTAGGTTGATATGAAGTAGCTTTGCTCAATGCCAAAACAAGATGGGACCTGAGCCAATCAGGTGCCATCTTGTTTTGGCAATGAGCCAATCAGGTCACAGTAGGATTCAGCTATTGATGTCATGTACTGGAGCTGAGAGGAGGACATTTGTCAGTGTGTTATGGGATTGCTATCAAGTTTGTGTGTGTGTGTTCTTTCATTTAGTGAGCTTGTAAAATGTATTAAAATTAAAGAAATGGCACAAAGAGTTGACTGGTCACCCAGAAAGTAATGTAAAATAGTACTATTAAGTGTACAAGGCTTCAGTTACGAAGAAATTAGAAGAAAAATTAGTGGAAACTTAACCAAAGGTGGCATTTCAAAATTTTTGAAGAGGTATAAGGAGACTCAGTCACTATAAAACCAGACTGGTAAAGGCGGGGAAAGGTGCACAACAGCAAGTGATGATAGAAGAATTAAGAGATTGAGCCTAGGTGACAGAAGAAAATCATCTGGGTGTATACAAGATGAAATGGCGCAATGCAATGTGAAGTTGAGTGCAAGGACTGTTCGGCGCAGACTGCAGGAATTTGGTCTAAAAGCTAGAATTCCATGAAAAAAGCCATTTTTATCTCTCAAACAAAGATTGAAAAGATTAAACTGGGCTAAAAACCATGTTAACTGGACAGATAAACAATGGGACAGTGTTATTTGGAGTAATGAGGCCAAAATCTCCCTGTTTGGTAGTGATGGCATAAAATATGTAAGGAGAAGAATCGGAGAAGATTTGCATCCTGATTGCATTACATGTACCGTGAAACACCTAGTTAGTGTTATGATCTGAGGTTGTATGACATCAAAAAGTGTGGGCAGAATTTACGTGATTAATGGGAATATAAATGGCCAAAAATACATTAATGAAATACTTGAGCCCAAACTGAAGCCTTCTGCACGTGACCTTTTCCAAGATGATGAATCATTTATATTTCAACAGGATTCAGCTCCATGTCATGTTGCTGCTGTGTGCAATCAGTGGTTTCAAGATAATCATATTCCACTGCTGGAATGGCCTGAGAATAGCCCAGACCTTAACCCCATTGAAAATCTATGGAGCCGACTAAAGAAACTTGTTAGTCAGAAGCAACCCAGGAATAAAACCCAATTAATAGAAGCAATAATTCAATCTTGGTTTCACACTATTAACAGCTGCAGGACAAAAAAACTTGGTTCACTACATGGGAAGGCGTTGTAAAGGCCGTAATTAACGCTAAAGGTTACCAACTAAGTATTAACTGACATGGTGAGAATTTTGGTATATATCATTTTTTCTAGGTGTTTCACTTTTCTTCTTTATAACTGCTGTTCTAATACAAAATCCTTCATAATAGTTATTGCATTACATTCTTGATGAAATTATCTTTCCATTGATATACACTGGCGGAAAGGGAAAAAAGAACACCAAGAAGGAGACGTCTGATACCAACGAAATTTATACAGCATAATAACGGAATACAGAGGATAACATGTTCAAAACATTATGGCAAAATACAGCTGTATTTGCTGGTAAACTGAAAAATAACATTTCCATGTAACATGGTTAGTAAGAGGTTGAACCGCCATGAACTGTGTCACACTATGCAATTCTGGCATGGAGTCTGTCGTACAGATGTTGGATGTAAGTTTGGGGTATTGAGTTCCAAGCATCCTCAACCTGCACGCGTAAATCGGGGATGGTCGTGGCTGGCCGTGGAGACCGGAAAAGTTGTTGTCCCATAAAATCCCACACGTGCTCAATGGGGGACAAATCCGGTGAATGTGCAGGCCATGGAAGTTGTCTCACACCCTGAAGTGCATGTTACGTTGCACGTGTCGTGTGTGGGCATGCGTTATCTTGCTGGAAAACACCACGATGGACCGACCTTACTAATAGCACAACAATGGGCTGAATGATGTTGTTGATGTGGTAGGTGCTGTTTAACGTACCCGGTACAAACACTAGTTGTGTATGGGAGTGCAAGCTGATCGCTTCCCACACCAGGAGACCAGGTGTAGGCCCTGTGTGTCGCTGGCGGATGCAAGAAGGGTGGAGACGCTCCCCTGTGCGTCTGCAAACACGCATATGGCCATCGGAGGCTCCCAAGCATAATCTGCTTTCATCGCTGAACACGACAGATCGCCACTGCGTTCTCCACTGCAGACGTTGGCGACACCACTGCAGCCGTTCCAGACGGTGGGCTGGAGTCAGAGGTACACATGCCACAGGCACACGTGCACGTAGTCCTGCATCCAGTAGACAGTTGCGGATTGTTCACACAGTCACCTCAGGTGCAACAGCAGCTCAGATTTGCGTCGCAGTGGATGTTCTGCTTGACAATGCCGTTCTTCTTATGCGTCGATCGGTCCGCTCATCAGTCCGTCTGTGACTCCCGGTTCCACGTCTTCTCGTGTGGGAATGTTCCTCGGACCATCTACGCCACCATCGTACCACCACCGATACTTCTCGTCCAATTCGCTCCGCAATACGACGATACGACCACCCGGCCTCGCGGAGTCCGACTAGATGACCTTGCCCAAAGTCTGATAACTGCTGAAATCGTACATGTCTTTCATGTCCAGGCACTGCAGCTTCTTCAGGGTCTTCGCATGTGTCCGTACGCCGACGACTGATTACATTCACTTTGCCGTACTCCTTAAATACCACCGACGATAATTTGCATTTATGCCGTGCTGTGGCGTAAGCGCTCACCAGTTGGCCCCGAAATTAACATCACACCTACGTAAACTCGACCCTATTAACATATGTAAATTTCATGATCGTCCGCCAATTCCTTCTTGGTGTTCTTTTTTCACTTTCCGGCAGTGTATAATTTTATGGTATTACTTTAAAAAAAAAGTGGTGTTGTGAGCTATCAAACCTTAAAAATACACTATTTTACAAAAGGTTTCCACAATTTTGGCCACTGCTGTATACACTGAGTGGCCACTTTATTATGACCACCCCCTCAGTACTTCGTTGGGCCACCTTTTGCCTTTAATACTGCGCCGATTCTTCGTGGCATGGACTCCACAAGATGTTGCTGCTGTGTGCAAACAATTGGTGGTTTGTGGAATCTGAGACCATGCTTGATGAATAGCACTTTCCAGGAGTGTGAGATTGCAGGGTTGTGGATCCAGTTGCCTGATGGCTCGTTCAACTTCATCCACAAATTATGAATGGGGTTGAGATCTGGAGATTGTGGGGGCCACCTAAGCAAAGTAAACTCACCGGCATGTTCCTGAAACCAATCCTGTATAATACGAGCACTATTGCAGGGCACGTTATCTTGTTGAAAGTAGCCATCACCATTGATATAAACCATCCACATGACAGGATGTACTTGGTCCGCAACGATGTTTAGATATGATATGCCAGTCAGACGTTGATCAACACGAATTAAAGGGGCCAAAGCATGTCAGGAAAACATTCCCCAAACCATAACGTTACCTCCACCAGCTTGAAGGGTTGTAGCAATGCATTTGGGGTCCATGCTTTTGTGCGGAAATACCTGTGGTCCAGAGATACATTTTTCAAGAGTAACATGCAAAGAGTTTGACATTGTTGTGCACTACCAATGAAGTGCATAACATGAGTATTCTGCAAGTCGTTTTGAAGTTCTAGTAGGTTCTGGGCAGGTTTTAAGATGTGCTGAACCACTGTGCAGTGGCTTCAGTCAGATATTTTTTTTTATTTTGCTTAAATAATTATTTTGGTTAAAGCCTTCAGAATATCAATACTAACAGAATCGAAGTAACATTACTGCAACCATTCTGCTAGACCAGTGTGAGTAGGATTTAACTTTTTCAAAGTTATGTTACCCTGTTTTGTCTTGCTTCTTGTCAGCTCAGAGATGTTTGACAATAACCTCCAACGCTTAATTCTATTCACAAAGAAAGTGTACAATTGTTATACTGTATCAAAAAAGCCTGTACAAGTGTTTTTCCCATCGCAGAGCTCGTCTGATCATACACAATCAGCTCTAGAGATGCCAACCTGTTTCAGACAGTTTCAGTAGTATTTGTACAAATTTTCAGTAGTTTTGGCCATTTTTCAGTTCTCATACCAAAATGAATAATTTTAACCGAGGAAAACATGGTATTACTCATTTAATTTAATTAGTATTTTTTACTTACTTACTCATTTATATACATGAAAATCTGTATCAAAATATTCTAAATTTTTCACATGGAAATAATATACACCATGACTGATACATTTTTTTTTTTTTTTTTTGCAGATTTAGGTTCCTCAGCAGAAAGAATTTTTTTTAACACACTTGCCTAGAGGAGAACATATTCATTTTTGCAATAAGAAGTTCTACAGTTTCTAAACCTAAATTAGGTTGGAAATGGGTTTGAGTTTTTCGCACTAAACTAAAACCTCTCTCCCTCGCAGCATTCAAGTGTGGAACTACAAGTATTGCAAGCATTACTTTCGAGATAATAGCATACTTAACAGCTCCATTACAGCCTCTTAATTTTGAGATTTCTGCCCAAGTGACATCTGTTCTATCCCTTTCTGCTATGGTCTCTAATTTGTCAGCTTGATAACAAGCAATTCCGCTTGCAGTATATCAAGTTCATTTTCAGTTATTATAAATGGAAAGCGCTTGATCATGTATAATACAGAAGTAAATGATGTTCTGACTCTAAGTGAAGGATCTGCTACTTCTGCATGTTTTAAGAATTCATCATAGATCAGTATCTTTTCTTGAATATAAGAACATTCCTCAATGTAAAATTTTCCGACAGATGTATAGAACTTAGAAAGTTAATTTTCGTTTAAAATGATTTCTCTTAAATACATTCTTGTTTTTACTCCAATTACCAGTTGTGTCCTTTTTGAAAAACTGTTATTTGAAAAATTAAGCTCAACATCCCCATCAGCTACTCCAGTAGGCTTCACAAATCCCTTGGATGACAATTTTATCCATCATGCTGAAAGAACTTTCAGTTTGAAGACCCTGAATGCATGAAAAATTAAGCTCAACATCACCATCAGCTATTCCAGTAGGCTTCACAAATCCCTTGGATGACAATTTTATCCATCATGCTGAAAGAACTTTCAGTTTGAGGACCCTGAATGCATGATAGCTTTCACTATTTTAGATAAAAGATAGTGTAACTTGGAGAATATGAATGCTTTTGAATATCATGCATCAATTCTTACAAATTTTTCATCTTCGTCACTTTCGTTTTTAGACTCTCTTCCCTTTATCAAGCTGAAATGTAAACCTTTTTGGGGGGAATATTTAAGAACACAGGATACACGTTTGGAACATCATTGGGGAAAAATAATTACAGTTACGGGAGAAACCTTTGCTATGTCCGATTTCAGTTTTCGGACATTTCCCTTCCATTTTCAAGGTGAAATACAAATATTTATGAAATAAAATGAATTTTAAGAACAATACTATGCAGGAGAAACATCGCGTGAAAAATAAAATTACAATTACAGGAGAAATCTTCACTGTTTCCGAAAGTTTTGAAAGACGAAATTTTCATTTTCAAAAGTTTCAGGCGGAAAGCATCCTTCACCACTTCCAATTGCCCCAAAATTTCTGTTCAGTTATGCATCGATCTCGACGATAACCCAAATTACAACGAAAAAGCAGAAATTCCTTAAAGCCGTGGCACTCTCTTGCCTGAAGATTACACAGGAATTTTTGCGCCGTCGAATTTCCGTTTTCAGAAATTTCCTTTCCATTTTCAAAGTGAAATACAAAGATTTATGGAATAAAATTATGTATAACAACAATACTGGACAGAGGCAGCATCGCAGAAAAACGAAATTACGATTAAGGAAAAAATCTTTATCTCGTTCACTTCCGTTTTTGAAAAGCGAAATGCTGTCCCGATGCGTATTTTTATGCATTGGTAAAATTCTTCGATGTGTAGTTTTACGCATTTCTCGATGCGTGTTTTTACGCGTAGATGTGTATTTTATGTGTCAATGCATACTTCATGCGCGGCGCGAAAAATTCCCAATGCATATTTTTATGCGTTGGTAAAATTTCGATGTATAAACACACTTTTCAATGCGTACTAGACATGTAATTACACATTTTGGCGAACTCTGCACATAAGAATGAAATCCAAGCACACTTTTCTGTAATGCAAGAAAAAAACTTCAAAATATTAATTACTGACATAAATGACCAACGCACGCTTTAAAAAAAAACCAACTCTGATGCCAGGCAATGACACTCACGTTATGCACCAAACGATTTTCAAGAGCTTGTCACTGCACTGCGAAAGAGCTTCAGGCCAAACTCTGGTCACGTCCACCAAAGCAAGCTACGCTCAACGTCCCCAAATGTTGCATGCTGGGGAGGGAGGGTTTTCACTTAGAATGACTCAGCACGAGGCCACACTCGAGTGCCGGTCGTCGCCGCGCTAAGATCCGAGCAACTTTGAGAGGCAGAACTGGAGGTGCAGGAAGCATTGCAAGCAAGACAAATGACTGATAGTCAAGTGGCCACCGTTGTGTTGGGAAGGGAAAGAGGCAAAATAAAAATTAATAACTAGTGTTAATTTTCCGTAGAAAAATCCCTGTTTTCCGTATTCCATAGTACAAGAGATATTTCTGTAGTAGTTGGCATGTCTGCAGCTCTAACCATGGGTATTTCAATTGCTGAACGTCCAGAAAACGGGTATTTCAACTGCTGAACATCCAGAAATAAAAATTAACAAAAATAACCTTAACAGCCTTTTGTTGACAATGGAGACTAGATGGAGTTTCCCATTCCTGATTTAGAATGATAATCTCATTCAAGGATAGAATGACACCCGAACTTACAAACTTGTGGTTTACCTGAGATTTGGATGTTATCATTGCTTAGTGAAAATCATCAACATGATAATTTCTCTTACACAAGAATATAAAGACGAATATAAAATGCATGAAACATCACAGTAAATCTATGAAATTTTTTTTTCAACATACCGAGAAGCACGAGCAGGCCTTTTGAATTCCACTCTTGTCACCATGTGTTTCAGACAGGATTTTTGAGCTAAATCGATTAAGCAGAAAACTAAGATTACAAGAAACAACTGACACAATATAACAATGAAAACAAAAATTAAAAAACACAACAATTAACATGCTGCATGCCAAATCTGTTTTTGTCAGCAGTGTGTGCCAAGTTCTTACTATCTGAATGATGTTCACATATACAGCCTGCTTCTAAAAGCAATAACACATTTACCAAGATACATAAGTGTAGGCCTACATTTACACTTCATATTTTATGAAGCAAGTCCTGCAAATAAGTAATTTTCAGTATGCATTCTAAAACAACTGTACTTATTTGTGTCACAATATATAGTGAATGGAACATGCCACATATTAATGTCATTCTTCACAGAAAAGTGTTGTGGTTTCACTGTTTCTCATGTATGAAAACCCTTGAAAATTATCACATCAAACCTAAAAACATTCTATGAAAAATGAAAACAGACCCCACAAATCTGTTTTTTCACAACAGCCTGTCCCTTCATTATTTTTAGGTAAAATCCAAAGATAATTTTTTAAATACAAATCTGATCAATTAAAAATTGATTTCATGGTGCACCAGTCTTGTCATTTTACTGTTAGTTCCAAATCACAGATGGTTAGCAACATATTTTTATAGCCAAATCATTACAAGGTACTTCAGAAATAATAGTAGTGTTCTCCCCAGAGCCTTTCTGATGAAGGGCCACCTGGCTGTTTTTCTTTGCAAATGAGCTGCTCACTCAAGTCAATATTACAGTTTTCTTTTTTAATTGAACTTATTGATTTTATTATTTCCTAGATCTCGTTCCACCTAGCTGCCATTCAGTTTTAGTGATCTGCAACTTTAATGAATGATTTCAGCAAATAATTTCTTAGAGACGAGTTAATTTGCTTTTTGTTAAAACTAAAGAATGAACCTTTGGTTCAGCTGAAAATTAAAGTTTTTAAAGTTATGTTACTCTGCAGGAAGAAAATGAGATTGAGAGATTTGTTGTGTCAATTACACTTCCTCTACAATAGAAATGCTGAAATTTTTTTTTGACATAACCATTACTGTTTCTGTTTACATATTGGTGATTATGTATTGTATGCTGTTGCTTTCACATCAATTCATTAGCATTTTTTTCTTGCATCTTTCTAAACTTAGTGTGGATAACTTCCAACATCTTTACGAATGAAGCAAAAAACTGTTCTACCTTCTTGATCTTGTCTGTATCAGCAGAGAATGGGAGGGAGGTACAATTACCACCCAGCTAAAGCAACTTTCCAGGGCAAATTCAACAGATATCCTGTAGTGATTTAATTACATGGTAACAACTGTTGAACTTTTTACAAGATTTTAATTGCCAGCTGCCCATATTAAAATTTATAAAGTAACAATTTGCCATAATAAACTCTCAAGAGGTTTGATGTATTACATTAGGACATTCTTTTAACCAATATAAACTAATACTGAGTAATTAAAACCTTCATGAAGTTATGTTTCCATATAAATGACAGTACTCAAGAAACCTCCCAGAGTTGTGCTTCTGCCCTGAGGGTGATGGGTTCCTCTACAATGATACTGACCCATGTCATTGGGCCTGCTTAATGCAGGAATGGTTCAATTAACATAGTATTATTGTCCACACTTCATACCTGAATCGTGGACAATATACAGTTATCTTGGTTGCAGATCCCCACACAATAGTACAGACACCTTATGGAGTCTGTGCCATGGCTATAAGGTGTTTGTACTGGTGGCAGCCATTCTGCAGACAAAGGAGGTAGTCATAATCCAGTGAGAACTTAGTGTGTATTTATGTTCATCACATAATAGCAATAATAAAGATTTGGCATGACATAAAAATCCAATGGTAGCTTCAATACATGTTCAATAGTTGTAAAAATGTCCAGTAGAAATGTTCCAGTCAAGATACACAATAAATTTCCAAGTGGCATATGGCATACATCATGCAATAGTCAACTAATGGAGCCCTACAGGTTTTTGTGAGGTGACAGGAGTTTAACAGTTAAGCATCAATATGGTCAACATACTGTACAACTCCAGTATACCAATTTATATATGTATAAGCTATATAACAGCCAGTAAACAATTATGTAACTTATGTAACTTTTTTTTTTTTTGCTGCAAACTTCAAATACCAAACTGCTACTCATTTTCAGTTACATGAAATTGTTGATTATATGAAATGTTAAATTAAATATAAAATGTTATTATACGAAATGTTTTATACGAAATGTTTGTGAAGGCCTGTATACTTTGCAGCAAACTTCGAGAGCTTGGATTCAAAATGGTTAAAATTGTGTGTATTGAAAAGTTCTCAATTTTTTTAAAGAGTTCTTTAGCAAACCTTTCACATAAGAAGTACAACTTGGCTACATCATTTTCAATTATATGAAAGTTAAACTTTTCAGTGTTTGCAAAAATTATACATTTCTTGGGCATTTATGATCTGATTAGTGAAGGTTGTTGCAAACTGGCTTTTCATACAAGGTGGTCGGTCTACCATTCCTCCAATGCCATCACAAGATACCTCGAGAGTTTTTGTGAAGAAAGACCAGGAAGCGCAAATTTGAAAATCTTTCAGATGATAAAGTTTAAAAATGATTTCTGTTCCTGTAATGACTTGTTATATATGAGAAAATTTTATTTTGATGCTCGCTGTTCTGATGTTGAAAAGCCAGTGAGATGATGTAGACACACCACCAGCATAACAGTATACACTGAAAGCACAATTTATTATGCATTTTGCACCCATCCACAAACTTTACCCATCCTGCCATAATAATGTAGTGAGTCAAAACACCCCAGGGTATATATAGTTCATGTACCACCTATCAGCTATGTAGCATACACTGGATACTGATGATGATGATGGATAAACATGGTGGCCTGAGCTAGTTTGATCTTGGGCAGACTTAATTAAGTAATTTTGGGATTTCTACATGCGACCGTCTTGTGCACCAGTCTGCATCAAAACCAGCTGCCACCCGATAACATGGCTGTAAACGAACCACTGCCGTTCAAAGTGAGCACCACCTCTTCCATCTCATAACATCAGAACTGAGGCCACATTGGATTTGAATAGCTTTGGCATTCAATGGGGCATTTGTGAAAAGCTTGTGCAAAGGCAATTGGTGCACAATGGCACAACTGGGCTATGATGCTCACACTGAGCATCAGGGCTTGATTTACGAAAAAATAAATGTGTAGCAACATTTGCTATACAAATTAAGTTTTGTGTAGCAATGAGAAACTTTTGATTAGCAATAAGTCATTACGCTCCTATGACAGAAGTCCAGTACCTGCTCGAAAACAGATTAGAAATTTTAGATACATTATTTATTTATTTTTTTAATGCTGATCCTCTTCAACGTTACAAATTTTTCTTTAACCAGATGGCTGTGTGTTGGGCCTACATGGTTTGAAAAAAAAAAAATTTACAGCCTCATCAGGTGAATATTTATTTGTATATAGATGGTTCTTCAACAGATTGCGATTAAATGTTTCAACGAACATTCACTAAGACTGCTGCGATAGTCACTCTTTATGTGACTCATGTAGGAAAAACCCCTCTCTGCAATGACATTAGACACTGGGAATACTAAAAGTATTTCAAAAAGATGAGAAATGTTAGAGTAGATATTTCTTTTGGATTTTTCTTTCTTGCAGAAACACTTAGAAAACAAAAAGAGGCAAATCATCTTAGGGAAGGGGGAAGTAATAATACTGGCAAGGGCCACAGCAACCACAAAAAAAGTTCGAAAAGTTCACTGAAGGTCAGCGTAACAGGAGTTCAAAATTAAATGTATTGCAATCTATGTGAAGCAGTCATATCTGCAGAGCAATTCAGGTCAATTTGATTCACAGTTTGTGATGTGATACCACTTAAATCGATTCTTGCTGACCATCCTTGTAAACAGCGTATTACCAGGACATGAGAATGTGGGTGGGTGAAAGTACATCTCCACTGGAGTGTGAAAGAATGAAAATTAGTAATTTGCTCTGACAAATAAAGGTTTAAACTGCAAAATGCTGCTTGGAATGTGTGCATATGTGTACCACAGATTACACAAGGCCATGGACCTCAACTGTTAAGTCTGGGTGCTACAGGCCAGTGGAACATGTTTATATGGGACACCTTGGAGCCCTTGTTCTTAATGAAACCATTACATAAGGCTATGTTGATGGTCTCTCTGATTGCTAACACCCATTCATGTTTATGGTTATTCATTTACCACACAGTAGGATGCCTTGTTTCAACAACTCCTGATCTCATTGCTACCATTTGATGAGGGACTGGTTATGGTGAGTTCACAATCCTTCAGTGGCCCTCTCACTCTCCAAATTTGAACCCTATTGAGATTCTGTGGGACAAAGTGCAGCAATGCATTCTAACCCAAAATCCACCACCAGCAACTCTTGGGGATGTATAGACAGCTGTTCTGGAACCATAGGATGTAGTACAATCTGAAGGTTTCCAGCACCTAGTACGGTTTATGTCAGGACATGTTGCAGCTGTTGCATGTGTGAAAAATGGATCCACATGTTATTAGTTGGTTGCATATGATAATTTATTATTTTAGTGTATTACACAGGGGTGTACATAGTAGGAGCCAAACATTATGACCAGGGTGCGAAAAATCAGCATGAGCAAGGCACAAAATGCAACCAGAATTTGCTGTTCTGTGACAATTATTTTGAGCACGCAAATTCACGACTGCACAAATTTAGAAGAAAGTAGAGATCTGGGTTACTTCAGATTTAAGCATCTTCTAAATGTTCAGTCTTGCAGTTGCAAAATTTAATGCTTACTTACAATTACAAAGATTTTCAGATATTTTAATGGATATTAGTGAAACATTCATTAACTTTCCTAAGTCCTTCAAATCTTATGTATACACACAGTACTTGTGGGGTCATATAGGACCCCAGGGTAAAATATGTAACACTTACCAATTACTCAAAACTTATAACCACTAATGGTTTGGAGATTCATACCAGATAATGAAAGTCACAAAATGGCATTAAAAAAATACAACAGTCAACAGAATTACCAAAGCTCAAAGATCTGCTACGGTCTTATAATACCCCAAATGCCATAGGAAGGTTAACGAATCTTTGATTGCTACACATATTCAAGTCTGCAAAACTTATATAACTTTTGGTAATAATAGCATAGTTGTAATTTTTGACATGTGGGCTAAGACTCATGTAGTATAATAGCTGATGGACTTAGTAAATGGCTAAAGATCCCCCCCCTTTTTTCATACTGACAAATCTGTGGAATTTGAGAAATACGTTAATTCATGCATGTAGTTTATTTTAAGTACAAGAAGCTGAATATAGATGGACCTCAACCTCCAAATTATGAAAATACAGCAAATTTAAATTTAGTTTAGGTGTTCATTGTATTTATTATACACCTGATGGAGGAAATAAAGGACATTTTACTGGTAAAATAAGGAGTTCTAAACTGCCCTTTACATTGAGTTTCGATAAAATGAGGTTTAAAAATCTATAAAAATTATTTCCATCCCATGCACAAAATTTTTTATTTACATAGGTCAAATTTCAAACATATAAGAGGATTCCCCAAATATCCCATATTTAATTATTTAATTCACAATTTCTTTTAAATGCATGTGAACATATCTGTTATATGCTTTCCACTCCAAAAATAGATTCTGTGTATCATACTGTAAGATTTGAGCCTAGAATTTTAGCTACAGGTGCAATTTTGTATATGCCAATTTTTCCTTATTTCTCAACTTTGATTATGGCTAAGGCAGTAATTCTGTCGCGGCATGAATTTTCGCGATTTTTTCCACGAATTTCAGATTTGTTCATCTATTTTTGCCTAATTTCTATTATAAATTTTTGATTACTGTATTTTTCATAATTAAATAATTTTAATACAGCCTTCGTTAGAATTTATGCGAAAAATATACCGGAAAGTAATCCTACTTGAAAGTCCAAACCAGAGCTATAAACCTTGAATTACCTTTAAAGATTGTTCGTTACAAAGATATTCTTTTCGAACAAGCTTCACGAATAATTCAAGGTCATATGCACTCTGCTGAAGAGTGCACACATGGTCTTTCATGACATCCCCCACACACACACACACACCCCACCCCGCCCCCACTACTGTTGAATGACCTTTGCAACTTGCCGGACTAGTAAACCGGATGTTGTCAGTTGTGTTAGTAATTTTAGCATGGAAAGCAGCTCACAGAAAAGAGTGTTTCGTAGACGCTTAGCTTAGAAAATTTGTGCTGTCGTGTGATGCAAGCAGTACAGCAAGGGAACATTTCATGTGAACAAAAAATCTATTGTTCTGTTCATGTTGCAACATACCAGTGGATTTTTCAAGAAAGGACAGCTATGAAAAGCATTTAGCAAGCAAGCTGCATAAAAAAAGGTGTGTCTGAACAGTGAACCGAAAATAATGCAGAAATATGTTGATGAATTAGTTGAGAAAAGAACTGCACAAGAACAGCATTGCTCAATGGAACTTTGGAAATTAACTGGTGCCTTTTGTGCAGCTAACATCCCACTTTCCAAAGTGGATAACCTACATTAAAAAATTACTTGGAAAATTCGTTGAAAGATATTGGTGTTATTCCAAATGCAAATTGGATGCAGAAATATTTGCCGAAAATATATGATATTCACAAGCAACAAGTGAAAGATTTTGTAAGCATCGTTGCAGACGAAACAACTGATTCAGAAGATAGATACATTTTGAATATTCTTGCTGTTCCATAAGCTGAACTGAATGTTGAAAGCTGCAATGGTGAAACCTCTTTTGAATGCAATCTTCCTTGAGCGCATCACTTTGAAATCCGTAAATTTTAAAGCAGTCAGTGAGGCAATACTTCAGTGCATTAATAAGTATGAAATACCTTTTGCTAATATAACCGCTTTTGTGACAGACAATGCATCTTACATGTCCAAAGTGTGGGAAAAGAGCCTGAAAGCCATATATTTTAATGGTGTTCACGTTACCATCAATGCACATCTTTTAAATCTTTTGGGCGAAATTCGGCAGAATGAATTTGAAAATGTTAACTCTTTAGTAGTTGCTGTTAAACGCTTGTCCCTCCTGTAGAGGACGTTTTCGACTATTTTTGCAAGAGAAGGGCAAAATACCTTGGTTACCACCAGTACCTATGCAGACTAGGTGGAACAGTTCATTTGAATTTGAGGTTGTGCTTTTTCACTGCAAACATTTAGAAGACTACGCAGAGTTTTTTGAACAAGAAAAAGACAACAGTAGCAGTTGTATTGTGGATAAAATCATTGGGTATTGTCAAGATAGAGATTTAAAAGAAAATCTGAAGCAGGTTGAGGTTCATGCACCATATATTTCTGGACAGTTCACTTTATTTGAAAAACAGCAAATTTCTGCGCACAAAATATATAATGAAATGTCGGACATCGCCAACAGTCTTCTTAGCAAGAGTCAAGACTGTGATCACGTCGCTGCAAAAGGAGCTCTATCCACTTGTTATGAAAAAATCATTATTTTTTTTAAAATAAAAAGCATCGATTTTGTCAGCCAGCCGAAAAAAAAATTTCAAAGCATGTAGGGTGTTTGATCCCGATCAATTTAAGTCCTTGGACCTTTAGACGACGAAGATTTGTTTGTTTTCAGCCACATTGCTATGTTCAAAGATGAGCACCAACTAAAATGTGAATTTCGTTCATATAAAGCGAGTGTAAAAGAATTTCGTGTCAGCGAAGGTTTGCTTGACTTCTGGAATACGAAAAAAGGTCGTTTTTCTAAGCTACATAAGGTCGCCATCCGTTGTCTATCAGTACCCACAAACGGTGTCTATGCTAAACGATCCTTTTCTAAATTTAAAAACGTGTTACAGGACAACAGACACAGCATTAAAGAAGAAAATCTGTGTATGTACAATAATGATGTATCAAAATGCCATCCACTTAAATGGAAATCTTGATCTCGTGTAACGGCATTGATAACATTGCTAGAATTTGAATGGTTTATAAATGTAAGTATCAATTCTAAAAACTTATAAAATTATGCTTATTTTTTAGTTACGTATTAGTCATTTGTATTACTGCTTCATAAATTGGTACACTTTGGTGGGGGGATGTTAGTGTATATCATCGGCCGCGACCTTTTCGTGAAATTTCATAATTTACCCCGCAAATTTTGCCTTTTTTTCCCAGTCATAAAATTACTGCCCTAATTATGGCCCCCCAATCTGATACATGAATATTGAACGATGCTTTGGTACACATGTGAAGGTTACAAGCACGTACATGTGCAGTATTAGTTTAGCTCAGTGGTTCTCAAAGTGTGCTCGGCAGAGGTTCTGCGACATTTTCCGTAAAAAATCACTTCTGACACCATCATGTTAGACAACACAAATACACTGGAAAAAACCCCGTACTTTCTCAATTTCCTTATACAATTAATGTAAATAAGGCTTCCTTCAAAGCATGTATAAGCGGTGTACCGGTATATAGTGAACAATACTAAAAGCTGTGCGTATTTGTCCTTTATCCTCGGGATGAAATGGCAGCAGTTTCGAAACAGGCAAAACAAAGCAAAACCTATTGTCATCAGCGTTGAAAGCGGGAGGTAGGCATGGACACAATTTTTCAATTTACTGAAATACCGATATTTTCGGCTGATATTCTGATATTTAATATGAACACATTTTCGATATATCAGAAAATCAATACATCGGTTTTTAATATGTTGGAGCGATATTCAATATATGAGATTCAGTTATCACCCTCAGGCAGTGAATAAACTGGAATAGACCTATCTGTCGTATTGAAATCACAAGTATTGAAAAAGCATCAGATCAAAAATATCGAAAAATCGATCTTATATATTGATTTCTCAATGATATTTTCTATTTAAATGTATCGGTCTCAGAAGAATCAAATGATATCAACATCAATATTTCTGAAAATATCACCCATCCCTAGTGTGAGGTCATACAGCAGCACAGTCGCCTCTAGTATTTTTCTCTCATGCCTGCGTGCTGTCAGACCAAATGATGGAAATACTGTATTGCTGCAAAGCTGCGACAGGACGTTCCTCGAACAGGTTAGTTCTCAGAAGAACGATACCACTCCTGAAACCATGAAGCAGAGTGATGCAGTTGGTTAGTTGTTTTAGTAGTAAATTTGTAATAACATCATTTTCTTCCTTCTTTAATATATGTTGGTTTTATGATGAAAGAAAACTGGAACATCAGAAAAACAAAAAAGTATATAAAACCAATGCTTCTCAAAAATGAAACCAATACTGATTTCTCAGAAATGAAATTCTTAAATCCTCACACAATTTTGCACTGAATATAAACACGGGCATAAAAAAAACACTGGGGCTTCGCAGTCACGTCCTTGGGTGAAAAGGGCTCTGTGGTGTCAGAAGTTTTAGAACCACTGGTTTAACTAAAACTGGCTGTAATAAGTAAGGGACAAGAATTCACCATCTTGGAAAAGAGCATGATCATCGGATACAAAGCAAAGGGTCACAGCATCTGGGAAATGGTGGACTCGGTCAGAGCTGTTCACTGGCTGCAGTAGTTACAGTGTACTAAAAGTGGTTGGGAACAGGCATGACATGTAACCACTTTTTCAAGAGATTTGAGGAGAAAAACCACGATTTGCCTAAACAAAACCTTCACAGAATTATGACCTTCAACAGTCAAAATTAATGTATTATTTCTTAGATATTGTTCAAAAATCCCATGCAAAATCCACAACTAAAACTAGGAAGCCTATTGTATACTTGCATGAACAGTTGCACTTCAAAATAGGTTTTCATTTCAGGAAGTTCAGCTTTCTCTTTTGATGCATAACATTCAATAAAAACAGTAATAAGCACCCCACTCGAAATCAATGCCATAACTACAACATTTCTCATGCTCACTCCACATCATCAATCATTATGAATCCGTTGCTGGATAAAGGTCTCCCCCAAGTCTCTTCCACAACTTTCTATCTTGAGCAAGTTTTGTCCTTGTCCCTCTGACATGCTTAGGAATTTTATCTACAAATCTTCCACTTTATCTTCTGTATCTTTTCCTATCCCTTGGAATTCAGTCAAGCATTTCAGTTGTCCAACAATAGCTAAGTCAGTTCTCAATACATGTCTCTCTTCGGATGTCTGTGGGACAAACTTCAGTCTGAATTACTAATATTGCTGCAGAATACATAGCTCTGCTGGCAATAATGCCAAAAATTTATATTTGCATCTTCATTATTCTGACTTTATGATAGTCTACAAAGAGACGCACAGACAAAAAACATCTGCATACTGTCTACATTTTGAGGTTACTCACCTTTATCCCAAATATCCTTTAGGAGGTTTTCATCTCTTACACACATTTCCAACACGTAATTTTCAATAGTCACATTGTGGTTCAAGGCCCAAAAACACACATCACACTCACGCAAAACTTGGGGGGGTCCCCCAATAACTAAATGTAGAATTCAAAATAATCAACTACAATGACACATAATTCAACTCCCTAAAAATGCTTATCTAATTAAAACCTCAATAAAAAACTTATATTACACATTTCCTAAAACATAAAAGTTAAACTGCAACCCATAATTATTTACAACTGCACACCAGTAATTAATTGAAACAAACCAAATCTGACACAACCACTATCCTCAATAATCTCGGACCTCTCTCCACTCAGCAATAAGCGCACTATCCTAGCACTTTCAGCCTCTGCCCAGGCCATTCTGAAGGAGTGGACGCAACAGATGAACCTCCGTCGCCGCCCTCAAACGCAGCGAATGTTCTAGGTCTTGCTTGGCATCATCTCATCATCGTTCTTCACCGCTCAGCGCAGTGGTGCCATCTATTAGCTGACCCATTAGTCTTCCTTTCGAAGATTAATTATCAAGAATCAAATGCAGCTGGCTGTCGAACGAATATTTACAAGTACGAAGAGAAAAAGAAGACTAATGGGTCAGCTAATAGATGGGGCCACTGCGCTGAGCAGTGAAGAATGATAATGAGATTAAGTTCATTAGCAGGATATCATGGAAGGCCTGTCCTTTTTTCTGTTTTCTTCACGTTTTTTATATGCAAGTTAGCTGAAAACCATGATATCTGGACTCCTTAATCTCTTATTCATTCTGGTGGTTTCATATTGAGGGTGAATGATATATTTATTTAAAATATGAACAAAAACAACATATAACTTATTTCTTAAAAGAAGATGAATTATAGGGTTAAAATAATAACATTGTTACCTCTTGGTTTGCAGTCTCCTTTTGACTAGTTGCTCCCGGTATACACTCAAGAACAAAAACTGCGTAGTCGAAGTTCCATAAAATGGACGTTCCCCGTAGGCAACAATGACGTATTTATGATAGCTAAAACCCATTGGTTTTCTCTATTATGATGGCCTCAGCAGAGGCCATCATAATAGAGAAAACCAAGGCATATAACTGCAATTTAAATGTTCCAATTGAATTATCACCAACATGGTTGAACATGATAAAACAGGAAACACAACGAATCGTCTAAATAAGAAGATCTAGTCGACAATTGAAACAAAGATTAAAAAACAGGACAACACTAGATGGTGCCAGCGACGTTCTACGTGATGAGCATGATGACGACGTGGACGATGGAGAGAACAGCACCGTCGACTTAATTAATAGTTAACACGCAAGGAACAGTACAGCATGAGATCTCCTTGAAAATGGCCACGAATGAGTGTGCTGAAACACGCGTCGGAAATTGGAAATTTCGGGATCTGGATTCCTCGGTGAAGACTGTTTTACATATCGTTCTCAGTTGAATTTGAGGTTGGAATAATGGTTTTTTATTTGGATTTTATTACTTTCATTGGATTAATTTCTTTTAAGTTCTGTTTCGAGGACAGGGTTTTTTGTGTTTTCGATAAAAGATTTTTATGGGTTTTAGCTATCATAAATACGTCATTGTTGCCTACGGGGAACGTCCATTTTATGGAACTTCGACTACACAGTTTTTGTTCTTGAGTGTATACCGGGAGCAACTAGTCAAAAGGAGACTGCAAACCAAGAGGTAACAATGTTATTATTTTAACCCTATCATTCATCTTCTTTTAAGAAATAAATTATATGTTGTTTTTTGTTCATATTTTAAATAAATATACCATTCACCCTCAATATGACACCACCAGAATGAATAAGAGATTAAGGAGTCCAGATATCGTGGTTTTCAGCGAACTTGTATATAAAAAATGTGAAGAACAGAAAAAAGGACAGGACTTCCATGATATCCTGCTAATGAACTTAATATAATATGCCACGTAGTTACGTTCATAGGTTAAAGTAGAATTTAACGTTTTCAACTGATATTAGATGAGATGATGTCGAGCAAAACCTAGAACATTCGCTACATTTGAGGGCAGCGATGCAGGTTCATCTGTTGCGTCTACTCCTTCAGAATGGCCTGGACAGAGGCTGAAAGTGCTAGGATAGTGCGCTTATTGCTGAGTGGAGAGAGGTCCGAGATTATTGAGGATAGTGGTTGTGTCAGATTTGGTTTGTTTCAATTAATTACTGGTGTGCAGTTGTAAATAATTATGGGTTGCAGTTTTAACTTTGGTGTTTTAGGAAATGTGTAATATACATTTTTTTATTGAGGTTTTATTTAGATAAGCATTTTTAGGGAGTTGAGTTATGTGCCATTGTAGTTGATTATTTTGAATCGGCCTTTAGTTATTGGGGGGAAAAAAAACGAAGTTTTGGGTGAGTGTGATGTGTGTTTTTGGGCCTTGAACCACGATGTGACTACTGAAAATTACGTGTTGGAAATGTGTGTAAGAGATGAAAACTTCTAAAGGATATTTGGGATAAAGGTGAGTAACTTCAAAATGTAGATTGTCTAAATAGCATGTTAATAATTAAGCAGCAATGTGACTTTTTTGACATTTGCAATGCTATATGAATATATGATATCTGTATACTGTACTTGCTGTGTTAGTTTATTAAATAGGTGGAAGCTTCACATTAAAATTCCAGATTTTGAAAAATATTTTTTTTTTAATAGGATTCGAACACTCAGGCACCAACTAAAGCTTTTCAGGCACCAAAGTGACTGGTTACCTTGGTGCCTGAAGTCACCTTGGATTTGTCTACCCTTGGTTATGCTTATACAGTGTATAGTAGTACTGTTGCCATTGACTACAGTAAAGCTGTAGTCAATGGCAACTCTGAACTTCATGCTGTACAAGAAAAAAGAATTAAATTCCATCACACTAACAGCATTTATGTGTGTGTGTGTGTGTGTTTACATGGGCGCCCTAGCTTAATTTTCAAAACGGGGCAAACAGAAATTTTAAATACAAATGGCATACACAAACTACACACACCATATGCAAATTTATATTGTGTCTTCTTGTTCTCTGTTTTTACCACACAAACACAACACATAAATTTAATTGGAAACCAGAAGATCCGAGACCACATAAAAAAGATGGATAAATGAAATTGGACAGCATGTTAAGACAAAAAGGAAATTTCTTTGTTGTTCTTTTGATCCTTCTGGCCACTTGCATCACATGTGCTATCAAACCCTAAGGAACACTCAACTGGTCATCCAGAGCAGAAACATACCCGCAAGACAAATTTGTGGAGAACATTGCAGAGATCTTTGTCCAGCAGTGAATAGCTTTTGCTGCCACAAGGAACAATTTTTCATTTCTTAGCCTTTCATACTTTTTCGTGCTGTATGTACGTACGTTGTTCTGCAACATACAATGGAAATTTCATTATTGATTTCTACTGTAAATATCTGCTTTTCCTACTGGAAATTCTCCAACTTTTTTCCTGTAGTTACTGCATACACATGCACCCAGAAGTTCTACAGAAAAATTGCTGCTGTCCAGTGGCGCAATGGTCTAAGCACTGATTTCTTACCATTTGTCCGAGAGTCCAGGTTCAAATCCGAGATGAGGCACAGATGTTGTTTGTGTTATGGCTCTTTTTCCCTGGAAGTAGTGACCCTAAATTATAGATGGGCAACTGCTTATAGCCTTTGAGTTGTTTACAGAGGTTGTTAAACCTTCAAACAAACAAAAAAGCAATCAGAATATATCACGAAAGGACATGGTCTAATTCCTGGGGGCAGATGCCCCCTCTTGCCTTCTTTACATGGGCATTCATGTGTGGTTGGTTTTACTTTGAAAATCACTGATTTTACTATGTACAAGTATAAAACTAACTTCTCGGTTTTTGAACAGTGTTCCTGCTATCATCAAGTTTTGTGTTAAAGTTTGAGCTCAGTTGATCAGTAGATATCCACTGTCTATATCTTACCTCATCTGAGGAACCATAATCTGAAAATGTAGAAATCACTATGTATCTGAAAGTTCCAATACCTAGATACTTTTCAGATTTTCTTAATGTACAGCTATTGGTTGATTTTGTCATGTGATCAGATGACAAGTCTTTTTCAAATGTGCAGCACTTATTTGCAACAGTACATTGTGATACATAAACTACATGAATTTCAGAAATACTTACAAGAATGCACTATTTTGGTCTGAACGGACAGAACTTTCAGATGCCTACTTGATAAACGTACACATGCTGCTGTATTCAAAATGGAAGCTCCAATCCTTTCTGCACTCACAATGTCTTTCCTACTCTTTGGTTTTACCTAATGTTCCTTACTTCCCCCCCCTCCCCAGAAAACCAACCTCAATGTCCTCGTCGTGGGGTGGTGGAAACAGGTGGATTAGTTGCTGTGATTCACAGTAGCTCTTCTCTTTGGAGCGTCCGAAACATGCTGGCTAACTGAGGCTCTGGTCTACCTAAGCCAAGGTGTGAGGTATCATGCTGAGGGCTGAATGGTACTGAGGTAGTAAAATATCAGTATCGTTAACGATCCCTTCAGGGCACCAGGTGAAACCCTGTCATAATTAGCCTTCCACCCAGGATAGGAGGATTACCGGGCGGTGACCTTATTACTTTCCTCCAGTTTCGTGGGACCAGAAATGGATTCATTGACAAAAACAACAAACCCTGGGTTAGGGTCTGACTCAGTCAGTACCCAACCGATAAAAGCAGCATCTTCCCAGCCAAGGCTGGGATCTGTTGATCCTCAGGTGAAGCCCAGTTGCTTTGGGAACACCTCTCAGGCTAAGGCGGGGGAAGTTGTTTCACAAAAGCAAACAAGACATCTGGAGGCAGCATGTAATACTGGGTTGCCAAAAGAGTCTGTGGTTGCTAGTGAGGCTGGTAACAGCAAGGAAGGGTTGCGACTTAGCAAGACTGCTAAGCGCAACATCAGGAGGAAAGTAGCAAGGCAGATGAAGGGTCAAACTGACAAGGAGTCGAGTTCAGTGGGACCCACATCTGTAGAAACTTCTCCACCTGTGGTGGACAAGAAAGGCAAGAGGCAGAGATCTGTTCTCTCTAACCCTTCTCCAGATGTGAGGAAGCCAACCAAAAGGAGTAGGGATGAGTCTCGTCCCAGCACTTATGGTGAGGCTGTCTCCACTGTCAGGATGGCCATCGTGAAGGAAAATTTCCCAAACGAGTGGCTTGATGACAGTGAGTTTGGGACTATTCAGGAGGAGCTTTTGAGGCGTGTGGATGGTTCTCAAGTAGGAGAGCCTCTACCGGGCATCAAGAACTTTTTCCTGAACTCTGGAGCTCTTGTTTACCTTTGTGAGAATGAGGGAACAGGGCAATGGCTAACATCAGCCTTTGAAAAAAATGATAAGGTTTTGAGGGGCACTGGGCTCAAGGTGATGAGGGCTAGTGATCTTCCAAAACCGATCAAGGTTGCCTTTATGACAAGGGATATTTGGAGTAAGGATCCAAATGTCCTCTGCAGGAGGTTGTGTGCCTACAACAGCAGTTTGCATACAAACCACTGGAGGGTGTTGGATCGGGTACAAGATCCTAAGGCCGTCAGGTGGATTTTCCAGGTAGACAGGGAATTGGCTAAAGCCATTGCTGAAGCCAAGTTCACTGCCTACACAGGGGTCAATGAGGGTCAATTTAAAGTACTACATGACCCTCAGGGCCCTAGCACTTCAAAGGAGGACACAGAAATGGAAGAGCCTCATTCTGCAGTTGTGGAATCAGAAACAACTGCATTGTCTTACCCTGGCCATGGTCTGGAATGGAAGGAGGGAAGGACTCAGGTCCAGCTGCGAGTGGGGGGGGGGAGGGACTGAGGAGATGAATGTGATTGGCCTGGGTGGTGTCCATGAAGGTGTGGGGCTGGCTTCCAGCACCCTCTGGGTGGATTCTGACCCGGCTGATCCTTCTACCACTTAGTCTCCATGCCTATCTCACAATGGAGAACTGCATGAAATGTATCCAGATCAATCTCCACCATAGTCGGTCTGCATCTGCTGCTTTGTGCTGCAGACTGGCTGTGGAGGATGTAGATCTGGCTTTCATTCAAGAGCTATGGATACATAATGGAAAGATCCTTGGCTTACAAGGAGCAGGCTTTACCGTCTTCTATAATACATCAAGTAGGAGACCAAGGACTTGTATACTGGTGAGCAAAAGACATCATGCTATGCCACTTCCCGAGTTTACCACAGGGGACACAACCGTGATTAAACTTTTTATGTCATCTGATGGTGGCAGAGAAGAGCTATTTGCCGTCTCTGCATACTTACCATTTGATGAACCTGAACAACCTCCTCCTCAGGAAGTAAGAGACATTGTCCACTTCTGTGAGTCAAGTGGAAGATGCCTCATCATCTGTTGTGATGCCAATGCTCACCATATATCATGTGGGGGAGCAGCGACTGCAACAGACGAGGGGACAACCTTTTGGAATATTTGGTAAGTACTAAACTTTATATTCTTAATCGAGGCAATGAGCCCACTTTTATTGTTTCTAATAGAAGTGAAGTCATTGACCTCACCCTCTGTAGTGCTAACATGTTTGATTGCATTATTAAATGGCATGTATCTAGTGAACCTTCATTGTCTGATCACAGATATGTTTGCTTTTCAGTTGCCGATGTAAGACAACAGCTGGTGCAAGTCAGAAATCCCAGAAGAACCAATTGGGTTGGCTTCAGGGAAGATCTGGCGGCACATATTGGAGGCATGGAATTTAACATGCGCTCGGTGTTAGATCTCGAGTTAGCCGTTGACCAGTTGCAACGATCTATTCTCGAATCTTACCACCAAAACTGTCAGGCCAAGACTGCTAGCTTACCAAGGCAAGTTCCTTGAACAGCTTAGCAGTCTTAGAGGCAAAACTAGAAGGCTTTTTAATAAAACCAAACGTACTAGTGAGTGGACGGTATATAAAACTACCCTCACACAGTACAATAAAGCAATTAGAGAGGCAAAAAGAGCCTCTTGGAGAGATTTCTGTGGAAGTATTTCAGATACTCCCAGTACTACCAGATTTATGAAAATCATGGCTAAGGACAATGCAAATTGCCTGCATTGTCCTTAGCCATGATACAATAAAGCAATTAGAGAGGCAAAAAGAGCCTCTTGGAGAGATTTCTGTGGAAGTATTTCAGATACTCCCAGTACTACCAGATTTATGAAAATCATGGCTAAGGACAATGCAAATTGCCTGAACACCATCAAGCTAGTTGATGGGAGCTTCACAAAAACTGTAAAGAAACACCAGAAATGCTAGGTGTACACTTTCCAGATTCAAGCATAACTGATCCCACTGGCGTACGCACAGCTAACCTTGAGCACCGACGTGCAAAAAGGAGGACTAGAGGGTTGCCAGGGAGGTGGTCAATTATTCTAGGATTAAGTGGTCCATTAATTCTTTTTAACCATATAAATCACCTGGCTTTGATGGAATTGTTCCCATCTTAATACAGCAAGGACTGGAGATAATTACTCCACTCTTGTGAAAAATTTACCGGGCCTGCCTTGCTCTTGGTTTGGTTATATGTACCAAGTGCTTGGAGATAGGCTAAGGTAATATTTATTCCCAAGCCAGGTAAGTCAAATTACCAAGAGGCAAAGGCCTTTAGACCTATTAGTCTAACATCTTTCTTTCCCAAGCCTCTTGAGAGAATGGTGGATAGGCAAAGAAAGGTAACTTGATCACGCTAGTTACGTTAACTAAAACTTTTACAAAAAGTTCGTAAGTTGGAAGCTTTCGACCTTATCTTAGGTCTTCATCACGCCAATGGAGGACTAAAATTGTTGCCAGATTCTACATTTGAATTTTTCCTATTTTTGTTGCCAAAACTTAGAATTGATCTCCAGATCAACGGAATGTAGAGAGGAGATTCGGAGTTGCAAGTCATTGAGTTGAAAATAATTTCTATGCTTTCACGGTAACGGAGGGCAAAACGATTGTCAAACGAAGCAATTCGTTTTGCTTCGTTCCAGTGGGGAACTGCAGATGTGTCTTCCATTGTCAAAATAGACAAGGCAGTGTTGGGATTGCCTTTCGAAACATCTTTTCTGTGTTCTAAAATTCTATGGCTAATGCTCCTGTATGTGCTTCCAATGTATAAGTTATCCCCAGTAGAAGAAGAGATAGGAATGCAGTAAACTCCTGGGAGGTTCAGGCTTTCAACTTTGTCCCTATCCCTTTGTAGAAGTTTCAAGATGTTTGGGGTAGATTTAATGGCAAGATGGTAACCAAAACTTCTAAAAAGGATCTGTAACTTATAAGCATAGGAAGGATGGTAAGGAACAGAACCACAGAATTTCAGGTCTTCTTTCTTGTGAGGAAGGAGGCATTCGATTTTCGAATGGTTTTCATATTTCTTTATGAGGGAGTTAACTGTAACAGCAGGGAAACCATGAGAGAGGGCTATTGTAGAAATTTTGGAGAGTTCTTCTTGAAGAGAGAGTTGGTTGTTGCAAATGATATGAGCTCTGTGGATGTAGGACTTCAATGCTGCAAGCTTGTAGAGATGCAGGGTGCAAGATTTGTAGGGAATGATGTTAGTGGCTGCAGAAGGTTTTCGATAGACGGAACGAGTAATGGAGAGATCAGCGTTTCTGCAGATAGATACATCCAGGAAATCAATTTTGTGATTTACTTCCTTAGATATAGTGAGCTTGATGGATGGAAATTTTTCTGTAATGGAGTTGATCAGTATCTGTAGCTCAGACTCGGAATGTGGCCAGCTAATGAAAATGTAGTAGGAGACTGTCGGTCTCCACCTGCTGGGGCTGCCCTCAGGGAAGAGTTTGCTCTCCCCTGTCGAGGTGCCTGGTGGTGGATGAACTGCTAAGGATCCTGGAGGGGTCTGGTTGCGACTATTTTGGCTATGCAGATGACGTGGCCATAATTGTCAAGGGAAAATTCCCTAAAACAGTCTCGAGCGTAATGCAAAGAACACTGGGACTTGTTGAGGATTGGTGCAGGAAGGTTGGTCTATCAGTAAACCCTGACAAAACCACCCTTGAGCATTTCACTAGAAAGAGGAATCTTGGAGACCTTGAAGGTATTACTCTCTTAGGGAAAACAATTCCTCTCATCACACAGGTTAAGTACCTGGGAGTCATTTTGGACGGAGGCTTAACCTGGAAACAGCACCTAGATTACTGTATTGCCAGAGCCAAGAAAGTGTTCTGGTCATGTAGAGGTGCTATTAGCAAATCCTGGGGTCTCAACCTGAGGATCTTGCACTGGATATACACTATGGTCACCAGACCTATGGTCACTTATGGCTCAACGGTGTGGTGGCACAGAGTTAACCTCTGCACAGTGCAGGCTGAACTTAACAAGTTACAAAGGCTGGCCTGCATAGGTATATCAGGAGCAATGAGAACTACTCCAACAGCGGCATTGGAGTTGCTTCTTAATATTCTGCCACTTCACCTTCATATTGAGGGTGAGGCCATTATGGGGGCATATAAGATTATGCTGCAATGGCATGTGGAGACCCTCGTTGTGAGTTGGCAGCCATACCAAGCCTATTCAGGAGTATTTTTGTAAGGAGCCCATCTTTCAAATGGGAACCGACAACATGCTAGTAAAAAATATCATTTCGATAAAGCATTCAGTGTGAACTTTCCCAGTCGCAGTGAATGGGAAACGTCCTTTGTCCCTCGGTGCAGCGGTGAAACTGTTTGGTTTACTGACGGCTCCAGGACAAACGCAGGCGTTGGAGCAGGGGAGTATTGCCTATCCAGAGGTTATGGTTCATGCCAAATCCTTGGAAGGCATGCTACCGTGTTCCAAGCTGAGGTGTAGGCTATTTTGGCATGTGCCTCAGAATGTCTGATCAAAGGGTATCACAATGTGCGTAACCAGATTTGTTTAGACAGACAGGCGGCTTTACTGGTACTTTGTCAGTGCCGCATTTCATCCAAAATTGTTTGGAACTGCCTCCAGACCCTAACTGAACTGGCAAACTGGAACAAAGTGCAACTGTTTTGGGTGCCAGGACATAGGGGTTTTGTAGGTAATGAGAAAGCTGGCCTTCTTGCTAATGAGGGGGAGAGCTGGCTTTTTATGGCCCAGAGCCTGGATTGGGGCTCACCTCTGGTGTGGCCAGAGGACTAACTAAAAGGCTGCTGAGGACTAAGCAGTTTGACCTCTGGCATGCTACCAGGGGTCAGAGGCAGGCAAAGGAACTTAATCAGGGAACCTTGCCTCATAGGGCTAAGGAACTCCTTAAACTGCCAAAAAAGGATATTGGACTGATTGTTGGTCTACTTACACTGTCGTCTTAATAGGCACCTTAATTTGATTGGGGTGAAAGAGGATCCACTTTGTAGAGGATGCCATCTAGAAGAGGAGACTTCCTTGCATTTTCTTTGTGACTGTGACTTTTTGCAGCACTCAGGCTTGAACACTTTGGTACTCACAACTTGAGACCAAGCGATCTCTCTTTAGTACCAATCAAGAGCATTCTTGCTTTTGCACGTGCATCTGGTCTCTTTCGAGATTAGGGCTGGGGATGCACAATAGACCTTAGGTCGCGGTGCTGGGTCAATGTGCCCCCACCCCATTGGTATAAGTAACAATGTTTGTTACTTCACTTTTAAACGGAACCTCCAACCACTTCTATACACTTTTATTTTTTTGAAAGGGGGGGGGATGGAGGAATTAAATGATTTCCATGAACAACTAAATGGGCTATAAGCAGCTGCCCGCTCCTAATTTAGGGTAGGGCCACTGGTTCCAGGGAAGAAAGATGAAGAGAACCAGTGCTGTCCATAAAGTATGTCCAAGATTACAGGGGTCCAGTTCCTGACAACATGCATTTGGTCTGGTTCCTGACAACCGGGCCAAATGTGACAAGGGGAAACGGGGGAGGTTTAGCAATTCGGATGTCCAGCGACAAAAATATAGTGGAAACGTAATATTAAAATACTCCCCGTTTGTTCACATTGGAATTTAAATATGTTTGCAGATATGTCTTTATATCATTGTGGGGGGGATAGTTTTTTTTTGTTGTTTTTTTTTCAGTGCTTTACGACAGTGCAGACCCGTGAAAATTCCATGTAAACATAATAAACAGCAGGTGGCTTTCATTTTCAGATTTTTTAACATCTTTGGGAGTTTATTGGAATAAATTCAGAACTGGGAACAGGGGCGTAAGTCAACCTATAGGTATAACCACACTAAACATTTTTATGCAATAAAAACAGTTTAAAATAGCCTCATTCATGGGGAAAATGCTCCCAGTGCAATAAAAAGAAGTATTTATTGAATGTGAAAAATTGTGTTTTATATCATTTTATGAAATTTGCTAATATATTTGCTGAGACTACTTTAAACATATGACATAAAAAATTTAACATTTAAATAATTACTGCAAATTTTAAAGTAGTTATTGAAACATTTAAGTAACACTTTAGTAATTATTGCAACTTAACTTGTAATATCCAAACAATGAAGATCGCATTTTATGTAAAATGGGGATGATTTTTATTGGAATTTGAGCGTAACGAGAAAATTTACTTCATTATATTTCTTCGTCTTGTTTTATCTTTTTTTCTTCTTTAGATAGTTAAGAAAAGGTATGAAATATTTCAGATTTTTTATTATATTTAGCTAAATCAGAATATTAATATTAAGTTCTCGTATTTGTATTACCAAGTCTATCATGTTTTGTAGATTGTATAATCGGGAGTGTTGCTTCCTTGAATGTGAGTGTTCATTTGCAGATCTTTATTTCAGAATGATTAAATTTGGGTAGCATTTGGGAATAAATTAATGCCTAAATAATAAACATTTTCTGAAGCAAACGTGTAAATATATGGAATATTCCTTTAAATAATTACATGTTTTCTTTCTGTTTCACGACGGACTTCTAGAAGCAGTAGTCTAAAATAAAGGAGGTTGCGGGAATAAAAACATACTTTTTAGGGAGGGGTTGTCAGCAATCGGACAATATGTGACATGGGAGAAGGGGGAGTCTAAAAATAGTTAAAAATCACAGACATACTTTATGGACAGCCCCTATGACAAACAAAACATCCATGTCTCACAGGGATTTGAACCCGGACCATCTAGTACAAATTGAACCCAGATCCATCTTAGACATCCCCTTAGCCTGTACATGACATGCCCTCCTCTTCATTATGCCAGTTTCGGATGTAACTCAATTTGTATAGGAGTTGTCATAATTTAGTGAGCACTTACTGTAAGTGGTAAGATTCATCTACTCTACATTTATAACTATTTACTACTTATTAAGGTTATAATTGCATTTTAAGCATTACAATATGCCAAACTCTTAACTGACTTCAACAATAGCCATATTTGAAGAACCTGTTAATACTGCTAATATATGCAATAAACATATAAATACAACATATGGAGAGGCCAGAGGCAAAATCAAAAAGCAATGAATGTAAAATTCATTTCAGAAAAGCAGTACCTGGAGAGTGAAGTGAAATACACACAGAACAATATAAACTTAGCACACACGGATCAGATCTGGCTTTTAAAAACAAAATCCTTTGCATCAGTACAGTACAAACTATTAAATATTGCAGCACACAGAAAAATATTTGTAATTCACTAGGTTACAAAAATATTTTTGAATGATAATCTTCAAGTGCATGTTGTACAGAACTGAAGAACCTGAATAATGAAAACGCACATAAACTTCAATGAGAAATTCTAGCTTTATTTTGAATCACCCGGAAACTAAGGGAGAAAATACAGTAACGTGTTCAAAGTAAGGATAATTTGCATTAAATTTTGCCTTTGCATACTTAAAGAAAATGTTGAAAGTGCAATGCATGAAATCCATTTATGCATCTATAATTCTAGCCATAGGTGACAAACATGAGAACATTAAGATAGTTTAAAGAATTATTGAATGTAATATTTAGACCTTGGAAAACAATGAACTATCTTGGTACATAAAGTGTTACAGATGATCAACACTTCTTGTTGCATCCAGTAACAAAATAAATCACATACATACAAAAAAAAATAGCAATAAAAATGACACATTAAAAAGTCTGCATTTCTAAATAAACCAGTGGCAGCACTCCTGTATGGTTGCAACTTTTACAGGTCAAGAAACTAGGAGAAAAGTCATTGCATTTTTATACTCTCACATTCAGTTCTAAGAATACAGGAAGATAATTACTGTCACTCGACACATCCAAACATGCTTTGTTTAAGTGAATAGCACTACCACTCTCTTGGGTACTGATACCTGATGGGAGCTTATACTGTCCTAAATGGTTAGCATGTTTATCAGACATACATTGAAATTCCTTTTAACTATAATACTAAGACAGCCATGCCAAAGCTGTCTTGTTCCAAGCTTTTCCGGCTTAACTGCACATAATTCTACTAAAGGTTTAAAAACTTTTGGAGATTGAGATGAAATCTTGGATACTGAAATATCACCTGTCCACCAATGCAACCAACTGCTGCTGTTGCACAGTAAGTACAGTACTAGTTGTACTGTGAAACAGCTGCAACAATTGATTATACATTGTCATAACACACTACAGTAGTCATATCCTTTATAATGATTGCAGGAGCAAATATGTTCCACTTAGCCTGATTGGGATTCCACATCAGTGAGGAATCATCTAATAAAAATTTACACTGTATTTGGAGCTACTAATGTGAAAATATTTGGAAGACGATCACTGACAAATAAATCCTTATAACCCAACACATGTCCAGTACTCATACACTAACGGTGAATTCACTGAAAAAATCAATAGCTGAATACAAAAGGCTGATGAAGTGAACAATGATTTTCAGAATTACAGAGACAGGGTACATAGTGAAACAACTGAAATCCAAACCTGCACCCTACTGAATTCCTATTCCAATCACCACATAACAAATTGCAGAGGCTAAAATATCCAAAAAGGAACACAGTGTTGGGAGCCAACCAAAATCAGTTGCACTATTTTTCTTTTTTTTTCCTTTAGATTGGAAGTTTTACTACCATGTGAGCACCTTGATGTGAGCAGCCACCCATCCCTAATTTAGGAACACTGGTTCCAGGGAAAGGAGAGAATCAGTGCCATAATACAAACACAACATACGACTCACCAGGATTCAAATTCAAACCCATCTCGGACGAATGGTCAGAAGCCAACATGTAGACCACCACACCACTGGGGTGGCAGCTTCACTACAAATGGTGAAGAACATATCCACCAGATCCTGAATGGTTTCATGCAATATTACTTAAGTAACAGATAATGCTGTATCATAATAGTTACCCAACCCACAAGGGGCACAACTGCCTTTATAGTTTATCCAAAACCTGCCATGCTGCTACACAGTAAATGCATTAGCCAACCAAAGCTGAGTTTCATGAATACACAAAAAAATCAGTAAAAATGAAAAAAAAAAAAAAAGAAAAAAAGCCTTAATTCATACCTTAAATGAAATTTTTAACAATCTCACTGATTTTTTCTAGTTTTTATAAGAGAAAGGAATATTAATAAAATTATGAGATTAAACTGGGTAAAGGAAAAAAATGATTAACATTTACATGGTGACCTTCAATCATTTCCAAATGTCCAGTTAGTTTTTGAAAATGAGGAACTAAAAGTGTATGCTCTGGTATTTAGATCCTAACACCTGGTTGTCCCAGCTGAACTATCAAAATCTAAAAGACTTGGTGAAACCATGCATTTTTTGTGGCAAGTTTTGAACTCCATGCTACAAATGACATTATGATTGGTTTCTTAATAATTTAAGTGTAGATATGTCACTATAAAATTAAAAAATGAGCTCCAGAAGCTGAAGTCACCCTGTCATTACTAACTTTGCTAATCACTGGAGGTACCATCATTGCATGCTTCATAAAAGATGAGACTTCACAGATTTTTACTCACTGAATCTCTCATTGTACTTCACAGTTTCAGAAAGAAATGCCATGGCATCCTTTGCAGTTCAACACACATCCAGTTGTAATACCAAAATCAATCACCCTGCTTCCATTTAACAACTTGCATTACAGATGTTTACTACACTTGTCATAAGTTGCCTTAGAATGGTCAAATGTAAAAGCAACTAGCATTCGAAGAGCATACAGGGCTGTAGATGACGAGGTCATAAACTTGCACTTCAGACATCCTCTCTCAGCTGTCACGAAAGTGGGGCCAAAGATCAAAATTAAATCTCTTGATGGAACTAGAAAATGCTTATGCTTGAACCATATGTACCTCACTGTAGTGACTCCATTAATACAGAGCTTTCTAAAATCCAGTGATAGAAAGTTGCAAAATCATTTTTGGAGCAGCAAAATGCATTTTTGGAGCAGGTAAAAGGTGTTTTTGGAGTAGGTGAAATACATTTTTGGCACAACAAAATGCATTTTTGGAGCAGATAAAATATATTTTCGGTGTAAGAAAAAAATTTTTGGAGCAGGTAAAATATTAGTTGATAGAATGAACTCTTAAGCAAAAAATGTTTTGGAACTAGATGCACCCTACTTAAATTTAAAACATCTTGCACTGAAATACACAAACACACATATGCAAAGATTTTAGTTTCCAAATAGAACGAAAAAGGTGTAACCATAGCAGGATTCCATACTTAATCATTTATTTTTCAAAAAATGTTTAATTTTTTTGAATTTTTTGCTGCTTTTCCCAATATTTAATTGCTCAATTGCACACTTCTATTTTTTATAAATGTTTAAGATAACAGTGTTTTGTTTTGCTTCGTTTAATAGTACCTGTCCACTTTCTATTGCACTCACGGCTCTTTTTTATGCCACATTCAATGTTCACCTCAGCATTGTTTAGCATTTTATGAGAGGAATCCAACTGCTGCAAAAGTTCAGCTTCTTCCTGTTTCAAATCACCTTGTGATCACTCAATTTCTTCTCTTTTTCACTTATTTTACTGCATTTTTCCAGCACTAATCTGCTCTTGATATTTTTTCTAGGATTCTTTATAAGCTGTCAGAAGATTTTTTGGTTACATTAATTTTACTCACATCTCCATTTAGTCTCTTGACATTATCTTTGTGCTTCCTGCTCTCCGCATGACGCCTACAATGATCAAGGCCGCCATGGGCTAGGATAAATTCGCAGCCACATGGTTTACAAAACGTGATTTGTCAAAACTTTAGATGCTTCATAAAAAGGCCATTCTTTACTATCACAATACACTTGACGATAAGTTTTATCTGACTTCGTTCTTTTAGTTATCATAGCTGTTTCACTGCTACGTTTCATTTAGTTTTAATCTAAATTAACCCTTTCTACTCGAATAACTTTTCATCCATACTCACCCACCCCTTTTTTTTCTGCAGTAGAGGCCACAACATAGCAGTGAACGCTCAGCTTTGGCTTGCCAGCCCCAACATACAAACTATAGAGGCATCATCGATGTGGCGGGTGACACGTGAGCTATTCGGCAAAAAACAGAAGTCTCGCGAGTGTCAACATGCAAGCTACAGAGGCGTCATCGGCGTGGAGGGTGACACCCGACATGCGCGATATTCGGCAAAAAAGAAATGTCTCGCAAGGCCCAACACACAAGCTATAGAAGCGTCATGGATGTGGCTGATGACACCTGATTTATTCGGCGAAAAAGAAATGTCTTGCAAGCGCAGACATAAGAGCTATAGAAGCGTCATCAGCATCAAGGGTGACACCCGACATATTCAGCAAAAAGAAATGTCTCGTGAGCGCCAACATGCAAGCTATAGAGGCATCGTCGGCATCGAGGGTGACACCTACATATCGGCGAAAAAGAAATGCCTCACAAGCCCAACACACGAGCTATACAATTGCCATGTGTGTGACAGATGACACCTGACCAATTCGGTGAAAAAGAAATGTCTCGTGAGCGCCGACATGCGAGCTATAAAGGTGTCATCGCGTGCTATTCTGCAATTTCGTAATGTCAAGTGGAAAGGGTTAAAACATTTGCACCAAAATTTTCACAAGCACAAAGCCACATGTAATTAATGTAGAGTTCACAAAAGGCGCTGAGCTTCCTGCTTTTGCGCACGGCACTCTCAAATGGCTATACGGGGAATCACGTGACAAAACTCTGCCTCCGTTGGCGGGGAAATCAGAACATCGAAGGCGTACAGGGGCTATCTGTAAAGTGCATTTTTTCGACCAAAAGACAGTAAAAAATAGAAAATTTTGCACAGGGATCTTGTGTGGGCTTTTCCGTAGTTTTTTGGGTGACTTTCATAAAACCGTAAGATGGAGTAAGATGGAGTGAAAATCCGTAAAAGTTGGCATCTCTGAATACCTATGAATCCTTTAGAAACAGAACCATCGTATCCTGCCACGGGAGAGCCATTTTCAGTCATCCCCCACATCAACGAAATAGCTAATATGACTGACCTTACGCTGTATTTACGTAACACACACCTCGCCCGGAACGAAATAACTGCGCCATCCCAAAGATCACGGAACGACATATAAAGAATCTCAATTTCACAACATTCTAAAAGACCATCAAACCATCTGTAAACAATCTTCATCAGGATTTCATAACGTACAGCATCGTTTCTCTTACATACCATGTGATTACAACAAAACATCTCCTCCATAAGCTCCAACTACATCGCGAAATCTATTCTTCACTTATGCCGAAAAAACAACGAATTAGAAGACAGGTGAAAAACATTCCGAAATGTTGGGATTGGCGGTATATGTGTTGATTAATCATTTAACCAAATTATGCATAGACTTTAAAAAAGCGCCATTCGATTTGCTGTTTAAAACAGCATTTTTTGCCGTGAAATTTTTGTTTTCGTTCGGCAGTTTTTGTTGTGGATTGCCATTTCGGCACAGTTGGGCGCAATAATTTTTTTCATAATTTGTAGCAGTTTGGCACAAGATAATGAAATTGGCGCAAACTTTCCATCACTGAAAATCTCTTTTGTACAATCCATTTTCAAACATTTATTCTTCTAGAAGAGAATTGTGGCCAACCACAAGAACAAAAATTCTGAATAAAGAGTTTGCTATTCTTAAGTCAGGTTGTTGCAGAATTCTGCATGTGGTTGTTCACTGATTTAACACAACTACGCAAGTGTTTACTTTGTATATTTAACCATGGTTCATATGCTTTTTCAATCACAAAATTCCAGGACTTTTGGATTTTTTTCCAGGACATACAATCCAACGCTCTTACTTAAAATATAATGAAACCATAGGTCTGTTCAACCGGTAAGCTACAACAAACAACTTCTTACATGCTTGGGCAAACTTAATGCAGAATGTTAAAAATGTTGTCCACTGCAGCTAATTAGAAACTTAGAATCACGGATAAATACTGAAATACCAAAACTGTCACTGAAAATGTGACCAGATTTAATATCTACTAAACTTTTGTATACTATACTACACTGATTTTGAGAAACTTCATTTTCTTACTTTGGCTTTAGTTCAATTATTGAAGCAAATTACAGAATAAAAAAACAACAACATAAAACTCAAAAATACATAGGTAGGCATTACTCTTAAAATGATTTCATATACCACACAATCAATACATAAAATACTATTTATATTTAATTATTTTGAAATAATGCTCACATTGGAAATTTAAGGGTAAGGAAAGGTGAAATATTTGGAACTTTTTCAAAGGACCAAAGGGGTTGTTATTTCTTAAACACATAATCATGGGGAGCAAGTATTTGTGTTACGTTTTATTTAGGGAAGGAATTTTCAACATAATATTGATGCAGTAGCTATGTTTTAAATTTGTGCTCGCCAGCAAAAGAAGTATGCACAAAAATTTCCAACATGAAATGAAAGAGAATAATGGGAAAACCTTAACTACCAGGGCTCTGTACAACTGCATTTATTAGTCATCAAGGCAATTTAACTGGGCATGATTAGAAAACTAATTATAGATGATGCAAAGTGATTAGTTTGCTCAGAAAATACTAAGAAACAACTAGATTTAAGTTTCTGATTTTACAAAGCAATCTAATTTTATCGCAAATTTTTATATACAGTATTCATTAGCAAATTTCAGTAAAGGTCAAAAGAAAAGAAAAAAAAATCAGCTACTTACACCAGTGGCTAAAAAGTATGTAACCAAAATTAACAAATGGTGCAAAAAAGTTTTGCATAGCAGAAGGAAGGTATTAGAGACAAACAGATTTTTAAATCAAACAATTAAAAGAAGAGATACAGAAGGAAACATGATATAACGGTATGCTTTTTAGCAGAAGAATTTTTCACAATGGAAAAGTGGAAAATCTTTATTATAGAGAATGGCATACAGTAAAAAAAGAAAATTTTCAATAGTTTTTAGAGGCAGAGATAGGCTGCAAACGGAAGTGCACAACACAACCCAGCGCCAGAATTGTGAACCACAAACCTCCTCAAATACAAACCTAAAGTGTTCCAAAAGGTAAATGGTATCTGTTGTTAAAAGAATTTTTTAAATCGGACATTTAAAAGTACAGATATTGAGAAAAAATAGATTAAATATTTGTGCCTCCTAACGGCGAAATTGTGCATTATTTTGGGAAGAAATACGCACAAGTTTTCATAGTTAGTAGTATCTGGTCGAAAGAGAATATTTTTCAACCGGGTTATTAGTCCCGTAGATTTTGCTGCAAACGGAAATGTAAGTTTATGCCCTCTAGTGGTGCACTTGAGCATTAAGAAATACTTGAAATTATACGAGAAACATTTTGCACCAAAAATGTTCCAACAAAGAATGAATTTTTCAAATTGTACTCCTAGAAACAGAGATATAGGCAAAAATTATATTGACGTGTACGCCCCCTGGTGGAAAAATTATGCACTATTTAAGCAGGAGGTATTGTCAAAAAAATTTTGGAGATGAGCGGCATCGGTCCACGGAGGAATTTTTCCATCGAGTTTCGAGCTCAGATTTTATTGCAAATACATCAGAAGCAAAAATAAACACTTACGCCCCTGGCGGCCAAACTATTCTTTACCAAAAATGAGAAATTATATGCAAAACATTTCCCTTCAAGAGCTGTATCCAACGCAGGAAGAATTTTTCAAATCGGACTTTTAGAAGTGGAGATATTGGGAAAATCGTGAATTACTGTTACGCTCCCTAGCGGAAAAATTATTAGTCTTGTAGATATTGCTGTAAACGGAAACGTGAACTTACGTCATTTAGTGGCGCACTTGTGCGTTAAGAAATATTTGAAATTATATGAGAAACATTTTGCACCGAAAATGTTTTTCAACGAAGAAAAATTTTTTCAAATCGTACTTCTAGAAACAGATATGGACAAAAATAAAATATATGTGTACGCCTCTGGTGGAAAAATTATGCACTATTTAAGCAGGAGGTATTCTCAAAATGTTTTTGGAGGTGAACAGTATCGGTCCATGGAGGAATTTTTCAATCGAGTTTCAAGCTCAGATTTTACTGCAAATACATCAGAAGCAAAAATAAACACTTACGCCCCCTGGCTGCCAAACTATTCTTTACAAAAATGAGAAATTATATACATAGCATTTCTCCTCAAGAGCTATATCCAACGCAGGAAGAATTTTTCAAATCAGACTTTTAGAAGCGGAGATACTGGGAAAATCACGATTTACCGTTACGCCCCTAGCGGAAAATATATGCATTATTTGAAAAAGGGACTGTAACTAAACTAGTCTTCGATGTAAATGTTGTCGAAAGGAAGAATTTTTTCAATTGGATATTTAGAAGCAAATGTACGAAATAAAACTAATTTTAAATTTGATACGATCTTGATGCGCCCTCTAGCAGCGAGTGAATCGGAAAAAAAACAACGGAACAAATGGATTATCATTCTCACATTTTAAGCTTCCCAATACAAAAAGAATTTTACAAATCGAACTAATAACTGCAGAGATGTGGTTTTCCCGGTCAGACAGACAGTGATAACATAAACATGACGCCGAAAGATGCTAATAACGCAGCTTCAGTCTTCCTAACAGACAAAAAAAGCAACAGCCCCCCCTTTGCAGAGGGTGGGAGGTAATTTGTCAGACATAAGTTATGTCAGTAGAAAAATCCTCAACAACGAACATCGTGCAGGGACAAAAAGACCGGAATGAAGAAAATTCCAGGACATGTAGCAGAATTTTAGGACATTTCCAGGAGGTGTACGAACCATGTTTGACCAAGTGATCGTTCTGCATTTGTGGAATATAGACACTTTGATACCAAATATAATTAGCTGATTTATGGTCCATATCCCAGCATTAAACAGTCCAATGCCTGCAAATGAAAGTATATTAGCAAGATAACGTGAAGTTGAGACAGTTTGTGTTAATAAGATTACATTTACCTAATAGCAGGGCTGTAGCTACTGAGAGAGAGTGGTTGCCCTCCCAGAATGGTCATTCCAGGGGTGTAAATTCATGTTCTGGGGGATGTAAAAATATAAATTATGACTAATAAAGAAAGTTACACCATTTGGTATTTTCTTTTGAAGACTTTTTAGTCTCATACAACATTCCATGCATTTAACCAGGATACAGACTAACATACAATATGAGGTGTGAACATCTGTTATCCATGAAGGGAATTTTCCAAAACAGTGAATGGAGGCATAGAAAACAATATGCTGATATGCCTAACCTTCATGACCTTTCCAAACATGTCGTTGGGATGAAGAGCTAATTAATCATTCATGATCTGTCACAGAAAGTTCTCCAAGCGTTTAACCTTTAACGGATTTTTTCTAAGCCCTAACCCTAAAGCTTCTTCCTATTGTTACATTCACTATCTGATATATTCATTCATTCTATGCTGGATTGTTTTTTGTTCTGCCTTTCTGTGAAGTGTTGCATTGTCAGCATTCACATGTTTACACTTTACTTGGTATTTACCACCTGTGGGTTCTTGGGTATTTACCTAGTTTTTACATTTTTAATAAAATTATGTCAAAAGCCTGAGGTGTGATTTTTGAACTATCATAATACTTTCCTACTAACGGTGGTGTGTGTGAAAGTAAAAACCCTGTATTATTTGAGTGGAAGGAGAAGGGGTGTAATCTTGAACCCGTGCAGGAGCAATTTCAAATCTCGCCCTCCCAGATAAGAAAAGCTTGCTGCAGTCCTGCCTAACAGCAATCCATTGCCCTTCCCTTAAACAAATCCAATCAGACCTGTGGAAAACTGCAAGGATAGTAAAACATACTTGAGGTCTAAAACTCAAAGCTGATACAGATTGCTGTTATTGAAACCACAACATAATCACTGTACAGGAACACAACTTTGTCACTATAGCACCAGACTTATCCCACCATGCAGAAAACAGTACAATAAATTGATCAAACTGGTTCATAAAACACCAGTGATTACACTACTATTTGCAGCCTGAGAAAGCATCTGTTTTGCCTTAAGCAGCATCTTAGCTTTTCAAGACCTTGTCTTCAGATGTCCTTTTTCTATCTTGTAGGTCACTGCACACAGCAGACATGCAAATAGACTTAACACATCAAGTCTGGGAGAAAAACTGTCACATAACTTAACACTATACTGAGCATCTGATGATCATCGGAGACCTTATCATGACAAAATTGTATCAAATGAAAACAAATAATAAAAATAACTCATAGGCTCTACTTCTGTGCAGTTATAAACCAGATGTCTAGTGCAGAAACAACGGACACATTACATTCTCCAAATTAAAAAACTCAAGCCCCAGTTGAAGGGGTAACTACTTCCAAAAAACCAAACTGTTACTCAATGTCAGTGCTCTATAAAAGAATAAAAGACGCACAAATTGCATTTTACAAGACTGACATAAATTATAATGCAACTATTCTGGGTAGTCCAAGACTTGAAATGACATGACACTATGATCACCCAGTCAGCTTGGGTATTTGGCTTTAATCCCAATGTAACTGGCAAACTATGAGGTTCCTTGTTTGGGTGGTGTAACAGCAACATACTCAAACGTAAATCGGGAGATGCGAGTTTGATTCCCATTCTAGGACAACGTGATTTTCATGTTTTCCAAGGCATGTTTACTTGCATGATTAAGTTGGCATCCGTTTGCCCATAATGGCGGCATCCATTTGCCTGTAACATCTATCTGATCATGAAAGACTAGCGAATCCTGTGATGGTTAAATTCAAATTGATCGGAAACTTGAGACTTGGTCGTTCTGGGTGGTGTAGTGGTTAGCATACCTAGGCGTTTTCTGGGAGACGCGGGTTCGAGTCCCGCTCCAGGACGATGAAAATTTTCAAGTTTTCGCATATTATCTGACTTACCATCCTTGTCACATTTACGCCAAAAATCGGATTGTCATCTTCAAAATTTGTATCTATCTGATATTTGACTATCACTTTCTGAAGAGGATTTGCTTTCCACTCGTGCCTTTCAGATGAAGGATCTTATATCCTTCGATTCACACCCAGCGGAGTGTTTTTATCTGAGTCCCAAAAACACATCCTCAGTTGCTTAGAGGTTTCTTGTTCTGGGTGGTGTAATGGTAACATACTGGAACATAAACTAGGAGATGTAGGTTCGATTCCCGTTCCAGCAGGGTTGGGTTTTTGACGTCAAAAACCCAACCTCATAACTAATGCTTTTAAACAATTTGTAAGCATTAACAGGTATACTAAATAGTAACAAACTTATCTTCGTGCAGACTGCAATGTTAGACTTTATTTTTATAATTATTATTTTATTACAATCATTAAGAGCAGAATACTGGCAAAAAATTTCATTCTCTAAACTTTCTGATCTGTACAGAATTGATTTCATTGATCTAAAGTTATGAACTGCCAATGAATTGCAGAACTAGTAGTCTGGTTCATTTTTACCTCGTAACATCCGATAGCACATAACTAATTCTGCACATTTGTTGATACCTAAATAATTCCCAAGCTTAAAGTGTATAAATTCATAGTTAGAAAATACTCTTTCAACTGAAGCTGAGCTGGCAGAACTTGACAGCAAAGGCATTGCTATTGGGTTGTTGGAAAAGTCATGACATATTTTAGCCATGTTTTGCTAAGGTCATTTATTGATAGAAAAAACAAAGTTTAATCAATGATATAATGCCCGTTTTGTTCAATAATCTTTTGTCATCTTTCAGTGAGCTGCAGAATGCCTCGTTCATAGAAAGACCTGTCTTTCATGGGGGACAACTGTACAAGGTGCTAATTTACAGCCTCATCTGAATTGAACGTTACACCATGCAAGAACTGTTGAAGAGAGGGAAACAAGTGGAAGTCTGATGGCGCAAGGTCAGGCTAGTATGCTGGGTGTGGCAACACATTCCACCCAAGCTCCAATAATTTTTGGCGGGGGATCAAACTTGTGTGTGGTCTCACGTTGTCATGATAGAACACAACACCTTTACGATGAACGAGCTCTGGACGTTTCTGGATGATGGATTCATTCAAACTGTCCAATTGCCAACAGTACACATTCAAATTGATTGTTTGGTTAAGTGGTACGAGCTCAAAAAACACGACACCTTTAAAATCCCACCACACTGAGACCAGAACCTTCCACTGATGAATGTCTGCTTTTGATGTCGTTTGAGGCAAAGCAGCACGTCGGGACCAAAACCGTTTGCGTTGTTGTACACAATCCACACATTGTTGTACACAATCCACTTTTTGTCACCAGTTATCAGTCGCTTCAAAAAGGATCGTTTTCCTCACATTTAATGAGCATATCGCAGATGTTTATATGCGCCGTCAATTGAGCTTCTTTGAGTTCATGAGGAACCCACACATCGAGCTTGCTTACGTATCCAGCTTCTTCAGGTGGTCGTGAATGCTTGAATGATGGATGTGCAATGTATCTGCAATCTCTCTTGTCGTGTAACGTGCGTTTGACTCGATCAATGCCTTGATTTGGTCGTCATCAACCTCGGTTGGCCTCCCCAACCGAGGAGCATCGTTGAGGCCAAAATCACCAGCCTGGAATTTTGCGAACCACTGCTGGCACTGACGTTCTTGTAGCGCATTATCACCGTACACTTGACGCAACTTTTCACAAGCTTGAAGCGCGTTCTTCCCTTTACGGAAGTCAAACTGTAAAATATGGCGAAAATGCACAGTTTGGCCTTTCATCTTCAACTTGATCCGCAAATCAACCAAATTGCTCACTATTCCTTTTAGACTACAGCTAGAACTGGCACCTGTCAAATGCCATAGCGATAACAGAGCTGCGCATGCCTCTAGTACTTCCAAAACCGGGCAACCGCCATCGGGTGCCAAAATACATCACGACTTTTCTGACAACCCAACACGTCAGCAAGTTTAGCAGCAGTCTCAGTTCTAAAGCCATTACATTTAGAAATATCTTTCCACCAAATCATGGGATTCATATTCCTTCCAGTAGCACTGAAATAAGAAGGGAGAAAAGGCATTTTGTCAGCTTTGTATGAATTCAGGACAGGCAAACACATGTATTGATGAATAAAGTCTGGATCCCTCCTAGGGATGCTAGAACTTCAGTTTTATTTTCAAATTGACAATCTGGTTTCACACTAGTGTGTTCAGGGATGCTTATTCTTTGAAATCAAATTTCCTGAAACCAAACCCAAATTTCCTGAAATTAACGTAGATCAACACTTACAAAAAAAAAAAAAAAAAAAAAAAAATCGGAATATATGTGTTACATTTGTAATTTATTTCCCAAGTTCTGATATTTTTTTAAAGGACAGTGGCCTTTATAAAATTTTACTAATTGCAAATTTTCCAGCGTTTGGCCCTTCAAAGCTATAAATAATACTGAGAAAAATAAAATAAAAAAGGCAACTTACATAATTGATGCCTTGCCTGCGTGTGTCAATGGGTGTAATTTCTTGTGCAGAAAAGACTGAAATGTATATAACAAAGTTTGTTCAGTTTATACTTTAAATTATTTGTATATTCACGTAATAAGTCATTTTTTGGTGTAAGTAAAACTATGGAATAAACTAGTAGTTGCAGTTGAATATAATGTTTTAATGAATGCAGAACTGCATTAATCTCTGTTGAACACATCAATGCTGCTGATGGAGGCAAAACTTCATACTTCACAATGCTTTAGAAAAAATTTGGTTATTTTGTTTTTATTTTGTTGCAAATCCTTTGTGTGAGATTTACGTTTACTGCACCCAGATTCCTGCTTTGGTGTTGACGGATTTTGTGTTGGAATTTTAGGGCTCACCACAATCTTTGTACTTACAGAGCTAGCTGATGATGATTTATTTATTTCAGAAAAATGATCTCCGATTACTTCATGCCTTCTATCACACTTTTCCTTAGTTGATTTGTGATGAATTTTCTAGCTTTGCAACATGTTCTGTAACAAAGTTTTGTCAACTGCAGTGGTGATCAGATTTTTAACACCAAACATTTCAAATGTTGAGCATTTCTTTGCTAAGAGGTTAATACTTGATGCTATGATAACTGTCCAAGCTTTTTGCATCTAAACTAGTTCTGTGCTGTGTGATGATATTATCCATGAAATTAAATGAGCTTTCCACAAGTGGCCCATGAAAACATGAGATGAGGGCTTTTACAAGTTTCACCAATGTGGAGTACTTTTGTATTCCATCATGTGAGCACATTTTTGACACTGCAGCCCAGTATTCATCAATGCCTTCGGGAAATTTTTTTTTTTCACATTTCTCATTGGCTGAGTAATTAAAGATATCACTAATTGCTGTATCGATTTGATATGATCTGATTTCTTCATCGATAACAAGCATTTCATTTTTTTTTTTTTTTTTTTTTATTGGAGGTTTAACGACCACCGTGAGCAACTCAATGGGCTATAAGCAGTCGCCCGTCCCTAATTTAGGGTCACTGGTACCAGGGAAGGGAGAGAGCCAGTGCCGTAAGACAAACACAACATCCATGCCTGACCGGGATTCGAACCCGGACCCCTTACGAACGAATGATCAGAGGCCAGCGCCTTAGACCACTGCGCCACCGGGGCGGCCCAAGCATTTCGTTAGCAGATAGCACTGAGCTACATGCATCAGTCAATTTTGAAAGAGCTATATAGGTAGTAGTTTGGCCCCTAAGAGAGGGGTCTAACCCTGAAAAACTAATCAGAGTAGAATTTCCCACAGGAAATTTTGGATCATGTATAAGGAGCATGCCAGATAACATTCCTTTAGCTCTTTCTTAAATGAAGATACCATATAATCATTTGATGTACTTGCAGCAATAAGTTTTTTGGCTTCTCCTCCAACATAAATAAATTTGTCTGGCAGGTGATTATCGCCACTCTTCAAATCTATTTTCAAAAGATCCTTGTGAGTTTTGCACTTTGAAATTATTTCATGTTTAATGAAAAATGATAAAATTTTCTTTATCAACACAAAAAGTTCAACATGCAATCTATGCAACATAGGTTTTTTGGTCTGAAACAGCTTTATGTATTCATTGAATATAGGCAGAACAGCTTTTTACAGATGGATTTCAAGTAATGTTTTCTTTTGCACCACAAAAAGGCTTTTGATAATTTTATTCTTCCTTTCTTTTCCCATTCCTGTTAAAACTTTTTGATTTCAAAGAATCTTGGATTTTCACAAGTTTGGACACACAAGAATTACTAATTTTTCTTTCCTCATACACTTTATATAAATCAGACTTATGCAAATTTCTGTCTGAATCTTTAATCCAAGAATAATAGAAGATTAGCAAAGCATCCCACAACAAAATCATGCGTTCAACTGCTGGGAGCACACACAGCCATCTATGATTTGGTCGTGAAAGCGGGGAGAGCTTTTGAATTCCCAAAATCGTACAAATTTTGAAAAATAGTTCTCTTTTGTCAACACTTAGCAAGTCAAAGTGAATGTTGTCACACAATGATTCAATGTGCATTTTAAAAGGAGCAGTGAATCTTTTTACACTGTTGTTAACAGTATTGGCAGCTATCACCATCAATATGAAGTAGACGTGGAGCTTTGTTGTTATGAACTAATGTTTCTACACCATTTTTTTACCCCTCATAGTGTTGCTAGAGTCCACCAGGAGACTAATTAGGTTACTCCAAGGAATATCATTTCCTTCTATTAAATTTACTATTTTTGAGTAAATATTGGCTGCAGTACAAACCTGAAGTTGAATCGATGATAAATGTTGTATTATGACTTCTTGTTGCTCAGGGCAAAAAATATTGCGCAAGAATAGTTAAGACACTACAATTCGCCTAACTTGTGCTCTCATCAATATTTAATGAGAAGGGAGTCTGTCTGAGGGTATCGACAATTTGGTTTTTTATTATACGAGCAAGGCCATCTCTCATTTTGTATGTAACAGTTGACCTATTCATACTTAACGCCTGTAATGCCTTTGGGTCCTTTGACAATGTCTGGACCAGTTTTATAAGTTGAGGCCCAAGTGTATAGGGAAGAGAGTGTTCCACTATGAATGAACATAAAATTGCCTATGATCTAACTGTACGGGTACTTAGATCTAGTGGTTTTTCATCACTAGCAGGGTTTTCTGCAGACGTATAAGAATACAAGTTCATTGAACTCTTTACAGATGTTTTTGAAGATTTGTGTTGTAAAGAATTTGAATGGCTTACCAATGCTTTTACACCATCCTTTTCATATCGAATGCTTTTGTTGCACCAAATGCAGAAACATTCCCCAGGAGAATCAGTTTTTCAACACCATATCCCAATGGTGTCAGCGTTGGCACCTTGCTTCTGAAGTCAATCCCAGTGATATTTATTGTGGATATCTTTTTCCAAAACTTTTATGAGCTCAGCATCAGAATCTTTCAAAAACTTCATTATCATAAATTACATGTGATGTCAGGAACAGAAACTATTCTGTAGAATAGCACTTCACCAGGAGGAGCAGCAAAATGATAACCAGTGGTCCCCAGTGCAGCAGCAGTCCAATGGAGCAGGAATAAATTGAAGCACTTTGGAGTGCAGTAAACTCAAGTTACCATACTACTGAAGTAGGGTGGGGGGATGAAGAGGGGACAGTCACCCACATCCTGGATTCAGATTTCTCTGCATTTTAAGAAAGCCAGAAGGTCAAAGAGTGCATTGAAACCAATGACAAAGATTTTCTGAGCAGCAAACAGCAGGCATCCCAAAGGGGAGGTGTGAACAAAAAGTCAGCAGGGAGATCCTCCCCAGGGCTGTTAGAATACAAGGGCTGGGTCATAGGCTTCGGACATGCGGATCCCTACAAACGCCAGCATGTGACGTCAGTAAGTTGGAACGGAGCTGACAGCTGGATGGCTGCAGTGAGGGAATGGAAGCTAACTAGCATTTGAGTGGCTCTTGCAAAGAAATATAACAAATGATTCATTCTAGGTATTCAACAGACTTAAATAAAAAGAAGAGAAAAGACTGTGGTATCTGGTAAGACAAATGAAAATTTTCATTATACACACACAATACGTTTAAATTTTTAGGTCATAAGTTTCCTTGTCAACATCTTGCTTCATCCAGCAGATGTGTGCATTAAAATATATTTGTTCTGCGAGATTACGCAAATAGATCACTTGAAGTGAAAAAGTATTTTTTTTCCACATTTCCTTCTCTGTTTAATTTCTTAAATTTCGAACAGCAATAATAAAATTGCAAATGTTTTCGTATGCTTTTCTTTTCGTTTTTCCTTAAACTTTATTTGCAGTGTTTTTTGTACTGAGTCTTCGACATCTTTCTAAATCAGTATTTTTTTTTCACGTAAAGCTACTAATAATGTACTACTTTCGAATTACGAACTTTTCATGCGAGAAATTTTAAAAGAACCAGAAAGGTAACACAATGTCCTTATTCCTTTGTATATCATTGTTAAAAATCTATGAATTAATAAAAACATATTTTTGTATAGTGCCCCCCCCCCACTTTGATTGAACATCAGATGCCTTTGCATTCTGAATTACTGCTCTACATGCACTTATTTATATATTAAATGGTTAGTAAGCTTTCAATATGCACTTCCATTTTTAAGTTTTTTATTATTTAAATCAATAATTCTTAGCTTTGTTTTCAGAACTCTGTTTTCCTTCAATAGTTGTTGCGTAGTAGTTTGTTTGTTTTGTTTTTTTCTACAATAGTTGCTGTAGTCTTCCGTTAGCTTTTATTTTTAACGCTTTGGTTCTCTCGAATTTTAAAAGTTCAATTTACTTTTTAAGGGATGTAACATTTTCAAGTAGCAATCTATTTTCCTCCACTATTTTGATACAGGAAAAACAACTGATATCCCCTGATGTTTAATCAACTTCATAACAGAGATCCTGCGTTTCTTGCACACAAACCTTTTTCAGACTTGAAATATCCATCCGATCAAAAGCACGTTTAAAGTATATCGTTTGTGCTTTCTGTTACTTCGTGGAATGACACAGTGTCCGTTTTGCTGACACTGCGTTTTGTTTCAGTATTTTTTTCTCCGGGAGTCGAAATAGGCGATTTTTTAAATCATCTTCGTAATCGGAAGAATGAAAATGTTCACTGCAAATTCTAGCACTTGCTACATTCACAAAGTCTGACCTATAGCACTTGTTCAGCCCTTTCTTCACCAAATCTGGATTTTTCAAAGGAAATGCATGGTACACAATATACTGACCTTTAGTTTTTTCGTAATGGTTCTTACAAGTAGCCACAGCACAACTCGACATTGTTATTAGTATTTCAACATAAACTAACTAAACGATTTCTCAAAGAACAATTTCTAAGAGCTGAATACTTATCCACAAAAAGCAAAGGAAAGAATGTAGCGAAAGTATAGAGACCCTTCACGGCAGCTTCACGGTTCCAACGTTCCAACACAGTGACGTCAGAAACAGGTCATCTGTCACTGCTGAGGGGATCTGTGGCGGTAAAGTTTCTTCAAAGGAATGACCCAGCCCTAGTATTCTAACAGCCCTGGATCCTCCCTAGATCTCTGTGATGATGAGATGAGAAGTCTTGAAGGTAAAAACCAGCAGGTCGAGTGGGTAGGCCACTAAGCCCTGGGGTGGGGCAGGAGCAAAAGGGCAATGCCAGGAAAAGAAAGGGGTGAGAAATTTCTGTTTGGAGTAGCTCTGGGCAAACCCGGCACCAAACCACAAAGGAAAGCAAACAGTTAACAAAATTTTAAGAAGGCAAATATAACATCAGGTGGGGGTGGGGGGGTGGTAGGGGATCTCTCCCTGCTGAATTGGGTAGACAGAGTGGACCTGTTTCTCTTCTCCTCTGTGGGGGTAGATTGACAGTCAGATTTCTCAACTCCCAGTGGAACTGAGTTTTGCTTTGGCCACCAACCAAGGGAAAACAGGGAAAGGACAGTGCAGGTCTTGCCAGTGGCTACAAAAAAATTTCTAAATAAAAAAAATAAAAAAAAACGCCGAAAATTTCTGGAGTACAACATCGAAAATTTCTGGAAAATAAGCACCCCTGTGTGTTACAGTTACAAGCTAATCCTGGATTTGTTGTGGAGACAAACTTGGAATGCTATTTTGTTTGGCTCACAAAATACATTCCATGTTAAAAAAACACAAATATTGGTCCAAAAAATACCGTTTGACTCATAATATGCTTGAATTTACTGTACGGTTTAAAAGACAAATTTTACCACATTGCTTACTTATCTATAAATACTTAGAAAGTAGACGGTTTTATTATTTAATAATACTGTACTAGTTATTTATTACCCACATCTTATTGACATTTTAAACATTACAAGCAACATTTTGAAGATGTGAATCCGCTTTTTGGTGTAAATATGACAAGGATGGTAAGTCAGATAATATCTGAAAACTTATACAAAAAACGGATTCACATCTTCAAAATTTGTATTGTATGGTGTAATCCTGTATTCCGTTCATGATTATCATTCATTCATGATTACATGCAATGTATGTTTGTTATCTTAAAAAGGTATTTTTATATTGAAATGCAGTATTTGAGGTTTATGATGTGACGGCTTAAATCATGGTTAAAACCATCAAAAACGGTCACATGTCAAAAACCTGCTAATCTTGTGTTCCAGAATTATATGATTTTTAAGTTTTCTGAGGCATCTCTACTTGCAACATACACCATGTTATCAAAAATATTTGGACACTACCAAATATTTTGCATAAGTGCAAAAAATGGTTGTGCAGGAAAGTGTGCAGTGAGTGGGGAGGTACATCTATAAAACTGAGATGATGTCATGTTAATCAGTAACTTTGAAGCAGATATGCCACATGGATGTGAAATTTCCCAGTTCCAACGCGGGCTGCTCATAACATGTCATTTGAGTAATGTTTCCATACAGAGCATTGCGGCTAAACTAAACATACCAAAATCAACTGTTAAGTGATGTCATCAACAGATGGAAGCAAGACAGTACAAAACTACCGCAAAAAAAAAAAAAAAACATTCAGTAAGGCCACACAAAGTGACAAAATGTGACAGAAGGGCCATGGTAAGAAATGTTCAGAAATAATTTGATTCCTCTGCCGTTTTCTTGGTGCTGAAGTAATGCTTGTAATGGCTCAGTTAGTACCATAATTATCCATGCAGAGAGTTGTACAGTGTGAGTTATTACGGTAGAGCAGCAGCACACAAGCCACACATCACTAACCTGAATGCGAAGCACCATTTGGAGTGGAATGTCTCCCGTCGTTCCTGGACCAGGACTTGAAAAATATATGAAAAGTTATTTACCTGCCCAGGTAGTAAAAGAAAATGAAAAAAAATTATTTACCTGCCCAAGCAGTAAAAACTGTCTGATGCCCAGGAAAATTTAGGTAAATGTGTAGATTAGTGTCCTAAACTATTTTGTTGGAAAAATGTTAGTACCTGGAAAAAGTGGGATGTACAGATTTTAGATTATGGAAATTAATGGCAAATGGTGCAGAAATTTTATGTTTTAAAGATTTTCATCGTAATATTTCAAGTGTGATGCTGCGACGAGACGCTGCGGTAGGCCTAATGCATCGCGACCGCGGCGATGTCGAGCTTTGCTCCATTGAAAGGAAGATTTGCTGTGGCGTATAATTCATGCGTGGAATATTGCAAGTGCAGCTGCGTACGTTCTTGCCAGGGGAGAGAAGCATACGCTACAGAAGGTAGTTCGTTCATGTATTGTCATTGTTTTTAAAGCAGATGTTGAGAAATGTTCAGTTCTTTTACGCATGATTCCCGGATTTGAAATAGAAAGTATGAATATGGCTTTCCATGTTGTACAGGAAACTGGGGAATTTTAACTTTCGGTTCTGCTTTGAATGGTTTCCATTCGTAGATGATTTGCTGTGCCACTGCACTTTTGGTTCTCCTCTTAATACTTTCTTTGCAGGTCAGTTTCTATCTCACCGTATGTATCTTTTGCAAATCAGAGAGGCTTTTTCCGGTTTTTCCTGCCATCAACGTACAGGATACAACAAAATAAAGAGTGGATAATCTGGACCCATTTTTTGTTGCGTATCACTACAACATTTATCGCTCTACTCCCAACAACGTAATCGCTTTCTCTTGTACTCTTCCGCCCGTCTATTCAGTACAGCAACGAAACCCTTTTAACGGAGCAAAGTTTGACATCGGCGTGGTAGCGACGCGTTAGTTAGGCCTACCGCAGCGTCTCTTCACAGCATCGTAACTTACAGGTAAATATTATGATAAAAATCTTTAAAAGACATTTAAAACATGAAATTTTGGCACCATTTGCCATTATTTTCCATACTCTAAAATCTGTATGTCACACTTTTTCCAGGTACTAACATTTTTCCGACAAAAAAATTTACAACGCTAATCTACACATTTACCATAATTTATCTTTTAAGTTAATAAACCAGAACCCTCATTTTTTTTAAGTTAAAAAATATTATTTGCAGTTCCCTTTTTACGTGTATGTAGGCCTATTCAAAATGTTCAATGCACAAAAGTGTGTATCTCACATTTTAAGAGGATGCTGAAATGGTATGATGATGAAATTCGTATTTGAGAAACTTAATGATTCTGCCATGTCCTTTTCGTTAAAATTTTCACCCCTTTGTCATTTAACACCAGAGGCTAGTTACATCAGAGGCATGCATTTTGTCACTGACTGTAAACAACGTTTGGAGCAAAAAATTACATAGAGTTCCAATATCTGGACCTAGAGCATAATATAATTAAAGCTAAGTGATATTCTTTTGTCCTTGGCACTCTGTAACAATACAACTTCCGGTGATTAGCACTGAAATGAAGCACGACATGCGACAACTGTCTTTTTTCTTGTCATAGAAAATTCTATTTCAAACTTTTTCATTTTTAAATTTAGTTGCCCAGTCCAGGCAACTAGATTGCTTTTTTACCTGCCCAGGCCAATAATTTACATGCTTAGGGCATGCTATTTTTTAAGCCCTGTGGATGACTGGAAAGCTGTTTTTCGGAGTGATGAGTAACGCTTTTCACTTCCAATCTGATGGGCATGCTTGGATTTGGCCACAGCCTGATGAACGATTTTTATTGGACTATCCTTCCAAATGTTAAGTTCGGCGGAGGCTCTATCATGGTGTAGAGTTGTGTTTCGTGGATAGGACTCGGCCCATTGGTTATTATACCACAAACAATGAACTCAAAAGTGTGCCTCGACATTCTGCCCTACCAACAATGCGACAGAGTTATGGAAATGACTTATCTCTTGCAACTAATAGAGTTCCCTGCCATACTGCACAATGTGTGCAGGACTGGTTTCATGAAAATGATGTGAAATTGTTAAACTGGCCTGCTCAGAGTCCTGATCTTAATCCCACAGAACACCTCTGGGATGAACTGGAATGACAGATACAAAATCTGGCTAAGGTTCCGTCTTCGGCCATACCCTTAAGTCATCATGTCTGAGGCACTGCAAATGGAACCTTAACCCACTTGGGCTAAGGTTCTGTCTTCTTTTTTTTTTTTTTTTTTTTTTTTTGATTGGAGGTTTAACGACCACCGTGAGCAACTCAATGGGCTATAAGCAGTCGCCCGTCCCTAATTTAGGGTCACTGGTTCCAGGGAAGGGAGAGAGCCAGTACCGTAAGACAAACACAACATCCATGCCTGACCGGGATTCGAACCCGGACCCCTTACGGACGAATGATCAGAGGCCAACGCCTTAGACCACTGCGCCACCGGGGCGGCGGTTCTGTCTTCATCCTTACCCTTAAGTCATCATATCTGAGGCATTGCCAAAACATTTTCTCATTTTTCTTGCAGTGTTACGTTAAAATAAAAGATCCACTAAGGGACATACTGTGGCGTTATCTATCAAGCAGGCCGAAGACGGAACCTTAGCCCAAGTGAATGTATATTAACACAAAAATTCACTTCAAAACTGTGTTCAATGAAAACCGCAATTTTCGGTATTGAAACCTTAAAAATTGTTTTGTATGACAGCACCATTGTATTACTCTAAAAATTGTTTTGTATGACAGCACCATTGTATTACTCAAACTCAAAACAATCACTACCGCCTACTATGCAACAGGTGTTCGTCTCCAGTTCAGAACATACAGCTTCCCAGTGGAACATATGAAGTCGTTCATACAATACTGAAATGTTGTGACTTGAGCATTAAAAACAAGCAGTAACAGTTACTTTTCTATAAATTACATAACAATTTAATACTATTTATATCAAAATTTGTTTCCAAAGCACAAACCTCACTCTACAGAAGACCTGTAAAGGGTTTACAGAGAAAAAAGAAATTTTCTTCATTTTCCTAAGCTATATCACTTTACACCGATTTTGTTCATTTAAACGGAAAATAAATAACAAGTATGTCCTACAGTTTCACGAAAACGAGTGACCGAGGTCTCAAACTTGAAACATCAACTCCTTCCGCCAATAAAAAATACATTTACAATGACGATATAAATAAAAGAAGAAAACTTAGAACACATTTCATTAACAATCAAAGTATATCTTACCTTAATTTTAAATCTTATTCCTTGTCGAATCTTGAAATTAAGTGTTCCACGATTTAACTGATTATGTGTTGCAATCTAAAGCACAAATCTAAAAAAAAAAATCACTTCTTATCCTGATCTCAAAACATTTTCTTCCTAACTAAGTCTAACCCTAGAAGACCTAACTACGCCAATGACCAGATTCGGTTCCCGGCGTTCTGAAACACAGGACACTAAGGTAAACAATTCAAAGCTTCTGGTTTCGATTTGACTAGACTTGACTTGTTCTAGAGGATAAAACATCCACCTGCAGGTACCCATCATCAGACGCGATAAAAGAACCACACACCATGGAAGAAGCAACATATATAAAGAAATACACAGTTAAACAAATGACGTAATAGGGAATGGTCGAATGAAACGTATTTACAATGATGCGTAAATGACGTGTCCGTGGATGATCTAATGAACCACGTTGCCTTGTCATCACAAAAAAAGCGGGGGGGGGGTGAGAGAATTGGGAAGGGGGATTCAGAGAGGTTGAGATTGTATGGGTGTGGCTGAGATCAGGTGCTTCCAGGGTCGAAGAATATTTCTGGGTAGTTCATCATTACAGCAAGTATCGGAAAATTTGTCTATGTATAGGCTTTCAGTGAACAATAATTGAAATTTGGTGTGAGGAGTTGTGAGGATTTTGAATTCGTCCCAAATGGGGGTGTGATTCCCCTTGAGTAAGAGACGGGATAGAGCAGTGCAGTAGAGGAAGATCCATTGCGACAGTAATATTGATGTTCGTTTAAACGAATCCCGAGAGACCTGGTTGTGGAGCCAATATAACAGGTGTCATTCAATTCTGGGAAGTGGGATTTAAGGGGGACAAGGTAAACCCCATGTCTTTGAAAATTCGTGGGTCGGTCCCTGTCGTTCTCTTTTATTAAGAACGACACTTTTATTAAGAACGACAGGAACCGACCCACGAATTTTCAAAGACATGGGGTTTACCTTGTCCCCCGTAAATCCCACTTCCCAGAATTGAATGACACCTGTTATATTGGCTCCACAACCAGGTCTCTCGGGATTCGTTTAAACGAACATCAATATGACTGTCGCAATGGATCTTCCTCTACTGCTCTATCCCGTCTCTTACTCAAGGGGAATCACACCCCCATTTGGGACGAATCCAAAATCCTCACAACTCCTCACACCAAATCTCAATTATTGTTCACTGAAAGCCTATACATAGACAAATTTTCCGATACTTGCTGTAATGATGAACTACCCAGAAATATTCTTCGACCCTGGAAGCACCTGATCTCAGCCACACCCATACAATCTCAACCTCTCTGAATCCCCCTTCCCAATTCTCTCGCCGCCCCGGTGGCGCAGTGGTCTAAGGCGCTGGCCTCTGATCATTCGTCCGTCTGGGGTCCGGGTTCGAATCCCGGTGAGGCATGGATGTTGTGTTTGTCTTACGGCACTGGCTCTCTCCCTTCCCTGGAACCAGTGACCCTAAATTAGGGACGGGCGACTGCTTATAGCCCATTGAGTTGCTCACGGTGGTCGTTAAACCTCCAATTAAAAAAAAAAAAAAAAAAATAGACAAATTTTCCGATACTTGCTGTAATGATGAACTACCCAGAAATATTCTTCGACCCTGGAAGCACCTGATCTCAGCCACACCCATACAATCTCAACCTCTCTGAATCCCCCTTCCCAATTCTCTCGCCGCCCCGGTGGCGCAGTGGTCTAAGGCGCTGGCCTCTGATCATTCGTCCGTAGGGGTCCGGGTTCGAATCCCGGTCAGGCATGGATGCTGTGTTTGTCTTACGGCACTGGCTCTCTCCCTTTCCTGGAACCAGTGGCCCTAAATTAGGGACGGGCGACTGCTTATAGCCCATTGAGTTGCTCACGGTGGTCGTTAAACCTCCAATAAAAAAAAATTATCTCCCCCCCCCCTTTTTTTTGTGATGACAAGGCAACGTGGTTCGTTAGATCATCCACGGACACGTCATTTACGCATCACTATAAATACGTTTCATTCGACCATTCCCTATTACGTCATTTGTTTAACTGTGTATTTCTTTATTTATGTTGCTTCTTCCATGGTGTGTGGTCCTTTTATCGCGTCTGATGATGGGTACCTGCAGGCAGGACCCGAAAGGTCTCACGCATTTTAAATATTTTTAACTATGTCATCTTAGTTTTTTTTTTTGATTGGAGGTTTAACGACCACCGTGAGCAACTCAATGGGCTATAAGCAGTCGCCCGTCCCTAATTTAGGGTCACTGGTTCCAGGGAAGGGAGAGAGCCAGTGCCGTAAGACAAACACAACATCCACGCCTCACCGGGATTCGAACCCGGACCCCTTTCGGACGAATGATCAGAGGCCAACGCCTTAGACCACTGCGCCACCGGGGCGGCGTCATCTTAGTTTAAGTGTGTCATTAAATTCACCTTTTGTATCGTGTGTAGACGGTCGTAATGTTTATGCTTTTAGGATAAAACATAAGAATTTGGCATTTTTTTTAATTTTTTTTTTGGATGATGAGGCCTATAAACTGAGCTTTGTGCCTCATAGCAACTAGTTGGCCATGAGGTAATAGTAAGCTGCCCAGACGTCCCCAATTCTTGAAGACAGTCCTCGAATTTAGTTTATTGCCCCCAAAAACGTCTGAAGCCTTTGGGGACGCAAATTGTCCTCAAATTTTAATGTGTGTCACCAAATGTCCTCGAATTTACACTTCCTCATTAACCCTTTAGATTTCCAATGAAAAACGTTCTTAAAAGTAGTTTCCGTTGTACTAATTTTCCAACATGCTTCTTGCGAAAACAAATTTTTACTTTTTTTCTTCTTTTTGGGTTTAACGACCACTACGAGCAACTGTAAGGACTATAAGCAGTCACCTGTTTCTAATTTAGAGACATTCGTTCTAGGGAAGGGAGAGAGTAAGTACTGCAAGACAAACACACCACCAGTGCCTCATTTGGGACTCGAATCCGTACCAACTCGTACGAATGGCCAGTATCCAGCACTAGTCAATGCACCACTGGGGCTGTCAAATTTCGACTGTTCTTGTTCTGAGTTTCTCCACAAACTTTGGCAAAATGAAAAATTCGCAATGCAATTACTATGGTGTGCAGCCTAAATTTAATTCAGCGCGTGTACCTAAGGTAAAGCATTTCACTTTTGCTAATATGTTCTCGCCATCATAGTTCTGCTTTGTCAATGCAAATTACCAACATTCTACAAAATATATCCTTTTAAGACAGATTTTAATGTGTACTATCACACTTGTTGAAGCAATGCAAGCCGCCCCGGTGGCGCAGTGGTCTAAGGCGCTGGCCTCTGATCATTCGTCCGTGAAGGGTCCGGGTTCGAATCGAATCCCGGTCAGGCATGGATGTTGTGTTTGTCTTACGGCACTGGCTCTCTCCCTTCCCTGGAACCAGTGACCCTAAATTAGGGACGGGCGACTGCTTATAGCCCATTGAGTTGCTCACGGTGGTCGTTACACCTCCAATCAAAAAAAAAAAAAAAAGAAGCAATGCAATTTTTTTATTGGAAGTTTAACGACCACTGTGAGCAACTCAATGGGCTATAAGCAGTCGCCCGTCCCTAATTTAGGGTCACTGGTTCCAGGGAAGGGAGAGAGCCAGTACCGTAAAGCAAACACAACATCAATGCCTCACCGGGATTCAAACCCAGACCCCTTCGGACGACTAAACAGAGGCCATTGCTTAGACCACTGCGCTACCGGGGCTGCTGCAATTTTGGGACAAAGAGATTTGCATATTTATTTTGAGTACGTATGTGTCCCCAAATAAACTACCGATTTGGGGACTCCACGCCCTTTTATCCTCAAATCGGTGTCCCGATATCTGGCCACCTTAGGTAATAGCGAAAATGTCTCCTGATCACTATGAATCTCGAAGATGCACGACCAGCCAAGGAGGTGAACCTCCTTGCGACCAGCACGTGAAGCCAAGCAGCATCACAAAAGTCCATCATAGGACACTCTCATGAGAAGGAAGGTTAGAAATGGAGAGTTGAAAAGGAGAAGCGTCTGGAGATAATTATAAATTTCTCCAAGGCCCGAACTTTACGTTCTGCTACATAAGCGTCCCGAAAGTCCAACAAGGAATACGTTTGAGCAGAGACGGAAGATGTGGAAGGAGGGGTTGTCACACCAAAACAAACCCTCCGATATGCGCTGTACGCAGGGCAGGAGAGGAGGTAGAGAGGAACAGTCTCAGGCCCGGAGCCACAGAAGCACATCGGGGAAGGACGTTTCCGAATCAGAAAGATATAGCTGTTTAAAGGAGCCATGTCCGTGCGGAATTTCTGAATGATCACTGCTGAGGAACTTCGATAGCAATGTTCGCTAGGCCATCTGTGACGGAAGCTGATGAACGGATATCGCTCTGCCCACCCGGACGAAATCCAGGCTGAATCAGAAGCGGAGATGATCATGTTGCCACTGTGCGAGCAGTGTCGGAAGCTGCAACAGGAGGGGACATGGCCAAGCCCTCAGCGTGTCCCCGTCGGGCGGCAGAGTCAACGGCCTCATTCGCTGGTAGACCTACTTGAGCCGGGCATCAAACAAGCACAATGTCCTCGTAGAAAAAGCGGAGGCGTTGAAGAGAATCATGCAGAAGAACGATAATGTCTTGAGATTTGCGATTTAATGCCAACAAAGCCTGTAGAACAGAACGACTATCAGTAAGCAGCAAGAGGCCACCGCACGGGCCGGGAGCAAATTCAAGCGCTGTTATTAGGGCCCACGCTTCAGCCGAGAACACTGAGGAAATAGTCGAGAAGGAAAACTAACGGATGGAATTGTTCCGTGGAAAAAAATGCCCGATCGCCACCGAGGAGTTAATCTTCGAAGCGTCAGTTGCAATGATGTGGTGCGACGCTGAGTACTGGGCCAAGAACACCCCAAAGCGATGTCTGAGAAGCATCGGATGCAGATATCGGTGCTGAAAAGGGAGACCAGAGCAGATAATCGAATAGCAGGGTGCAGACGAAACAGGAGGGACCGGCAGATCCTGAAGATCGTTGTTGACGAAAAGCGGCTCCTGTCGGAAGCGACTGAGCACGATTCCAAGGGAAAAGCCATGGGATCTCCAAGCGTAGAATGACAAGGCGTCCTCTTCCAGAAGAAGATTAGCGATAGGGGAACGCTGACCCATCGACAGGTGGCGGTACAAAAATCGGACTGTCAGGAGGGTGATTCGAGAACGAACGCTAGCGATTCCACATTCAGCACGCAAGACCGCAACAGACGTCGAACGAGGGAGGTGAATAGCTGCACGGAGTGCATGGTGGAGCAGAACTTCTAGAGCGTCGTAGAGATAGGTGGGGGATGCGAACAGGACCGGAGCCGCATATTCCAGAATTGGCCGAATCACAGCAACGACAATGGCAAGAGCGTTGAATCACAGCAACGACAATGGCAAGAGCGTTGAATCACAGCAACGACAATGGCAAGAGCGTTGGGGAAGCCAAGACCCCACCAGCGATGACAAACAACTTTAACAGCAGACAAGGTTCGGAAGACTGACTTCTTGACGTGCTTGAGGTGGGAAGACCAAATCAGGGAGGAGTTAAACCAGATCCCTAAAATCTTGATGGAGGACTGCCAGGCTACTGAGTCGGAGCCCAGCCGGAAAGGAGGGGCCGGCGACCAACGCTTACGAGAGAAGTCAACCGCGAAGCTTTTAGAACGAGAGGGACGTAAATCCCAGGAAGATGCCCACTGAACAATGGAATCCAAAGTGGATTGCATATAGCTAAGTGCCGCCGCCCGGTTGGGACTATAGGAAACAATAAAAATGTCGTCTGCAAATAAGAACATATGCGCATTCGGCTGACAGCAATCAACCACATCATCAATGTATAAGTTAAAAAGGATAGGCGAAATGGAGCTACCCTGAGGAACACCTCGACACTGCGGAAAGGAGGATGACACCGTTCCCCGCCAACGAACGCGAAATCTGCGCTGAGCAAGGTAGTCAGCGAACCAACGGAGAAGACATACACGAACACCCAGAGACGCCAATTTACCCAGGGGAGCAGGATGACAGACCGAATCATATGCCGCCTGAAGGTCCAAAGACACCAGAAAAACATAATTGTGTCTAGCTCGAGCCACTAGAAGATGACGTTGGATCGACAGAAGGCCCGCCGATGTGGAACGTCCTGGCAAAAATGCGAACTGCAGCTAGCTGATCCGTTGATGAGAGAGAATAAAGTCTGTTAGGCAAGAGACCAGGACTTTCTCCAAGATCTTCGAAAAAACCGATGTAAGGGTGATCATTCCGTACGATGATAAGTCGAGAGCAGATTTGTTAGGCTTCTTTATTGGGATCACCCAGGAATCCTTCCAGCATGAAGGGTGAACGCCGGCAGACCAAGCGAAGTTAAGGAGGTCTACCAGCCATGACGAATTCCACCTCCATATACGTCTCACCAGTTCGTAAGTACACCCATCAGGACTGGGTGCACAGCCAAAGAATATAAACGCTCGTCGGGGCGATCCATTAATAGCCCTGGCAACTTTGCCGGCTGTAAGTAACGCATCCATCACTAAAGAAGAGTCATCATGGTCAATAGAAAAGGAGTGCACCGAACAGCCTGAAGATGTGGAAAAGAGATCACCAAACGCCGAAGCCTGTTCCACCGGATCAGCAACCAAGGAATCGTCAATCCAAAGAAGCAGGTGATCCGGGCTCGATCCAGCATGAGATTTCAGACGGCGCAAGAGGGAGAAAACGAAGCCTGGCCTCGAGGTGTCGTTGCATTGTGTCTTCCAGTAGGCACGTCTCTTAAGTGTGAGGAGGTGGCGAAGATTCCGTTCTTCATGCCGATATAACGTCCAAGCAAAGAGGCAGCCGGACGACTTGGCATTTCGAAGGCGGCGACGTTTTTTGCGAAGCCGCTAAGCACAATCAAAGTCTGACCAGGAGACCAACGTCGACGCTGACCGCTGGGCCGACGAGAAGCATGGAGAATCTGGGAAATCCGGTCCAGGATCAGAGCGGCACCGTCAGGAGTGGAAGGAAGTTCACCTCGGATAATCTTCTGGATAGAAGACCAAGCCACTGACCACGCAACTGGCTGCAGATCCAGGGAAGGAGGGGGAGGGAAGCCAAACAACCCTGCCGCCAATGTTGTAATGACAGGATGATGGGTTCTACCGTAGAGATCACTATCCACTGACCAGGAGCAGTAAGGAACCAGCAGAGGAGAGCACATGGTGAGGTCCAAGACAGAGCAACTTGACCCCTGCAAAAGGTAGAGGCCCCCGAGTTTAGGAGACAAAGATGCTGTGAGCAAAGCCAGTCCACGAACTCAGTACCTCTCCGGCTCGGAGGAGCAGAACCCCAGCTAGGAGGATGAATGTTGAAATCCCCAACCACCATACAACAATCAGTGAGCAGTTGTTCGATCCGTCCAAGAAAGTGCGCCGATAGGCGGGGAGAGGGAATGTATAAATTAATAATCCTGATTGTGGTGTTGCCAGTGAAGATATCCGTAGCGAGAAGCTGTTCGTTCGAATCCGAGCTGAAGATGTCCACTAATCTGGAAGAGATATCCGACCTGATTGCAATAAGGAGGCCACACCCCGACCCTCCCCCCGATCACTTCTATACACCGTACGGGCTGGGAATGGGAAAGGGATACCAGGAGATAGCCAGGATTCTTTGATAGTCAAGATCATGGCTGTAGCAAAAATAGAACTGTCGGTGAAATAAGGTCTTTTCGAGCGAAGGGACTGCGCATTCCATTGGACCAGTGACCAACTATCATGAAGAGGGAAGTGCTGCGCTAGGCCGGATGCCGTCTTGAACCGCTTGGAACAGAGACTACAAAGAAACTTACCGTCGTCACGATGAGCTTTCAGGTGAGACAGCAAGGCTGGACGAGAAGAGAAGGGCATGGCGTATGGAGGACACAAGAAGGTTCTGGAGTGAGAAAGTTTGACGGATTCCGCAGCCGACTCCACATACGGAACCACAGATTCTTCGCATAACAGGAATTCATCGGCGCTTTGGCCAGTGTCAGGAGTTGCTCAGCAGGCACTGAAGAAGCTGGGCTCGCTCCAACTTTAGTGGGAGGATTCTGCAAAACTTCAGCCTGTGGCACCTGTGCAGCGGTTGAGGTGGGACTGGCATGTAGGAAAGAAGGAGGTGAAAGAAGATTCGTCAATGAGTCCAATCTACTGGTGAGTTTGGAGATGATGTCCAGAAGCTGAGGGAAGGCAGAGGAGCAAGCAAACGGAGGTTGAGCCTGTGTCGTCGCCGCCGCCGCCGCATATGAGGCCTGGTGGACTTGACGCACAGACTCCCGAACTTCTGGATATCTGAGATGCTTCGAAGCCAAAATATCTAGTATCCGCTTTTCTAGGAGGTAAATTGGGCAGTTCTTGTCAGAAGCAGGATGAGAGCCCTCGCACAATACGCACTGGAAGCTTGACGCCGAGCATACCGAAGAGTCATGTCCTTCACCACAACGAGAAAATGCGGGCGGTACTACGACAGGTTGACAGCAGATGTCCATAACGCTGACAATTTTTACACTGCCTAGGCGAATCCAAGAAGGGTCTTACCGCACATCTTGAATACCACAGATAAGTAGTGTCACGGTTAGTAAAGCCCAGTTCCTCCACTAGGACCGAAGAAGAAGGGACCCTCGAGGAATTTACTGAACGTCGGAACTGAACAACACGAAGACATTTTACACCACTGTCCAACAATTCCGGCCACTCCGGTGGCGCAGTGGTCTAAGCGATGGCCTCTGATCATTCGTCCGAACGGGGTCCGGGTTCGAATCCCGGTGAGGCATGGATGTTGTGCTTGTCTTACTGCACTGGCTCTCTCCCTTCCCTGGAACCAGTGACCCTAAATTAGGGACGGGCGACTGCTTACAGCCCATTGAGTTGCTCACGATGGTCGTTAAACCTCCAATAAAAACGATTCCGTAGCAATCTCATCTACAGGGGCTTCAATGTCCACATCTCGAACTAAAAACTTCGTTGTCATAAGCTTATTGATGACCTGAGTTTTGACAGGGACCTGGAGAAAATGAGAAAGTTGACAAATTTCCAACAAGCAAATGAGATTCGATGAGCGCACAAATAAGTCACCCGAACGTAAAAACTGAACGTCTGAAATTGAGTCATGCATTGAAATATTGTCCACAAAGAACCTCTTCAACAACATGGGACGGACTTTGTGTAGCTTCCCAGAAGTCGCGGAAAGAAGTATTTCACCACGAGTCACTCCGCTCGCAAATGCCCTACGCAGCAATTCCTGAGGAGACCATTAAAGCGAACAAACAAAATCATTAACTGGAACTAGCAAACCACCTAGCTGAGAAAGCTCATCACCCGGTGAAGAACGCATCCTTTTAGCCGGAGTAGAGGAATCAGAGTCCCCATCCCCGCCGGACCCACCGGCGGTAGCTAGGGCCCACCCCGAATCAACTGACCACAACAAACAAGAGCATGCAAAGTAAAATATCCTACCTTGGATATGGGAAGAACCAACCGCCCGCAAAACCTTAGCAGGTAAAGAAACGAAAATAAAAGAGGAAACAGCAAGCCGCTGTCTCAAAATTGCAACGAAACAAGAACGCTGCCAACGACGACACACGAAAAACTCACGGTTTCCTACGAGTTCACCGACTAGCAATTTGGCATAAGAAGGGATCTTGCCTTTATTTCCGAAAGTACTTTTGAAAAATATTCCTATTTGACTTTTTTTTTATTGGAGGTTTAACGACCACCTTGAGCAACTCAATGAGCTATAAGCAGTCGCCCGTCCATAATTTAGGGTCACTGGTTCCAGGGAAGGGAGAGAGCTAGTGCCGTAAGACAAACACAATATACATGCCTCATCGGGATTCGAACCCGGACCCCTTTCGGATGAATGATCAGAGGCCATCGCGCCACCGGGGTGGCCTAATTGACTTCACATTTGAAAGGGAAATTATTATCGTGCCCTCAACAAATAAGGAACATAATCCACAGGAGTGTACTCAGGCCCGTAGTTAGAGGGGAGGGAGAGGGGCTTCACCTACCTGACACCAGGTCTTAAAGAACCCTTAGAAACAGGAAGCTAGGAGATTTGGGCTAGAGTGCCGGATAGGAAAGTAACACGCAAGCGAGATAGAAAGAGGGAAAAGCAGCCCTTACTTATAACCGGGGTCCCAGTGCCCGGGGCCCGACGGTTTAAAATGGCCGCCCCGGTGGCGCAGTGGTCTAAGCGATGGCCTCTGATCATTCGTCAGTAAAGGGTCCGGGTTCGAATCCCGGTGAGGCATGTATGTTGTGTTTGTCTTACGGCACTGGCTCTCTCCCTTCCCTGGAACCAGTGACCCTAAATTAGGGACGGGCGACTGCTTATAGCCCATTGAGTTGCTCACGGTGGTCGTTAAACCTCCAATCAACAAAAATCAACAACAATCAACAACAACAATTTGTCTTACGGCACTGGCTCTCTCCCTTCCCTGGAACCACTGACTCTAAATTAGGGACGGGCGACTGCTTATAGCCCATTGAGTTGCTCACGGTGGTCGTTAAACCTCAAATCAAATCAAATCAAAACCGACGGTTTAACGTGCCCATCTGACGCACTGCGGATATTTAGTGGTTCGAGTGTTCGTACCTGCTTGGGATCGAACCTGGGGTCCTCTTCGTAGCAGTCACGAACAGGGCCGGATTAAGGTGGGGTCTATATACGGGCTATAGCCTTGAGGCCCACCATGACCAAGGGCCCAGGAGGCATGCCTGGGCAAATAATGGATAGATAGGTAGAGAGAGAGGTTCGTAAAATAGTGTTACTTTTGTCTCGTATGATTTCCACTTGGTCAGAAATAGATGCTGGAAGACGAACAGATTTTAACCTCCCCGGTGGCGCAGTGGTCTAAGCGATGGCCTCTGATCATTCGTCTGTAAGGGATCCGGGTTCGAATCCCGGTCAGGCATGGATGTTGTGTTTATCTTACGGCACTGGCTCTCTCCCTTCCCTGGAACCAGTGACCCTAAATTAGGGACGGGCGACTGCTTATAGCCCATTGAGTTGCTCACGGTGGTAGGTGTTGCGACTTCTGAGATCCGTCAATTCGTGCGCATTTTGTGTGTTTCTAGAGAGTTGTGTATCCCAAGTTTCGCAGCATTTCCCTTTGGACGGTACCGCTATCGTTTGTGATTACTCCCAGATTGGTGAGTTGCTTTTTTCTTTTGCTATTACAACTTGTTTATCTCTCGGCCGAGCTGGTCGAAGCTAAATGGCGTCTTCCGGCAGTGAGGCCCCGGATTAGGATCTCACTTCCGGTGTTCCTTCGCTGTTGATGACAACCTCTTCTTCTTCCATGTCTGCTGCTTCGCTGCCCTCCCCACGTGGCGGCGTTGCACTGCTCTCAACTCGTGACGTGAACAACCCCTTTCCTCAGGCTGTTCCGTTGCCTTCTCACTCATCTCAAGCTGCCACCACCTTCGTTGCTGACGAAGATGTGATGGATGTCTCGTGCAACGGTGCCTTCCCCATGTCATCTAAACCTCTGACGTCATCGTTTACGTATGCCAATGCCATGGCCTCTTCCACTGTGCAACGCCCCCCGCAAGGCATGTACGCCGGCGCCGAAGCTCTCCAATCACAACTACAACGTGACGGAAATACCATTTCTTTGGAAATTCCCCAAGACTCGCCAGCAGGTACTGCTTTCACTACGATCTTAGACAGAGGTGTTGTCTTTGAATCCTTGCCAAACACCTTCTTCAAAGATTATTACACCGCTTTAAAGCGGCAATTTCCAAAACATGCCATTTCTCACATGTTTCGGCGAGGCCGAACGATTGTGGTTTACTTTTCCAAGGCCGACTCTGCTCGTGCTGTGACGAATGCCGGTCTCACCATTGGTGATCAACATCTTCTTCCCAGCCCAGTTGCCGAGCGCCCATTGAATGTGTCCTTCTACCCGGTACCCCCGGAGGTGACCGATACAGTTTTATTTGTGGTTCTTGCGTCATTCGGCAGCGTGGTTGGAACTATTCAGACATATTCTGCTGCCCCTAAAGACCCCGACGACAACACCCTGCTCGGCGCTCGGCGCGTGGGTAGAGTTGTTTTTTCTTCCCCGGAGGACATCCAGACCATCCCGACTCAATTCAAAGTCAAGTGCGGTAACCAGATCCGCTATATTGATGTGCTCACTGAACATCACTGCAGCAAATGCAAGACGTTTGGGCACTTTTACAAGCAGTGCCGCAATGCTGATGCTGCCCCACAAGATTCACCGCAGGTGACTTCTCTTCAATCCTCTGACTCGCCCTTGCCTCCACAACTTTCGTCTGAAGCCCCTCTGAGACGAGAAAGGGCTTCGTCATCGACTGGTGTGCAGCCATCTCTCTCCGCGACTGACTTTCCAGTGCTGCCGGAGCCCTCCACATTCCGCGCCCCGATCCACCTGCTGACTCCGCGGACGACCGTGTCTTGTCGGCTACTGAAGTATCAATTGCAGATACTGACGGTGCTTCCACCAGTACGGAACAGACCATGAGTGACACCTCCGAGCCTGATCACAGCGCTCGCCAAGATAAGAGGACAGCGCCCAAATCTCCTCGCAACACCACCAAGCGAGGGAGAGCTGCTGGGAGCTCCACTCGCTCCTCGTCCCGGACCCGCCAGAAACCATCTTATCTTCAAGACTTTGATACCACTTCTGACTTTGATACCACTTCTGACCCTTCCTCTCCAATGGTTTCATATGAAGACTTTGATCAGAATCTTCGCGACACATCGTTCCCGTCTTTGCCTCTTACGTATGAGGAGTTACATGCTCTCACCTGTTACACGCAAAAGCGCACGGCTTCCTCCAGTATGCGAAGACCCATGAAGCTGGACTTCCTGCAATCCTGCAACAGCTTTCCGATCTGGATAAGCTTGTGGACAATTCTTCTTACTTATCTGGTCCTTCCGCTAAGACGGCCAAGTTCATTCGTAAACAGATCCACGGACTCAAGATTTCTATCACCAGGCTCACCGCGTCGCCGGGTGACCTGGCACTTTCACGGTAGTTTCCTTCAACTGTCGGGGGTTTGGATCCCCCGAGGTGAATTCCGCCGTGCATGAGGACCTCTCGGCAATTTGTGCCGATGTCCTCCTGCTCCAGGAAACGTGGTGCTCGACTACAACACCTTTCCATCAGTGGCGCCGATGGCAGTACACTTTCCATCATGCCCATCGTGTTCTGCGTTCAGGCGGAATTGCTGTCGGAATACATCACCGTTTTCGCCCATCTATCACTTCTGTTGCTGTTACCAACTTATTTACCGATCAATTACAATGTTTTACATTTTGCATCAATTGTGTACCATATCATATCTTTAATGTGTATATTCCTCCTGACGACTCTCAACTCCTTCCGCTTTTTCATTGCTTTCGGGCTGCGCTTGAGGCGGCCCCCCCGGGGACTTTTGCATCCTCGGGGGTGACTTCAACTGCACTCTTCGCCCGTTGCTTGACCGCACGTCTACAGGAGGGGAGCACCGCTCCCTTCTTGTCGATCTGCTTACTCAACTTATCACCGATTTCCATTTTGTTGATTCGTACCGGCATCTTCACCCGGACACCATTTCTTATACTTGGCGGAATTCTCCAGCACAAGGTTCGGCGGCAGCACGTCTCGATCGCATATATGTCATTCCACCGCTGCTTCCAGCGATCACTACGGCGAGACATCATCCATCTACCTCTTCCGACCATTCTGCTGTGGCGCTTACCATCTGCGTTTCCTCCTTCCCGCCTTCCAGACAACGCTCCTGGACCTTCGATGATTCTTTACTCTTGGATGTGGCGTTTTGCGCCGACGTCCGCCGTTTTCTTGCTGATAGACAACATCTCATCAGTACCGCTTCCAGTACCCTTCGTCTATGGTTAGACATCAAACACGATCTTCGTCTGCTCGTACGCCGTCTTTCGTTCGCTATTCGTAACGAACGTGCGAAGGATATTTGTAATCTCCGTTGCTCCTTGGCTGCAATCCCCTTACAAGATTCCGCTTACCTTGTTGTTCAGGATGCTTTACGAGCGAAACTCCATCCGCTCGCCGTGGAGGCTACTCGCAGGCTGAAGATGCTTCATCTTTCTTCACCGGAGATTTCCTACGAGGAGCTCTCACGTACCGAAAGAACACACCGTACGTCGCAGACGCTACGCCACCTTCGCCTGCCTGATGGTACTATCTCATCGGACCCTTCACGTCTCTGCACGGAAGTTCGGCGCTTTTCCCAGGACAAATTTCGTGCGTTGGTGCCTACTGATGCTATCTCTTCCTCCCCTCTTTTTTCAGCTCTGCCTCAGGTCCCACCCGACTCTGTGATCCTCTTCTTTCCGTCTTCTCTCCTGCTGAATTTCGGGAGGCGTTTGCCTCCCTTAATTCACGCGCATCCCCGGGACCTGACGGCCTTCCTCCCGTCTTTGATGCCCTTTCTTCTCGCTTGCTTTTCTTGCGCCCAAACCTCTTTCGCACTGCCGCCGGAGTTTACTGTAGCGCATATCATCTTGCTGCCCAAAAAGGGAGACCTTTTGGACTTGCGAAACTGGCGCCCCATTTCCATTCTCAATCTAGACTATAAGCTTTTCACAAAACTTCTCTCTCGCCGCTTGAACTCTGTGCTTCCCTTTCTTATCTCCCCCGACCAGTCCTACACTGTGCCTGGTCGGTCCATTTCTAACAACATCTCCTTCCTCCAGAACATAGTTTTTCTCGCCCGCACCCTCTCAGAACCCCTCGCCTTGTTTAACCTTGACCAGAGTTCAGCATTCGACAACATCTCCCACGACTTTCTTTCTGCCACTCTTCACGGCTTTGGCCTTCCTTCCTCCTTCGTTTCTCTCCTTCTCAACCTCTATCGGGGCGCTTTCTTCCACGTCCGGACGGCCTCCTTTTTAACGGCGCCCGTACCTTTTCTTCGAGGAATCCGGCAGGGCTGCCCCCTCTCAGGGCAACTCTTCGCCATTGTCTTTGAACCATTCCTCCTGGCTGCTCGAAGATCACTCCTGTCTACTCTTCCTCCGTCAGTTGCCAGCACTAGGCACCATGAGTGCGTACTTACAGCGTTTGCAGATGACGCAACCTTCTGTCTCCGCCAGGACGTCCAGTTCGACAATCTTCTCTCCACCTACCATCTTTACGCTACTGTTTCTGGCGCTTCGCTTAATGTCACCAAAAGTACTGGTTTGTGGTGTGGGTCGCGGATGGGCCGGACCGATACCCCCTGGGGTGCGGTCTGGTCCTCCTCGACTCAGAAGATCCTTGGAGCCCATATCGGTCACCCCTATACTGCGGGCCTTTTGACATGGACCAGTTTGCAGTCTAGGTTACGTCATCAAGCAGCGTTTTGGAGATTTGCGATTCCCATTACTTCTTACTGTCAGCGAGCTCACATTGTTCGACGATACTTACTTTCCCTCTGCACCTATTCCTGGACCTCCACCGTCTTCTTGTCAACCCACCTGACGGAATTCAACAGCATCTTTACTTCAGTAATCTGGGCCTCCAAGCACTGGTCAGCCGCTCCGACGCTATATCTCCCTGTCAAGCATGGGGGCATTAATCTTATAGATGTTCACTGTTACTATCGTGCATACCGCATCGCCTCCTTCCTTCGTCTCGTCACTTCGCCTTCTCCTTCTCTTACACTTTCTCTTGACGTTATTCTTTCTCTTCGCGATCCATCCTTCACTTTTCTTCTTTTCCTCAGGATGGACTACTTTACTATTCCCTCTTCAAACTTTCCTACTATTTTATCTGAGGCTCTAGCGCTTTTCCGTTCCCTTCCTCTCTCTCGCTCTCCTCCTACCACCACCCTGGATCTCCTTGCAGAACCACTCTTTTTCTCTACCCTGGTTCACCCCCCGATCAACCTTTCTTTCTTTTTTCTCATGGTTCCGTGCCGGCATCCTAACCGTGCAGGCCCTCATTAATCCCGATTTTTCCTGGAAACCTCTCGACTTACTCTTTTCCACCCCAACTCCTTCCCTTGAGGACGACTATGCCCTTCTCCGTTTCTCTCTTCAGCTTCTCTATCCTTCTTTTGTTTCTGACAACGGCCTCCTCGTCGTCCCCGGCCCCAGCCTCCTTCTCCCTTTCTTTCTTCCTTTTCGTGACTCTGTCGCCCCTGTCCTTTCTTTTACTACCGCTGCCCTGTACCGTCTCCTTCGGGCTTCCTCTGAGTCCCCCCCATCCCATTTCCGGGGTTTCTCCTTCCTCCTCCCTGGCCGTTTGGTCTGCTTCTTTTTCCAACCTTTCTTCTCCGCTAGAACGTAACACCCACTGGCGGTTCCTTCATCGCCGACTCCCTGTCCCCCATCTTCTCTATCGCATGTCTCTTATCTCTTCTCCTCTCTGTCCTTTCTGTGGCGTTGACGGAGACGTCGCTCATATGTACTGCCACTGCCCTATCTTGCTGCCACTTCTTCATACTGTTTTCCGGTTAGCTGACATAATTTGCTCCCAGGACTTGCCGTTTCAAGCATATCCGTGGCTGTTGCTCACAAAACATCCGCCCACCCGTCTTCCGGATGCCTGCTGCTTTCTTTTCGTACTTACCAAGCAAGTGATTCACTCATTTCATCAATCTCTCAGGAATTCTCCTGAACTTCCATCCCTTCTGTCGGCCGGTGGGCGGCTGCGGGCTAGCTTTCGGGGCCGGCTTGTGGCGCGCCTCCGGTTGGAACTCACAGCTGCAACTTCCGCGCACACAATCGCCACCTTTCGGAACACCTGGGCCCAGCGCACCGGGTGGTTTTCTATTCATGGTTCTGCCATCCTACTGGTGACTTGATTGTGTCCTCTTTTGGATTGTCTTTGTTTTGGTGTTTGGCTGTTCTCTTCACCTTGCTAGTACCTTGTTTACTGAGTTAATTTACTTATTTTTGTTCTGCTCCAGCAGGCTGTGCTTCTGCATGTAAATATGTATAGTATGTTACTTGCTCTTCACTTTTCTTGTTTTTCTTAGCATTGTATATTACGTGGTTTCTGAACTGTTTTGTGATCTTCTGATATGTCAATGTGCACCACTCATGTTATATGCACTTTGCTCCTATGTAGTGCTGAGTGCGAAACTTTAACTTCACTGTTTATTTATTGTGCATCCTGTATTTTTAATGTGTTCTCAAGCTCTATGTATTGTATCACAGGTCATTGACCTAAAGTCTTTTACGTGTGTTCAGTGTCACAGGTCTGTCCCCATTGTGGGTTTTTAGCATTTTGTATTTATCCTTTTGGGTGGCTATGCCCCTTATTCATGTATATATCATTTTCATGTATCATTCATGTTTTTCTCTGTATTCTTTCCTTGTCCAGTGTGACGAGCTGTATCATGCCTTTTGTCAATAAAGTGTTGAAATGCTCACGGTGGTCGTTAAACCTCCAATCAAAAAAAAGTGGAAAAACACCGTTCTGCTTCAACTGATGCCATAGGAATTGTTAGGATAAGCTTCAGTAACGTGTAACATTTACTAAATGTTTTTCTTAAATTGTTTTTCATGAGGAACTCGCATAAGCTAACAGCCCCTGAGAGTGATCTGAACTCTTCTGCACAGTAGATGGACAAAAGTTCATGGCGGAGTTTCATTTTATCTATAAATGGAGACACAGCACACACTGTTTTTAATGTCTCCGCTGGGAATTTAGTGGCATAATGAGGGAACATTTGTGGTAAAAATAACAAAGCTGCAACTAGATGCCCTGCGAAAGTAAACCTTTCCTTAGCTTGAGATATAATGACATCACAGACTTCTTTTTCTTCTCTCATCCGCTCAAAGTGGTCAGTTTTTCGTTTTTTAAAAAACGCAGATGCACCCTGTGTCGTTGCACTCTTATCAACATCAATTCGTTCCTTAATTGTCACTGCATTTGTCTCAAACACAGTAATAGCTTTCTTTCCTGTAGAGGGATCAAGGTCACTTTTTTGAAGTTGACCGAACAAAACTTTTACAGGAGGTATGATTTTAGCAAAAAATGAAATCCAAAAGCTGAAGCTGCAACTTGTAGATACACTATCTACCAACAAGTAATTGGACACCCCTGCAATCGACGATATCTGCGGTCCTGATACACGTCATGGCCGTCGTTAAATATCGTGTGGGAAACAACAACGCAACCAGTCGCGTGCAAGATGCCACGCAGTTCGGAGCTCTCGGATTTCGAGAAAGGTGTAATCGTCAGGTATCACAGAAATGGCAGATCCATATGTGACATATCCAGCGAGTTGAAGTACCCAAAATCAACAGTGGCTTATGTGATTGGCAAGTGGAAGATGAGAGGTGACTGTCGGAATGTGCCCCGACCCGAACTGGGAGTTAGAGAAAGACGGGTGCTGGCCAGAGAAATTCGGAAGAACCGCACCAAATCGATGGGCCACATCCGCGAGAAGTTTCAACAGGCATCCAGGAGTGTTCTTTCAATGAATACCATCCGTAAGGAAGTCCATCTGTTCGGTTATCATGGACGTGCTGCCGCCCACAAGCCTTTGATCACCAAGTCCAATAGCGCTGCTCGGCTAACGTGGTGCAAAGAACGTTGACAGTGGACCGTTGAACAGTGGAAACAAGTTCTCTGGAGCGACGAATCAAGGTTCACCCTCTACCGTTCGGATGGCAGGGTCTGGGTTTGGCGTTTGCCTGGAGAACGCCACCTGCCGGAATGTATTGTGCCAAATGTGAAGTTCGGCGACGGTGGAATTATGCTATGGGGGTGTTTCTCCTAGTATGGCACTGGACCCTCGGTCGCAATTCTTGGTAGACTCAACGCCGAGACCTACTGCACCATTTTGGGTGACCATGCGCTTCCTACGTTGTGGCAGTTTTACGGGGTGGACCCATGTTACTTTCAGGATGACAATGCCACCTGTCATGTTGCGAGGTCCACCATGACTTGGTACGGTGACAATGGGGTTAATCAAATGGACTAGCCTGCGCAGAGCCCGGACCTTAACCCTATCGAGCACCTCTGGGACGAGTTGGAGCGTCGACTTAAGTGGTGCCCCCACCGTCCGAAATCGGTGAAGGAACTGACCTGTCTTCTCCAAGCCGAGTGGAAGAAAATACCGCTGGCCGTCGTACAACGTCTGGCTGAGAGTATTCCCCGGAGGGTCGCAGCTGTAATCGCCGCTCGTGGAGGCTCCACCAACTATTAAAGGTGAATAAACTTCGTTTTCCTTTGCTATCACAGGTGTCCAATTACTTGCTGGTAGATAGTGTAGTACTTTCACTTTTAATGTCATCCGACTTAAGAATGGACTTCAGGGATTCGATAATATCTCTCTTTTTATCAAAAACCGTAGTGACACTGCGTGAGAGAAAATTCCATCTTGCAGGGGAAGCTCAGGGTAAATGTTTTTTCACAACCTGATCAAGTGCTGCAGTTCGTTGTGGGCTATTCGAAAAATTCGTACTGATGCTTTGCAAACTAGAGAAAAAAATTCGTACATTTCTATTTATACAAGCAGCTTTCATCATAACTAAATTTACTTGATGAGCATAGCAATGTATGTATTCAGCAGTTGGATAAGATTCTTTCACAACTGCTTGCACGCCATGGGAAGAACCGGACATAACAGATGCTCCGTCGTACGTTTGTGCAATTAATTTTTCGGGATTTTCATTAATTTTATGTTTCTTCAGCTCTTCTAGTAAACAAGAAACCAAGGTTTGTGCGTCATGTTGTGAAGGAGAAATAAAATCCCAAAACCTTTCAACTGGTTTTCCTTTTACTACGTACCGGTAAACAATGGCCATTTGAAATATATTTGAAATGTCACTTGTTTCATCCGCAATGATGGCTAAAAACTGTGCTTATTTAATTTCTTTTGTTATTTCATCATGACACACTTCTAACATTATTTGCAAAATTTCATTTTGAATTGTTTTTGATGTTCCTTTAAAGACGGTTGCCTTTTCTAAACGAGTTTTTAATGCAGCATCTAGTTCCGAACAAAAATTCACCAAGCCTTTAAATATTCCAGGATTAGATGATGTTTCAGTTTCAACATGACCTCTCAATGCTAACTCGAAAACCCCGCAAAACCTAACACAATTTATTAAAATATATGTTATGCCTAACCTTTTCATTGTTCTCTAAAACTTTTCGGCTATATGCTGTGTCTTAACTGTTCAGCTATATTAACAGCACCAAAAAGCGACAATTTTAAAACATTTTTAATGTGCTTCTCTGAAGCCTCGTGTTTTTTAATGCGAGTGGTCAAATGATTAATATCTGTCATGCCTGATTTTGTCCACGAATCCTCGCCTCCAAACAATAAACATGGGAAACAAAATAGTGCATTTTTTACATCACACCCATACAACCACTCATTATTTACGTAGAATTATCTTTTAAAAAATATTTTAAATCGTCGCTTACCAGTTTTATGTTCTGGACAATATTCAAGTCAGGTAATGGCCGTCCAAGTTTTCGTATATTTTGCTTTTCTTCCTAGGAAAGTCCAGGGAAAGTATTTGATAAAAGATTTTCAACACTATTCATTTTAAATTTGCAAAAAAACCCATTAATTTATTGATAACAACAAAGTATAACGAAGTGAATTTCTCCGTCATTTCTGTCCACGCCAGGATTCGAACCCGGATCCCCTCATTCCGGAATAAGTCACTCTACCAGTTGAGCTACGCGGACATTTTATTCTGATTCCTATCTGCCTTTATGTCGTGTGCGTCCTTCTGGCAGGTACGTCACATCTCCTGGTACGTTACAAAAGCTAATAACGTATGTTTCATTGGCACAATAAAAGAATAGCGAATTAGAAAATTAACAAATACTACCCAGCACACACATAACCTCTCCTGAAACGCAAACGTCCGCTGTCAGACTATTAAGTTCGCACATGTGACAAGACAAGAACGCGGAGCTCATCTGAGGGTTTCAGGTTGCATGTGATCTCGAGAGCAATGGGTTACTGCGCATGCTCTAGCGGGAGAAAAGCGAAACGAGGTCATTGGTAGTGGGGGTTGCCAAGCGTTTGCAACAACCACATATCTACTGGTTGGGAAGGCAACGACTGGGTCTAGCATTTCGAGTCATACCTAGGACATTACGGCGTCGGGGTTGCAGCTTGACTGCAACACCCAGTCAAGCGACGGCTAGCTCATACACTACTCCCAACATCGCATCGGTTATTGGATTGTTTGAGTTGACTGCACTATTTATTTTTGATTGATATCAAGCTAAATAAACTAATTTCTCATTAAAAAAATTAATGTTTTATTAAAAAAATATTATTTTTCTTTATAATGAAACTGATTGTTGCGCAACATTGCAACCTGATTACCGACCGCCACTGGCTTAGACCACTGCGCCACCGGGCAGCGCGGCGATTTTAGGTGGAACCATCTTTAATGGTTTGAGTTTTATACTCAAATATTTGTATTTCTTTGATAAATTATTCAAATTTTCGCCCTCAATGTATTAGTCCGTTCGCATTTAGCCCTAAGATATAAATTACTTAAAAATATCCAGAAGACAGAGCATTAAATCATGCCATGAAGAGCATAAACTTCAATTCTTAATTTAAAAGATTAAGATTGCAAATGAAAGAAAAAAAGGATAAATTTTAGGTTCAATAAAGATGTTGAGATTACTTCTTCAAGATTTATGAATATGATAAAGACAACTATATATCAACCATCTTGAAACATGTACTGACGTTTCCATAAAAAAGTGTTTCACGTCTTAGCTAGAAAACAAGAATTGTTTACAAAGAGCTTTCAAGACAAATTCGATTGGATTCTTAAGAATAATGATAATTCCCACTCTCAGCCAGTACAGAAATTGCTGCCAGAGTATCTGAATAGATCTTTTGAATTAACACAGATCCAGATGATAGCATTACACAGAGGTATTAAATTTGTTCCACCTTCTAATCTTGAAAAAACAGAAGTATATATTCTTTTTAGAAAATATTTTAGGGAGAGGCGTAGCCAAGGGAGGGGGAATCCTCGGGTCCGAACCCCACCCTCACCCCTTGAGAGTGGATTGAGTGCGAATTCAAAGCAATATATATGAGGCTTTCTCCAATGAACCAAATACATGGATCCCTCAACCTTAAGAAATTTTCGGCTACGCCACTGATTTTAGACATTTTCAACCAATGTCTTTAAAACCCATTGCGGTTTAAACTAAATCGGACAATTAAAAAGTACACCTTGAGAAAACTAATAAACAATCAACTGCATTTAATAAATTCAAATATGAAAGACAAGAACTTTTAGAATTTAAAAATAATCCAACCCTTAATGTCGTCGAAGCAGATAAAACAAAAACAACCTATAATAATGGACTATTGTGACTGTAAAACAAAAATGGAATGTGCCGTTTCCCAATTAGCAATTGAAACCGCAGACAAAGATCCTTTTTTTATTGGAGGTTTAACGACCACCGTGAGCAACTCAGTGGGCTATAAGGGCCGCGGGTGGCCTAGTGGGCAACGTTCGTGACTGCCACGGAAAGGACCTCAGGTTCGATCCCAAGCAGGTACAAACGCTCGATCCACTAAAAATCCGCCGTGCGTCGGATGGGCACGTTAAACCGTCGGACCCCGGGTACTGGCCCCTCGGTAATAAATAAAGGTGTCATCCTCCCCTTTCTACTTCGCTTCCGTGTCACTTTCCTATCGGGCACTCTAGCCCAAATCTCCTAGCTTCCTATTTCTAAGGGTTGTTTAAGACCTGGGGTCAGACACTCCCTTCCTAAAATCCTCTTCATATGATCATGATCGATCAGTGGGCTATAAGCAGTCGCCCGTCCCTAATTTAGGGCCACTGGTTACAAGGAAGGGAGAGAACCAGTGCCATAAAACAAACACAACATCCATGCCTCACCGGCATTCGTACTCGGACCCATCTCGGACGAATGATCTGAAGCCATCACTTAAACCACTGAGCCACCGGGGCGGCTCAAAGATCCTTTATACAGACTTATTGGGAAATTAGCTAGTGTACGTAACCGTAAAACACAGGTTTCAAGGGAAGCTGGAATTCCAAGGATCTTTTGGGGGGGGGGGGGGATAACGACCACCGTGACCAAATCAACGGGCTATAAGTAGTCGCCCGTGTCCCTAATTTAAGGTCACTGGTTCCAGGGAAGGGATAGAGCCAGTGCCGCAAGACAAACACAACATCCATGCATTACCGGGACTAGAAACCGGATCCATCTCGGACGAATGATCAGAAGCAATCACACAAACCACTGTGCCACCGGGGCAGCAAACGATCTCTTTTCTTTATTTTTTTTATTGGAGGTTTAACGACCACCGTGAGCAACTCAATGGGCTATAAGCAGTCGCCCGTCCCTAATTTAGGGTCACTGGTTCCAGGGAAGGGAGAGAGCCAGTGCAGTAAGACAAACACAACATCCATGCCTCACCGGGATTCGAACCCGGACCCCTTACGGACAAATGATCAGAGGCCAACGCCTTAGACCACTGCGCCACCGGGGCGGCCAAACGATCTCTGGCACACAAAGGTGAACCTTTACGAGTAATTGTCTGGAAAAACAATTTCTTTCTTATCGAATTTGAAAGGAAGCTATTCAAATTTTTAGCGCCGCCCCGGTGGCGCAGTGGTCTAAGCGATGGCCTCTGATCATTCGTCCAAAAGGGGTCCGGGTTCGAATCCCGTGAGGCATGGATATTGTGTTTGTCTTACGGCACTGGTTCTCTCCAATCCCTGGAACCAGTGACCCTAAATTAGGGACGGGCGACTGCTTATAGCCCATCGAATTGCTCATGGTGGTCGTTAAACCTCCAATCAAAAAAAAAAAAAAAGATCGAAAAAAAAATTAGCACCACATTTCATGAATAACACTCGATGTGTGTCTACTGTTTTGGATTTTATCGATAAGCTTAATTGCCTCACACCATGATCGGCGAGAATTGCCGATTAGTCAGCATGTGAGTCAATGTATTGTTTCCAAACACCCCTGTTGAGGAGGCAATTGAAATTATCGAATACAAACTGTATGAGAAAGACATTATACAACCAGCACAAGTGAAAGAACTCGTGAAAATTTTAAGATGCATGCACAATAAGAATTACTTCCAGTTTGGTGGCAAAATATATCGTCACAAACAGGGCCGGCCTAAGGCATGTGCGAAGTGTGCCACCACACCAAGCGGCGCTTTGAGGGGAGCGGCAAAATTACCCTTTTTTCTTTTCTTTTTTTTTTTTTTTTTAGCAGCGGAGAAGCGTAAAAAGGAAAAATCAACCTATCCTATTTGTAAAGGACTTCTTTCATCCAATATTAAAAATATGCAGAAGGAAAAGAGGTGGGTTGTTTACCCTTTTAGTGTTGCTTACATGAAAAGAAACAATAGGATCATGCGCTAATCCACAGCGGCCGCAGGTGCGTTCGCACCCTTGAGGGCGTGAGCTAGTTTTTGTTCCCCTGCTCCAACGATTGGAGTCAAAAGCTCTGTTTGAGAGAGGACGCGGAAAACCTTTTTCGCGTTCCGCCATTCTTCTTTTGTTTCAGTACAAAAGGGTCTTATGTCCTGCTCCTACCATGATTTGATTCTTATTTTGGATTCTCGCTGTGATACTACATCCTTCGAAGAGATATTCTTGAGGAATTGATGCATATTTTATTAGAAGTGACTTAATTTTTATGAAGAAGTTTTCTTCGTGTTAGCAACAGTCTCACTGGTGACTTATCCCAATATAGCTTTGTAGAAACTCTATGTCGAGTTATTAATGTATTTCTGCTAATTTTTCAACTATACGACCTCTCCTGATAATTCAGACTTTTTGAAAATCGAAGTGCCGCAAAAACGTTATTTTCTTTAAAGCGGCGAATTATCTGCATCGTCGTATAATACACAGAACCTGAATTTATTATTTTTTAAAACATAATATGCGGATTATATGACGAAACGTACGGTAATTTGGGAAATTTAAAATTTTTTGTGCCTGCCTACGAATTTCAAGTCAGAATTCAATCCGAAGTTCGGAAACTGAATTACGGCGTCATTTTTCAAGCTGCTCTGCCCATTATTATTATTTTTTTTTTTTTGCAAATCCGTATTTTCTTTTCAGGTTTGTACTCAACTGGTAATATGTGTACCAATTTTCATAAGTAAATTCCATCGGAAAGTCTCCGAAAGTAAGGGCAGTGACGGACGTTCGGAAAATTATGTAGATGTAACTTGAAATACTAATATAGCTTTTACACTGTTCTACAAAAACGAAAACAAAAACAAAAAAATCAGTCGTTTACTTCTTAAAACAATGGCAGGAGCTGCGAATCCGCTGATAACTGCGAACGCGTAGCATCGCTGATGCCGCGCGATGGATCGATCAGAACCGGTTTTAAGATTTTTTTTTTTTTTTTTTTGATTGAAGGTTTAACGACCGCCGTGAGCAACTCAATGGGCTATAAGCAGTCGCCCGTCCCTAATTTAGGGTCACTGGTTCCATGGAAGGAGAGAGCCAGTGCCGTAAGACAAACACAACATCCATGCCTCACCGGGATTCGAACCCGGACCCCGTTCGGACGTTTAAGATCTAGCCTGCCTCTCCGTTGGCGCAGTGGTCTAAGCGATGGCTTCTGATCATTCGTCCCAGATGGTTCCGGGTTCGAATCCCGGTGAGGCATGGAGGTGAGGCATGGATGTTGTGTTTCTCTTACAGCACTGGCTCTCTCCCTTCCCTGGAACCAGTGACCCTAAATTAGGGACGGGCGACTGCTTATAGCCCATTGAGTTGCTCACGGTGGTCGTTAAACCTCCAATAAAAAAAAAAAAAAAAAAAAAACCCGATTCAAATTAAAAAAAAAAAAAAAAAAAAAAAAAAAATTGTCTGCTTAGCGGAGCGGGCGAAGCTCCAAAGTTTGCATCATGTGTCAGCTCCTAGATTTTTCGACTAGTGGTACTCTGACGTCAGCTTAGCGATGCGCGTGAAGCCTCCATGATACACCTCAATTGCGATATACCTATCGTACTACATTCCTCAAGAAACCGGAACACCGATGTAAAATTGAAACTGGTTTTACACGGTATACCGATACATCGCCCAGCCCTACTGTTGATCGAAAGTTAGAGGTTCATTCACCTCAAATTCACCTGCAGACTCAGTAGCAAGTGACTTTCCGTAATTTTTAGGTACGATCCCTAATTCCACACAGTTGGCTGAAAATCCGCAATAATTACTGAAAAATTGTAGTAGTTGGCAGCTCTGCATTTATTAGTATAAAACAGCTACATGAGTGAGACAACTCAGCATGCGGTAGTGCCACCGCTGGCTTGGAAACAAGTAGGTTACCTGACATGGCATAGACGCATACAAGTTCACGGATAGCCTGAGGTATATAGCATGCCGGATGGTGTCCAAATTGCGGGCCAGTTCAACGACATTCCGAGATGGGAACAGGTGGCTTTGCATCATCTCCCAAACATGTTCAATCGGTGAGAGGTCTGGCTATCGGGTTGGCCATGGAAGGGTGTTGACATTATGGAGGCAGGCCTGGAAGAGCTGTGCTGTGCCCGCTTTCACCCATTGGTGCCAACATAGTCTGTTTGCCACAACCCAAATGCCTGGCGATACCGCAACTTGACCAACAGTCCTCTCTAAATTGCTGGTAGTATGCACGGATCCAATGTTGAGACATCTTCACTAACCGTGGAGGTTAATTTAACCGCAATCCGCTGTAACAATCATCTCTGCATGCGAGCCTTCCTCAATACACAGTTTACATGCACTGTGGCGGGACACTATTTAATCATTGGTCGTTATTTTTTAATCATTTGCATATTCAGCCCTGAGGCACTTGCACATGGAGTTTCAGCAGGATCAAACGACTTTCTCAGGATGATGATGCTTCTTTTTTTTTTTTTTTTTGCAAAAAGTGTATGTCATTTGTAAAATAACTATAAAATGCGTGGAACTTCCATAAATTTCATAGGTAAACCCTAAAACTTGGCTGGTATGCACCAGCAAAAAAATTTTTGTGGATTGAAAAATGTTCAACTTGAGGGTGTAAAAATATTACCGCATGCAGCGAAAAATCCAATGATAACCACACTTTTAGAACTTTAAAACACAGGAACACTAAATTGGAGGAGCAAAAAAAAAAAAAATAAAAAATAAAAAAATAAATCAGATATTAAATGGTTCTGAAACAGTACCAACAGATTGTGACAAAAGGGAATGATATTTTGAAGCAAGGGACCAATTGGAACAAATATTATGATGTATGGCAACACTAAGAGTAAAATCCCCCGACCACCAAAACACTCAATGTTTAAAGTCAGAAATATGAGAGTGCCCAAAAAGTAACTGGTATATTATGCAAATGATAAAATGGGCTGAACATTCTGGAACTTGATCTTTTAATAACAATCACTGAATTTTAGCCAAGCTTTTAATTCATTTCATTTGTTTTCTAACAAACCATTCATTTTCAAGTATAAAAAGACCTTGCCGCTCACGGTGGCGCAGTGGTCTAAGCGCTGGCTTGTGACCATTCGTCCCAGATGGGTCCAGGTTTGAATCCCAGTGAGTCATGGCTGTTGTGTTTGTCTTATGAAACTGGCTCTCGCCCTTCCCTGGAACCAGTGGTCCTAAGTTAAGGACGGGTGACAGCTTATAGCCCATTGAGTTGCTCGTGGTGGTCGTTAAACCCCAATTAAAAAAAAAAAAAAAAAAAAGAGTCCAGACCAAGTATGTTGACATATTTGTAACAAAATACCCAATGAATAAAGATAAGCTAATGGAAAATTATTAATGCATAAGGCTTTTATGATTTGTAGAATGCAATCATATATATAATATGTTTCAAATGCTGAAGCACAGAAATGGAACATAAGAAAAGAAATACAAAGATAATATACTTCAAGTCCAAATAAAATAACAATATAAAACCAAGTAAAAATGGAAGCTATGTAAATAGCACTAGAATACTGATCTGGTTTAATTTTAATGTTTCCTTTAAACTTGGGAAGCCACATTATTGAGCTTGGGATGATACTGCATGGCCATACTGTACATGTTGCAGATTTGTTGATAGCATAAGTTGTAATTAAACAAAATGTCCATTTTTATTAAGCAGTTTCAGGTGCTCTTGTGCAAGAAGAGATCCTCATGTACAAAAAAGTTAACATAGTGTTATTCCTGAGGAATTGGAGTTCCTCCTGCAACTTTTCTCAATCAGATGATTGCAAGTCTACAGCTTTCCAAACAGAAGACTTGAAAAAAGTTAATTCTCTTTCCTGTAGCACCATCACAGAGGATACACGACTAGTAGATACATGTGTGTGTGTGTGTGCAGGAGAAACATAAGCCAGCAATAAAACAGCACAAGCAATTATTGTGCCTTTATATCTTCTTCATTAACAATTACAATGCTGCACTATTGCCTACTTATTCACTGAACCACCTCTTTTGGGTTAAAAATGTAGAGGCACAGTTTTTGCTCAAAATCCAGCAGACTTGGTTGGATCAAAACGTAATGTACAATATGCTGTAACTGCTTTATTACTTCTTTGAATAAAGCTCATGTTGAGAAATGGCTTCCTAGTTTAATTGAATTAATAATCTAAAGCAACTTATGGGAATTTACTAAGAAATTTTTTCATTAATAGCAAATTTTCGGAGAAAACTCTTCTCCTTCTTCAGGCTGTCTTGTTGTTGTCACTTTTTGCTTGTCACTCTGACGTGACAGAGTGACAAGCTTCAGGCTGTGACTTCTTCAGGCTGTCTTGTTGTTGTCACTTTTTGCTTGTCACTCTGACGTGACAAGCAAAAAGTGACAACAACAAGACAGCCTGAAGAAGGAGAAGAGTTTTCTCCGAAAATTTGCTATTAATGAAAAAATTTCCTAGTAAATTCCCATAAGTTGCTTTAGATTATTAATGCTTTATTACTTCAGATCTTACCATATTCACAAATGTAAAATATAACACTAAACCTGTGTTAACTCAATGAAGGAAGAAATTGCTTCCTTTCCGCTCCAGGGCGATGACATTTCCAAGTTTTCTGAGAGGCGTTACATGGATGGCCAGTAAGTGTTACAAATGATTTCAGAATTTATATTCTGTTTGCTTTGAGTATTCTGTGTTAACTCACTGCACTTCCTCCAGTGTTCTTCCCACGCAGTGAATCCGCTTTGGTAAAAATCAGATCGACCTGCATACCACTTTTTCACGGATGAATTCCTTATCATTCTCAAACACCTTACCTTGCAGGTATGCATTTACATTACACATACACACAAAAAAAAAAAAACCAGGCAAGATCTGGGCTGTAAGGTGGATAAAGCATTACGCAGCACCTCAACTTCTTTTTCTGTTTGGGGGCAACTGCTTATTAAGTTGCTCACGGCCACTGTGAACAACTTAATAAGCAGTCATTCGTCCCTGATTTAGGATCACTGCTTCGGGAAAGGGAAAGAGTCAGTGCTGTAAGACAAACACACTATCCATTATTCACCCGAGACTCGAACCCAGATCCTTCTTAAACAAATGATTAGAAGCTAACACCTCATACCATTTGGCCACCATGATGGCTCACCTGAACTTTGCCAGGACTGTTTGCAGTGTGTGTGGCCTCACATTATCCTGATGATATTTGATGTCCTGCTGATTGAGTTTTGGTTTTCAGAACTTGATTCTACCAGGGACAACCAGTATTTTTTTTTTTTTTTGTATTCATGGTTATCATTTTCCAAGATATCAATAAAAATTATTCCATTTTGATCCCAGGAGGAAGTGGTCACAAGTTTGTTTGATGAATTAGAAAGTTTTGGTGTTTTCTTAGCAGGTGGTGTCAGATGTTAGTATTCCACGATTGAAGTTTGGTAATCATATCCTATCGCACATTATTACCCCATTTAAGCACTCAGGGAAGGCAGCACCAAACATATCCATGAAATCATCACAGATCATTTTCCTCATGGTTGTTATCTCTTGTGTGAACAGCTTAGTCAAACACTGAGAACAGAATTTTCCGAACTCCAGTCTGGAGATGATAGTTAAAACATGAATTCTTTGACATTTGCACAGCATTCATCGGTTGTCTTGTGGTTTTGCACCTATCTTGTTGAATGAGCTGGTCAATCAGTTCTTCATTTACAATGTTTGTGGAAGACATTGGTCTTCTGGCTCTTGGTTTGCCCTTGATTTCAATCACCTTTCTGAAACCATTAGAGCCACCTCTTTACATTCTTTCAATCAATTATCTGGTCCTCATAGACTGCCAGGAGTTTTTGATGGACTGATAGATCATCCTATTTGTAAAAGATTCAATGACAGGCCCTTGATGGAAATGGTTCCCAATTATTTATCCATATCTTCCTACCAACAAACATAGGAAAAAATGTATTCATTGTGGTATTAAGCAGTATAACAAGCATTCATCATAAACTTGCACCCCTCTCTCTTACACATGGATATGTGTGACTAACTGCGCATTACTTATTTGACCATCCCTTGTATGTTCTTCAGAGAACTACAAGTTTGAAGTTACTTCCTTGGATATACTCACATCAAACCTAATGTTACATAGTGGAACCAAGAAAAGCCTTTTCACCAAAAAGATATCACTTGTTTTTCAGTGTTTCTCTGCACTAATGGGGTGCAATGCATCAGGGACCACCCCACAGACCCTGAGGGTGTTCCATCATGACAGGAGGCAGAACAGAAAGAAACTTCCAGCTGACTTTTCTATCGTTGATTTCCCCCTAAGGAAGAAAGAAGCCAGGCTCAGTGTCCCGAAAACTTTGACTTTCTGCTTAACCTCCCATCCGCAGTAAATATCCTCTGAGTATAGCTTCTCTAATGTACCTGGCCGACCAGCAGAAATGACAATGATGTTGCCCAAATGAGAATATCTGCATTTTTCAGAAATGTGATTGAAACAGCAATCTTTTTTTTTTTTAATGTGTGCACACACAACGTTTGGAATGTCCATGCACTTTCTAAGTTCCAGTTCACACTCAAATATGAGCTTTTAGACTTGAACTATATTATGCAGTGGAAGTACACACTAAGTACCTTCTACTCCATAGTCAGACCTTGCTGCTAGTTTAGAGTGAATTTAAAAAAATCACTTATATTTAAAATATCTTTAGTTTTACCGAGCTCTAGTGAATAACAAGTATCTACAATTCCTTGTTTGAAAAGTCACAGTATTACTATAACCATTCAAAAATTTACGTGCCTACAATTACTTTAATGAAAGTAATGAGAAACTTACCTTTACTAGAAGGTCTGTTCTCTTTGAAAAAGATACATTTCACTGCAAGCTTTTCCCCTTTTAAGTTCTACGGTTGGTTTGGGCTTCTGGTGCGGTATTTTATGTTGTCTTCAGCTTGTTCTTTATTTTGACTACCGGTTAGGGTTATTTAATGTCAGTGAAATAAGCCCAAACCAACCGTAGAACTTAAAAGGGGAAAAACATGCAATGAAATGTATCTTTTTCAAAGAGAACACACCTTCTAGTAAAGGTAAGTTTCTCATTACTCTCATTAAAGTACTTACAAGTTATAAAATTCTGCACGTTATGTCTTATACCCAACATTACCTGCTTAAAGAAACAAAGGAAATGAAAAAAAAAATTATGAACAAATATGGCTAGCTAATATGAGAAGCTGCACAACTGAAGCTGATAAAACAACTGGTGCAATAAAAAAAGGCACCTTGCAAAAAACAGAACGTTAAGGTGAGGATGGTGTGAATAACAATAGCTGGCTCAACTTCTTAATTTAAAGCTGAAAAAATGGTACCAACAAATTGCTGAAGTGAGGAGTGTAGTGCATGAAAACATTTTTTACTCAAATAACAAAATACTTTCTTTTAATTTGATTCAAAAACATGCCATACAAAATAAAACATGCAGAATGCATTGGCAAAAAGTTTTTATTATAAGGAATGCACTGATACAGCTCCATGTACAAAATAATGAATATATACTCTTGCATTAAAAAAGTACTTTTTAAAATCATTATAAACTATGACATGACTAGACAGTGTTGCTAAAAAGTAGACTTCTGATTGAATATTTGCTTAGCATTTCTTAAAAAAGAAAGGCACAGTGGAGCTATGAAACTCTCATTTCTGTTGACGAGGGCTTTTCCTTGATGCAGGTGGATACACTTTTTTATAATTAGTATGTTTCACAGCTACTTTGACATTTTTGGCAGGTTCAGCACTATTCACAGCTGAAAGAAAATAAATTATGTATTTCTCTACAGTTATATCATAAACATTTAGAAATTATACATGCAGACTTGATGCTAACGACACAAGACGGGGGGGTGAATACACATGGAAACATTAGATGACTATCCATGAATTCAGACCTGCAGGTTATTATTACCGAACAATTTTCAATTTCAAAAATGAAACTTTTATTGAAAAAATGCAACAAGTCATAACATAAAATACTAATTGTAAATGAATTTATGGCACCTCTATTCATATTGTACTGTGGAATTAACTTTTTACCTGTCTTATAGAGGTTATTATTCAAAAAAGTTGGTGGTCAAATTTTCGAACTAAAGCCTAGTTCGTCATCAGGACTACGTCACTGGAGTAGTTGCTGCCACTCTTTTGCCAAAACGTAATAATACATACAGAAGAAAGGGTACTTGTTTATTTGCTTTTACACTTTGTTCAGTAATAACCTGCAGGTCTGAGGAGTGGCAGCAACTACTCCAGTGACGTAGTCCTGATGACGAACTAGGCTTTAGTTCAAAAATTTGAACACCAACTTTTTTGAATAATAACCTCTATAAGACCCGTAAAAAAGTTAATGCCACAATAAAATACTAAGTTAGATCATCTCAGAAAAACATTTTCCATATACCCTAAACAAAATATATTACTGCTACATATGTCTCTTGGTTAGCATTATTCACCAAAAGGTAAAATCCAAGGCCCACAAGAAAATTCTAAAAAAAATGTTTTCGCTCTGTGATCTATATACCAATCACATTTACAAAATATCAAATCTGTTAAATACTGCATCCGATATTTGGGGGATGTACTGGTATTGGGGGGAGACGCATCCAATATTTGGTGGTATACTGGTCAGCATACATGATCCAGAGTGGGAGGATCTGCTGGTATTCTCACCTCCATCAAACACCTGCCAGGGTCTGGTAATCGTGATAAACTATTGGTCATGGGGTACACACCCTTTATTATAAATGATTCTACACCCTTTCCCTGGAGTTTTGGCCCAGTCCACTTAGCCTACTGGGCAAGGTAAGTAGTGTCTGGCCTGAGACTTAAACTATTAGTTGTTAGCTCATTCATAAACTTTACTAAGGTTTCATTGCTGTGATGCAGTTACTAAGAAGGAAAGAACCAGAGCGGGTTGCAAATAAATAATAAAAGTGGTTTACAGTTCTACAGAGTGTATTTGTCAAATGTTGGATGGCATATAAATAAGTTACTGATGAGTAACTAAGCTCAAGATAATCAGTTCACTCCCAAGTATAATTCTTTTGCCAAAACGTAATAATACATACAGAAGAAAGAGTACTTGTTTATTTGCTTTTATACTTAGCCCCTAAAAGAGGCAAAGAAGCATGATCATTTCCTTAGCCTAGGAGATTACAGGTTATGGGAAAACACACTGTAATCAACTGAAACTGGGGTGAACTATTCACCTGAGATTTTCAAGATCCTGGCAACTGCAAAAGAAACAGAAAATCTTGCAATTTCTGGAGATTTTTCAAGTATAAAAATAGCATTTTGTGATTGGCATAATGAACCAGTGGCACTGTACTATCTTTAGTTACTTTCTATTGTTCTGCAGCCATGCCTATGGATTTTTTATTTTCATTTTCTGTTTCATTTTCAAATTGCCTTCTGCAAACTATATGCAGCCTAACCTGAAAAATACGTAGCCTCATCAGCAAAGTGCAGTTTGCTGACCAAGAAGGAAGAATTTGAGGGAGGAAGGAGAAGCAAAGAAATAAGAACTTGGGGTGAAGAATGTGAAGTATAACTTTGCCTTGAACAATGCTTTGAAATACTCAACTCCTAAAACTTAAAACTCATGTAGAATAAAATGATGTAATTTTTCTTTCTTTTTTTGATGCAGCCCAGAAATTTTGTACTTGAAAGGTTAACACTGCCATTGTTTAAACATGATTGCGGCTATAAATAAGGCCATTAGTATGGATCCCAGTAACCCCTAGTTGTTTCTTCCAAAATGTTATAAAAACAGATACATAATTAGTTACACCTGGAATTAAAAATGCAATAAAACAGTTGCATGATTGTTTGAATTATGCTTTACACAAATAAGGGTACTCACATCCAAAGCTGAGACCATGCACATGGTTAGCTAGACCAACCACTTGGGGACCCAACCCCACTTTCATATGAAGAGTAACATGAATTACCTACCTTGTAAAGCAAGACTGTAGAGGATTTCTACAAAACCAGCCTTCTGAAAGAATAGCCCACAAACACCTGAAGGCCTCTTCCTTTACAAAGCAGGGCTTGAAAAATATCTGAAAAGTTACATGCCCAGCGGGGCCTGTGAAAAAATTTATTTACCTGTCCAGGTAGTAAAAGCTAGATGCCCAGGAAAATTTATCTTTTAAGATAACAAATCAGAGACCTCATTTTTTGTTTAAAACAATATGAGTTTTTTTACATGTTTTACATTTCCTTTTTAAGAGTCTGCATTCAAAATGTTCAGTACACAAAAGCGTTTATTTCAAGTTTTAAGATGATGATGATAAAATTGGTATGAAATGGTATGATGATGAAATTGGTATTTGAGAAATTCAACGATTCTGCTATGTTCCTTTTGTTGAAGTTTTGCCCTTCATCTCTAAACACCGGAGACTAGTTCCATCATAGGCATGCATCCCGCTGCTGACTATAAACACCATTTGGACTAAAACTACATATGGTTCCAATTTCTGGACCTAGAGCATAACATAATTAAAGAAGTGATATTCTTCTGTCCTTGGCACTCCATAACAATAATACAACTTCTGGTGATTAGCAGTGAAATGAAACACGACATGCCATGACTGTCTTTTTCTTGTAGTACGGAATTCTATTTCAAACTTTTACTTTTAAATTTAGTTGCCCAGACCAGGCAACTAGATAGTTTTTTTACCTGCCCAGGCCAATAATTTACATACCCTGGGCATGGTATTTTTCAAGTCCTGCAAAGGCAGGCATAACTGACAGTAATATGCATTCAGTGATCACTTAATTACGACCATCCCTATGCAAAATGAGATACACCTGATACTGGCATAACAAGAAGGGTGTCACTTTTAGGCTAAAGGACTGCCTATAAGAAGTTGGTGTTTCAGTTGAGAGCAAAGTTATGGATGTGATAGGTAAAACTAAGGATTTATCAGAGTTTACAAAGGGCTAAATTGTGGCTGCGTGAAAGGTTGGTGTATTCATTTCAAAAACAGCAACACTTGCAGGTTGTGTTCAAGGGCGCCTGTGGTTAAAGCACACCAGGAGTGGTACCAAAATGTCAAAACAATCAACTGGTGACAGAACTGTAAAGGGTGGCAAATAGTGGTTCCTGAAGTGAACAATGGGTGCATTGTCTTTCTTGCACAGGGCAATCAGCGTAGCACAGTTTCACAGTTGACTCTCCAACACAATTTGAGTAAACTAGAAACAATATCCCAAGGGACTTCATTGCACACTGGCATGGATTAGCTACAAGAGCAGACATCCAGGACCGTAGCAAGCATTGCTTATCTGGGAGGATGAGAATTGAAATTACACCCCTTTGAGTTCTACTCAAATAATACGTGGTTTTTACTTTCTCACACACGTTATACAAAAGTATTATGATCATTCAAAAACCACACTTCAGTTTTTTAACATAATTTTATTAAAAATGTAAAAACTAGGTAAATACCCAAGAACGACAAGTTGTAAATACCAAGTAAAGTGTGAACATTATGTGAACGCCAACAACACAACACTCCACAAAATGCAGAAAGATAAACAAATCAGACAGAATGAATGAGTATTGGATAGTGAACGTAACAACAGGAAGAAACTTTAGGGGCAGGGCTTGGAGAAATTCCATTCAAGGTCAAACACTCAGATAAATTTTTGCAACAGAGCACAAATTGCTAATTAGCTCTTCATCCCAACAACATGTTCGGAAAGTCATGGAGATTAGGCATCAGCATATTGTTTTCTATGCCTCCATTCACTGTTTTGAAAAATTCCCTTCATGGATAAGAGATGTTCACACCTCATATTGTATGTTACTCTGTATCCTGGTTAACTACATGTAATATTGTATGAGACTAAAGTCTTCAAAAAAAGAAAATACTGAAGAGTGTAGCGTTCTTTTTAGTTACAATTTCTATTTCTTACATCCCCCAGAGCAGGAATTTACACCCCTGGAATGACCATTCTGGGAGGGCAACCTCCTTCTCTACCCTCCCAATAGCTATAGCCCTGCAGACACCCTATACACCACCCTCTCTTAACAAGAGTTCATTGATGTAAACAACTCTCCTGGTGACAACAGCATGTGGATTGGATGATAGAAAGTTGGAAGCAGGAATGTGTGTGCTGGTTCAATGAACCACAATATGTACCCCATTAGCAGCATGAGGCTATGATTCCTCATGCATGGAATTGACTATCCAGGCCAGCTGTATGATATGGAGCATGTTTAACTGAGACCAGGGCTCGAACGCATGTACAGAAAATAAATTCCAGGACTTTTCTAGGAGTTCTTAAAAAATTCCAAGAGCTTAAAGTTTTCCTGGAATCATAGTGCTTTGTTTTATATTTTGCAAATTGAGATGAAATTTAATTCACATTTAGAATTCTTATGAAATCCTATGGGTTCTGCTGTTACAGTGTTTTTCAGTGTGTGTTACATCTTCAATGAAGTGGCAAAATTTCCCTGTATAAAAATTGCTCTGCGTAAAACCTAAATGAAGAAATCTGGATCTGGAACTTAGCACAATGATAATAGAAAACAAATTTGCCATGGCACAGAAGATTCCCTATTCCATAGTAATCTCTCACCATGCATATTGGTGACACAAAGGCCAGATATCAATCTCCTCCAGGGAGGAAAGCACATACTTAGAAAGGGCCATCTTAGACACATGCAAAGGTTTTCACATGCTGTTGTGACTTCAACTGCACACAACTACTATACCACAAACCAAGGTCACTGGAAATATGGCACTCAAATATTTTGCACTGCAGCATCACGAGATAAAAGAGATGATATCATGTCTCCACATTCCATGGAAGGACGTAATGTGAACGCTGCAGGAGCACAATGCGACTCTATCTATCAAAACATTTTGATCAATTTTTATTTTTATTTTTTCAACGCAAGAAAAATTCCAGAACCTATCACAAAAAAAAAAAAAAAAGAAAAAAAGAAGAAAAGATTAAAAAAAAAAAAAAAGAAAAGTAAAATATGCAAAATCAGGGATTATCCAGGCCTGGAAAAATGAAAAAAAAAAAAAAAGGAAATCAAATTCTGGACTTTTCCAGGACTGCAGGGGCAATGCGAACTCTGTGAAACAACTGATGCAAATGTACCATATGGACACACACTATGCCAGGGACCACTTGCAGACCATGTAACACCCACAATATTGTAACTCCACCTAGAAGGGAATGGACTTCTCCAGGACAATAATGCCTATGTCATGGAGCCGACCTCATGCAGGAATGGTTCAATGAACACAATACTGATATGAGACATCTTGAATAGTCCTCAAACTAGCCTACCTCAACCCAATTGAATGTTTGTGGGATATTGTGCAATGCCGGGTGAGGCAATTGGGCATACCACCCTGCTGTATTCTGAACTGTGGACAGTAATACAAACAGTTTGGTTGCAGATTTCCACGCAAATGTACTAGCACCTCGGGCAGTTGATGCCACACCTGGGAAGATGGCCATACTCTGGGTGAAAGGAGAGCTTACAAAGTATTACATAAATGGTCATAATTCAGCAAAAACCTAGTGTACATTAGCCAGAAGACCACCCAGGTACAGAAATCGCTTGCATTTCACTAAACATCTATGGTGGTAGGTGTAATAGATCAATGAAACACATGAATCCAATCTTTATCACAAATCGAAAGTGCAACGTCTGTAAGAAAAATAAAATCACAAAATAAATCTGATGATGTCAGACAGAGTATGAGTGAGAAATTTTAGGCTATATGATTTTAACAAATGTATAAATGTATGAAGAATAAATGAAAATCGTCAAAAGGTTCACAAGACCAAAACAGTACGAGGGGTGATCAAAAAGTATTCAGACTGGTTGCATAAGTTTGGAATTGCGTGACACAGAAGGAAACTGTTCGGCACAGGTTGATTTTGGAACCTACTACCATGTGCCACATCTGCCCTGCTCATCTGTGTTTTTTTTTCTGTTTTTTTTTTACAGTACTGCTTTGTTCTCACAGGTGTAAAGCTGTTGGTCTCATTCATCATGTCGGAAAAAATTAACACATTTGCATTACATTTTGTCAAGAACTTGGGGAAACTTGCAAAGACACATACTTAAAGTTACAGAAAGTCTATCGGGAGGATTGTATGAGTTGTGCACAAGTTTATGAGTGGTATAAATGTTTTAAAGATAGTTGTGAAAGTGTTGAGAGAGGTGAATGGTCTGGGAGACCCACAACCAGCAAGAGTGAAAACAATGTCAAACTTGTGCACACAGCTGGGCAGAAAAATCACTGAATCACTATTTGTGAGTTATCCGAAGACTACAGTATTAGTTTCAGTTCAGTTCAGTCAATTCTTATGGACAAATTCGGGTATGAGATGAATCTCACCCAAATTTGTACCAAAACTGATTTCAGCTGAGTGAAAACAGGCACATGTTTCAGCTGCTAATGACCTGCCTGAGTGTGTTGAAAACTTTTTAAAAACTATCATAACTGGCAATGAATTGTGGGTTTATGGGTATAACCCCAAAACTAAGAACCGGTCTTCATAGTGGAAGACCCCAAACTCTTCCAGACCCAGAAAAGCATGACAGAGCTCCAGCAATGTCTAGATGATGCTGACTGTTTTCTTCAATCATCAAGGAATTGTGCATCATGAATACTCTTCATAAGGCCAGACAATCAACACTGAGTACTACTGTCAAGTCCTGTGGTGTTTGAGGGACGCAGTTCATCGCAAAAGGCTGGCTGGCATTGCATGAGAGTGGCGAGTGGCAACTTCACCAAGACAACACGCCTGCCCATGCAGCGCAACTTGTGCAGCAGTTTCCTGCTAAGTACCGCATTTGCACAGATCCAACAGCCATCCTGTTCACCAAAACTCGCTTCCTGTAACTTTTTCACTTCCCAAAAATCAAATATCACTTAAAAGGAAAAAGATTTCAAGATATTGAGGAGATACAACAGAATGCAATGAAGCAGCTGTTCACTATTTCAGTAAATGAATTCAAAAAATGCTTTGAGCAGTGGAAATAGCATTGGCTAAGTGTGTGGCTTTGGAAGGGGACTATTTCAAAGGCAATTAAGTTTGAAATCTGTAAGTCTTGTACTTTTTTTTTAATCAATCCAGTCTAGATACTTTTTGATCACACCTTGTACGTATATGGCACGCAAAAGAATGGGCTATGTGTTTCCTGAAAATCATGCTCCAGGAAAAATATGATATCTTTGCAACTGCAAAATGGACAGAGCACTGGAATACCAAATGGTTACATGTCTGAATTACTGTTTTACTTCAGCATATCACTGTTCCACTTAAACACTACTTATGTCGATTTGATAATTTCTGAAACATCTGTTATGATTTAGTAATAAATTACACAGATTTTGCATCAGTAAATCCCTTTCACTACTTAGCATTTTTCACTTTAATCTTCAACTTAGGTCTAATTTGCCACTATGCAGCAGCAATGATTTAGGCTAGAGGCCTAATTTGAGACTGCATAGCAGCAATGATATACACCAATGAGCCATTACATTATGACCACCTACCTAATAAGCTCTAGGACCCCCTTTAGCCTGCAAAACAGCAGCCATTCAGTGAGGCATCAATTCGATGAGGTGGCGATAGGTATCCTGCGGTATCTGGTACCATAATGTCATCAGCAAGTCCTCCAGTTCCCGTACGTTTCAGGGTGGTGGTGATTTAGCGTGAATTCACTTTTCCAAGTCGAACCACAAATGTTCGATTGGATTCATGTCAGGTGAATTTGGAGGTCAGGACATTAACAAAAAGTCATCAGCAGGCCATCACCAGCAGGAAACACAGTTGCCATGAATGGGTGAATTTTGTCCGCAACGGTGTTCAGATACCTGACAGCTGTCAGGGATTGTGGTATTGAGATAATGAGGCTTAAAGTGTCCCAAGAAAACATTACCCACAGCATAACACCACCGCCACTGGCCTGTTTTTACCCAACAATGCATCTAGTTGCCAAGGCCCCCATTGGTAATCGGCGTATCCACGCTTGGCTGTCTATGCGATGCACCAGGAATCTTGATTCAGACCAGGTCACTTACTTCCAATAATCCACGATCCAATCTCTATGATCTTGGGCACATTTCATGCGTTGTTGGCAATGACGTGCAGTGAGCATGGGACCCGGCTGGGTCTTTGGCTATGCAAGCCCTTGCACAGAAGGCTGTGATGAACTGTGTGCTGTGACACATTGCCCTGATCACCACTGTTGTAGTAGCGGGTTATTTGTCACACAGTGGATCTGCAGTCACTGTGAACAATACACGACCGTCTCTGTTCCCCTCTGGCATCAATGAGCTGTGGACAACACACTGCTGGATGACGGTTCATCATTTGGACATCTGTGCACCACTTTTGATACGTACTCACTACAGCGGCATGTGAACAACCCACAAGACACACCGTTTCCGAGATCATAGTTCCAAGGCGCCATGCCACCACAATTTGTTCTTTATCAAACTCCGATAAATCAGCAGCTTTTCCCATTCGGACTCTGAACACTGTACTAACTGAAAGCCAGTCCTCGGGTTGTATATATACTGCTCTGTGAACTTCACCTGTGCCACCTTTTGGTCTCCAGGTGCGCTCATTTCTCTAGGCTGGGGGTGGTTATAATGTAATGGCTCATCGGTGTAGACTAGAGAATACCCTGTTATGTAGAGGCTCCTGAAAATATGCCATTGAACTTTAAAAATTAAATCAGAAACAAAATTTTCATTTTGTTTTTTATCAAGCATAATCACTCAAAAATTATGAACGAAAAGAATTATTAAAGAAAGTTCCTATACAAAAAGATTCTGCAGGATTTAATGATCAACAGTGAAAGGATATCCTGTTCTTGCAAAGAAGCAAGTTTCTGCCAGCTTATAATAACCTATTTCTGCACTGTATGATTTTCAACAAAGCTAAATATCTAAATACACATGAGTGCACCTACAAAATTACTCCAATTTCATACTTCACATTTTTCATGGAAGATGTGCCACTAAACTTCGTGAAGGCCACTAGGCAAACTGGGGACCTCAAGGTTTGTAGAGCTCAGAGAAAAGTTGAGAATTGCTGATTTATAAATATTTCTCTAGAACTGGCGAATCTTTGAACAATAGGTTCATAAAAATGATTAAGCACAAGCTACATATAACATAACTTTCAAAGACATTTGAACAGCATTACTTAACTTACCCTTTTTCTTCTTCTGAACTTTCAATTGGGATTTCTTCTTTCTTTTCCTGCCCCTTCTACAGAATAACATTTCCAAAATAAAGCAAATGTAACTCTTATAATAAAAAATAATAATAATAACAATTATCATTGAACAGTTATTCCAGAAATAACTAAATTGCAAGGATTAGAAAAACACAAATTTTCACAAGCAAAGAAATACATTAATGTGACTGCAATTTTAGGAAAACATTTACATGCTCAATTTTGTTTCTTTTGTTTCCATTTCTGAGAGAATAATTTATACTGCTCATGTGTTTTAAGACTAGCCACTATCTGAGAGAAAGAGAATTATTTTTAATCAACATTAGAAAATTAGATTACTCACAACAATCAGAATTGTATGCTGAATCACTTGCAGTTTACAGGGCAATAGGTCATAAATGAGTGGTAGGCAATGCATGTAACCAAAAACAAGTAGGTTTTTGTGGTAGTTGGAAGCACACTTACAGTTACGTATCAAGTTTTTTAAGGCAAATATATTTCAGCCATTGCTATGGCCTTCATCAGTGCGACTACGATTCATTGTGCTGCCAGATTGGAAAGGTCAGCTTTTAACGGTAACTCAGGGTGACATGGAGCATTGAGGGATTTCCAGATGTATGGAACATAAATGGGGAGATCAGAGTTATAATTTTTGGAGAATAAAATTTCTAAACTTTCTCTGAGCCTCAGAACAACAATTTTGGAAAGTAGTGAATTTTTTTATACGTAACTTCAAGCATGCTTCCAACTACCACAAAAACCTACTGGGCAATAGGTAGCATCTCATCAGAAAATTTGAAAATTGTATCACAGTGGAGGTAATCAAACCTTTATCACCCAATTTCCATTTGAGCATACTATACGTTACACCACCCAGGACAATGTAGTCCCGAGTAACTCAAGCTAAGCAGTTATAGCTTAGGAATCTGAACAACCTCAAATTTTGCAAGTCAAAGCAATCCTATGCTTCTTTGTAGAACCAACGACCCTTTCAGACTCAGGGATGGATATAAGCCATAAATCACCAGTACCTCATATATATAAATTAAGGAAGAAATGTTCCTCATAAATACATAGGAAATTCACTAGACTGTTCACAGCAATCAGAATCATATACTGAATTGCATGTAGTACTCTGGTCACCATGTAACATCTTAGCAGAAATTACTAAAGAGCTTTGAAAAAAAAAAAACTATAAACATGTAACATATCAAAACTGAAAGAACACTATTAATAACCACAAAATTGCTTAAAGGATATCCTACAAAAAACAAAAACAAAAAAAACCACGTCTTTTATTGTACATATATATCAGTAAGCTGCTCTCTCAGATTCAGAGGTTAGCTCCTCAAAGAAAGCTCAACTGCCAGATTAAAACTTATGGTGTTAGATTTTACTTTCTGTTGATGTATCAAACGACTCCATTTGATCTTGGCACACAACTCAACCTTCACTGACATCCATCACACGTCTCAAGCAAGACCTATTGTACTTCACACTCATTATCTTTTCTTCATGCAGACATTCCTGAATCTTCTGCCAATTTCCTTGGCTTTCATCTACTTTTCTCCCTTACCATTTAGGCTGAATAAATTATCTTACATCTCACCATACATTCTTTCAACATGGCCAAACCACCTAAGAATATTTGTATCCACCCCACTAACATTTTGCTTCACATTACACACCTACAACACATCTTCGTTCCTCACATGAACAAAACATGTCTTGCAAAAACAAATAAAAGCAGCTATGAATTTTAAAGATTAATTCATCCACCTACTATTTTCACCATCCAATTTATTTTCTCTGTCAAACATGCTTTTTAAATACACAAATTCATTAACCTGGTCCATCTTTGTACCATTTAGACTGATCTTGCATTCAGTACTAACAGTTCCTCGCCCAAAAACCACAACTTTAGTTTTTCCCTTACTTACTTAATTTGAACTTCATACAAACTTTGTACATCCGGAACAATTTACTCTACAACTCACTTTTTCTCTTCCCCAAGAGGACTGTGTCACCAGCATATAGCAATCTGCACACACAGGCATTACCAAGACATAAACCAACATTGACGTCCTTAATCCAGATAATGTCAGAATCAGGGGCGAATATTTGGGGTGTGCTAGGTGTGCAATGCACAGCCACACAGAGTCGCAATTTGACCTACATTATCGATATTATTTTTTTAATTTATTTTTAATAAAACTCGCCAGAGTTTGTCCTAAGGCTTTGAGTGGTGGGTAAAATTAATTTCCCTATATAATGTTTTCATTAAGAGGAGAAAAGCATGTCACATTCACACCCGAGGATCTTTGAGCAAATGCGATATGCGTTCAGTAAACATATCGCATTTGCGCTAAGAACCTCGGGTGTGCAGTTTTGCATGCGCACATCTGACAATGTCAAGCAACTGTGATACAAGAGCTACCCAGATGGCGCTGCAGGTCACGTTCTGATTTCCCTGTGGTTTCAAACATGGCAGCGGAGCTCTCAGGGTGTGCTAGCCAAAATGAGCCCTGCTTGCAGTCCTACGGAGCAGCGCAATTCAATGTTGTGATACAAGTTGCTGTTAATCTTAATAGCTATATATAATACATATTAGCTGAATTAAATACTGTTTCGCACATTAGTAGTCTTTTAGACATCAGGTCACCATTAGACATCAGGTCACTTTTAGACATCAGGTAACCATTCCACTGAACTAGGGTTAACAACTTCCTGTTATTCACAAAAGGAGGTAACATACCTTTCTTGGATGTATGCTTCAGAATGTATGGCTGCAATGTAAGCACAGCTTTGCTGCTTCTTATTTTCTTTATGGCAGTTTATCTGTGTCATTCTTGCAATATAATAACATTTCACATACATAACTATTTGTGAAGTCATTATGGTATCAGATGAATTTCTTCATCTGATACCATAATGACTAGTATGACCTCCATGTTGTGTAGACTTGAAAAGTCTACACAACATGGACTAGAATATATGAAGTTGCTGTTATATCATTTTCTTTTAGTTTTGTTTTTTTAATGTATTTCTACTAAAACTCTCCAAAGTTTGTTCTAAAGCTTTGTGTGTGTGTGGCTAAAATTAATTCCCTTGTGCAATATTTTTGTGAAGAGGAAAAATTTCATTTCTTCATTCAGTAAACAAAACATTGTATGTAATATTTGCAGCCGTAGGAGTGCTGCTTTACCAGCAAATACCCCAGGTCATTAAAGCAACTGTAATACAAAGCTCTCCAGATGTTTTTATTTTATTGTGGTTTCAATGCAGAGGCTAAACTTCCCAGGGTGTGTGCCCTTAAAAAAGCACCACTGGTCATACTTGGTTGCATTTGGAATAGCATAAACAAAATTCAACGTTCTGCTAAGAGTTACCATTTTTCTGTCTTTTCATCGCTGTGTGAATCGATGTGTTTATGAACACAGATTTAAATATACAATTTCAATTTTGATATACATTTAGGATGAGGAACAGTATTGATGATGTACTAAGTGTCCCATTTTCTGCCAGAGCTTTTGCAAATTGTGTAAATATAGTTAAGGAAAGTAAACATCATCCTGTATTTAACAAGTTAGTAAAATCATGCAATGCATTGATTATGATACGCTTTCCAACATACCAGAAATCATTACTCAAGTTATTATTAAAGTTATGAGGATAATGGCTGTAAAATAAATCTCACTTCTATGACCTGACCTTTGACTCCATCTTGATGATATTCAACAGAACCGGTAAAGTATACTTCCGGAACAACATGATGAAGTTTTGTCTCAATCGAAGCATTGTTACCTAAGTTATAACGCATAAGGGTGGTGGAATGGATCTCGCCCCTATGTCCTGACCTTTGACCCCATTTTGCCCATTTTTAATAGGATTCGTTCCCAGGTGGTCTCTTACCACATACTAAAATTTCATCGAAATCGAACCATTTTTACGCAAGTTATGATGCATAAGGGCAATGGAATGGATCCCGCTCCTATGTCCTGACCTTTGACCCCATTTCGCCCATTTTCAATAGGGTTTGTTCCCAGTTGGTTCCTTACCACATATTAAAATTTCATCGAACTCAAACCTTTTTTACGCAAGTTATGACGCATAAGGGCAATGGAATGAATCCCACTCCTATGCCCTGACCTTTGACCCCATTTCGCCCATTTTCAATAGGGTTCGTCTCCAGGTGGTCCCCTACCACATACTAAAATTTCATCGAAATCGAACCATTTTTACGCGAGTTATCGTGCGGACAGACGGACAAAGCTGGAGCATATACGCATCTTCAACCTACGGTTGGAAAGCATAAAAAATCATAATAAAAAATACTGAAAATTCCTTCATCCCTCTAATATTTGCATAGGAAATTCATATTTTTCTTAAAATGGAGTGTATGTAAAGATCTTTACCATAAGTAATTAGATGACCGCTAAATAAAAAAAAAATGCTTTCGTACGTTCAAAATCAATGTGTGAATTTTGCAGCTCGGGATACGTAATAAAATTTTTGCATGTTTTTTCCTATAACAGCTCACACCTAACCTAAATGGGCATGTGACACCACTGGCCAGAATCATACTAACATATGAAATAAAGTACATGGTACAATCACATATTATTATGTATATCGAATTTATGCATACCATTGATTTCTGTTCATCATGTACAAATTTATTCTTATACTTGTAGGTGATCACACACGTGACATGGAAATCAAGGAAAATACCTTCCTCATAAATACATGAGATATTTATATTTAATTATTCAAGCACCTTGAACAGAAATCGAAAGATGAAGGTTTGATTCCAGCTCCAAGGCGACCTAATTTTCAAGTTTTCTGGTATGATTACATAGTGGCAGCAAACTACAGCAATTCAAAGTCACATTCTGATTGATGCTTGAATAAAGGACACTATAAAATATAAACCAAAAGAAGATTTATGTTCTTTGAAAAAATTTCTTTGGAGGGCTTAGCATTTCTTCTATTATTTCTGGTCAGGCAGTCTCTTCAAAAATTGGGTTGATTTAGTGCATATTAATAACTGATATGTTCATTGTTTTGAACTATTTGGTAGAAAAAGATGAAGTAAAATACATAGAAATTACTGGAAATACGCTTAATATGTTGTCTCAGTTGTATATTACACTAATGCAACTATAAACATAGGTGATATGAAACCTTTTTATAGATATATAAAATTGCGACAAGAGTAAATCACAACCTGCCAAGCTTGTAAAATGACTACGAAATTCAAATTAAATTACTATCTCAAAAAGTTTGGTTACACACTGGCTAAAGATACACGTGTTAGCAATTACCCATGTTAAAAAAGAATTGGATGTATTTCCAGCTATAATAATGCAGTCATTTTCAGCATGGTGTGACTTGCACATTTGGGCCTCAGACAACAGACATTTATAAAGAAGAGGCAATTGTAATAAAGAAGACAAAATGCGTAACTGTAACACTATCACACCAACAGAGAGAGAGAGAGTTAGTACATGCACAGAAGTTCTACCAATTCTTCAAACATCTCAAGGTGTTGAATTTTTTATGTGGTTATATAATTCACATTATACATGAATGTCAACTATTCAGTTGTTGCATTATTTACCGTTTCTCACGTTGTTGTTGAAGTGCTTTCGGGAAACATCTTTGTTTGACGAAGGGTTATAATCATATAACATGCCCTAAAGTTTATAATATATAGAAATAAATCGATAATAAAAGGTTAAGAATGTTACTCACCAAATGAGAGTAACATTCTTAACCTTTTATTATCGATTTATTTCTATATATTATAAACTTTAGGGCATGTTATATGATTATAACCCTTCGTCAAACAAAGATGTTTCCTGAAAGCACTTCAACAACAACGTGGGAAAGAGTAAATAATGCAACAACTGAATAGTTGACATTTATGTATAATATGCATGGAAGTACTTAACAGAATTTGAAGAAAAGCTGAAGTCAGAAAATGCAGAGATAAAAAACAATCTGGGTGATCTATAGATGGAGCTGGAATAGGTATCTGAAGTGGTGATGTAAATGCAGGTGAACTCAAAAATTGTATTGCTCATGCACTATCGGCAGAGAAGCAGCAGGCACAGCCAAGGCACAAAAGTACAAGTCACACCATGTTGATGAACAGTGCCATGCAAGGGCTCATTTTGAAGCCCTGCATGGTGAACTCCAAAATACCCGGACTTCCAGAAGGTCAGGGAATAAACAAGCCATGGTTTTCACTTTTCCCTGGTCATTTAACACACACAGGGATCATAGCATACTTCTGGAAAATTTTAGGTTGGAATTTTAGGAATTTTAGGAATTTTTAGAAAAATTTTAGGAAAATTTTAGGAGTGTATTTCAATAAAAACTAGATGTATATTTGTATACATCTAGTAAAACAACTTTGTATACATTGTAAAGAGTTTGCTTCACACCCTTCAACCATATATACTGATAGACTGCGCATGACATCAAAATTTCTGGCTCCAACATAAAATCACATGACAACAGTCAAAAAGATGGGTTACACCTGCTGTGCTTATGGTTGCTCTGAGCGATATAGTAAAGAAAGTTCTATGATTTTTCGTGGGTAAGAAACGAATTAAATACCTAAGTCAATAAAGTTCAATTACTTAACCAGAAAACTTGCAGCTATTGATATAAAAATATAGTAACTTAAGAAAAAAAAATGGAATGCAGGTTCCAAATTCTTCGCAAATGTTCATCACATTATAAATCACAAAATGTAAACAACCCGTTCATGCATGTATATAGCTCATAAGTAAACTTACCTGAAGAGTTTTCATTATATATGAGGCGCATTCACATAATACACCGAAAACACTGAAGTTCTGCAATGTAAATTAGTAATCATAACAGCATTTTTACACGAAATTTGGAGTCTGATGATGACGTGCCCAATGTTTGAGCCATGGCGGCTTTGATGCAGCTATTGCCAATGCGCAGTCCATTAGTATATATGGTCGAAGTTCACACCCAAATTTTTTGCATAACGTCTAATGTCTAAAGTTTAAGTATGATTTACTTCTAATGTTCAGTTCTTATCTTTTCACGTGTTATTATCATATTCAAGTATATTTACCACATTCAAGTTTCACTTTGAACATTAATATGCTGTTTAACCAGAAGCAATTCACGATTTTCACAGAAAGTTTTCAGGTTTCACATTAAATTATAATATCCTAAAAAGGTAATTGAAAACCAAGAACTATGTACAATTGTTCACTGAATTACTTTTTTCATATTATTGTTTTAACCTTTTCCTGATACGCCTATCTTTTTCTGCTTCCACCACAACTAATTTACTTTGTTTTCTTTATTTCAGCTGAACCTTGTATGATCAAGTTAGAGGCAACTGCTATTTCAACAGTATTTTGTTTTTCTACAGCTTTTCGCATTCTTTCTGTTCCCTCTTGAATTACTGCTAGGGAGGCTTCTTTATCTTTTTTAAGCCTATTTATTTCTGCATCATTTTCTTTTATTTTGTCATCAAACTCAGCTTTTCTTTTTTTCTCTAGCTGCTTTTCCTTATTTTCCCTCTCTTTCTGCTTCCTTTCTTTTACCTTTTTTGATTGTTCTTCCTTCAGCTTATCAACATACTCTTTATAAAATTTATGTGAATCACGAACACTATTTAACAAATTTATTGTTATGGGAATTTCTTGTTATGGGAACTTTTTTTTCTTTATGATGCGCTTTTACTTGTGAAAAGCCACTATTAGAAATATTGAAAATTTCTGAACACAATATACACTTAGCAGAAAATATTGTTTCAGTTGCAGAACACCATTCTTTCAACTTCACTCCGTCCAATTCTTTGGCGAGCCACGCATCTTGAAATTTCGTTTTGGATTTAGGCATCTTAAACACTTGTATTACTAACCAGAAAATGAAAGGGAAGTACAAAAACACGTTCCAATATTGCAAAACCAGACAACTTCCCGAAATTTGGCTGCGAGGATGTCAGAAGATATGAAAAAAAAAAAAAAAAAAAAGCAGGTCACCACTAGAGAACTGAACCTGCACAGAGAACACCATAAAAGATGTAAAACCAGAAACTATCATACGCATCTCACGCAAGTTCAGTCAAAGCGAGTCGGAGCCGAGATATATTGCGCATCGAAGGTCGCTGTCGCCGACGCATGATCGAAGGTCAATGATCACGTGCTCTACTGCCTGCCAAGATAACTCAGCTACCATCCCATCATCATTACCGGAGGTTACGGAAGAAGACCACATGTTTCCTCTTTGCTTCCACCCACCTGCGGTTTACAATAACAAAACATCAGCAGAAAGAGGAGGTTCCACAAGGCATGTACAAAAATAAAGTATGATCTTCTGCGTGCCACAGAGTTCATCTGCAAAGCGCAAACCAGGGGTGAAAATGACCCCTCCCCTTTTCCCTTAGATCTCTTGTTACTCTCGAAAACTGTTCGAAGGCAAAAAAATGGAACGCCCGCCCCGAAGCAAGTGCATCTCGATGGCGTCATTTTTCCCTCCCTTCAGCAGCACAGCATATAGGCTGTGTTTCTACAATAACAGGTCTTTTTACCTTACCGTAATGGTAAATTTATTGGCGTTAATAACGGTTGTTTTTAATAAAAATAAGTTTACGAAAATTTTAGGATGAATAGCAAATTTTAGGTCTAATTTTAGGAATTTAAGGAGGGTCACAAAATATTAGGAATTTTAGGAATTTTAGGACGAATGCGATCCCTGCACACATTGATGGCTGCAATACTTTAGTAAGAAATGCATGAGTTTTTTTCAAGATGTGTAATCTTTAACATATGTATAATATTTTTAATCAGTCCACAACCAAACCCTTTGAGATAGTCATTTAATTTGAATCTCACGGGTTTAGTATTGCATAAATCATTTTACAAGTTTGACAAGTCTTGATATCTTCTCAACATAATTTTATTTATCCGGAAAAATGTTTCTTATCATCTATGTTTATGGCAGTATTAGGATTATCTGTGTAATATACAACTGAAGCCACATTAAGTGTATTTCCAGGAATTTCTATGTATTTGCCTTGGTCTTTTACTACCAAATAGTTCAAGCAGCAATGAGTATTTGCACCACTGAGGTTGTAGCTATGGCTTCAAATATGCACACTTGCTTCCTCTCTCCGTCATTTGGAGGATGCATCATTTCTTTCTGTATACTGTGTTCTAGACGGCGGTGCCAATCTAGTTATACCTTCATTTTGGCATGTGCTTGATGTTCTGTGCTTTTGCTGGAGTTACACCCTGTATTTTGTATACATGTATCCTCTTGTTATATAGTACTTTCATTTTGCATCTTGGTGTATATATTAATTCTGCATTGTTTCATCTTGTGCTGCTTCGTTTGAAGTTTCACTTAGCTAATTAGTGTATCTATTTTAGTTTTGTATCATGCATTTCCTGTATGTTATTGACTGTATCAGTTCTTTGCTGTGTTGTGTTTGTGCACCTCCCCCACTGGTGGGGGGGTCCTTATTGTAAATATTTTGCTCGGTGCTGTTACTTGTATTTACTGTTTTTGTGACCGCGCCAGCTCTTCTTTGTATGCAACAGTTTTTGTATGGAGACGCCATTATAATTTATCTTTACTTCTCCTGTATACTTCCGGTGTACAGCGGATGCTTTGAACCTTTGATGTTTTCTGACACCTGTATAGTGCTTCTTTCTAGAATTTTTTTCTGTTTACTGTATGACCTTGCACTTTGCCATGATTCACTTTTGTCTACCTATGCAGTATTTGCGTGGAGTACTTCTATTACGCACCTATGTACTTCTCCCTTTGTGACATTGTTGTTTTATTGTCGTAGCACTTTATCCACTACGCTTATTTTGAAACCTTCTTAATTGCTATGTTAATGGAACCTTAGGCTATGATATTTTCTATGCACCTATGTGGGTTTAGATACCCATCGCATTTGGGTTTTACCGTTTTTTTCATTTACCAGTTGATCAGATTCCGGCATATGTATATATTTCATTTTGTGTTTGCGTTTTATGTCACTGCTTTTATTGCTATATTCATAGCTGTAATGTCAAACTTTCTCTGAATAAAGAAGTATTTGACCTCAAGCAGCAATGAGAGTTAATATGCAGTAAATTGCCACCTTATTTGAAGAGACTGCCCAATCTGGAATAATAGAAGACACAGTAAGTCCTCTAAAAAAAATGAACATTTTTTAAGAACATGAATGTTTATACGGGTTGTTATCCTGTGGGTAATCACCTACAAATAAAAGACCTAATTTGTGAAATGTGATGAACAGAAATTGATGGTTTGCCTTATACTAAATTTGCCATACATAATAATATGAGTATCTATGTTTTATTCTAACATGACAACAACACATGCAACATGAAAGATGTTTGATATTATGGGGGCTTCATCACAATCCTTGATTTAGTCTCTGAGTGGCATTTTCAAAGCTCAGTGTAACTTTTAATTTATCAACTGCTTAATGGAATTTTCTTTATGCAATTCTTTCTAAGATTTGAAAATTGAAAAACCACCAGCAGTGAGCTCCAGTCTCTTAACAATATTGCCACATTTTAACTTATTAATGGGACAAAATGATTTACATACCTGTCAACATTAGCCGGAGCCCTGTCCGTAGTAACAGTACTATTACATGGCATATGTAGCTCTGCTTCCAACCGCGATGAAATAATTCATTACATGCTTTTAAATGGCTTATATTTTATAGCTATAATTTAATTTACTGCTGCTTTTTCATCTGAGTGAAGGTTCATATTTCATGGAATTTATAATGTACACTGCTCAAATGGATCAGTGATTTTTTTTTTCTTTGCCTAGTGGTAATAGGCATGCATATCCAGTAAATTTTGATGTTGTGGTAAAAGGCGACTAGGCAATAACACAGGGCCACTGTTTACGCTCTTTAATATAGCAGTTATAGTTTTATCATTTCCTAATATTTTAGGAAACGTGTTCTGCATTTTTTTTTTCATCTTCATAGCCACCCCCATAAAGAAAACAAACTTAACATGTGTGAAACATGTAGTTAATTCAACTGGTGAGGTTACAATGTGGTAACTGCGAGATTTAATTTCCAAACTGCCACCAGTAATAATCAGTCAGATGCCTACAGAATTCCCCAATTCTTGATCGATGACAACTCCAAGCCTATGAACGCACATTGCGCAAACCTCCATTTATGACATGACCATATATTATGCGGACTGCCTCCGAAATTGCAATTTATGACAATAACTAGCATTTATATATATCATGAAATAATAGCAAAAACAAAGCAAAATTTGTAGAATCTATAGTTTTAACAGTGGGTTCTGCAGTCAGACAAACGGATCTGTAGAAACTACGGACATTTCGTAGTAATTAGCAGGTATGAATTTATTGGTAATGATTCCTCACTTGTAACAAGTACATTGATGTACTGGCAAAGTAAAATCCTCAAAATCACAGATTTTGTACACTCTGTGATTCTCAATTTCAGTGTGTTTCCAACACTACAAACTGGCTATTACAGCCCAATATTAAGTACTGGTTAGAGTTCCAAGCACAAGGTAACCGTAAATGATGCAACAAGTCTTACACATACTGAAAGCACCTTCAGATTTTGTAGTAACGAATATGCTGTGACCACAAATAGCATGTGCTTTTGCAATTATACTATTTGTTAATGCCACCAACAGTGAAAACTGCCATCCCAGAGGCACAGTGGTCTAAGCGTTGGCTTCTGACCATTCATCAAAGATGAGCCCAGTTTCAAATCTCGGTGAGGCATGGATGTTGTGTTTGTTTTACGGCACTGGCTCTTTTCCTTCCCTGGAACCAGTGGCCTTAAATCAGGTATAGGTGACAACTTATAGCCCATCGAGTTGCTTACAGTGGCCATTAAATCCCCAAACAAGAAAAGAGAGAGAGAGAGCTCAGTAATGTGAAAAACTATTGGTCATTTGTATTAACTTGCCATTTGACCTGATTCCTCTTCCAGGAAACAAACAGAATTACTCTCATAACTACAAATATACATTTATATCATTTAAATAATTTCTTGCTCCCAGACACACATACATATGTACACATGAAACAAAGAAGGTAAGTCTTGGGCATATATGCATTCTTTCATTTGACCCAAAAAAAGAATATTTCTAATCAGTCTTTTCAAACTGTTGCCATGAAAACAAGAGTTTGAGAAAAAGTAGTAGCAAAACATATGATACAGAAAAAGAGAGAAAGATTGAACATGAATTGGCAGGAAAACACGTGACACACAAAACATTAAAATAATTCTTGAAATCGTAATCACATGCGTAAGTTACGTTGAAAAATTAAGAGCGGGACGTTTCGGTGGCGACTTCTACCTTCATCAGCCATGGAATGAGACAGGTGGTAAAAGCGTCAGTTGTTGCCAGATTTCAAAATCGCTTTCCAAATAATAGGGATGTTAAAAGGTGTGTCAGTATTGCAGGTATTAGGGGTAAGGTAGATAGATTTCAATGCTTTCGTGGTATCTGAGGGCATGCCGATTGCTGAACAGGGCGATTCGCTTAACATTGTGCGATATGTCAGCGGCTCCAGAGCCAAGCGGGGGGGGGGGGGGGGGGGGTTTACAATTCTTAGATTGGCGTGTAAAATAAATTGTCCTTTTCAGTGCAAGTTAAGCATAGTTCTTTTCAGAACATCACGAAGTCAACATTACTTCTACTGGCCTAGAAATCACATGAGACTGACGAAGAAAAAAAAAAAGCTGAACTTTTTAACCACAGGGTAAAAATAAAAAATATTTTTGCTGCAAAACAGCAAGAATATAATGCGGCATGAGCAAGACAGAACTGCTCACAGAAATTTATTTATGTAAATATTAAAACTAGAGCACATCACTGTATTAAATATATATAGGTTTTTTTACATTAACAACTAACACAGGATAAATGGAACATCGCGGAGAAAAAATATTACGATTATGGGTGAAATTTTTGTTCTGTCCGACTTCCATTTTAGGAATATTTTCCTCTATTTTCAAGCTGCAATACAAATATTTATGGAATAAAATGATATTTAACAACACTACTGAGCAGAAGAAATCTCACAAGAGAAAAAGAATGTCTGAAGATTGCAGGGAAATTTTTGAGCCGTCTAACTTCCGTTTTCGGAATTTTTCTCCTATTTTCAAGCTGAAATGCAAATATTTATGGAATTAATCTATATTTAACAATAATATTGCGAAGAAGAAACATTGCAAGAAAAAGAAATCACGATTATGGGAAAAAATCTTCACTCCGTTTAACTTCCGTTTTTGTACGTTTTGAAAAACAAAATACCATCCCCAGACGGACCCCCCACTAATCCCCTTAAAATTTTTTCCTCAGTTTTGCATCGATCTGGAGAATAACCCAAATGGTGACAAAAAAAGTGGGTGGGATTCTGCAAATCTGCGGAAGAATCTCATGTATGACAAATCGCAGAACTTGTTACAAATGCACACTGAATCTGTTTGAGTTGCTTTAAATATCTTCCATATGGTAAAGTTGGCTTGATGCACTTGTGTTCTGAGCCCTCCATGCACACCATTTCTTATTCTTCCTTTCCTCCCACCTAACATTAATCATTACAATATTTTACTTATGTAAATTTATTTTATTTCCATCTTTCTATAATCCAGTTTAAAAAATGAAAAATCTTTTGCAGAAGGATCTGCAAAACCGTGAGAGGTTAATAGTTATAGGCACATACATGTTACACTTCACAACAGTTGGAACAAACTATTCCTGTGGCTCAGTATTACAGTTTGAATCCTTGAAGTTTACTACAAAATACAGTGTGAAGAAACAGGAGGCCCTCCAAATCAACTGCCCAATTGGTCTGGATTAGGTTTATATAAAACCACTCAAATGCCACAGAACAACCCTCAAGTTCAGGTGCATGCACCAAGGCGAGGGTTAGGGCTGAATGGTTATTGAAACAGGTTGAACAGTGTCATGCATGGGCTCATTGTGTATACAGGGTGAAATTCAACATAGACAGATTTGCAAAAGGTCAGGTAATAAACAAGCCATGATTTTTACTTTTCCCTGGTCATTTAACACACATGGACAATGTAAAAAAAATTATGTAGTCAGGACAATGCAGTAATAAGTAATAGGCAGGGCCGGCCCTAGGCGTGGGCGACGTGGGCTTAAGCCCACATTGGCAGTCATATGGAAGGTGGCTGGCCAGTAGACTAACCTTATTTTGCTTTAGCTTTTTCATATAAATATATACTATATATTGTTTATTATGATAATGATCTGAAATATACTGTTTCATAAAATATATATTATTTGCCCTTTTTTCTTTGTGAATTAATCGTGTTTGTTTCATTCCGTATTATTACATAAAAGCAAATTCCTAATTGCAATATTTTATAGCAGTTCTCATTCTCTGCCGTTCTTCTGAGCCAGTATATTTAGCCTTTCCATTTTTGAAGTCTGTATCTTTGTGTCTCTTGCTGGACCTGAGACAACATTACTCGCCTTGAGGCTACAGTCACGAAAATGTCAGTACGATTGTCACTCGCTTCTTAACCAACCACTTGATTTGCAAAGCAGGAGGCCAGGAGCAGGACGGAAACAACCGTAGGCGCTCTCCCCATTACCCTACCACTATAGCACGGCAATCACTGTATCATTTTCAAAGTGACTGCAACCGCAATTTAAACTAATTACACTATAAAAGGGAGGACGGTATGACCGCTCCGTTGGGAATATTTGTTTTTAGAGTGAATATTTGTCTTCCTAGGACCGAGCAGGAAATTGGCATGTTTGATTGGTACAACATGTGATTCAGCAATTTTCATTTTACCCATATGAGGTGAAGAGACTAAATACAGGAAAAATACTCTAATCATTTAGAGGAAAAAAGAATTGGGATTTCAGTGAGGAAGGAAATACGTTTATTTTTATTTTTTTACTTCATTTTAGAAGAATTATGAATTATTTGTTTTAACCTAATTACTAATGAAATCCAGATTGCTAATATAATAAAAAAGAGAAACTAAATAAAAATGTGGAAACTACAAAATTCAGGTAACTCCTTAATCCTTGTTTTTCTTTAGATACGTTCGTACATACAGTGCTATCTTAATGGGTTGGTCTCGAGCCTCGCATTAATCAAGGGACTCCAACTTAATGTTTTAATCAAAAGGAAAAAAGAAATTTCCCGATAACTTTAAAGCGTAAAATCAGTATTTGGAAATTTTCCATGTCAGTTAGTTTGACCCCCCGGCTGTATGAAGGAAACATACCCCGTCGTCATTTTTGATATACATTCCACAGTCGGTTTTCAATATTTCATTTTTCTGTTGCCTGTTCTGAAAGTTTTTGGAAGTACTCCCATAGGAAGTATTTTTTCCTGATGTGTATTCTTACAGGATTCTCCCTCTGAAATACAAACTGGCAATTTGTGCAGGTTTTCATTGAATTTTTGGAAGATAATTCCATAAATAATGCTATCACTATGCAGGCCAGCCCTGGTAATAGGAAAAACCACTCAGAAAATTGCCAAGTAAGCATGAATGGATCACACTAGAATACATAAACATATCCCAAATAAATGAGAAAGTGACAGAATTAACCTATGAATTAGGGAAATTCAACACTCTTATGATAGCAGACGTGCCAACCTTCAAAATCTAAAAATCAGGAGATTTTTTACAGCTCATAAAATCACATGAGTGCTATTTTTTATCGACATTTTTCAGATGCAGGAGCAATTTTTCAGAAGTAGTATTATTGGTACATAGCATTTTCAATGTTTAAAAAGTTATTCTAAATGTAGACTGTATGTTTATATGTAAAATAAAAAGCACAGTGAAAATAGTTGTCAACCAGATACAATTAATAACATTAATAATTAATACAAGATATGTACTTAATTTTTGATACATTATTTAATCATAATTAATCTTTATCCTTATTTAGTGAATGTACAGTAGCCAATTTAGCTCTTTTTAACAAAGATCTACAAAAGTTTTGTTCAAAGCATTTTTCTTTCATTCTGGACTTAACATTAGCAGTTTTTCCAGTGTTGGAATACAGAGACAGAGGTATCTGCCAAAACAAATGTGGAAGTGTCAAGCTTTCTTCTTGGTTGGAGGTTTAACGACCACAGTGAGCACCTCAGTGGGCTATAAGCAGTCGCCCATCCCTAATTTAGGGCCACTGGTTCCAGGGAAGGGAGAGAGCCAGTGCCGTAAGACAAATACAACATCATACTTGCCAACTTTGGAAAATGTGCATCAGCAAAACTTTTGCGAACGCCATTTACCACAAAACAAAACACAATTATATTAATAAATATGCAGTAAAAATCTCTGCATATGCCACAATAACTGAACTAGTATTATCTGTGTTTAAAATAATAATTTAAAAAACCATAAAATCAAATCTTAATTTTGTTCAATGTTAGCCTTGCAAACCTGTGGTGTTTCAATACTAAACTAAAATTTTCATTTGCTGATATCTTTGTTTCCCTTCCCATTTCTTTATTATCGTTTTTTTAATGCCTTGAATGACAATTTTATCCATCATGAATGCAAGACAGCTTTCACTATTTTAGACAAAAGATGAACAGTGTAACTTTGAAAATATAAATACTTTTGAACACATACATATACATATCACTAAGCTGTTCTCTGAGATTCAGAGGTTAGCTCCAAAAAGAAATACAAACTTCCAGATATTTTTACTTATTGTTGTCGTATCAAACTTCGCCATTTACAGCGATCTTGACATACAACTCGTGCTTCACTGATATCCATTACACGCCGTACACAAGATCTTTTATACTTCATACTCATAATCTTTTTCTCATGCAGACACTCCTGAATCAGATCCACTTATGTCTTCCTTGGCCTTCCTCTGCCTTTCCTTCCTGCCACTTGGGCTAAACACCATGCATCAATTTTTACAAATTTTTCAGCTTTGTCACTTTTGATTTCTGCCCCCCCCCCCCGTTTAATCAAACTGAAATGCAAAACTTTTGGAGGGGGGATATTTAAGAATACAGGGTACATGTTCTGATTATTGTCGGGAGAAAAAATTACAGTTACGGGGAAATCTTTGCTACGTTTGTTTTCCGTTTTCGGACATTTTCCCTCCATTTTCAAGTTGAAATACAAATATTTATGAAATGAAATGATATTTAACAACAATATTAGGCAGAGGAAACATCACGTGAGAAATAGAATTACGATCACGTGAGAAATCTTCACTGCATCTAACTTCCCATTCCGAAAGTTTTGAAAGACGAAAAATTTCCGTTTTCGGAACATTTCCTCCATTTTCAAACTGAAATACAAATATTTACGGAATAAAATGATATATAACAACAATACTGAACAGAGGTAACATCACAGGAAAAATAAATTATGATTATGGAAAAAACCTTTATTTCGTTTACTTCCGTCTCTGAAAGACAAAATACTGTCCCGATGCGTATTTTTACGAACTGGTAAAATTCTTCGATGAATAATTTTATGCGTCGAGAAAAATTCACGATGCGTATTTTTACACGTCGAGAAAAATTCTCGATGCATACTCTTACGCGCCGAGAAACATTCCAGATGCGTATTTTTACACGTCGAGAGAAATTCCCGATGCGTATTTTTATGTGTTTGTAAAATTTTGATGCATACTAGACTGGTATTTAGATTACGCATTTTGGATAACTCTGGTCGGCACGTCACTTGAGCACTCCCGTGGAGAGAGAGATCTACTGCACGCCACCACGAAGCGGAGCCATCGTTATACTTGATGGCTCCCCACGAAGCCGGCGAATCAAAGATGACATCATCGCGCAACACGGCGCTCGTAAGGTCTGGTAGAAAATCCAAATGGATGGTTGCAGGGGATTGAAATATTTTGATTGAGCAATCGAAATATTAAAAAATCCGTAAAAAAAGACTTCTATCTGTAAATCAGTAAAATTAAGCAGAAATCCGTAAATTTTACGAATAATCCCTAAAAGTTGGCAAGTATGCAACATCCATGCCCCACTGCAATTCGAACCCGGACCCAACTCGGACAATTTGTCGGAAGCAGGCGCTCAGTTTCACAACTTTATTATGCAGCAAAGACAATAACAGCTAATATGTAAAGAAGAAATAAATTGCCAAAGATATGGCATAAAATAAAACATTAAAAACCGTGAAAGTGGCGTAATGCAAAAAGTAAGCGAACAGAAAGAGAAAAAAAATATTAACAAACTAAGTGTAACACAAAATGCCACAAAATAGAAGATATAACAAAGCTGACAATAACAGATTTGCAATTAGAGATGAACAAAGGAGCACATTAATCTTCTACAAAGTGCGACGAAGAAGGGAAAAGAGATGAACATGGTGCAAAACAAGAAATAAAAATCTCCACAATAAAGCAAAACTGAAAAGCACTCCACAAAACTCTGAAGAAAACATAAACAGAGCTCGCAGCTAAGAGCGGGGAGATGTGAAAAGATAAGTAGGTCACATCTGTCGCGTGAGTGTGTTTGTAAACAACATAAAATAGACCACTGTGGCACCGGGGGTGGCTTTCTTTTTGCAGATATGAGGAGGGGAAAAGTATGATACTGATGACCGTAAATGTCGTCTTGCATCGACACAGAAAGAAAAAGATTTCACAAGCAGTTCAAAATCTTTTTCTTCTGCATCGATCCAAGGCGGTGGTTGATGGAATTTCGACCATCGTAACGGCTAATTATCGCCAAAAATCGGGAGAATTTGACATTTATCTGGAGGGCAGGAGGAATGGCTGAAAATCTGGGAGTCTCCCGCTTAAATCCGGAGAGTTGGCATGTCTGTGATAGGCAAGACCAAAAAAAAAAAAAAAAAAAAGCATGATTTATACTGTGGTGTAAAAAAAAAAAAAAAAAAAAAGAGCATAATCTGGTATGGCCATAAACTTGATAATACAATAGCTTTTACATTGGCATACAATAGCTTCTACATTGGCTATGTGGGAGCCTTATATGAGCTCACTGTGTGGGCTGTTTTGAGACTATATGCATGATGTTAGAAAATAATAATAATAAATAAATAAATCAGTTGGGGCAGTCTACTACCAAAAGAGGGCACTAGTTTAGAAGAGGTGAATTCTTTTCTTCTGACATCCATCACACGACATACACAAGATCTTCTATACTTCGTACTCATAATCTTTTCCTCATGCAGACACTCTTGAATCTGATCCTCCCATGACTTCCTTGACCTTCCATTGCTTTTCCTACCTGCCACTTGGGCTGAAAATTTTTCTTAGTAAACATCTCATCACTCATTCTTTCAACATGGCCAAACCACTGAAGCATATTAGTCTCCACCTTGCTAACAACATTTTGTTTCACATTACACAACTCCAACACATCTTCTTTCTTCATACGATCAGAATGTGTCTTGCCACAAACCCCACGTAAGTAATGCATTTCTCCAGCACACAAACGACTCCTATGTTTCTTTTGTGGTACCCAGGTTTCACTGCCATTCATCAGAGTAGGAACAACTACACTTTCATACACAGTCATGCGGTACTCCTTTGAGAACCCATCATTCCTGTGAAAACCTCCCAAGGCAGCTATGACTTTCAATGAAGAATTCACTCTCCTACTAATTTCACCATCCAATTTGTTCTCTCTGTCAAACATGCTTCCTAAATACATAAACTCATTAACTTGGTCAATCACTGTGCCATTTAGACTTATGTTACATTCAGTACTACCAGTTCCCCACTCAAAAGCCATTACTTTGGTTTTTCCCTTATTAATACTTAGTTTGAATTTCATGCTCACAGTGTCATCAGCATACAGCAATCTGCACACATGGATATCACCAAGACATAAACCAGTATTATCTATTTTGGCATCACGCATGCATGCATCCATAAATATATTAAACAGCCATGACATTATACAACTCTGCCTGACTCCTGCACCAATAGAAACCCATTTTCATAAAACACCATTCACTCGTACACAAGATCTACTGCCAGCATACATGGCTTTTACACTATTAAGTAGATTCTTAGTAACACCATATTCATTCAATACCTTCCACAGAAGTGTCCTATTTTCTCTAAATCTATGAAGGCAGCAAATACTTTCTTACCAACAGCCAGATACTTTTCAATCATCATGCATAATGCAAAAATTTGGTTAGTGCAGCCTTTACCAGGCATAAAACCACTCTGAGCATCCCACACTTTCTCTGATGTAAGACCTAGTACTTTTTCAATAATGACCTTACCAAACACTTTCCCTGGCACACTCAGTAGGCTAATACCATGATAGTTCTTGCAGTCAGTCTGATCACCTTTACCTTTATACAAGGGAACAATGATAGCATCCTTCCAATCCCAAGGGATCATTCCTAACTCCCAGCACAACTGAAATTTTTTAGTTAACCAGTCAATTACAGAGTCACCACCATATTTCAACATCTCAGCAGTTGTGCCATCAACTTCTGGAGCCTTACCAGTCTGAAGAGATTTTAGAGCTTTACACACCTCTTCTCTTGAGATCCTTCCTGTGCTTCCACCCTTCACTGTGACAGCATGTGCTTCTGCCTCAGAATCACCTTTGCTTTCCTGATCTAATAACTCACAGAAGTATTCACCCCATCTTTCACTCAACTCATTAAGCTCCCATATCATTTCCCCACTCCTATTCTCCACACAACTTACAACTTTGTTTCCCCGATTTTTCCTGAGTCTCATGTACTTCCAGAAAGTCTTTCTATCTTCCAAAAAGCCAATTCATGCCTTTCCACCTTCTTCCTATCTTTTGCCTTACTTTGGTGAACCAGCTTAGCTGCTTCATGCTTTTTACACCAGTATTCATCCACAGAAACATTACCTTGCAACATCCCCAAATAGGTATCCTTCTTTCTGTTTACTGCCTCTTCAATCTCATTATTCCACCAACCATTACCACTATTGTTACCCACTACTGTGGTACCACAGACCTCCTCAGCAGCAGTGACAACACAGTTCTTAAAACATTCCCACTTCTTTGAATAAAGCTCATGTTGAGAAATGGCTTCCTAGTTTAATTGAATTAATAATCTAAAGCAACTTATGGGAATTTTACTAGGAAATTTTTTCATTAATAGCAAATTTTCGGAGAAAACTCTTCTCCAACAAGACAGCCTGAAGAAGGAGAAGAGTTTTCTCCGAAAATTTGCTATTAATGAAAAAATTTCCTAGTAAAATTCCCATAAGTTGCTTTAGATTATTAATTCCCACTTCTTTTCTACATCCCTCTCACATGACTTTAGTTCCTTCAGTCATTCTCTGAGTAAGTTAGCATAATGCTGATGATCTTCAGGAAGTCGTTCTTTCAACCTTTATCTTTCCATCCTAGGCTTCTTCCTATTCCTTTTCCTCCAACCAACATTCAGTTTCACTCATGACACTACCAAGTAATGATCAGAGCCTTGATAGTACATATGCGGCTAATAAACATCACATTAGAACTATACTTTTTTCCACAACAAAACTTTCATGAAAAAAAAAAAAAAAACTGACAGAACTATTCACAAAATAAAAGTAATTATTACAGTAAACCTAGTCTTAGTCACTGCACTAATAAAGACAAGTTCTTAAATGGCAGAGGTCTAACATGTAGTTAATTGTCTTGTTTGTGCGTGTGCACACCATGCATTTCTAAATGAAAAGTCAACATACTTACGCTTTGTTCTTAACAATGATTGCTTGTGACTTTTTTCTCCCAGAATCTTCACCCTCTGCTCCTCAGAGGGTTTTATGGAAGTAAGGATAGCAGGCAAAAGAAACATGGACAATGCTCTTCTACGCAGAAGGTGATACATTTTACGTAGTAGATTCAGACGCTCACATTCTGGACATGAACCATTACTACTGCTAGTACCTGGCTCCACCTGAAAATCAAGAAAGCAATGAGTTAATCAATCTGAACCATATATCTTTATATAACAGATGTATTTTGCCGTTTGGAGACAATCAAGGCCCATTATTAATGCTCCATTTCACTCCACCTTTGTTGTTGGCATATAATGCAATTTAAGTATTGCTGTCAGATTACTAGATTCACGTTATATGGCATCTTTTAAACAAAATGTATTTATTGTGCTTGAATCTAAATTGTCGGATCGTCACCAAACTAAACATTGAATATTGGACTTATGGTTTTGGTAAGTTCATCAATTGAACCTTTCTCTCTGATGCAGTAGGTATTACAATGTAATTTCCTTTTTCGTGAGCAAGATTGGTTCTACGTTATGTCTAAACCATTACTAAGGAATGTTGAAACTAAATAAAATACGATGCAATAGTTCCTAATTAAGTTTTTACGGCCAGACAAAACATAAAACAGAATCAGACTTACTGTAAGTCGCTCTTTATTCCAGCACTAGTTCAAAGAAACTCCACAAACATCGCACTTCAAAATATAACGTAACTTCACCTTTAACCTAACAGTCGAACATCAATACACACATCCGCCACCACCCCAGCAACTGTTATCTCGTCCTTTTATCTATCATTCTTATCTCGTATTTTCATACGTCACGTTCACTCTGACCTCAAGTGTGTTGCCAACAGTATTCTCGTGAGAGAGATGTTAAGTTTGGAAGTATAACGGAGAACAAACTCAAATTTACATAGGAAAAGAAATTAAAAATGAAAGTTATATTAGAATATACGTCACAGTATCTTATACAAATCATATGTGGATTTTAGGTTCATAATCCACAATTTGGATTTCTATGCATTTTACAATTGCACTGTCCTGTTCACCTTCAACACATAGCTAGCTGTTATCATTAAACACATAATTACACCAGTATACAAAACAAATTTGAAGTTGTGATTCCATCTATCGGTGTAAATTATGACAAGAGTGGTAAGTCAAATAATATCTGACAACTTGAAAATTTCATCATCCTGGAGCGGAAATCAAACATGCGTCTCCCAGTTGCGCCCAAGTATGCTAGCCACTACCATAACCCAGAACAACTAAGTCTCAATTCAAATTACTCAGAAACTTGAGACTTGGTCGTTCTGGGTGGTGTAGTGGTTAGCATACTTGGGTGCAAACTCAGGAGACGCGGATTGATTTCTGCTCCAGGATGATGAAATTTTCAAGTTGTCAGATATTATTTGACTTATTACTCTTGTCATAATTTACACTAATAGATGGAATCACAACTTCAGATATAGCTGTTATGTTCTTTAATTATCTGTTTCAACTTCTGTGCCACCTGTCCAAAATACCATCAAACCCATATATAACGAAGTTGAAGGGAGAGTTAAAAACATTCAATATATGTGAACTTTGTTACAACCGGATTGGTACAACAAAGGTTGTTTTTGGCATATTACATTATGTCACGTCAAAACTAGTCAATAGTAAACTCTTTATTAATTAATCAAAAGTAAATAACACTCAATAATTAAAAACTATAGCCTGCAAAAATATGATTGATATCTGCAATAAGCAAATCATTTAACCAAGGTAAAAATTAAAGTAACTAATAAAAATTAGTTTTTACCTGTTACATTTGATTTGCTGTTTGTGCATTACATCAAATTCTAAATGCTAAATTTTCATGAAGATTAAAGGACAATGAAGTTATCTATATTGAAAACTCACCTCCTTGCCCTTAACTTCATGGAAATAGACATATAAAACACATATGACCTCCGACATTTTTTGGTTTGGGACAACTCCAGTGGCAAGCATGAAAACTGCAACACAAACTCGTTCAAAAACTTCATTTCAACCCTAACCATTCACCATTCACATTAAACACAAAAACTAATTTACAAATGAAATAAACATAAGAATAAAAAGTTTAAGCTAAAATTTACAATTCACCCTTAAAATACCAACACACCACTAAGAACACAGCATTCAAACTCAGACAAAACCTCACCATTCATCATTCACTATCCAAAACAACCCAATCTAAAAACTCAGAAAAAGACTTAAAAACTTAGCTTCCTGTACTTCTCACATGTTGTCCCCCATTTGCTGGCAAACGTTCCAGCTCACTTAAGAACTTTTGCTCCCTCCTAGAGCATCTTCAGAAGCACAACAATATCCACCAACTGACACCAGGTTCACAAAGGAAGCTCTCTCATTACCGTCACATGGGGAGACACTTGTTTTGAACCAATAGTGTATCATTAAGGGTGAATCGTAAATTTTAGCTAACACTTTTTATTCTTACGTTTATTTCAATTGTAAATTAGTTTTTGCATTTAATGTGAATGATTATTGTTGAAATGAAGTTTTTGAATGAGTTCATGTTGTTGTTTTCGTGCTTCCCACCGGAGTTGCCCCAAACCAAAAAAATGTTGGAGGTCATACATGTTTTATATGTCCATTTCCGTGAAGTTAAGGGCAGAAGGTAAGTTTTCAATATAGATAACTTCATTGTCCTTTAACTTTCATGAATATTTAGTGTTACTGCTACACACATTAAAAATAGTCATAACCAGTGAGATAGGGTTAAGCTTTTCTCATTAAGGTTATAGTAAAGCAATATACATCAAAATTGTTGCTTATTTGGTGCTTGTCACAATAGCTGTTTTAAATGTTTTCGAACTTCTTCTGATGTGGTATTTAAGATGCTACTATATGCAAAATAAACTATGATTTTCTAAGTAGAGATTAAGTGACAGAAATGTGGAATGCAGAGGGGATAAAAAGACAGCATTTGCCCAGGAGATGTATGTGTGTGTGGCAAGCATCTATATAGGGGGGATAATAAAAAAACCCAACCAAAACAGTCTTCTCTTCATTCAAACTGACATATTTATCAGGGGAACTACATGGTATTGTCAACAGCAGGTAATTTCTAGTTTTTCAGTGAAAAAGGATGCAATAAAAACTGGGTGAATGCTACCTATTTGGTTAACTGCTAACTGTGCTGAACTTCAATAAATCTGTACCCCCCCTCCCCTCCCTAAAATATTATTCATAATATGCTGTTAAAATAACAAGGGAGAATATCTTTATATGTGGGTACAATGCAATCCACTGTTACCTGATTAATGGCATTTCTCTTTTCGATTTTGTCGTGATTTAGAGATGACTTTTCTCTATTCACTATATTTGCTCCCTTCTTTTGAACTGTGGTTGCTGTTTTTATTTTGGACTTTAAAAGTTCGCTTATGTAAATGTTCAATTTTTCACTTTCTCATTTTTATGTACAGGGGGATTCAAAAGTTCGGGGCAAAAGTAAAATGTGGTTTGCAGATTAATATTCACTGAAGTACGGGATTTTGTATGGCATCAAGAAAAAAAAAAAAAATCTCGACAATAGAGGGTGCTGCTGCAGAGAATGTCACATAAGTGACGTTTGCACATTACTCACACAAAGCAGATCAGATCAGATCATATGTAGAGGATTTTAGGAAGGGAGTGTCTGACATATCTTAAACAACCCTTAGAAAAAGGAAGCTAGGAGCTTTGGGCTAGAGTGCTCGATAGGAAAGTTACACAGAAGCGAGGTAGAAAGGGGAGGAAGACTCCCTTATTTATTACTGGGGAGCCAGTACCCGTGGTCCAACAGCTTAACATGCCCATCGCACAAAGCAACATTAGGGTGAGACATAACCATTACAGAGAAATGCAGTCACATTTTCAATGTGCGAAAATAATGAAGGTTCATGCTGTCATTCTGACTGCATGGTTTCATTAAGCTAATAATTTGCATATAACGTGAAATCAGGCATGCACGTTTAGAGCCGATCATCTATTGAGCAGGCACCGTGCACACGAATTGTCTCCTAGATCTCCAGAGCTCACACCCACTGATTTCTGGTTGTGGGGCTACTTGAAATCCCATGTCTATAGAGGTAAACCCTAGACCTTATCATTGCTAAAAGACACCATACGGCAGGAGGTATCAGCCATTTGCGTTGACATGTTGTTCAATGCTGTATCAGGTGTAATACCACGACTGCACATAGTACTGGAATGTGGTGGTGGACACATTGAGTACTTGCATCTGTAGATCATGCTGAAATAAAGTAAGTTTCACTAATTTAACGTAGATCTCATTTTACAGTTCTCACATCTTGTTGTTGTCTCCGTAGCAGCACCCTCTATTTCGAGATTTTGAACTATCTTTTCCTCGTTGATGCCATAAAAAATCCTGTACCTCGGTGAATATTAATCTGCAAACCACATGCCTCTCCAACCTATAGATCTTTTTTAATCGCATTTTACTTTTGTACCAAACTTTTTAATCACCCTGTATTTAATAAGTTTATCCTTTATTACTGTGTTAGTTCTCTCTTGGTTTGATGTTCTTTTCTTTAAATTATGTCATACATAAAATTCTTTTGGGTTTATTATTGTCTATCAAAATTTTTGCCATAAGTTTCATTACATTTTTCTGAAGATAGTAATTTAGCTCTTTTTATGAAATTTGTCACTGTATTTATCTTGACTAACTTGGCAGGATTAATAATTTAACATTATACTGGATTTTTCTTTCTTGAAATTATGTATATAATCCATATTATTTTCATCTCTTGTGATATTTACATCACGGAACTGAATGTGATTTTATCCTTCTCCTCTCCCAATTCAAACTTGATCCACTTCACTGAACACATTGTAAAACAAAGGCTAGATAGAGAATAGCTTTCAATAGTATGGTGTGTGACAAGACATGAAACATGTGATGTCTAAGATTAAACTTGGCAAAGAACACTGATCAACACAATCTACTTTATTTGAAATGCAGACCTCCAAACTTTCAAGAACTGAAATTTGTAAGATATCTTCAGTGAGCATTTAATTGATACACTTGATTGACTAATGTATCAAACATATTGATTAAATACATCACACATTCAGATAAACAATAATCAAGGAGCACAAATACACCAAATTAATGAACTGCGATACAATATCCATTGATTTTATTGGCGTAATAGACAAACTGACATAGCTGAGCTTTCGCTCACCAATGGATAGCTTTTTCAAGGCTAAATGATATTAACCTACACAGAGAGAACCAACAGCAAATGTTATATTTGAAAATATATTCTTTCTTTGAGTTGACTTCCAATTGTGCAAAAATTGGAAAATGTGCACGTGAACAAACATCAACAAACAAAGCAAAACAAAGTCTTAATATTTTAGGAACTCTGCACATAAGTGGAGCAGGTCATGTATGCATATTCTGTTGTATCTCAATTTGGGTAGTGTACAGTGCCAGACATTTGTATCCTGCCTATTGCAGAATCGCATCTTTTAGACGAACTTCTCTTGCAAGGGCAGTGTTAAGGGTTTCGCTTCTCACATTTCTTTTGTGTTCATCTACCCTGGTCCCAATAGATTTCTTAGTCATTCTTATAAAGCATTTCTGTGTTCCATCAGTAGGAGATACTATAAGCCTTGTGATGTGCCAAATTTTCCTTTGTCTGACTCTTTTTCCTCTATGGAGTATAAAACCAGTGTATTTCGAACATGTTTAAAAAGAGCAATCTTGTTTTCTTCAGAAATTGAAACCAAAGAAGTGGAAATCAGAAATATCTTTCATCAAGCAGTATCTGCTGGCTTCAGCAGAGAATTCATTAACTCAATCCTGGATAGGATCAAGGGCTGCATAGATAGAAGTGCACCAACCTCTAAGTCCCACTTAAACTTTATTGGATCACTGCCATACATCCCAGGCCTCATTTTTTGGGAAGAAATGCATTGAAGAAACTAGGCTTTGGCATCTGCACCCAGACAACTCCCTCAAACATAAGTACCTTTCCTCCAAGATGAAAATTGACACTGATCAGAAGGCAGGTGTTTTTTTATTGAAGGTTTAACAACCACCATGAGCAATCGATGGGCTATAAGGAGTCATCCGTCCCTAATTTAGGGCTACTGGTTCCAGGGAAGGGAGAGATCCAGTAAGGCAGGTCTTTACTCCATCCTGCTGGAATACCCTGATGGAACACAGAAGTGCTATATAGGAATAACTAAGAGATCAATTGGCAGCAGGGTAGCCTAACACAAAAGAAATGTGAAAAATGAAACCCTGAACACTGCCCTTGCAAGAGAAATTTGTCTAAAAGGTGCGACTCCACAGTAGGAAGGATACAAGCGTCTGGCAACATACACTACCCAAATTAAAACTGCCATCAGAGAGATGACTGGAATACTCAACAGAATATGCATACAACGATGCTGTCTTGCATGACCTGCACCCCTTACGGGCAGAATTCCTAAATTATAATAACATTTTGTTTTGTTTTGCTTTGTTTGCTGACATTTGTTCACATCTTCATTTTCCAATTTTTGCACAATTGGAAGTCAACTGAAAGCAAGAATATATTTTCAAATGTAACGTTTGCTGTTAGTTCTCTCTGTGTAGGTTAATATCATTCAGCCTTGAAAAAGCCACCCATCGGTGAGCAAAAGCTCGGCTATATCAGTTTGTCTTTTATGACAAAAAATCAATGGATATTATACCACAGTTTACATCAAACATGTTGATTAAAGTTGATGTGCTATGCAAATGGTGTGCAATTTTAATTGATTTCATATGCTATAATCAAATTATTTTGCACTGTTTCATGCTTTCAGCAATTAATATGCGATCAATACATAATTATCTCATTAGTATGTTTAATCGATATATATCGATATATTCGATTGACCAAAGAATTAAACATATTGATTAAAAGCTGATTTGTTATGTAAATGATTTGTCAGTTTTAATTAATTGCATATGCCATAAAAACAGACTCCAACCCTGTTTGGAAATTTTCAGTAGCAAACACTGAAAAAAATCCATAGTTTTTAGCCTTTTTCACTAGTGAAAACTACAAAAATCCATAGTTTTCCGCGTTTGTCAGTAGTAATGAACAAAATTCTATTACATGCTCGGGGAAATAACAAATTGCCAGATCACCAAATTGACGGTGTAAATCCATAAAAAAGCAAATTTTTTTCTTAACAAATTGTCCATAAATTGAAGACATTTGGTGAGAAACACTAAATGGCTCCAATATAATTTTTTTTAGTTTACTTCAAAAATCGATGTATAATCTAATGAGAATCTTATAGTAAACAAAGTAAATGCCTACACACAGTGTTTAAGATGTCACTTGCATTTTTGCCAAATTGCGATAAAGACAGTAATTTAGCGACAAAAAGTCCCCACTGAATCACCAAAAAAAGGGAATGTCTTTTGTCATTTTTTCAATGGTTGTCTCGCCCACCCCTGCTTCACCCTTTCATTGTTTGTTATCCCCATCATTTTTCATTCCATCATCGCTGCTTTGCTCCACCAACCTGGTTTTCTTCCCTGTCATTTTTTCTTTCCCTCATCTTGCCCACCCCTGCGTTGTTTTTCATGCTCATCATTTTTTCTGTCCTGTCATCGCTGCTTCATCTCACTGACTTGGTTTCCTTTCCCGTCATTTTTTCTCTCTGTCATTCCACTCACGCCCACGTTTTTTAGCCTTGTCAGTTTTTGTTCCGGTATTGCTGATCTGCCCGGCCGACCTTTTTTCCTGTCATTGCTGTAGCACTCTTCTTCACCCTGCTATCGTTTTTCCATCCCCATTGTATTTTCTCTTATTACAGAAAAGCACTGGTGAGCCTTGAGAGCACTTTCAAACAAGGGTTTTGCTGTGATAGATAAGGAAAGAGGCATTTTGTTTGTTTCTTTGGCAGTTCGTCGCAGCAGCAGCAGCACGCGCCCTTTCGGTTCGGGTCGTCGGTTGCGGCTTTGCTCAGTCCTGGACATTTTATATATTTTCATGAACTGCATGCATCAGCAAATGTAAGTATTTTTATTAAAATTAGGAGTGTAAAAACTTATTTGTTTTTATTCTTGAATTCTATTTAAAGCACAAAATTTTATTTATCCAATGCATTATGCTGTATTTTCATACGTAAATATAGCAAAAAATAGAGCTGTAAATTTGGCTAATCTGCATAGTGTTTTGCTACAACTTTGGCTAACAAAATAGTCAAATTGCCACAAGAAAAAAAATTCCAGCTTAAACACTGCCTACACAGACTGAAAGTTGTTCATGGTCGTCTTCAAACCCCAAAAAGACTGAAAAAAATAGAAATGTACTTTTTCTTCTGCAACGAAGAAATTTTTTTGTTCATTGCAGGAAAGAATTCTAGTACTACTCCAGGACTTTACGCAAAAAGGCAAAAAATTAAGGACTTTCCAAGCTCTGGGACGGAAACTAAAATTTCAGGATGTTTCTGGGATTCCATGGGCCATGATAACTTCTTCACATGACCAGAGATGCTTAGACATCCAAAATATGCTGAAAAATCATGGAAGAAATGCAACAATATTGAAAACATAACATCCTCCAAAATATTTTTTTTTGTACTAGAAAACACAAAAATAAACTTTATGTACATTGTTAAAAAGGTCATTTCACTGAGATTTTTTTTTTCTGTAGTATATCCGATGCTTTCCATAATCAGTAGCGAGCTGACAATTTCCGTAGTGACTACAGAAAACCTGTAGTAGGTGAAGTCTCTGCAAAATGTATGGTGCTCTGATTTTAAAATTTTGGGCCAACATGTAAGTGTATCTTTAAAAAATGCAATTTTAAATGTTATGTGTGGCTTCTTTTTCTTTCAGCAGATATGCAAATCCTTATCCTACAGCAGAGTTTTTAGTTTTTACCAAGTTTTAGGCTAGGATGCATGAAGAGAGGGTTGAGACGTAGAAGTCGGAGTAAATATGATCAGGTAAATCAAAATATGCAAGCGCCATGGTACTTGGGGGCTCTTTTTCTCCCCTTGAAATTGCACTAACCCAGGGAAAACACACACACCACACACACACACACACACACACACACACACACAAAGAAAGGAAATCCATAAAATATGTTTAAAATAACTGCAAAACAAGTAGAATGTTCATAAATTTTATGGGTAAAACGTAAAGTTTAACAGGTATGGAAATGTGACAGTTTAATTTCACTAGAGCATTTGCAACAAAGATGTGAATAAAAGATGGAAGCATCTTTGTTGCAAATGCTCAATTGCAATGAGCATTGCTTTGACTAGCATAGATTTCACTGGTACTTAGATTTCTAAGCTACATCTACTTAGGTTCAGTTGCTTGGAACTTTGTTGTCCTGGGTTGGGTAATGGATATCATGCTTGAATGGAAAGCGGGAGATGCGGGTTTGATTCTCATTCCAGGGTGATGTAATTGTCAAGTTTTCTGAAGAGGTGGTTACATGGGAACCAGTGTAAACCAGACACATTTGAGCTGATAATGCCATTTGTATTAAGTGGTGCCCATATGACTACTTTTTTGGGAAAGGGGCTAAGAAAAATCCTTACCTCCTTCAGGGCTGTCAAACATTTTAGTAAATGTACAAAATACTAAAATACAACAAAAATAGTTGATACAATTAATCATTAATATCTTATTATTTTTAAAAATGCTTTAAAAATGCTTTAAAAAAACGTTTCGTCTATTTTAGTGTTTTAAATTTATCTAATGGGCACCCTTGTTTGTATTGCCTTTCATGCATGTGAAGAATGTTTTTTTTTCAGGGAGATTTGTTTCTTATTGATATCTAAGATGTTCTAATGTCTAATATTATGGCTAATTAATACTAATTTCATGGCTTTTGGAAGAAGTAGAATTTCATTTTTCATGTTACTTAGACGTCATTTTACAATTACAATCTCAAACTTTTACAAATCTCAAATTTGTTCAACCCTTGGAACAAAGTTTTTATACTTCAGATGGTGCATATAAATCTTGTGCAAACCACTGCACTAAAAAACAAAGCTACAATAACTCTCTACAGGCCCTTAACAAAGGAATACACTACAAGTGCATTTTCCATGGGAATACTTAGACTACAAGTGCATTTTCCACCATGAAATTACTTAAGACAACTGTCAAACCTCATGACATTCCATGAAATATAGTCACGCTACATATACAGGCATATATATATAAGCATAAATTACATATATTGTGTTACCAACTTTTCATTCATTTCCCCACCTCATCATAATTTTAAAATTCTCTATTAGCTTAGGTTTTACCTGAGCATTGCAACTACTTTTCCAAATTCTTGTATAATGAGAAATTAATGATTTATTAATATGCATGTATAGCTTTTTACTTAGATCCCCATGCATGCTGTGTTTCATATAATGCAATGCAATGCAAAGCTTCAAAGTAGAGGAAAGCATGCTGATAGCTGTCCAGAGAGAATAGACTGAATTCTTTTCTTTCTTTTGCTTTGCACAACTTGCTTTCAGTGATCAATTTCTTTTCAATTAATGTGCCTGTAAGGAACATTTTTACTACAATATCTTACTTTTCAAACTTTGCTCTATATCATATCATCTCAACTTTAAAATACTTGATACATGACAAACTTGTTGAAAATAACATACACCAATATCACTTTAATACATTCATTGAAGTATGCTTACTTTGCATTGCTGGGAACTACTGGTAGATCCAGATTCATCATCCACTTCATTCATACCTTCTGTAGAACCAGTTGCAGGTAGATTCACAACAACATTTGGCTGTGAGGCATAACCAAACTTCACGTAGCAGGAGGAACAAACAAGTGTGTAGCTTTCAAGACTAGTTATCACAGATAAAGTAGATAGATTTTCACATGGGTTTTCCTGAACAAAGTTTATTAATGATTTGTGATTTAGGAGCAAATACTTCATCGCTTCTGTGGTCGCAGGGTTGGGAGGTACAATTGGTAGTCCACCCTCACTTGAAGCTCCAAACACAAGTTCCCTGCATACCAATGGAGCAGTGACAGCATAGTCTACTCCCCTGTATTCTGTGTCCTCAGATTCTGAGTCAGATCCTGCCTCATAAGGAAATTGCATTTGCTGTAAAGAGAAAAATCAGATAACAAAGCACAGCATTTACAGCCCAAATAATGATGTCAAGGAGTAAAATTTGGATACAGAAGTATTTCAAAGTATTTCTTAATTCAAAATGCTTTACAAAAACTAAATTTGTAGTTGTGTGCACTTACACTCTCACTTGTGTTATCTGAAGCCACGTTCTAAACTGACAGCTTTGTTAGCTAATGTCGAGGTTGTTAGATGTGTCTAGAACAGTTGTTTCATCTGCAATATAAATAGAGGCGGCTGTAAAATGCCCTTTCTTAACCAATTGTTCAAATAACATACACACCTTGGCACTTTTTCAAGTCCAAAAAGGATCAAACATCCTAGACCAGTATTTTTTTTTTTTCAGTTTTTACATAGGTTGTTCAAAAAGTAATGATACTGATGTCATAGCACCAAAACAAACCCACACAGAAAAATGCAATTGCCTGTGTTAGAACACCTGCAAGCAGTGGCGTATATTCGAGGCTAGCTGCGAAGCCCAGAGAATGTAGAAATAGAACTGAATTAAATATACACAAATAAAGGTCAATTGTCAACGGTATTAAAATATGTCGATGCTTTCGGTGCAAAAAAAAAAACATGTGCGGATTCGCTTCTTTGACTCAGTCTGGCGAGCGAAAACCAACGGCATAACTCAAACAGCTCTTCCAGTCTTTGCAGTTCTGATGCGAAAACATTCCATACAATTGCCTGCTAGTGTTTCCATGACAACATGAATCAGCTGGTAGAGGGGAATGGGCCATTGCTTTGGGCAACGGTTCACTCAGAAAAAAGAAGACTTAGACTGCTTCAGTCGCTCGCATACTCCCGCCCATAAGAGTGTTTCGCGAGAGTTGTTTCAGTTTGTGTGAAGTGTCAATGAATTAAAATCAGTGATATTATATCTTAAATTCGTGGTTTTGTTGGATTCGAACTGTTTTGATAAATTTTTTGTGAAAGCTTCCCTGAACATCTACTGTCAGAACTTGGAGAACTCTATGCTTCAAACTTTGATACAGCTCGACTAAAACATGAACTGAAGGTGTTCCCTTGATGAATACAAAAACAAATCAGTAAGAGAAATTATGTGTTACATAAAGTTGAATAAATTGGACATAGTGTTTAGTGAGGTGTACAAATTAGCAGACCTCATATTAAACTTTCCATCAACAACTGCAACTGCTGAAAGAAGTTTTTCAGCATTAAAAAGAATCAAGATATATCTTAGAGCCACACAAGGACATGCGCATTCGAAAAACTTGGCTGTTTTGTCAATAGAGAAAAACATTATTTTTAAATATGAAAAAGTGCTCGGAAGAAACATTTTATGAAAACATAGCACTCAAGTTCACACAGAAGGAAAGAAAAATGGAGTTCATGTACAAATAAAGTATTCAGAAGAAGAATGAAGTTCATGTACAAATAAAGTATTTAGAAAAAGAATGGAGTTCATGCAAATAAGTGTTCAAATCCTAATCCTCATAATTATTTGGTATCATGTTAGCAAAGGCATGTACCTAAAATTTAGAAAAAAAGTTACTTCTATTACTTAACAATTAAAAATTAAACTTTGCAATTAAAAAAAAACAGTACTGGGGGTAGGGGAAGGGGTGAGATAGCCCAAGTCTCGGACCCAAGATACGTCACTGCCTGCAAGGTCAGTCACGTGACAACACACCATTACAGTGCTCCACTAGTTCATCTTTGTAGTAGATGGCGTAAAGTTCAGACTTGTTCCTGTAACCCAGTATGGATTTAAAACTGGAGCAAAGAGCAGCTATAAAATTTTGCATGTGTTTGAATAAAACTGCCACAAAAATGCATAAAATGATTAAGACAGCCTATAAGGAATATGCTTTGTCTTGTGCAAGAGTGTTTGAGTGGACCAAAAAATTTGTGAATGGTGAAGAGTGCCTGGAAGATATGCCACACTCTGGTAGGCCTTTGGCATCGACTGCAGAGGTAAATGTCAGTACCGGAGGTACTCCTACCTGAAGACTGCTGAATAATCATTGATAAAGTTGCTAATGTAATGCAGATGTCTGTTGATGGCATTGGGAGAAACCAGTTGGGGTACTAAAAAGTCACTGTGAAGTGGATTCCCCACTTGCTCACAGATGAACACAAGGCGAATTGTGCTATCACTTGTCGCCGATGGAAGTGCCAGCTACGACATGAGCCACACTTTTTGGTTCAAATCATTACAGGTGATGAAATTTGTTTTCGCTATTTCAATTCTAAAACAAAACAACAGAGCACCTAATGGAAACACCCACAGAGTCCCCATTTTAAGAAAGCAAAGGTTCAAGCAAGTGAAGCTGAGGTCACGCACCAGGTTTCCTTCAATAAAAGGGGAATTGTGAATGACCATGTTGTTTCACAAGGGAAAACTGTTTCCAGTGCCTATTATTCTGAAGTTCTTAAAGGTCCTCTAAAGAAAAAATATTTCCCCAAAACGACCAGAATATGCACAAACCGGTAGGATTTTGCAACAAGATAATGACCCTGTGCTTCGCGCTTTGCTAAACCAGCAGGTTATCAAAGATCTAGGCATCAAAATGATGGTGCACTCTCCGTGTTCACTGGACCTGGCACTGTGTGACTTCCACTTATTCCCTGAAGTGAAAAAAAAAAAAAAACTTCATGGGCGTCGGTTTGCATCAAATACTGAACTGAATAATGGTGTCATGGGTATCCTGAACCACATGTCGAAAAAGGGCTTCGAACACACCTTCCGTGGATAGAAAGGTAGGACCAGGATATTCAGGTGGAGGGAGAATACTTCAAAAGTATGTAAATGTAAGTATGTTTACTGCATTACACTTCTGCCCCATGTAAAATCAGGCTTGTTACTTTTTGAATGACCCTTGTAGTTGAACAATATTACTCACCTCTGAACCAACAGCTTTGTTACAGACATATATCATGCATGTATTACCTCTGATGAGCCTCCTGGTCATACACTGAAGAGCAACTGAATTAGAGATACCTGTCTAGTAACATGTAGCATCACCTTTCGCCCTGATGATGGCGGCGATTCGTCTCGGCATGGACTCGACAAGACACCGGAATCGTTGAGAAGCCATACGGATCCACGACCCCTGAACAAGCTCCCAAAGTTTACGAAGATTTGATGGGGGGGGGGGGGGGTCAGAGCCTCGAATATCTCTCTCGATGGCATCCCAGATGTGCTCGATGGGATTGAGGTCAGGTCTAGCTAGTCAAAAAAGCGAGGTCACGTCGGTGGAGTGTTCATCCAACCATTTGGATACAATTCGGGAGCGATGGCACAGTGCATTGTCTTGTTGCAGGATGAAGTCCCCAGTGGGATGTTGAAGATGCACAAACGGGAGCAAATGGTCGTCCAGGATATCCCAGTAACGTTGACCTGTGAGGGCCGATGTCACACATACCAGGGGTCCCATTTCAGTCCACGTAAACAGTCCCCAGACGAGAATGCCACCCCCACCAGCTTGAAGAGTACCCTGCTGGCAAGAAGGATCCATCGCTTTATGTGGTTTGTGCCGTACTCGTATCCTGCCATCCGCATGTACCAACGTGAATCTCAACTCATCAGTCCAAGCAACATTTTCCCACATGTCTAGGGTCCAGTGGTGATGTTCCTGCGCCCATGCTAATCTTTGCACCGTGATGTGTGGTCAGCAGCGGTACCCTCGTGGGACGATGGCTTCTGTACTCCATAGCAAGGAGATGGTTCTGGATGGTGTGGCTGCTTACACGTTTTTGTGCACCAGCGTAAAATTGACGAGTGATTTCTTGCACTGTGGCCCGCCTATCCACTGTTACAATGCGAGCTAGCCGACAATGACCCTGCTCATCCACACGCTGTTGTCCATGGCAGTTGGCCCTTGCAGGGATGGTTTTACTGGATTCGATGTACTCACGGTGCACCCGTGACACAGTGGCTCATGAAAATCCCAGTGCCTGCATGACTTCCGAGATGAAGTGACCCATTGGTCGGGTCCCGATAATTTGCCCACGCTCAAATGCGCGTAGATCCTTCGTCTTTCCCATACTGCGTACGACTCTTACTGATTCCCGTCGCATCACTTCTTATATTGTCAGATCGCTGCATACATCATTCGTCTCCATTTACAGGGACGCCCACAGCGCCACATTTGCATAATGCCAGCTGTCTCTAATTCAATTGCTCTTCAGTGTATATCTTACAAATTTAAGTAACTGAACTTTACTTTAAAAACCTGAGGAACTTAAAAATTTTTCAAACCTATTTACATTAAACAAATCTACAGATCCACGTGGATACCCTCAAGGTATACATGGTCATATCAGAATAATATGACCACCCCGGAATCACAATGTACACGCCCAGGCATATCACAGAGTGCATATGACAAGGTCAACCACGTGGAGATATAAGAGGCCAGCCAGGACAAATGAGCCATAGTGCATAATGTGAGCATGATGGGCAGAGGTAGTGATTCAACAGACATGCAAAAAGGGACGATCATCGGCTACCGTGTCAAGGGTGGAAGCATGTCAAAAACAGCAGACTTTGTGGGCCGTTTGCGAGGGGCTGTAGTAAGAGAGTGCCAAGAATGGATCGCTGCCACACCAAGTACCTCTCGACATCATAAATGTGGTGCCCCAAAGGCCATTGACCCCAGAGGGAAAAGTCACCTTCATCGACTGGTAAAGGGAAATCAACGCACAACAGTGCAACAATTGACCATGCAAATTAACACTGGAGTACCCAGGTACATGTCCCCAATAACAGTAGAGTGAACTCTGTTACGCATGGGTCTCCACATTCGATGCTATGTCAAGGCTCCCATGTTAACCCAGGTCCATCAGCAACAGCGCCTGCAGTTCCATGGGACTATCGTCATTGGGCAGTAAAAGAGTAGAAAAAGGTTGCTTTCTCTGACGAATCAAGGTTTCTACTCCACAGAAGTGACGGGCGGTGGCAGATACAGCATCAGACACATGAGAACCAACACCCGGGCATGCTTGTTAGTCAAGTACAGGCCGGCAGTGGCAGTGTGCATGTGGGGGGATGTTTTCCTGGCACGACCTGGGACCACTGGTATCACTGGATGGGTCCCTGAAAGCCAATGGCTACCTGTCCATCCTAGCTGACCACATGCATTCCTTTATGTTGGATGCTTACCATGTTGGTGATGCTGTCTACCAACAGGACAATGCATTGTGCCACATCGCTATGGGGGTGCACGACTGGTTCTAGGAACACGACAGTGATGTTTCCGTTGTCCCTTGGCCGGCAAAATCGCCCGACCTCAATCCCATAGAGCACTTGTGAGACTATTTGGATCAACAAGTTCGACGTGCTGATTCACAACCACATAATTTCCGGGACCTTCGTGCTCTGCTGCAGTCCGAATGGGCATGTGTGCCTCAGGCAACCTTCTAGGGCCTCATTGCGTCCGTGCCATGCCATCTTGCTGCTGTCACCTGGGCAAAGGGTGGTTATTCCCATTATTAGGTAGGTGGTCATATTATTCTGATATGACTGTGTATATCTCATGGTGACCTAAACACCAGAAACATTTATAAACAGCAACCAATTATTTCCCCTCCAATATTACATGTTTAGAGCATACTATTCTTACATTTAAAAAGTACAGACATTAAAATAACCTATTATTTACATTTACTAAAACTGTGAATTAAAATATGAACATTAAAAAAACCACTCCCACTGCCTGGACTCTTGTCAGTAAATCTTATCTATTGTTTTGTTAACTTAGGAATTTCTTTCCTTCAGGGAACATCTTCAGAGTCAGTCTTTTGTTCATACACAAAATCTCATACACTTTGTACAAGCATATGATGTTAAGAGTTGGAGCTGATCTCACTTTCAATTTCGTGGGCATGGTCAGGAAAACACAACTGCACAGGATCCCAATATGTAACTTATTTTATAAAGGCAAACTTGTGCTGCCCTCTGGTGACCAACTAAACAACCTAAAATTAGAATGCTGTATTATTATTACTTTTATGGGTATTTTCCCACTCTTGTTGAATTAGAACTTTCCATAGTTGTGCTAAAATTGTAGGATCATAATTACTGCATATGTTTTTTCTTTAAATGTTCTATGAAAATTGATTCAGAGATTCATAATTCTTTTTCATTCCTATGTGTGGACAGTTAATTTAATTTTGTCAAATTTTGGATATTCATTATTTTCTACGCAAAATTGGATTAACACTGTTTCTTCTTCTTCACTTTTTTTTTTTGCAGGTTTTTTATATTTTGAGTACTTTTACTGAAATTGGAATCTTATATATATATATATATATATATCATCATCATCATCATTGTCAACCATTATCAATCCACTGCTGGACGAAGGTCTCCCCAAGTTTCCTCCACAACGGTCTGTCTTGTGCCAGTCTCCTCCATGTCACCCCTGCATACTTTCGAATTTCATCCACCCATCTCCCATGTGGTCTTCTTCTGGGTCTTTTCTTGTCCCTTGGAATCCAATCTAAAATTTCGGCTGTCCATCGATGATCTGTCCTTCTGGCAGTATGTCCAGCCCATTGCCATTTCAGGGATTTAACTCTGATCATGATGTCTTCCACTCTTGTCATTTTTCGGATCCACGAGTTCCTCTTCTTATCTCTCCTGGTTACCCCAAGCATGCACCTCTCCATGCTTCTTTGAGTTGTCTGGAGCCTTTGTATGTCTCTTTTAGTTAAGGTCCACGTCTCTGCACCATACGTAAGCACTGGAAGGATGCATTGATCAAACACTTTTCTTTTAAGACATAATGGCATATTGCTCTTGAAAATTATGCTGTTTCTTCCAAAAGCTCTCCAGGCAAGTTTTGTACGCCGATTAATTTCTTCATCAATGTGACCCTCACTTGATATCTGCTGTCCAAGATAAACGAACGTGTCTGTTATCTCCAGCTTTTTTCCATCAATCGATAAATCTTCATTTCTTGTAAAAGCATTGAACATCACTTTTGTCTTCTGAAAGTTCATTTTTAATCCCACTTCTTTACTCTTGTCCGCAAGTTCCTGGATCATACTCTGCAGCTCTGATGGGGTAGTTGCAAAAATGACTACGTCATCTGCAAAACGAAGGTGGGTTAGATAATCTCCATTAATCTTTATCCCCTTGTTTTCCCAGCTCAGCGACTGAAAAACACCCTCCAATGTGGCATTGAAGAGCTTCGGAGATATGGTGTCACCTTGTCTCACTCCCTTTCCAATTTTTACGTGTGTTGTATTTTCAAACAGCCTAATCTTTGCACTTGCATTTTCATAGATGATATTAATAATATTAATGTATGCATCTTATATATATATATATATATATATATATATATATACCTGCTTTATCTAACACTCTACCCTGACGTTTATTACTTACTAATAATTCTTTCTGGATGTTACAGATTGGTAAAAGCAACAGTTGAGTTTTTTTCCTATATTGCAAAGTTCTACTGTAATATACATAAAAAAGACACACTATACATACATACATATCACTAAGCTGTTCTCTGAGATTCAGAGGTTAGCTACACAAAATAATACAAACTACCAGATAAATGCTTAACTGATTATTTACTTAATGTTGCCATATCAAACTTCTCCATTTACAACGATCTTGACCCACAACTCAGTCTTCACTGACATCCATCACATGACATACACCAGACCTTCTATACTTCATACTCATAATCTTTTTCTCATGCAGACACTCCTTAATCTGATCCTCCCATGACTTCCTTGGCCTTCCTCTGCATTTCCTTTCTGCTACTTGGGCTGAAAATTTTTTCTCAGTAAGAACCTCATCACTCATTCTTTCAACATGCCAAACCACCAAAGCATATTAGTCTCCACCTTGCTAACAACATTTAGCTTGACATTACACAACTGCAACACATCTTCATTCCTCACATGATCAGAACATGTCTTGCCACAAACTCCCCATAAGTAATTCACACAAATGACTCCTATGTTTCTTCTGTAGTACCCAGGTTTCACTGCCATACATCAGAGTAGGAACAATTACACTTTCATACGCAGCCATTCGGGACTCTCTTGATAACCCATCATTCCTGTGAAATCCTCTCAAAGCAACCATGACTTTCAATGAAGAATTCACTCGCCTACTAATTTCACCATCCAATTTGTTCTCTCTGTCAAACATATATCCACCTGGTCAATCACTGTGCCATTTAGACTTATATTACATTCAGTACTAACAGTTCCTCACACAAAAACCATAACTTTGGTTTTCCCCTAATTTATATTCAGTTTGAATTTCATGCCCACTTCGTACATTCGAGACAACATACTCTACAACTCACTTTTGTTCTCTGCAAACAGGACAGTGTCATCAGCATGCAGCAATTTGCACATACGGATATTACCAAGACATAAAGTAGAATTGTCCATCTTGGCATGACACATGCACACAGTCATAGGCTTTCTCTAAATCTATGAAGGCAACAAAAACTTTCTTACCAACAGCCAGATACTTTTCAATCATCATGCATAATGCAAAACTTTTGTTATTGCAGCCTTTACCAGGCATAAAACCACTCTGAACATCCCACACTTTCTCCGACGTAAGACCTAGTACTTTTTCAATAATGACCTTACCAAACACTTTCCCTGGCACTCTCAGTAAGCTAATACCATGATAGTTATTGCAGTCAGTCTGATCACCTTTTCCCTTATACAAGGGAACAATGATAGCATCCTTCCAATCCCAAGGGACCATTCCTAACTCCCAGCACAACTGAAAATTTTTAGTTAACCAGTCAATTACAGAGTCACCACCATATTTCAACATATCACCAGTTGTGTCATCAACTCCTGGAGCCTTACCAGTCTGAAGAGCTTTTAGTGCTTTACACCTCTTCTTTTGAGATCTCTCCTGTGCTTCCATCTTTCACTGATTCTAAGACAGAAACCTCAGAATCATCTTGGCTTCCTTGATCTAATAACTCACAGAAAGTATTCACCCCATCTTTCACTTTACTCATTGGGCTCCCATATCATTTCCCCGATCCTATTCTTCACAAAACTAACAACTTTGTTCCCCCTATTTTTCCTGAGTCTCATGAACTTCCAGAAAGTTTTTCTATCTTTCCAAAAAGCCAATTCATGCCTTTCCACCTTCTCCCTCCTATCTTTTGCCTTACACTGGAGAACCAGCTTAGCTGCTTCACGCTTTTAACAATGGTATTCATCCACAGAAATTCTACCTTGCAACATCCCCAAATAGGCTTCCTTCTTTCTCTTTACTGCACATGGAAAAGAGCCACTACGTATTTTTGATAAAAATATAATTACAAATTTAAATAACTCAACTTTACTTTAAAAACTTGAGGTACTTAATTTTTTTTTCAAAATCTATTTACAACAAATAAATCTACAGATCCATGTGGGCACACTAAAGGCATACATCTCACAGTAACCTAATTTTAAACAATCAACACTTTTTTTTTCAATATTACACATTGGAGAATTACAATTCTTACATTTAAAAAGTACAAACAATATTAAAGTAGCCTACTATTTATATTTGCTAAAACATGAATTAAAATATGAACATAAAAAAAAACTACTCCCACAGCTGGGACTCTCATTGGTAAACCTTAACTATCATTTTGCTTGGTTAGGCCTTCATTCCTTCAGGGAACATCATCAGAGGCATTCCTTTGTTCATACACAAGGTCTTGTATACTTCATACTAGCACATGATGATAATAAAAGTTGATTTATGAAAATCAACAAAAAAAAGAGAGGTATTACTTATAAAAGGATTGAAAATAAAAAAATATACATGGAAAAGAGCCACTATGTATTTTTTTATTTTCAATCCTTTTATGACTAATACCTCTCATTTTTTGTTTATTTTGCAGTAGGCATTTCTAAAAAAAAATCACATTAATCCTGCAAGCAGGTGTTTTTAAAAACATCACAAATTGCAACAACTATATATCACAGGCAATATATTTAATTTTCCAAAATTATTATTTTATCTTACATAGGATTTGCCATTTTGTCTAGTTTTCTTAAATCAAAGGCTGGCTTTAAAGTGGTGCCACTGCACAGGGCCTCAAGTCCAGGAGGGGGAGGGGCGTCAATCTGAACTTTTTTTTGTGTGTGTGTGTGTGTGTGTGTGTGTGAAATAGTAAAAAATATATTATAAGTCCCTGAAACGATGATAGTTTTCCATCTTTAGCACGACTTAATGATTAAAAGATGAGAAATATATACAATTAAAACCACGAGCACTTTTGAAGCAGTGGCTGCCTCTTCTTCAGATGTAATAAATAGAGACACATTTAATCTATATATAATATAGATCATTGCATTGTGGGAAGCATGGTAAGTTATTAGCCAATAGTAATCTACATGCACCAAAATGTTGCGTATACTGTGGGCCCAATGGTCTGTGGAGAAATCATGGAAATATATTATAGAAATAAGAAATGGTGTAGGGTGGGGTGAACATTCAATTTTAAGTTATATTACAATTTATAATTTACTGTTTTAATAAGTGATTTCCAAATGTTATGTAACTCATAGGGGGCATGTTCATTACAACATTGCTCACGGGAAGCCTCTATATATACACTTTCTGCAATTAAAAGGTCACCAGGTTTACTAGGAGTATTAGTTATTCTTACATTACTCCAGTCGGGATTAAGATCATCTTGTATTACAGATTTGGCTAGGTGTTATACAAGATGATCTTAATCCCAACTGGAGTAATGTAAGAATAATTAATACTCCTAGTAAACCTGGGACTTTTTAATTGCAAAAAGTGTATATATAGAGGCTTCCCGTGAGCAATGTTGTAATGAACATGCCCCCTATGAGTTACATAACGTTTGGAAATCACTTATTAAAACAGTAAATTATAAATTGTAATATAAACTTAAAATTGAATGTTCACCCCACCCTACACCATTTCTTATTTCTATAATATATTTCCATGATTTCTTCACAGACCATTGGGCTAACAGTATACGCAACATTTTGGCGCATGTAGATTACTATTGGCTAATAACTTACCATGCTTCCCACAATGCAATGATCTATATTATATATAGATTAAATGTGTCTCTATTTATTACATCTGAAGAAGAGGCAGCCGCTGCCTTGAAAGTGCTCATGGTTTAATTGTATATATTTCTCATCTTTTAATCATTAAATCATGCTAAAGACGGAAAACTATCATCGTTTCAGTGATTAATGTCGCACGTGTCTTCAATATTTGTTGATATTATAAGTCATTCTTCATAGGAAATAATAAACGCAAATATTCCATAAGTTCTGAGCTGTTTATTTACAGACGTTTTGAGCCCCAGGATGACTAACGGGTTTCATTGCCAATGTTGATCTGATTGTCTTTTTTCAGGCCTTTGAATTGTATTCATTTGTTGCTGCCAGATTTCTCTGAAACTGCCATTTGCCATTTCCATGATCAAAATGTAAAAATGTGATACAGTTCATGAGATTTTGTTATTATTAAGAATTGATCAATATATTGAAAATGTGGCTTATTTGGAATTGGTCCCTTTGTTGAAAATGCAGCTTCAATTGCTGCAAAATATTTTGCCAGTAAGTGTTACTGGAGGAACATTTTGCAGCACAAGAAAGGAAAGATCAGAACAGTACATTGTTACAATGCATCCAAATATGTAAGTGCAATCAAATAAGGGGATAGTGAACAGATGCTGGATTGTGAAAAAACCCTAATTAAATGACTCATAAAAGAAAGCATATACATTACGAAAATGGAGACTATAAACCAACCATCAAAATCCATATGCCAAATTTTCAACATATGGACCAATTCCTAATAATGACAAAATTTCAAAAACATCACCACATTTATATATTTGGATCATGAAAATGGCAACAGTCAGCATCAGAGGAATACAGCAACAATAAATGAACACAATTAAAATGCCTTCTAAAACAAGACAATTAAATCAACATTGACAACAAACCCCAATAGTAATCCAGGGGTGCAAAACACCTGTATATATAAAGAAATAGCCAAGAACTATTGGAATATTTCTGTTTATTAGTTCCTACGAAGAATTACTTAGTGTTTAATCTGGGTACACCAATGCTTTCAGTATATATATAAAACCTGTGAGTACTATAATTCAAGACGATAAAAGGTCTCACTGTCACTGGAACAATCAAAATCACCACCATAAAGTACTGTTACAATTAAGTGCAAAAAGAAACATTGTTTTTGGTGTTGACCTTCAGATAAACATGTGAGACTATTAATTTGTATCGTATATCTTTCATAAGTGGGATGAAAGATATGATGTGTGTTGGATTGTGTGAAGAACCATACAATCCAACACACACACACAGAAGCTTGTGGCAGCATAAACAAATGTCGCACCAGCACAACGAATGCCAAAGCTGGACCTTTGAATCATTCAGGAGGTCTGGTTTTCTTGAATCATCTGGCTTCCATGGTGCACTCTGCTGTGATGGAAAACAATTTAGTAAAATCATGCAATGCATTGATTATGATACGCTTTCCAACATACCAGAAATCATTACTCAAGTTATGAGAATAATGGCTGTGGAATAAATCTCGGTCCTGTGCCCTGACCTTTGATCCCATTTCAATGATATTCAACAGAACCGGTTTGGTATACCTCCGAAATAACATGATGAAATTTTGTCGCAATTGAAGCATTTTTACGTAAGTTATGATGCACAAGGGCTATGGAATAGATCCCGCTCCTGTGTACTAACCTTTGACACCATTTCGCCCATTTTCAATAGAATTCGTCCCCAGGCAAGACCCTACAACATACTAACATTTCATCCAAATCGAAGCACTTTTACGTAAGTTATGACGCATAATGGCGATGGAAGTGATTCCGCTTCTATGTCCAGACATTTGACCCCATTTCGCCCATTTTCAATAAGGTTTGTCGCCAGGTCGTCCCCTACCACATACTAAAATGTCATCGAAATCGAACCTTTTTTACGTTAGTTATGACGCATAACAGCAGTGGAATGGATCCTGCTCCTATGTACTGACCTTTGACCCCATTTCGTTCACTTTAAATAGGGTTCCTTCCCAGGTGATCCCCTACCAGATACTAAAATTTCATCGAAATCGAATGATTGTTACGCGAGTTATCATGCGGACGGACATACGCACACAACGCGTGACGTAATGAGGCAAATGGGAATCGCGACTATCTGCTTGCCGCAATAGTGTGACGTCATAAAACTTTAATAGGATCCACACACAACCCGTGACGTAATGAGACAGATGGTGTAACCGCGCGCCAACATTCTCAAGCTGTGACGTCATAAGATTTCTAAGCATTGGTAACATTAATGGAACAACGCCATCACTAAAAACGTTATAATTCGGGGTGGTTATTTAACTCACTAAACGAATTCTCCTAAAGTCGAGATCAAGCTAAATCGATTTCTAGTACCAGAAAACGGTAGGTTAACGACTTTCATCAAAATTCTTAGAGCCGTTTTCAAAATAAAATGTACATACATACATACAAGAATTGCTACTTTAAGGTGGACGTCAAGTAATTTTGCTTATTATACTTCCAATGGAAAAACTTCTGTACACATTTTCTTCCCAATTAATGCGTTCCCAAGGATGAAAATTTGAACACCGATTAAAATATCTTCATTTTATAACTTGCAATACTTAATGTTTTCTAAAACATAACCATATTTATGCAATTCAACATTTGTTTGTCTACAAAGAAAGGTAACTTGATCACGCTAGTTACGTTAACTAAAACTTTTACAAAAAGTTCGTAAGTTGGAAGCTTTCGACCTTATCTTAGGTCTTCATCACGCCAATGGAGGACCAAAATTGCCGCCAGATTCTACATTTGAATTTTTCCTATTTTTGTTGCCAAAACCCAGAATTGATCTCCAGATCAACGGAATGTAGAGAGGAGATTCGGAGTTGCAAGTCATTGAGTTGAAAATAATTTCTATGCTTTCACGGTAACGGAGGGCAAAATGATTGTCAAACGAAGCAATTCGTTTTGCTTCGTTCCAGTGGGGAACTGCAGATGTGTCTTCCATTGTCAAAATAGACAAGGCAGTGTTGGGATTGCCTTTCGAAACATCTTTTCTGTGTTCTAAAATTCTATGGCTAATGCTCCTGTATGTGCTTCCAATGTATAAGTTATCCCCAGTAGAAGAAGAGATAGGAATGCAGTAAACTCCTGGGAGGTTCAGGCTTTCAACTTTGTCCCTATCCCTTTGTAGAAGTTTCAAGATGTTTGGGGTAGATTTAATGGCAAGATGGTAACCAAAACTTCTAAAAGGATCTGTAACTTATAAGCATAGGAAGGATGGTAAGGAACAGAACCACAGAATTTCAGGTCTTCTTTCTTGTGAGGAAGGAGGCATTCGATTTTCGAATGGTTTTCATATTTCTTTATGAGGGAGTTAACTGTAACAGCAGGGAAACCATGAGAGAGGGCTATTGTAGAAATTTTGGAGAGTTCTTCTTGAAGAGAGAGTTGGTTGTTGCAAATGATATGAGCCCTGTGGATGTAGGACTTCAATGCTGCAAGCTTGTAGAGATGCAGGGTGCAAGATTTGTAGGGAATGATGTTAGTGGCTGCAGAAGGTTTTCGATAGACGGAACGATAGACTGTTCCGTCTATCGAAACGATAGACTGTTCCGTCTATCGAAAACCTTCTGCAGCCACTAACATCATTCCCTACAAATCTTGCACCCTGCATCTCTACAAGCTTGCAGCATTGAAGTCCTACATCCACAGGGCTCATATCATTTGCAACAACCAACTCTCTCTTCAAGAAGAACTCTCCAAAATTTCTACAATAGCCCTCTCTCATGGTTTCCCTGCTGTTACAGTTAACTCCCTCATAAAGAAATATGAAAACCATTCGAAAATCGAATGCCTCCTTCCTCACAAGAAAGAAGACCTGAAATTCTGTGGTTCTGTTCCTTACCATCCTTCCTATGCTTATAAGTTACAGATCCTTTTAGAAGTTTTGGTTACCATCTTGCCATTAAATCTACCCCAAACATCTTGAAACTTCTACAAAGGGATAGGGACAAAGTTGAAAGCCTGAACCTCCCAGGAGTTTACTGCATTCCTATCTCTTCTTCTACTGGGGATAACTTATACATTGGAAGCACATACAGGAGCATTAGCCATAGAATTTTAGAACACAGAAAAGATGTTTCGAAAGGCAATCCCAACACTGCCTTGTCTATTTTGACAATGGAAGACACATCTGCAGTTCCCCACTGGAACGAAGCAAAACGAATTGCTTCGTTTGACAATCGTTTTGCCCTCCGTTACCGTGAAAGCATAGAAATTATTTTCAACTCAATGACTTGCAACTCCGAATCTCCTCTCTACATTCCGTTGATCTGGAGATCAATTCTGGGTTTTGGCAACAAAAATAGGAAAAATTCAAATGTAGAATCTGGCGGCAATTTTGGTCCTCCATTGGCGTGATGAAGACCTAAGATAAGGTCGAAAGCTTCCAACTTACGAACTTTTGTAAAAGTTTTAGTTAACGTAACTAGCGTGATCAAGTTACCTTTTCTTTGTTAATATTGTTACGTGTTTTGCCCATAATCGTCATTTGTTTGTCTACTGACGTCATGAAAATACAGGTCGCGCCATCTTTTTTCTGGACAATTCATGCGTTCACAAGGATAAAAATTTGAACATCGATTAAAATAGCTTCTTTTCATAACTTGGAATACTTAATATTTTCTAAACCATAACCATAATTATGCAAGCCAACATTTTTTTGTGTACTGACGTCATCAAAGTACAGGTCGTGCCATCTTTTCTCTGGTTTCAACACCACCAAAGGAAAAGTTATTGATTTTTAACATAATTATGGTTATGTTTTAGAAAATATTAAGTTTTCCAAGTTATAATATGAAGTTATTTCAATTGATGTTCAAATTTTCATCCTTGGGAACACATTAATTGTGAAGGAAATGTTTACAAAAGTTTTTCCATTGGAAGTATAGGAAGCAAAATTACTTGACGTCCACCTTAATAATATGGGATAAGGGCAATGGAATGGATCACAATCCTATGTCCTGACCTTTGACCACATTTCGTCCATTTTCAATAGGGTTCGTCCCCAGGTGGTTCCCTACTACATACTGAAATTTCATCGAAATCGAACCATTTTTACGCACGTTATGACACATAAGGGCAATGGAATGCATCCCAATCTTATGTCCTGCCCTTTGACCCCACTTCACCCATTTCGAATAGGGTTCGTCCCCAGGCGGTCTCCTACCACATAGTAAACTTTCATTGAAATCGAACCATATTTACGCAAGTTATGACACATAAGGGCAAGGGAATGATTCTGCTCCTATGTCGTGACCTTTGACCCCATTTGTCCCATTTTCAATAGGGTTCGTCCCCCGGTGGTCCCCTACCACATACTAAAATTTCATCGAACCATTTTTACGCCAGTTATCGTGCGGACAGACGGACGGACAGACAAAGCTGGAGCATATACGCTTCTTCAACCTACGGTTGGAAAGCGTAAAAAAAGAGCAGTGGAAAAGCATTGCACATTCGTGGAAATCTCAGTATCACAACCTAATGCAATGGAGTGGCAAGACTGGAAAAAATAGCAGAAGGTGTGGCAGTGATACAAAATTAATTCTTTTGCAGTTAATTAATGCAAAGAACAAAATCATGATGAATCATTTTAAACAATTTACTATACCATATTACTGGTGTTGGGTCAATTTACAAAGCTGTAAAAAGGAAAAAAAAATTGTTTTAAATAGTATACCACATTATTTACTGGTGTCAACACAACTTACAAAGCTTGAAACCTGAAATTCCAGGTTTGACTGAGCACAGAAACCTGGAAATCTGGGCCAGACAAGACCCCAAAACACACCTCTGATGTCTGCAAAAAAGCAGTCAGTTCAGAGGTGGGTAGAACCGCTCAACTAAATGACCTCAACTAAATTCTTCAGCGCTGTCCGGTGGAGGGATCGTATTTTGAGGTTGGCGAGCTATTCTAAGTTGTTCTGCATTTCATTTTTTTTCTTCCTCTACTACAAATTTTCAAGCAAAACATAATGCAGAACACCGTAGAATAACTCTCCAATCGTAAAATGCAATCCCTCCACCAAACAGCGCTGAAAAATTTCCAGAAAGTGTAACAATTGATAACTGCAACCAAACTAGTACCATATACAAATGTCTAGTGCACCTAAACAGTAGAGAACTTGGCTGCCAGATGGCAACTGACCAGCAAGAAACTGAGGATGACCCGAACTTGGGCTGAAATGCATATTGTCCACATGAAATATTTAGCTTGGTGGGAAATTTGTGCTTTCGGGTGTTTTCACTTTTTCATCTAAATTTCATAGTGTTTTTAACTTTTCATGTTATTGGTTTTAATCACAAACAAGATTGAGAGAAAAAAAAAAAGGCTGAACTTTTTAACCGGATAAAAAATCAAAATGTGTGGTGAGAAAGTATTTGTATAATGCAGCATGACCAAAATGGTATCGTTCATTGTAATTTATTTACATAAATGTTAAACTGGAGCCCTTTACCATATCCATAATATAAAGTTACTGAATTCAAAACAAAATAAAATGGTTTTAAAACACTGTCTCAAACACAGAGATTTTTCTTATTTTGTTTCGTTGCTGTACTTGCTATGTATGATGTTCAAGTTATCTCTTGCAAGCAAGACTTGCTTTCTTCTCTGTAAGGTCCACAGCAATATTTGACTTCTGGTGACTTTGCCACTGTACAATATCCGTTACTTAATTTTCCCCTCTGATGATATCTTTCCCTTCCCATTTCTTTGTTGCTTTTTTTTCTGTTTTCCTTTATGCTCTTTGATGCCAATAATTTCATCCATCATGCTGAAACAACTTTCAGCCTGAGGACCACACATACTGATATAAAACCTTTTAGCATTTTAGATAAATGGTGTAACTTTGAGGATGAATACTTTCAAACACTGTATCAATTCTTACAAATTTTCCAACTTCTGTTTTCAGGAACTTTCACCTCTCTTATCAAGCTTAAAAAATTACGATTATGGGAGAAATCTTTGCTATATCCGCCTTCTGTTTTTGGAAACTTTTCCAACTTTTTCAAGTTGAAATACAAATATGTATGGAATAAAATGATATCTAAAAACAACACTGGAAAGAAGGAACATTGTGAGAATTTTTTTTTATAATTACGGGGGGGGGGACTTAACTCCGTTTTCAAAAGTTTCAAAAACCACCCTAAAAATTTATCTTCTGTTTTGCATCGATCCCGAGAATGGCCCAAATGATACCCCCACATCCACCCTCAGCAAAATTCAGCAAATCTGCGGACGACTCTCATGTATGTTTTAATTAGATTTATTTCAATTTTCAACTTTTAAACTATCACTTTCCTTGTTTAGTCTGTCAATTCATCCAGCCATTGTCTTGTCTTTTTTTAACTTCATATCACATTTCCACTTGAAGAATCACATATATGCCAACAACCACTAAATAAATATCATTAACTTTGTCTCAAGAACAAGAAGCATCACCGGACAACTTCAACTTTCGAACAGGCATGTTTGAACTTTCTATTGGCATAAATGGGAATTTCATTTCTATAAGCATGATTTTAAATTGTACCCTATGCTATATTTCTTTGCTTGGTATTAGAAAATGCAAGTAGTGGAAGTTTAGGCCCGAAATTGATTTTACATTTTACATTTTTCAAGAAATGTGCATTTACATCACCCAGTGGTAAAAATGTTTATAAAAAATATACTACATGCACAGAATTCTTCACCATGACTACTATTTAAAAAATCAACAGACTTTTAGAAGAGGTAATAGGGAAAATACTGTCTACATGTGAAGAAGAAACTAGATAAAAAAGGTCATCATGATAAATGTTATTAAAGGGGAAAAACTGTTTTAATCAGAATTTTGGAAGAAACGACATGGAATAAAGTACATTTTGAATTTAGCATCTAGCAGTAAAGTAACGGATTGGAAGAAGATGATCATTGATCTCACAGTTCTAGTTTTCCAATGCAAAAATAACTTCGCGAATTCAATTTAATGGGAGTAGAAAAATGGATTTCACAGGCAGATGGACAAACATACACAGTGATACTGCAAGAATGCACTCTTTTACAAAAGGTGGGCTAAAATTGGGAATGGTCTTCTGCATTATCTATTTATAAGAAAGCCAAGCATTTGTTTGTGACACACAATGAATTGTTGATGATATAATAGATCAAAAGAATCAAATTGTTATTTTTCACACATATCATGCTATATATCACATCATATTATTCCTGACACATTTTAGCTGGAACATTAAATTTTAAGTTTTGACAATATTTCTGTAGATGGCAATACAAAAGTGAACTGCAGGTTGCAAACTTTTCTCACTTACCTTGTAAACGTAGGCTTTCAGTTCACGGTTCTGGAAAACAGTTTTCACAGATTCACCTGAAAATTTATTGAAAATATTCACTGTATGAATAAGGAAATGCAACAGCTGAACAAACTCAGCAAAATATTACGGTCTCCAATAAAAATAATAAGGTCACAAACACACAGGCTGATTAACAAAAAATTGAGACAATCCTAAATCCAAGGATTTTAATGCCTTCATTATTAATTCTGTTCTGCCATTAAATCCCCCCACCCCATATTCCTCTTACCACTATCATGTCAGCAACTTACAACTGCTAAATAGCTCTTTAATTCACACACAACTCTTGCTGACACCCCACAGCAGAAAGTTCCTGGTCAGTCTGCAGCAAATGTCATGGTGCCACAAAATGATTTGCGGGTGGTCACTAGGCAAAACAGCTACTAGATGTGAAAAACAATGAAAATTTGCACAGATAGAAATGAAAGAGAGAGAGAGAGGAACTGACCTAATATTTCTTCTACCTAAACAAATGTCTAACCTAGAACCCTTACGCCTTCTAAGGCGCATGCCGTCCTTCACTCATCTGTTTTTTCACTACCTTCCTAAATTCTTACTCAATGGAGCATTCACCAAAGAGATGACCCAATAATTATTACAATCTTTTCTGTTTTCTTTCTTTCTTTATATACATTGACTCACTGGCTGATTGACTTCTGCTAATCATCAGGGAATAAGCCAGTTTGCTTTGCCACTTGAATGATTCTATGCAACCAAAGGACAGATGATTCCATCATGTTTAAGAAATTTTGGATTAATTAAATCATAAAATTTGCAACATTAGCACACTTCATAGACAAAATAAAATCACATCTCTTACTTAATAATGAGCACCTATGGTTTTTCTGGAATTTGTCATTTATGGGAATTTCAACAATTTTTCAACATAATGCTTCAATCCTGAACACACTGCTTTGCATTTGAAAAGTCCTGCTTACAGCTTCTTTGTCAGCCTCCAACAAATAACTTAAATAAGGCAAAATCCAAGTAAAATGGAATCTGCCTCAGACAGAATTCTGCATAAGACAGGAATTTTCTAGACAGCCAAAAGATCAGCATTACATCCTCATGGGGCGGTATTTGCATAAGATGGAACCTACATAAAGTGGAAATGCGCAACTTTTTTGCAAGTAAAAGCCAAATAACCTTCTGAAACAGAAACTGTTGTTTTCAAGAAGTTAAAAATTTACTTCATTTTGAACTTGTTGTAGGTATGCTAAAAGAGAATAATCCTGGTATGCATATCCCAACAAAAGCAAAATTGTCATCCCACATTCATTTTCTCTTGCTATGGTCAGAAAAAATAGCCTCTGTTATTGTAAGGGTTGAGTGAATCTAGAGGAGGATCCCACTCCTGTTAAACTCGGCTACTTCACAGGTGATTAGAAGGTATACAAAGAGAACATGGAGGATGATAAGAGCTGAGAGGGAGGGAACAAAGATAACATGAAAAAAAATAAAGCATTTATTAATTGCTATTTGCAATAACCCAGTGAATAGTTTGTCCCCCCCTTCATGATTATCAACTACCTGGAAATAAGGGAATCTGGTTCCCAAGCTTTATCGTACATATATCTTTTACTGTTGGAAGTGTTTTTCTAATAAGCAATTTTTTCGTATTTTTCTGTTGAATTTAAGTAGTGTTCATGAGTGAGCCCCTGTTTTAGATCTAAGCACACAACTTTTTAAAAATGTTAAACAAAAAGAACTGTGTGCTATCTCTTGATGATAAAATGAAAATTATTGAGATGTGTGAAGGGGAAAATTGTTTCCATGAAGGAACTTTCAGAAAAATATAAATGTGGAAAGACAGAAGTGAATGACACATTAAAGAAGAAAGCAAAAGTGCAGACAGAATGGTTGATGATGTAAGTAGAAAAAAGAAACAAACTGTAGAAAATGAAATTAAAATATTGATGAACTGACTTATGAGTGGGTTTTAAATGAAAATTCAAGAAATTTGTCCCTATCTGGAGCGTTGGTGAGAGAAAATGCAAATGAAATTGCAGACCAACTTGGAAAAGGTGATTTCGATGCATAGCTAGTCGGTGTGGAAAACTGTTGAGAAATAACCATGAAACAAATCTGTGGAGAATACCATAGCTTTGCTTTATTCTGTGGTGGTTGCATAATACAGGTGCAACAATTATAATGCCACTTCTTCGTAACAGATAACTTTGAAAGTATCTTTCAATGGCACATTACATGAAAACAAAACAACCATACATACACAAAAGTCAAAACACAGGAGCTGATCACCAGCCTGCAACTAAATCAAAATCTCTTTCTACGGCATATGCTAATAATGCTTTACTTTTTAATGCACATGTAGTAATAAAACCGAATCAAGATCTACATTTTTTTTCAGTGTTAGAACATCTATAGCACAGCCATAACTGTTCGTAATTTACGTGCATACAATTATAATCATAATAGGTTGCTTACCTTTTGTACACATTTCTCTGCACATTTTATTCTTTTGGTTGTCTAGCTTGGTTCAAGCCTCTGGTGCGGTGGTCCTTTTTTGTCTTCAGGTTCATTCAATGCCTGGCGAATGTATAAGTCCTTGAAGTGTACTACATTAATGACTTTAGGCCCCAACTGCGTCTATTTCCCCTCCAAGCACTTTTACCGACGTGTAAAACCCTACTTTAGTTGGTTGATTGACATTTATAAAAACCAAATTCGTAAACTCAAAACGAACTGAAATAACCAACTAACATGGGGAATGAGAATTGAAGGAATGACATAGAAGGGAATATGATAAGTTGTGTGTAAATAGTTGTATATATGTTTTTAATATTTTTGGTTGGAATTTGTGTGTGTATGTAAATAGGAAATTTATGTCAAAGCTCGTTTTCCAAGTACCCCTGTGCAAGAGGCAATTGAGATCATTATTAAAAGATACAACAGGATCAGTCTCTTAATAACACACAACTACAAGAGTTAAAAGCAATTTTATTATACATCTATGAAAATAATATCTTCAAATATGATGAGAAAATATACAAACAAAATTACGGAGGCCCAATGGGCCCCCCTCTGTCAAATCTGCTTGCTGAAGTAATTATGAACAGCATAGAAGAACAAATTATCAGTACAATGGATAATCCACCTTTGGTTTACTGCAGATACGTAGATGATATCTTCATCTTGACCAGAATGGACACTGATGAGCTGGAATCGTTAACTCAGCAACTTGGTAATATCTATCCAACTATTAAATTGCAGTTGAACATGAAGAAGATAATACCTTACCCTACTTAGATGTTAAAATTATCAAGCAAAATGACCAACTGCAGTACAAAGTACATAGATAACAGACATATGTTCCTGCTCTGATACCATATAACTCAACACACCCTTACACACAGAAATGTAATGGCATAAAAACACTAATCAAAAGAGCAATCACACATTCCTCTAAAAAAGAATTTCTTACAGAAGAAATATCATATAGCTATGGATACCCTCCACAGAAAATAAATAAATGGATATATGATGTACAAGTAAAGATGCAAGATACATCTTCCTCTAAAAGAAAAGAAAAACAATTACAATATGTTGGAGCAATACCTTACCTTCCAAGAATATCTACAGAAATAAATAAATTATGCCATAAATATGGAATTCAGATGGGAAACCAAGTACTAACAATTAGAGATATGATAATTAATAATACTGAAAACTGTAGTATCTTAGAAAAAGCTGGTGTATATGAAATACCTATAGATTGAATCCTACCAATATCATATATTGGAAGAACCAAAAATCAATTAAAACATTGCCTACAACATATTAAAAATTGGCAAAAAAAGAAGCAAGAACAGCATTAATACAATACTGATTGGATAACCATACATGCCTGAATTTTGAAGAGATCAAAATAATAAAATCATGTTGCAATGAGAAACACCTACGCACTGTGCTGATTGAAAAAAATAGAGATAGAATTTGTAATAATAATGACCCAAATATCCTTGATGAAAAATGGAAAGAATTAATAAAAATTGAACAAAAGAGCCAAAAACACAGAAGAAAATGAAGTTTTTACTAAAGTTCATAAAAGATGGAGCCACAGTGGAAGTGTTTTGTAGATGACGTCGGAGCAGAGGCGAGGAAGACGATCGTGTCACTCGCACACTCACACTGCGGTAGCAAGAGAGACAACATCTGGAACACCTCCTGAAGATGACCCCGGTGGGGGTAGAAAGTACTTGAGGCAGTCTGCGTGGGAATGGCTGAGGTGTGGTGACTGAATGCTCTGGTTGTCATGAGGTGTGGGGAATGGGAATTGAAGGAATGACATAGAAGGGAATATGATAAGTTGTGTGTAAATAGTTGTATATATGTTTTTAATATTTTTGGTTGGAATTTTTGTGTGTATGTAAATAGGAAGTTTATGTTAGTTGGTCATGTCAGTTTGTTTTGATTTTACGAATTTGGATTCTATAAATGTCAATCAACCAACTAAAGTAGGGTTTTACATGTCGGTAAAAGTGGTTGGAGGGGAAATAGATGCTGTTGGGGCCTAGTCATTAATGCAGTACAGTTCAAGGACTTATGCATTCGCCAGGCATTGAATGAACCTGAAGACAAAAAAGGACCACCACATCAGAGGCTTGAACCAAGCTAGACAACCAAAAGAATAAAACGTGCAGGGAAATGTGTACAAAAGGTAAGCAACCTATTATGTTTTGTTTTTTTATTGAAGGTTTAAAGACCACTGTGAGCACCTCAATGGGTTATAAGCAGTTGCCCGTTCCTAATTTAGGGCCACTGGTTCCAGGGAAGAGAGAGAGAGAGAGCCAGTGCCGTAAGACAAACACATCATCCATGCCTTACTGGGATTCGAACCTGGACAAATGGTCATAAGCCATCACTTAGACCACTGCTCCACCAGGGTGGCCAAGATCTATAATTTAAACCATTCAGTGGAAAAATTATACATCTACAGTAGCAGAGTAAGCTGCCACATAATTTTTCTCTCTGGAGTAGATTTGTTCATGCAACAACTTATTTTTCAAATTTTTCCATCAGTGTCACAATCATCATGGAACAAAATGCTATTCAATTTGACTTTTCTGTAGCAAATTAAACATCCATTATTTTGTAGCATTTCTATGTGGAGCAATAAGTACAGTTAACAAAAGCCTTGGCAAAACTTCATACTTTTTTGCTCCAACAGAATTAGTAAGTACAACAAAGTTGTGTCAGAAAATTTTAATGCAGTCATGCTGCGTTACATCTCACAACGCCTTCTGAAAATTTTTCTGTTTGAAAATTTGCAAAATATACTTCAAGCAAATCCATGAATTTACCTGCAACAGAATTTGAAACATACATACATACATACATATCACTAAACTGTTCTCTGAGATTCAGAAGTTAGCTTCAAAAAGAAATACAAACTACCAGATAATTTTTACTTACTGTTGCTGTATGGAACTTCTCCATTTATAGCGATCTTGACATACAACTCGTGCTTCACTAACATCCATCGCATGCCGTACACAAGATCTTCTATACTTCATACTCATAATCTTTTTCTCATGCAGACACTCCTCAATCTGATCCTCCCATGACTTCCTTGGCCTTCCTCTGCCTTTCCTTCCTGCCACTTGGGCTAAAAAGATTTTCTTAGTAAGCATCTCATCACTCATTCTTTCAACATGGCCAAACCACCAAAGCATATTAGTCTCCACCTTGCTAACAACATTTTGCTTCACATCACACAACTGCAACACATCTTCATTCCGCACACAACCAGAACGTGTCTTACCACAAAACCCTCGTAAGTAACGCATTTCTCCAGCACACAAATGACTTCTATGTTTCTTCTGTAGTACCCAGGTTTCACTGCCATACATCAGAGTAGGAACAACTACACTTTCATACACAGCCATGCGGGACTCCCTTGAGAAACCATCATTCCTGTGAAAACCTCCAAGAGCTGCCATGACTTTCAATGAAGAATTCACTTGCCCACTAATTTCACCATCCAATTTGTTCTCTCTGTCAAACATGCTTCCTAAATACACAAACTCATTCACCTGGTCAATCACTGTGCCATTTAGACTTACATTACATTCAGTGCTACCAGTTCCTCTCTCAAAAACCATAACTTTGGGTTTTCCCTTATTTATACTCAGTTTGAATTTCATGCAAACTTCGTACACCCGGGACAATATACTCTGCAACTCACTTTTGCTCTCTGCCAACAGGACAGTGTCATCAGCATACATCAATCTGCACACATGGATATCACCATGACATAAACCAGTATTAACTATTTTGGCATCACACATGCATGCATCCATAAATATATTAAACAGCCATGATGACATTACACAAACATGTCTAACTTGTGCACCAATAGAGAACCATTCTGATAAAACACCATTCACTTGTACATAAGCTCTACTGCCAGCATACATGGCTTTTACACTATTAAGTAGATTCTCAGTAACACCATATTCATTCAATACCTTCCACAAAAGTGTCCTATTTACTCAGTCATAAGCTTTCTCTAAATCTATGAAGGCAGCAAAAACTTTCTTACCAACAGCCAGATACTTTTCAATCATCATGCGTAATGCAAAAAATTTGGTTAGTGCAGCCTTTACCAGGCATAAAACCACTCTGAACATACCACACTTTCTCTGATGTAAGACCTAGTACTTTTTCAATAACTACCTTACCAAACACTTTCCCTGGCACTCTCAGTAAGCTAATACCATGATAGTTATTGCAGTCAGTCTGATCACCTTTTCCCTTATACAAGGGAACAATGATAGCATCCTTCCAATTCCGAGGGACCATTCCTAGCTCCCAGCACAACTGGCAAATTTCAGTTAACCAGTCAATTCAGAGTCACCACCATATTTCAACATCTCGGCAGTTATGACATCAACTCCCAGAGCCTTACTATTCTGAAGAGATTTTAGAGCTTTACACGCTTCTTCTCTTGAGATCCTTCCTGTGCTTCCATCCTTCACTGTGACAGAATCTGCATCTGCCTCAGAATCACCTTTGCTTTCCTGATCTAATAACTCACAGAAGTATTCATCCCATCTTTCACTTAACTCATTGAGCTCCCATATTATTTCCCCAACCCTATTCTTCACACAACTTACAACTTTGTTTCCCCTATTTTTCCCCGAGTCTCATGTACTTCCAGAAAGTCTTCCTATCTTTCCAAAAAGCCAATTCATGCCTTTCCACCTTCTCCGTCCTATCTTTTGCCTTACTCTGGAGAACCAGCGCAGTGGTTTCACGCTTCTTAAAGTAATATTCATCCACAGAAACTCTAACTTGCAACATTTTCAAATAGGCTCCCTTCTTTCTCTTTACTGCTTCTTCAATATCATAATTCCACCAAGCAACCTCTATTGTTACCCACTATTGTGGTGCCACATACCTCTACAGCAGCAGTGACAACACAGTTCTTAAAACATTCCCACTTCTTTTCTACATCCCTCTCATAAGACTTCAGCTCTTTCAGTCATTCTCTGAGTATGTCAGAATAATGCTGATGATTTTCAGGGAGCCTTTCAACCTTTATTCTTTCCATCCTGGGCCCCTTCCTATTCCTTTTCCTCCAACCAACATTCAGTTTCACTCGTGACACTACCAAGGAATGATTAGAACCAACATCTGCACCTCTCATCACACGAGTGTCAACAACTAAGTGTTTCAGATGCTGATTGTAGACAACAAAATCTATCACACTCTTTTGACCAAGAGTATGATTTTCCCAAGTATATGTGTGAATATACTTGTGGTTGAAAAATGTATTAGATACACACAAACCATTCTCAATGCAGAGTTCAATTAATGTATCTAATACATTTTTGAACCACAAGTATATCCACACATTTACTTGGGAAAACTGTACTCTTGGCCAAAAGAGTGTGGTGGATTTTGTTGTCTACAATCAGCATCTGAAACACTTAGTTGTTGACACTCATGTGATAAGAGGTCCAGATGTTGGTTCTGATCATTACTTGGTAGTGTCCCGAGTAAAACTGAATCATGGTTGGAGGAAAAGGAATAGGAAGGGGCCCAGGATGGAAAGAATAAAGGTTGAAAAGGCTCCCTAAAAATAAATTGAAAAAATTGAAATTTATTATAAAATTGAAATCTAAATTTAAAATTTGAAATCTATCCACAAAATATTTTACAGGTTTTTAATATCAGAACACCTGTCCCCCACACACGTTATTGCTTTTGCAGGTAAAAAAAATCAGCAAAAGGAAAGTTTTTTAATGCATAATAACATGGAATTTAATCTCACAGAAATCTCTTTTGCTTTTTGATAGTGTATGAGGGGGTTTAGGTTGACCTGAACTTTTTACTGTAACTCTCCATGTTTTGTGCTATTTGAGCCTCTCCATCATGCCAGTAGTGGTTTCACCCATGTGGTGTTTGTATCACACCTTGTTGAAGCATTAAGCCTGTACAGGTGTGTCAGTAAGTGTGGAACAGAGCATTGTATTACAGTAAAACCTCCTTAACAGACACTCACAAATAATGGACAGTTTTGTGACCCTAGACCCGAAGTATGTAGGTTCTGTATATTTACTCCCCCTTCCCCCTCCCACAATAATGGATCATCCAAATGTTAAAAACATGAGAGTTCTGAGGGGGGGGGGGGCGGGGAGCTACAAAGTTTGTTGCAAAGATTATGTTCTGCTTTTTTGGGCGAAAATAGAGTACTTTTCATCTTCCAGATCCTTGTAACAAAATTTAATGATCTGTGGTTCCAATATAGCTGATCTTTTCTTAGAAGTGGGAAAACAGCTTATTTCAAACAGAATGGGGTAATAATTATCAATCCAGAAGAAGATAATTTAGACACCATTTCTGAACTAATTACATATCTGAAAAGTGAAAGAAATGCAAAATTTAATTTATGGTCGAAGATCTGTGTATCAGAGAGGCACTGAATAGTGTGGCGAGTTTGTTGCTTTCAAAACAACAGAAGAAAATGATCTGATTGAAGAAGCATCTGATGCAGTTGTAGAAGAGGTGTATAATTTGGTTTAAGGATGACGTAAAGTGTAGTGAAAAGTTACAAAAATGTTTTGTAAACAAAGGGAATATGGGAGGATTAGCACCATTGAAGAATAAATTTTGAAACACGTGAATATGAATTGCCCAAAAAAACAAAAACCCATAAAAATGACAGCAACAAAAAACAACGACAGATTATCTGCTAAAAAAGTTAAAAATATAGGTTCTACGTATAATAAAAGAGTGGTAAGCAATGCACATAACTAACAAACAAGTTAAGTAGATGGTATTTGAGAGCATGCTAAGTTACATATAAAAGTTTTTAAGGCAAATATATTTCAACCATTACTATGGCCTTCATCAGTGCGACTACGGTTTGTTTTGTTGCCAGATTGGAAAGGTAAGTTTTGTAATGGTAACTCTGGGTGATGTGATGTAATGATAGATTTCCAGATGTATGGAACGTAAATGGGGAGCTCAGAGTTGCAATTTTTGGAAAATAAAATTTCCAAACTTTCTCTAAACCTCACAGCCAAACGATTTTGGAAGGAAGCCAACTTTTTTGTATCGGACCAAAGTGGAGTAGCAGAAGTGTCAGCAATGGTAAGTTAAGACAAGGAAGAGGAAGGTTTTCCAAATTTCACATCAGATTTGTGTTCCTGAAGTCTTGAAAGAATTTTCCGGAATGAACTTCCTATGTACGCGGTTAATCCAACGTTAGTCTTGATAGGAATTTTATACATTCCAGGAGAAGAAAGCGGAGGTCTTGGGTCTCTGTCATTATGGATGATAACAGAAATTGAAGGAGAAGAGCGAACGGCAAGTCTATATTTTTCTCTTTTGAAGATACTAATGAGCTTGTAGGCAGAAAGTTTATGGTAAGGGATAAAGCCAGCAAACATTAGTTCCTTTTTTGGTGATACAGGTTGAAGAGCAACAACTGGTTTTTTCTTAGCATCTTGAATTAATTTAGAAACCAGGAGTGGGGGAAAGCCATGTTGAGTAGCGATCAAGTGGGTGTTGGCTAATTCGTTTTTTAAATTAACTTCAGTGCAACAAACCAAATGAGCTCGATGAATGAGAGACTTGAGAGCTGACAGTTTATATTGGTGGAAAGTATGAGCATTGAAAGGAATAATGTTATTGGTAGAAACTGGTTTTTGGTAGACTGAAGTGGATAGAAGATTATTATTTTTAGAGATGCTGACATCCAAGAAATTTATCTTGCCATCAATTTCTTCATTAATAGTGAATCTAATGGATGGGAATTTTTCAGTGATTAAATTTGTGAGTTGCAATAGATCTTTTTTAGGATGAGGCCAGATGACAAAAATATCGTCGACATAACAAAGCCATAAGGTAGGTTGTTGGTCATGTTGCAGCACTATTGATTGCTCAATATTTTGCAGGAATACTTCGGGAAAAAGTGGGGAAAGAGGTGACCCCATCTGTACACCTTGGTTTTGTTGATAGCATTGATTATTATAAACGAAGAAACTGTGTTGGTGAAGAGAATACAGGCAATCATACGAATCCATGGGGAAGTGCCACCCATGGGGAATTGTTCTTTGAATTAATGAATGAGAAGCATGTGGGCTTCAAATTGAGGCACAGAAGGAAAAAGTGATTCCACATCTAGGGTAAACATACATGCATGACCATCTATGGAGTTTGGAAGTCTAGAGATTAATTCAGCAGTGGAGGAGTATTGTAGGGGTGGTTATTAGTGATAATCTTGAATTTTTTGGCAAGACATTTTTCCAGGTTAGAAGCAGGAGAGTGAGTCTTTTCCACAAGAGGTCTAATTGGAGCATCAATTTTTTGTGTAATTTAATTTGAACAAATAATCTAGGAGAATACAAAAAAAGTTGGCTTCCTTCCAAAATCGTTTTGCTCTGAGGTTTAGAGAAAGTTTGGAATTTTTTTCCCAAAAATTGTAACTCTGAGCTCCCCATTTACATTCCACACATCTGGAAATCTCTCATTACATCACGTCCCCCGGCGGAGTTATCGTTACAAAACTTACCTTTCCAATCTGGCAACGAAACAAATCGTAGTCACACTGATGAAAGCCATAGTAATGGCTGACATATATTGGCCTTAAAAACTTTTATACGTAACTTAGCGTGTTCTCAACTACCATCTACTTAACTTCTGCGGATAATACGCCGATTAAAAAAAAACACAGTTTTCACGGCCCTTTGATTTAAAAAAAAATCTGCAGGGTAATTGTGCAGGAGAGGTGGAAAAGGAACTCTCCCGGAAAATTTTTTCCTCAGTTCAGGAGTTTGTACAGAGTGGAGAGGAAGCGGATGGGTGTCGCAATGAAAGATCGGGAAAGTTGTAGGGAGGGACGGCGGTAGGGGATCATTTTGCATTGTTGAGAAGGGCAACTCTGACTGTTATGCCATCTTTGTTTTTGTCAAGCACCCAATGAAAACGTACGCACGGCGCTTGCTGCACGAACCTATGCATTCTTCCTTTTGGATCTCGTATGCTCTGTGCCTTGTGTCATTTCGTCCTTCACCGTTTCAACCAATGTCATTGCTGCTGATACTTTCCTTCATTGCTATTCATAATGTCTTTGAAAGGGAAACATTTCAGCTACCCTGCCGAATTTAAAGTGGTGGGCACAGTTGAAGATATGATCGTGTCACTGCACAATAGTTTTCAGAAGGTCAGAAAACAATCGCGCAGTAACATGCAGAAAGTCGCTGTGCCACTAAAAACGTAAACAATTCTGTTGGTAAATTCCGTGGAAGAATTCACAGAAGTCTAGCCCTATTTTTTTATTGTCACACGTTCATAAGCCGATCCTCCAACTCTTAAAGCAGGATTTCCTCCAAAAACTTTAGACTTATACGTCAGAAAGATATTTCTATGACTTGTTCTGTGTCAGCGTTTTATAATTGGCAAGGTGTAATGCAATAATCTGAAGCTGCATTGGCGTGATCTATGGATGCTATTTTTATCTGTCCGGAGATAAAAATAAGAAAAAGAAACCTTTAAAAACGAATTTCTTCATTTAATAAAATAGTTTTTTTTTCTTATTTCTTTGGATTCCCGTGCCATGTGACAGACTTTTCTGTTTGAAATTCCACTTTTGGTTCAACATCAATGATGTGCGGATTATCGAAGAAATGTTGAAGTCCCATGGTGTCCATTGTTCAGAAGTTTGACTGCATTAAATTCCTTGTGAAGAAGATGAAACCTACTGATATTTTGTAGCAATTACAAGCATAGTAGGAGAATAAAATGCTGTCAAAGGCAAGTACCTACAAATGGTGCAACACATTTTCTGAGGACCGAGTATTGGTTGTGTGGAAATTTTTTTATCTATGAGCACCTGCTATTCAGAAAAATGTGTGCACACTGGGTACCAAAGGCACTAGCATTTGATCAGAATATAGAAATTAAGGAAGAAATATTCCTCAGAAATACATAGGAAATTCCCAAGATTATTCAAAACAATCAGAATTGTGTACTGAATTGGCTGTAGTTTACTGGTTTTCATTTAACATCTCCTTAGAAATTCAGATTTCTGAGCTATAATTGGAACTTCATTGTCCTGGGAGGAGTAAGGAAAGCATGCTCGAACGAAAATTGAGAGATGCGAGTTCAATTCCCACACCAGGGCAATGTAATTTTCGAGTTTTCTGAGGAGTTGTTACATGGAGACCAATAAAGTACAGGCAATACAGCACACAATTCTGACTGCTTTGAATAATTTGATCAGAAGTTGTTTTGCATTGCCATCTGCACAGAGTTTGTGCATAGCTTGAAGTCTGAGGGAGATACATTTCTGCAGCAGACTGAGACCAGTGATGAGACTTGGGTAAATTAGTGTACTCCAGAAACCAAGCAAGTAAGCTGGGAATGGCCACAGCAGTTTTCTATGCCTGAACAATATTCAAGGCAAAGCCATATGCAGAAAAAGGGTAAATTAGTGTACTCCAGAAACCAAGCAAGTCAGCTGTGAACAGCCACAGCAGTTTTCTATGCCTGAAAAAATTCAAGGCAAAGCCATATGCAGAAAAATTAATAGCTATTGTATTCTGGAATGCAAATGGTGTACTCCTCATGGATTTTCCTGCATGGGGAGCAACAATGAATGCACAGCATCTCACTACCCTTGTATGTGAGAAATTTTGACCTTCCACTTGCAGGAACAGGTCACGAAAATTGTTGAAACAGACCACCCAGTTGCATGATAACACTAGACGACACACAGCTCATGTGACAATGACAGCTGAGAAATACTCAGTCATACCCATAGTTCTGGCTTGGTTCCAAGCAAAATTGGTAAAACTTAAAACTTAGGAGGGAAGAAATGCACTAAAACTATGGGAGTGTGTTCTACAGTGGCTGTGACAACAACCCAAATCCTTCTACATGGTTGGAATAGTCTTCTACACAGATGGAACAAGTGTGTTTCTGTTAAGCACCTGGAGAAGGAATCATATATAGTTTAATAAGTGTATACTAATTAATTTCTGTTGCACCTAAAAAAAAATCCTCATCATCCTGGAACCATCTATACAGATGAATGAACTGATTCCGAATTTGATACGACACATCACTTTACAAACATTATTAAACGAAAAATAATGACTGAATTTTCACTTTTTAAAAACATAAATGCAAGATTTTTCTTGCTGATAGTGATTTTTTTTTAAATAGGAAAAGTTGTTTGAAAAAAATTAAACAAGGTGTTTTATTGTAAAGACAGCTTTGTTTTTTATAAATATGAATAGGGAATATCTTTAGAGGGCACAGGCTTCAGTAACAGGATTTTCAATAATTTGTTTCAGTGAATGAAACAGACTGAGTTCTAGTTCTTTAGTACTACTTTTACTATCACTAGAGAAGTGCTTCCTTAGCTTTTACTGTTCTAGTATTTTATTTAAAGCATTTTTAATCAGTCACTAAAATTAGCATATTTCAAGATTTTATGGACTCTTTTACCCACACTGTTTTGAAACAATTTCAGTTGGTGTTCACACACACACACACACACACACTCTCTCTCTCTCTCTCTCTCTCTCTCTCTCTCTCTCTCTCTCTCTCTCATTTGTATTAATAGCTTTTTAATGTCAAAGGATAGCATTGTTTTTTGTGATCTTTTATGCTGATTAGTATATTAAGTGATATCAGAATATTTTCCATGGCTTTTACACTGGGCTCTCTAATTTCAGTCATGGTGACACATCTTTAAGTTCCTTTAACATCTTGTTCACATTATCACAAGCAAAAGAAACAATCTCCCTATTTAAAATTAATTTTTCAGTATCAAGATCCAGGGAACAAAGTACCAGGGTGAGTCCAGATTTGAGCTACACAGAAGTTTGAACCTCCACTCCTGTGCAATACTTATAGCAGCATATACTGGGTAATGCGATGACATGGAACACAAGATGCTGATGATGTGCATTTGACATGGAGTCACTTTGCGTTATCAGATGAGCAGAAAATGGAGGTCAATAAATGTGATGTTTGGGGCTTCTACACCATTACTGTACAAAAGGGTTAAGTGCATCAGCAGTAGTGAGAGAAATTCATGTAGTTGAAGGCAAGGAAATAGTGGAAAGCAGCAGTGCAGAAAAAATGTTTCAGTATTTCAATGCTGGGGCCACCAGTTTCAAAGACATGCAAAGGTCAGGATGTCCAATGACCACCAACACTGACATCCTGCTCAAAACTGTGACAGAAAACCCTGGTATCAGTACACAAGTAGCAGCTGAGGTGAGTTCTTCCTTATCTACCATCATTTACAACCTGCATCACCTTGGTTTCTCCTCTGGGTGCCATCAAATAGTTCCCCATGAACTGACACTTCAGCAGGAGGAACAACGTATAGTTCTCTATCACAAATGACTGTTAAATCCAATTGGTTTTGGCGTTGTATTGTCACAGGTAATGATGCAAGTTGACAGTGCCCTAAGTCATACCTCCAGATGGTTCGCCGAAATCTACAGGCATTGGAAGGGGTTGAGAGCCTTTCCCATCCTCCATACAGTCCAGATAACACCGGGCTACACACAGCTCATGTGACAATGACAGCTGAGAAATATTCAGTCATACCCATAGTTCTGACTTGGTTTCAAGACTACCACCTGTTTTGTTCCATGCCCCATTTCTTACAAGGACTGCACTTTGCTTCAGTAGTGAATGTGGAATATGGCAACAGAGAGATTTTGTCATGAAACTTGCTGAGTAGTACTGTGACTCTACTGGAACATTGGCAAAGGACCACAGAAAACAATGAAATGACTTTGAAGAATGAAATGAGCATGCACGACTTTCTTGCATCATTAAACTTTTTAGCTACAGACAGGTCAGTACACGTATATTTATCTGTCCCTCTGTCTCACTGAATAATGTAGCAACTACAGAAGAAAATTTTAAATGATTTATTCATACATTACTTTCATCAGCTGTTACAGAATAAGAAAACTTTTCAACTGTTTTCTTTCTCCTTTCTGCCAGACTGAAATTTGGTTGATGCCTTATCCTCTCTCATCTCAATGCCCAACATTTTCAACATTATGCATTGTGAGATGCCAGAAAAGGAATGTCATGAAGAAAATCCCTGTACAGCCATCAAATAATGTCAAGTTATGTTTTTTCTTTATGGCTTTTCAAACAGCTCACATGCTTTTTGGTAAGGTATTTCTACCATGAAATCACATGAGCAAACAATACAGCAACAAGATACAGTACATTTTGTGGCCATTAGCTTTATCATCTGCTTAGCCTATTCCTAAGTTGAGTGGGAAATTCATGTAACACATCAAAATTGAGTTGAAATTGTACTTAAACATTTCACAAATAACACAGGCCTACAAAATTTGAGTCACTGAAAACTGTCTGCAAGTTTTCAGCCGATTCAAAACGTATTAGTGTGCTGATTTCAACAAGTTAGTAAAATCATGCAATGCATTGATTATAATACGCTTTCCAACATACCAGAAATCATTACTCAAGTTTTCACTCAAGTTATGAGAATAATGGCTGTGGAATAAATCTCGGTCCTGTGCCCTGACCTTTGATCCCATTTCAATGATATTCAACAGAACCGGTTTGGTATACCTCCGAAATAACATGATGAAATTTTGTCGCAATTGAAGCATTTTTACGTAAGTTATGATGCACAAGGGCTATGGAATAGATCCCGCTCCTGTGTACTAACCTTTGACACCATTTCGCCCATTTTCAATAGAATTTGTCCCCAGGCAAGACCCTACAACATACTAACATTTCATCCAAATCGAAGCACTTTTACGTAAGTTATGACGTATAATGGCGATGGAAGTGATTCCGCTTCTATGTCCTGACCTTTGACCCCATTTCGCCCATTTTCAATAAGGTTTGTCGCCAGGTTGTCCCCTACCACATACTAAAATGTCATCGAAATCGAACCTTTTTTACGCTAGTTATGACGCATAACAGCAGTGGAATGGATCCCGCTCCTATGTACTGACCTTTGACCCCATTTCGTTCACTTTAAATAGGGTTCCTTCCCAGGTGATCCCCTACCAGATACTAAAATTTTATCGAAATCGAATGATTGTTACACGAGTTATCGTACGGACGGACATACGCACACAACGCGTGACGTAATGAGGCAAATGGGAATCGCGACCATCTGCTTGCCACAATAGCGTGACGTCATAAAACTTTAATAGGATCCACACACAACGCGTGACGTAATGAGACAGATGGCGTGACCGCGCGCCAACATTCTCAAGCTGTGACGTCATAAGATTTCTAAGCATTGGTAACATTAATGGAACAATGCCATCACTAAAAACGTTATAATTAGGGTTGGTTATTTAACCCACTAAACAAATTCTCCTAAAGCCGCGATCAAGCTAAATCGATTTCTAGTACCAGAAAACAGTAGGTTAACGACTTTCATCAAAATTCTTAGAGCCGTTTTCAAAATAAAATGTATGTACATACGTACATACAAGAATTGCTACTTTAAGGTGGACGTCAAGTAATTTGGCTTCCTATACTTCCAATGGAAAAACTTCTGTACACATTTTCTACCCAATTAATGCGTTCCCAAGGATGAAAATTTGAACATCGATTAAAAGATCTTCATTTTATAACTTGCAATACTTAATATTTTCTAAAACATAACCATAATTATGCAATTCAACATTTGTTTGTCTACTGACGTCATGAAAATACAGGTCGCGCCATCTTTTTTCTGGACAATTTATGCGTACACAAGGATGAAAATTTGAACATCGATTAAAATAGCTTCATTTCATAATTTGGAATACTTAATATTTTCTAAACCATAACCGTAATTATGCAAGCCAACATTTTTTTGTTCACTGACGTCATCAAAGTACAGGTCGCGCCATCTTTTCTCTGGTTTCAACACCACCAAAGGAAAAGTTTTTGGTTTTTAACATAATCATGGTTATGTTTTAGAAAATATTAAGTTTTCCAAGTTATAATATGAAGTTATTTTAATCGATGTTCAAATTTTCATCCTTGGGAACACATTAATTGTGAAGGAAATGTTTACAAAAGTTTTTCCATTGGAAGTATAGGAAGCAAAATTACTTGACGTCCACCTTAATAATATGGAATAAGGGCAATGGAATGGATCGTAATCCTATGTCCTGACCTTTGACCACATTTCGTCCATTTTCAATAGGGTTCGTCCCCAGGTGGTTCCCTACTACATACTGAGATTTCATCGAAATCAAACCATTTTTACGTACGTTATGACACATAAGGGCAATGGAATGCATCCCAATCTTATGTCCTGACCTTTGATCCCACTTCACTCATTTTGAATAGGGTTTGTCCCCAGGTGGTCTCCTACCACATAGTAAACTTTCATTGAAATCGAGCCATATTTACGCAAGTTATGTCGCATAAGGGCAACGGAATGATCCCGCTCCTACGTCATGACCTTTGACCCCATTTGTCCCATTTTCAATAGGGTTTGTCCCTAGGTGGTCCTCTAACACATAGTAAACTTTCATTGAAATCGAACCATATTTACGCAAGTTATGACACATAAGGGATATGGAATGATTCCGCTCCTACGCCGTGGCCTTTGACCCCATTTGTCCCATTTTCAATAGGGTTCGTCCCCAGGTGGTCCCCTACCACATACTAAAATTTCATCGAAATTGAACCATTTTTACGCTAGTTATCGCGCGGACAGACGGACGGATGGATGGACAAAGCTGGAGCATATACGCTTCTTCAAGCGTAAAAAATGACTATAATTTTAAGATGTACGGATGTTTCACAAAATGGATGTGACAGTATGGGAAAATAGCCTGTTCACACGTATGATGAAAAGTTTATTTTATTATAAAAAGATAAAAACTATTTTTCTGTGCAAAAATTGTTACTAAGAACTATTTAAAAACATTATTTATATTTACAAATCCTTATACTGCATTTTTCTTTCAAAGCTACGTTTGGTACTTTTTTTCTTTCTACACACAGCTTGCAAGTCTTCTCTGTGCAGCATCCAACAGTCGTCTGCTATCATGTTGATTGATCTATATTTTGAGGTTACTCACCTTTATTCCCTAAATCTTTTAGGAGGTTTTCGTCTCTACACATTTCCAACACATATTTTTCTTATTTACATCGTGATTCAAGGCCGCAAGACAAAAAAAAAAAAAATATTTTTCAACTCACGCAAACTTCTAACCTTCCTTTCCTTTCCCTATGACCAAATTCGGATTCAAAATAATCTACCACAAATATACATAATTGAACTCCCTAAAACACTTATATCTAATTAAAACTTCAATCAATAACACCTATATTACACATTTCCTAAAACGTCGAAGTTAAAAAACTGTAACCCATAATTATTTACAATTGCACATCAGTGCCCAATTAAAACAAACCTAAATACCGGACACAACCACTATACTTCGACAATCACGGACCTCTCTCCACTCAGAAATAAGCATAACATCCTAGCACTTTCAGCCTCTGCCCAGGCCATTCTCAAGAAGTGGACATAACAGATGAACCACCCGTCACCACCCACGAAACGTAGCGAATGTTCCAGTGCTCACGCGGCATCATCTCATTCCCTTTCTCTGCCGTTCAGGCGCCATCTATCAGATGACCCAATAGCCTTCTTTTCTCTTCGTACTTATAAATATCTGTTCGATAGCTGATCATATTTGATTCTTGAAACTAATCATCTTATATTCTAACATATTTTTTTCTCTTTTTTTTTATATATATATATCACATCATTTTTTTCCTTTCATTTTTCTTTTCCTTGCCTTTTCCCCTCTGTCCTCTGCGGCTTTCCTTTCTGATCAAATCCTTCCAATATGTGTTTAAGCTATTAGGATCATTAACGTTACATAACCTGTGTCTATTTTTTTCAATCAACACTGTCTCCACCAATCTCAAATGCCTTTCCGTATGACAATTCTTAATAATTTTTATTTCATCAAACTTTGGGTATTGCTTTTGTTCAATACAGTACTGGACCAATGCAGTTTTTGCTTCTTTTTTCTGCCAATTCCATAGGTGCTGTTGTAAACCATGTTTTAGTTTATTTTTAGTGCTTCCTATATATGATACTGTGGGATTGTTACTTATAGGAATTTTATATTTTGAGGTTACTCACCTTTATTCCCAAATCTTTTAGGAGGTTTTCGTCTCTACACATTTCCAACACATATTTTTCTTATTTACATCGTGGTTCAAGGCCGCAAGAAAAAAAAATATATATATTTCAACTCACGCAAACTTCGTTCCCTTCCTTTCCTTTCCCTATATATATATAGATTATGTCTAAATAGCACGTGAATAATTAAGCAGCTAGATGACATTTGACATTTGCAATGCTATATGAATATATGTTGATTGATGTTCCACTTTTCCTGGTATCGCCCTTCCATTTCATTGCTGTCTTGGTAGAATCTTTCTCCTTGTTCCTCACTAACATCTCCAAGGTTTTCAGGAAAGCAGTCCAAGTGAGTGTTCAGAAAGTGCACCTCCAAACTCACTGAACAAACTAATGCTTTGAATTTTTCTAGCATGTTTTCTACTATTTGCTTGTAGTTGAGATCTATGTAATTCCCTGTCCTATATTGTTGTCATATTCTCCTGTATTCTTATACAGCTAATTTGTAGATGAATAAACGTGATTGGCAACACCCATCATCATCACAGTGGTTGTTGTGATCTGTAATGGCTGTTTGTCTTACTGAGTAATAACCAAGATGATATTACATGGTGTCAGAATTGTGGGATAGTATATATTGTAGTGTTTTGACTAATTTGAGGCAACTGTGTTAAGTTTATAGATCAAGTAACATGGATTCTGCTAACGTTCGTCTTCCTCGAGAACTGGAAGTAACTGCTGACAACATGGCCACAAAGTGGAAGTTGTGGAAGCAATCATTCGAATTTTATGCCGTTGCTACGCAACTTTTGAGAAACCGCCACACGTGCAAGCCGCTACTTTTATGTCAGCAACAGGAACTTCGGCAACTGTGATTTTTAATACTTTTAATCTGTCTGAGGCGGAGCAGAGTGATGTGGCTGTGATTAAAAAAGATTTGATGATTGCTTTGCCCCAAAACCAAATGAGACTTTTGTACGCTACTTATTTTTTACTTGCGTGCAGGGTGAGCAAGAGAATTTCGATTCTTACTTAACTAAACTTCGAACGAAGATTATTGATTGTGCTTTTGGTAATTTACAAGATGGTTGAATTATTACTAGCTGAGGGAGAGTTGACATTGAGTAAGGCGATTGATATATGCAGAGCTAGTGAACGGGCTTCGAATCAACTTCAGGAAATGAAGGCAGAGATGAATAAAGATAAAGAAGTTCTTTCGTTAACAATAAAAAAAGGGGTTCCTACAGAATTCAATTGCTCAGAAATGCACGAAGGATCGAAGTCCACAGTGGACATCAAAGTGAAAGGAATGTGTTAGCGATGTGGTTTCGTGCACCAATTTCGGAAGTGTCCTGCTTTCAGCGTGACGTGTAACTACTGTTCCAAGAAGAGACACTATGCGCACCAATGCAAAGCTAATATGAAAACCCTTAAGTCGCGAAATAATGAACTTCATGAGATTAGCGAATCTGATAGTGATTTGGAGGACATTACTACATATACCTGCGATACTTTACATATCAGTGAAGTGATTAATTTCTCAAATAATTACCAAGGTAAATGGTATACAAAGGTGCTATTTGATAAAGGAATTTGTGCTAATTTTAAGATTGACACTGGTGCAGAAGGGAATGTCATAACTGCAGAACTGGCAAGACAACTATCGGTGAAGATTTCAAATTCACAAGTTAAACGACTGAGGTCTTTTAATAATACGTATACACCAGTTATGGGAGAAATAAGCACTAAGTGTATTATAAAAAACAAACCTGCTTCCCTTAATTTTCTAGTGGTTGAGGGTAGATTCAATTGCATTTTAGGATGTTATGCTCGTGAGAACTTGGGTTTAATAGTAAGAAATAAGTATTTCATTCAAGTTCATGAAGTTGTAAGTCCTATTCCAGAAAAGATTTTTCAAGGTATTGGTTGTATAAAATTTTTTAAATATGATATAGAGCTGCAAGAAGGTGCTTCGTTAACTATACATCCACCACGGCGAATACCTTATGCAATTCGTGAGAAGGTAAAGAAGAAGATTGACATGATGATGAAGATGAAAATTCTCGTACCTGTTGTTAATCCTACTCTTGCAGTAAGGCCATTGGTAATCGTTAAGAAACAAGACAAAATTCGTTTGTGTTTAGACCCTACTGATCTAAAAAAGGCTATTGAAAGATGTCACTTTCCACTCAAAACTGTGGAAGATATGGCTGCTAGAGTAAAAACAGCAAAATATTTTACCCTACTTGATGCAAAAAAGGGTTTTTGGCAATTACGTGTAACAAAACATACTTCGGATTACTTGACAGTTAATACACCCTGGGGTCGATACTCATTTTTGAGAGTGCCTTTTGGACTTGCTTCAGCACCCGAAGTTTTCCAACAGGTTATGGAGTCAATATTGAAGGGCATTGGCAATACTGAATGCTCAATGGATGATATTCTGATCTGGGCAAACACACTCAAGGAGTTACGTAGTTTAACATCGAAGGTCATTGATCGACTTTTAGAGAGTGGAATTCGGTTGAATAAAGACAAGTGTGAATTTGAGAAAACAAGAGTTAAGTTCTTAGGTCACATTTTTACACCAAGTGGAATAGAAATTGACCAATCCAAGTTTGAGGCCATTGGAAAATTAAAAGTACCTACTTGTGTTACTGAGTTGCAGAGATTTATGGGTATGACTAATTATGTTTCTAAATTCATAGCTAATTATTCAAGTATTTCAGAACCCATGCGCAGACTTCTACAGAAAGATGTCTTATGGGAGTGGTCTTCTGACCAAGAAAAAGCCTTTTGTAAGTTAAAAGAATCTCTTCAAAATACTCCACAGTTGGCTTATTATGATGTAAACAAGCCAGTGGTTGTTTCCGTGGATGCCAGTTCTGATGCAGTTGGTGCTGTACTTCTCCAAGATGGTAGACCGGTAGCATATTCTACCAAAGCATTAACATCTGCACAACATCGTTATCCTCAAATTGAAAAAGAAGCCTTTGCCATTCGTCATGGGTGCAAAAAATTTCATGACTATATTTATGGCAAGTCTGTTACCATTGAAACGGATCACAAACCTTTAGAAGTCATCGCAAAGAAACCCTTACATACAGCTCCACCTAGATTACAGCAATTAAATTTTTATGTGCTTCAGTATTCGCCAAAAATAATATTCAAACGTGATACTGATATTCCAATCCCTGACGCTCTAAATCGTGACTGTAGTGTGGAGTCTTTGGAGACAGCTGGTGAAGATCAAGAACTTTTTGAAACATTACTGGATATACTGCTTCCCTCATTAACATTTCAAGAATTGATTGCAGCAACTAATTCAGATGAAGAACTACAACAACTCAAGATAGTTATCCTTGAAGCTTGGCCACCAACAATAAAGGAAGTGCCTGTTTCTTTACACAAGTATTGGAATTATCGAGAAGAATTATCTGTATACGAAAATGTGTTGTTCAAGGCTGAACGACTGATTATTCCTAGAGTACTTCAACCTAAATATCTCAAACTTATCCATCAGGGTCATCTGCAAGAGAAATAATATTTTGGCATGGAATGTCTAAAGAGATTGAACTATTTGTTCAAAAATGTCCAACATGTCAACAAACTGCTCGTGCTCCTAACACAGAACCATTACTGATGAAGCCTATTCCCTGTTTTCCATGGCAATGAATAGCATCAGATTTATTTGACTTCAAGGCTGACCATTATTGCCTTGTAGTTGATAGTTACTCCGGATATTTTGATTTTAAAAAACTAAGTCAACCAACGTCTCAAGCTGTGGTTACGTATTTAAAAGTTACTTTTGCCACTCATGGTATTCCTGATATCTTAGAAACTGACAATGGTCCACAGTATAAATCTGAGGCATTTCGTAATTTTACAAGAGACTGGAAGATACAACATCTCACATCCAGTCCTCATTATCCCAAGTCAAATGGTTTGGCAGAACGGTATGTGCAAATCGCTAAGTTAATGTTAAAGTGTATTGATCTAGAACAATCCGACTTGCATTTGGCACTATTGAATTGGAGGAATACTCCTCGCGGTGACCTACCTTCTCCAGCTCAACGTCTATTTGGATGTCCTACACGAACAATGATCCTGTTACATCCTCTGGTACGTTTGCCCCGGGCGTCAACTTCTGCTCGCCTCCAGTTCTCCAGAGAGAACCAACGTATACATGCCACAACTGGTACTCATAACCAAGCACCATCATTGGTACAGGGCCAATCTATAAAACTTAAAATGGCACATCGCAACTGGATTCCTGCTACTGTATCTGAGAAGCTCGATATTCCTCGCTCCTATTTAGTTACCACTCAGGATGGCACCACTCTTCGACGCAATGTAGAGTGTATTTGTCCAACAAAAGCTCTATTCATGTCGAAAAAGCCTGTAGTTGAGTGCCCACCAGTTTCATCTCCTCTGGAGAACTCTCAAAACTATGATACACCTACGATTACTGTACCCGATTCTAATCGGTTGCTCCTTCCTCAGAACTCTCCAACTAAAGATAAACATCATGTTACTATACCTGAATCACAATTACCATCTTGTTTTTCTCAGTGCATTGGCACACTTACTAAGTTGTCTAATTCTGTGACCACTCGTTCAGGACGAAAAATTCATCCACCTGATAAACTAAATCTTTGAAGAAAAAAAAGAAAGATGTCATATATTGTTGTCATATTCTCCTGTATTCTTATATAGCTAATTTGTAGATGAAAATATTCCAAATACGTGGCGACAGTTAATAAATAAATACATCGCTCTTTCCACGTTCCAGAAACACACAGCAACCGAAAAATTGTTTTTCAGCCGCCGCTGTGGAATCGAACCAACAGAACTCTCGGTATCGCGCCGAGTGCGTTACCTTTACGCCACGGGGGCCAACAATCCACGGTGCTATGTGTATTTTAAAGTCAGCAACTGACATCATAAATCCGTAAGATGGGCTCAGCTACTGAGACGTCTCCATCTGGTGGGCATTATTAATTTGTAGATGAATAAACGTGATTGGCAACACCCATCATCATCATGGTGGTTGTTGTGATGTGTAATGGCTGTTTGTCTTACTGAGTAATAACCAAGATGATATTACATTCCCCAAGAACTTCTTTACAACTTCCTTAAAAGTATTCCAAGCCTCTCCTTTTTACAGTTTCCATTTTTGTTTCAAACTCATTGCCTGTTAGGAGTTTTTGAATGTTTGGTCAGACCAAAATGCCTTTTTTGATTTGGTATCTGACAATTCCAGGAACTTTTTTACACAGATACTTAAAAAACTCTCACTTTTTCTTAGCAAAGCTTTTACTAACTGCTTCATAAGTCCAAGTCTGATATGAAGAGGAGGAACACAAAGACTTTTTTGGAATCAACCAAACTTTTACAGGTAACACTTTTGTTTCCTGGTTTTAAAGCTGCCCATCTTGGCCATTGTTTTTCGATTCAGTGTTGGGTGTTCACTCTGCTGTTCTAGTCACACAAGAAGCATGGGCATTTTGTGTATTCTCCTAGCTGTCCAAAGAGCATGGACAGTACTTTAAGATCAACACATGCCATCTATGTGTGATCGCTGCAGTTGAGCTTTGTGAGATCTATGCCTACATTTTCATAACTTTCTTTCAAGTGCACAGGATGACCAACTGGGACTGAAGCATACCACCATTGTGTGACAACACTACTTTGAGATTTCTTTTCAATGAGTCAGTAGAGTTGCCACTTGTCCATGCTATACTCAATGTTGAACTTTTGCATCAATCCAATAACATCACTACAGTGCACTAAGTAAACATCTTGAGAGAAATATTGAATGAAATCTTTTTCACTATTCCTATACAATGAGAAAGAGGTGCCAGGAGCCAATAAGTTCTTTTCCTTAAGCCTGACTCTTCTGCAGAATCATTAAGAAGACCTAAGTCCCTGACTAAGTCATTTACTATGAAAAAAAACCTGAGGTTTTGTGCTACATGATGTACCCTGAAAGTACTCATCGAAGTCTTGACCCTCCTTTTCAGAATTAATATATTTATCTTTTGGTGCATCTGACGGCAAAAACGCTGGTATTCCTGCTTCTTGAGGGGTACAGGGCAGATTGCAGATGGGAGGCTCAGGTAGCAAATTTCTTCCCTCTTTTTTAGATTGTACCCTTGTACTTTATGAGAGCAAAAATTGCAGAGATAACTATGATATCTGGGTTTTCTCCATATCATAGGGACTCCAAAACAGAAAGATATTTTCTTACCTTTTGACCACTATCAGAGCTCTTCTACACAAATCAGCAAATCCTGTATGGAGGCCATGACTTATCCTTATCACCAAGCTTCACACCAAAGTATGCATAATATACTTTTTTCACAGTCTGTAATGTTCCTCCATTGCTTTTTGAGTACTAAGTCCAAACAGATGTAACAAAAATTATCTGGTGAATTAAGACACCCCTTTCCTTGTTGCCATTGTGTAAACGGTTCATTGTGTAAATGGTAGAAACACAAAATCATAAAACACTACATCACTAAAGAAAAAAAGAACACTCTTTATGACAGAACTGTTACCCACAAACATCCAAATGCAACTGGACAGAAGCCACAGAGAATGGAGGGTGGGACAAAACTGTTGAGTCATGGCTGATAAACTGGATAAAACTGGAATCATGATGACTCATGGCACAACTATTCACTGTCACTTAGGCCTTGATCACACTGCAAAATAACTAGATCATTTGGTGCCAGTTAGTCGATCTGCCACCACTTGGCCTCTGCCCGTTTCTTCTAATGAGCAGAAGTCAGGCAACGGCAAGATAATTTTATTTAGACTTAAACAACTTAAACTACGTAGCTTACTTTTTGTAGCTCAAACAATGTTTATTGACCCTAATGTCTTCTTTTTGTTGCAAACAATACTTTTACAGTACATTTGTTAAATGATGGAAAATTCAGAAAACAAATGAATAAAAATAAAAATAATTGTTTTATATGGAAGACAGATGAATTAATAGATAGCAAAATTAAATTTTTATTTTGTGGGAAAATGGTATGTGATAGAATTTTTCAACTAATTTTCCTGAAATCAGCACCCAAAAATCTATGAAAAAGTGTGAACATTTTTCAGACAATTTTTTCATCACAGACCTGTATAAGTTTCATTGATGTAACACTTAAAAACAATTAAACAAAATTACAGAGCATGGTTTATTATATTTTAAAGCATGTGAAAAAAAGATCAGCACTCTTCACCAATAATCACTGATCTGCAATTTTTCAACTTTTTTCTGTTGTTTTCAAATGAATAGGTGTATCTGAATGGATTTTTTGCGCAGATTCCGAAAATGACCTTCAAAATTCCGTATCACATCAGGTTTTTTTACAAATGACGGAAATGTGAAAATTAAAAAAAAACGTTATTTTTTAATGATATTGCTATATGGCAACGTTCGTAACGTGTGAAAATGTTCTCTGGAGGGGCAGAATGATTGTTTAAGGAATAGATAAACATAAATACATATTCAAAAGCAAACATACCTAACATTCACCACTGGGCTCCCCTTCAAACTTCCTCTTTTTGGATTGTCTTCGGTGTGCGTCCGTACAGTCTCTGTTCAACATCCAACAATAGTCGGCCATCATATGTATAGTCCACTTTCCTTGGTATCTCTTTTCCATCACTTTAATATCCTGATGGAAGCGCTCGCCATGTTCTTCCGAAAAATCACCAAGATTGTTAGGAAAGTAATTTAGATGAGCATGAAGAAAGTGAACTTTGACGCTCATGTTGCAACCAAGCAGTTCATAGGATTCCAGCATGTCCTCGACTAAAGTGGTGTAATTTGAAGCCTTCGTGTTCCCCAAAAAGTTGTGTACCACATTTCTGAATGCAGTCCATGCTCGCAATTCACACTCACTCATGGTTTCCTCGAATATGTTGTCTGCCATTAATTTTCGTATTTGAGGGCCTATGAAAATGCCAGCTTTAATTTTTTCAGACGTGATTGATGGAAACTTACCACCAAGATACTAAAAGCATTTACTGTCCCTGCTTAAAGCTGTCATGAATTGCTTCATTAAGCCAAGTTTGATGTGTAAAGTTGGCAACAGTATTTTCGAGGGATCAACCAATGGAAGTGAAAAAATGTTTTTTTCGCCAGGTGTGAATGTACATCTGACTGGCCACTGCTGCCGAACCCAATGTTCCGTCCTTGTTCTGGAGTCTCATTCACACAAAAAGCAAGGAAATTTGGTGTAGCCTGCTTGTTGGCCGAGCAATATTCCAATCACCTTGAAATCCCCGCACAAAGACCATTCATGAAACTTGTACTGCACACTTTCAAGCAGTAATTTAAGGTTCTTGTATGTCTCTTTCAAAGACACAGAATGTGCTACTGGAATGGATGGATGGATGTTAGTATTGTGTAATAAAACACCTTTTAAACTGGATTTGCTGGCATCTATGAACAACCTCCACTGTCCTGAATTGTAATTAATGTTGAAGTATTTCATGACTGCCGGAATGTCTCGACAATATACCAAACCGCCTTCCTCAGCAAAAAAACGGAACCAATTCTGTTTCTCGGTGTCTGTACCAGGAGAATCTCATATTAGGACATAGTAAATTCTTTTCCTGAAGTCGTGATCCTAAAAGCTCTTCTGCGTCTTTAGGTAAATTCAGATCACGAACCAAATCATTCAGTTCATGCTGGGTAAATGGCACTGGGGTTTCATCCTCCATGCTGTCCGGTTGGTACATCTCATCACTTGTATCACCGTCTGAATCGGTGTCTGTTGGGGGCTTGATATTGGACGGGGATGGCACAGGGATGGATTCACTATGGGGCACTCGTCTTATGGCAGATGGGATATTGGGATACATAATGTTACGCTTACTGGTTCTGGTATAGCCCACGATATTCATTGTGCAGAAGTGGCAGTCGTCACTGTGATTTTTGGCTCACGCCATACAATGGGTACACCGAACGGCATTGATGCCCTTTTTCCACTTTTCCAGTTCCTCAACCCCTCCACGCATGCACGACACACATTGTGAGGAGACCAAACTTTGTCCTGATCTGCTAGTTTAATGCCGAAGTATTGAAAATAAGCATTTTTCACGAAAGGCGTAACATTTTGCCTCTGTTTTTTTCCTGTCGTGTAACAGCCTCATATGTAGCAAGATATGTCACACGCCACAAAGAAACAACCAAACGGGACCAGTCCCTTCTTTGCACTGACTAGTGTAACACGATCTGCCCCGAATGGCGTCACATGTGACCAATAGAAAGTAGGGAGCAGTGGCGTGAGGTATGAGTCATACTGCCGTGCCAAGATAACATTCTCTCATGTTCCGCCTTTGTGAGTGGCGCAAATCGTGACGTCATACAGATAAAACAGTTGCATTTCCATTATCAGCTATATATTTATGTTTATCTATTCCTTAAACAACCGCCCCTCCACAGAACATTTTCACACGTTACAAACGTTGCCATATAACAATGTCATTAAAAAATAACGTTTTTTTTTATTTTCACATTTCCGTCATTTGTGAAAAAACTTGACGTGATACGGAATTTTAAAAGTCATTTTCGGAATCTGCGCAAGAAATCCATTCAGATATACCTATTCATTTCAAAACAACAAAACCTTGCATATTAGTGTAATGCATATTGGATGATGTCATGGTGAATTCAATAGAAGTCATGTGGTACTGTCAAAGAATGCCATGTTAGGGGGAATCAGTCGGAATATATGTTATTCAAAAAAACTTTTTTGAAACTTCTGAGGCAGTTACACCATACTGCAGGAAAAACATGCACAATGAAAATTTTTATACCAACTGGCACAGATGTATTTCTGCAAAACTAAACTTTGAAATACTAAAAAAAAAAAAAGCTACAGTGAATCTGATCAAAAGAAAGTAAGTTTATGTATGCAAATTTTAGCATTTGTCAAGGCAAAATTAAAAAAAAAGGAAACTTTAAAATTCTAATTTTTAACTCTTTTGAAACACTGTGATTTCACTTCATTGTCAACAGAAACCAAGGACAATCCATAGTAGCTGGCAGGTACTCTGTTTAACAAAACCTGTTGGTGTCAAATCATAGAATACACATTTTTATGTAATAGGAAGAAAACACAAGAAAATATATAAGTTCAGAAGCTATATTCCATTGAAAAAAGCTTTCTATGTATTGAACTCTCTACATGTTAATGTAGAAGAATTTATGTACCAATGCAACATAAACAATTATTGTTCTAATTCTTTGAATAAAGCTCATGTTGGGAATTGGCTTCTTAGTTTCTTAATTCAATTACTAATCAAAAACTACTATTATGGAATTTTTACTAGGATTTTTTTTTATTTTAATTGCAAATTTTCGGAGAACTCTCTTCTTCTTCAGGCTGTCTTTTTGGTATCACTAATTCTCATCACTATCACGGTTATGTTTAACCTTGATGGTTACGGTTATTTTTCATCAAATCCTGCCAGATGTTAGGCAGGGAAAATCCTCTGCAGTCATTGATGATGGAATTTGGATTTTTCTCAATCTTTATTCCTTCGTTTAGCTTTCTTTTTGAAAATTGCTTTAGAAACTGATGACTTTAAGGGAATTCCAATCCATGCTGTGGCTAGTTTCTCTAACATGCCTATCTAAACCAGTCTTGTTGGAGCAATTTTTATAGCAGCTTTATGCTCTGCTATATGAGTTTCTAGTCTGCGAATTGTTTCACCTATGTAAGACAGTCCACAACTACATTTTACTTCATAGGCTGCTACACCTTGCATTTTTAAAATATCTTCTTCTCTTTGAACTATTTTAGGGAAAAATTTTTTTAACCTTGTTCTCTAAACTTGGATCTAGCCTAATATTGTACTTCTTACTAATTCTCTTTAAAGACTCAAATGAACCTTTGTGATAAGACATTTTTTTAGCGAATTTTACTTGTTGCTTTTGTGGGATCTTTGTACCGTTAAAATTCAGAGGCTTCTCAATTTCTCTTTTTGGATAGTTATTTCTGCAAGTATGACTTTAAGTTCTCCTTTATGGGTTTTGGCTTCTTTCTTATCTGCTGTAGAAACTGTTTTATTATTTTTTTCTAAAAACTGACTTGCCACATTCTTCATAATAGAAACTGGATGATAGGAATTGAAATCCATTAGTCTATTAGTATTCAATGGTTTTTTATACCAACTAGTGAGAAATTTTCCATCTTCATAATAGATAGTGATATCTAAGAAGTTAATTCTTCTTTCATTTTGAAGTTCAATAGTGAACTTAAGAGAATCATCTAATTCATTGAATGAGTCTAGAATTCTTTCTGAAACAATTTCTGAGCTATCTATTATAAATAAGATGTCATCCATGTATCTGCTATATAGGCAGAAGTATGTGGTTGTACTAGTATCTTTTCTTCTAGTTTTCCCACATAATAATAGTTAGCTAAGAGTGGGGAGCCCATAGCTAGACCAGATTTTTGAATGAAAATTATTTTCTCAGATTGAAAGTAGTTGTTCTGCAAAGAGAAGGTAAGCATTTCAAAAATTCCAACTAATATGTTTCTATTTTTGTTGTGAAAAACTATTAGGTCTGCCAAGTCTTCCGCTATTAAGTCTATAAGTTGATATATATTGATGTGAGTATACATCAACACTATGTCTAAACTACCCATAATAGCGGAATCTAATTTAGGAAGAAGTTCTAATTTTTCTTTTAGCTGCATTGAATTTTTAATCAAGTTAGGTGGCTCTTTTAAAAGATTTTGAAGGTGTGACTTTAAAAAGTAGTTTAGATTTGAAAGAATTGAGTTTCTTGAGTCAATTATTGGTCTAATTGGTTGGTGTTCTTTATGCGGTTTGACTATTCCATATATTTGAGGTAATCTGAACTGTAATTTTAAGAACTGTTTCTAGTTTTCTGGAAGCTGGTTTTTCTTTTTTCGAAGTAAAATAAGCTTTGAGACTTTTTAAATCAAATGTGAAACACTTTAGAAAAAGAAGACCAAATTAAAGCAGACATCCTCAGAAAAGATTATTACGATAGCCCTACAAATCCTGAAGCAAGTTATGAAACCTCAAAAAAATTTTGAGAAGAGTCAATTAAAAAGCTCTTAAAAATTTCAGAAAAAATGAAAGTGTAGTCTGTGAAAACAGACAAAAGTAAGTTGATTACTATTATGGATAAGAAAGATTATCAAGAAAAGATGGAAGAACTAAAAAAGCCAATGTATGAAGAAGTAAAAAAAAACACACTACCAGATTTGATTAAAAAAATCTCAAAACTTATTTAACTTCAAAAAAAAAAAAAAAAAAAAAAAAAAAAAACAGCTTCCAGAAAACTATAAACAGTTCTCAAAATTACAGTTCAGATTACCTCAAATATATGGAAAAGTCAAACTGCATAAAGAACACCAACCAATTCGACCAATAATTGACTCAAAAAACTTAATTCTTTCAAATCTAAACTACTTTTTAAAGTCACACCTTCAAAATCTTTTAAAGGAGCCCCCTAACTTGATTAAAAATTCAATGCAGCTAAAAGAAAAATTAGAACTTCTTCCTAAATTAGATTCTCCTATTATGGGTAGTTTAGACACAGGGTCTATGTATACTCACATCAATATAGATCAACTTATAGACTTTATAGCAGAAGACTTGGCAGACCTAATAGTTTTTCACAACAAAAATAGAAACATATTAGTTGGAATTTTTGAAATGCTTACCTTCTCTTTGCAGAACAACTACTTTCAATCTGAGAAAATAATTTTCATTCAAAAATCTGGTCTAACTATGGGCTCCTCACTCTTAGCTAACTATTATGTGGGAAAACTAGAAGAAAAGATACTAGTACAACCCACATACTTCTGCCTATATAGCAGATACATGGATGACATCTTATTTATAATAGAAACCTCAGAAATTGTTCCAGAAAGAATTCTAGACTCATTCAATGAATTAGATGATTCTCTTAAGTTCACTATTGAACTTCAAAATGAAAGAAGAATTAACTTCTTAGATATCACTATCTATTATGAAGATGGAAAATTTCTCACTAGTTGGTATAAAAAACCAATGAATACTAATAGACTAATGGATTTCAATTCCTATCATCCAGTTTCTATTAAGAAAAGTGTGGCAAGTCAGTTTTTAGAAAAAAATAATAAAATAGTTTCTACAGCAGATAAGAAAGAAGCCAAAACCCATAAAGGAGAACTTAAAGTCATACTTGCAGAAAATAACTATCCTAAAGGAGAAATTGAGAAGCTTCTGAATTTTAACGGTACGAAGAACCCGCAAAAGCAAAAAGTAAAATTCACTAAAAAAAATTTCTTATCACAAAGGTTCATTTGAGTCTTTAAAGAGAATTAGTAAGAAATACAATATTAGGCTAGATCCAAGTTTAGAGAACAAGGTTAAAAAAATTTTCCCTAAAATAGTTCAAAGAGAAGAAGATATTTTAAAAATGCAAGGTGTAGCAGCCTATGAAGTAAAATGTAGTTGTGGACTATCTTACATAGGTGAAACAGGTCGCAGACTAGAAACTGGTATAGCAGAGCATAAAGCTGCTATAAAAAATTGCTCCAACAAGACTGGTTTAGATAGGCATGTTAGAGAAACTAGTCACAACATGGATTGGAATTTCTTTAAAATCAACAGTTTCCAAAGCAGTTTTCAAAAAGAAAGCTAAACGAAGGAATAAAGATTGAGAAAAATCCAAATTCCATCATCAATGACTGCAGAGGATTTTTCCTGCCTAACATCTGGCAGGATTTGATGAAAAATAACCGTTACCATGATAGTGATGGGAATAAGTGACACCAAAAAGACAGCCTGAAGAAGAAGAGTTTTCTCCAAAAATTTGCAATTAAAATAAAAAAAAATCCTAGTAAAAATTCCCATAATAGTAGTTTTTGATTAGTTATTGTTCTTCAAAGTAAAAATTTTCATAAAAGTTCATATTCACAAAATCTATTAGAGAAGTTAGGGTTATGGCAAATAAACAATATTTCTTCACAAAAGCACTTCCCTAATGTTAAAAGAGACACTACAAACAGGTGTCAAAATCCAAGTCTCTAGAAGCACACCACAGAGTTTTGAAGTTGTAACGATACCTTCTTCTAATCGCACTATGATAAAGTAAAATATTTAAAAAGTTGAGGAATATGCAGGGGTCACGCTGCTGATTGCCATCTTTGCAATTTGCTAAAAAGAAATCATTTTGGCGATGGAAAAAAAGCTTTGGCGATTAGCTTTTGACAGTGTTATAACACTTTGTCAAAAACAAATTGAGTTTGGCGACTAAATTGGTGAAAACTTTAGAAAAGCCAGCGCAACCCCTGAATATGTATCCTTGAATCAAATCACACCAACACGAAAATGAATTTAAATGAAACACAACATAAATCTTCTCAATTAAAAAGCTATTAAAAACAGTAGATAACAGTATGCTATGCATTTCAATACTACTCTTGTACCATCATCAGACAGACAGCCTCAAATGATTGTTAACTACTTTCCGTCAGACCTTAAGTTTTTAAAACATGGCCTATCTGTCATAATTTCACGCCCATATGTGTTCACACCCTCTGCTTTGTCATAGTCATGGTTGGTACCAAAATATTCAAATACTCTAAGTGAGTTACATAGAGCTCAGTTATGTGGATTCAAAGAATTGGCAAGTAGAAAATGAAATTCTGCATATTTACTGTTTCTCATATTAAAAAATATGTCTCAGGAGCAAAGTGCCTAGTGCAAGATAAATATTCATGCATAATATAAAAAACATTTTGGTAAAAATCAGTCGTAATATAATTGAAAAATGTGAACTTACCACTGTTCCTACAAATCCTTGTAATCCAGAGTTTATATCCGGGAAGATCCAGAAGTTGCCTATTATTTATCATGTTATAAATCTAGAGTTCACTGGCAAGCCATACTATTTCATTGACAAATGCCACTATTTACATTGTGGCGAACGATAACATAAAAGACCAGGTTCTACTGCAATAGTTCAAATAACTCCAGTAAGCACAACAAGAAACTCGAAAATTTATATGATATGTAAATGAAATGAATCAATGGAATGAACTTTAAAAATTTGAAAAAACTATACTAAATTCGCTAACAAACCTCAAGAAAATGATATTAAAATATCTAAATGGCACTATGATGCTCTTGAACATATCACCATACTAGTTTTAGCTTATTGAATCATAGCCATCATCAATGGTTAGCTTCTTACACGCCCCTCTTGTTTCGGACTACTGCCACGCCCTGCTAGGTGTCACGTCCTTTAGTTCAATCACTATCATTTTTGGGTTCTATTACCCACATCACCGTCATATTCAATAGATGTACATTGCCATTCTCTTTCTGTCATCAGTACAAATATTTGTGCTCATGATTTTTTATTCTTAGCCCCAAAAGTTGCCTTCTTCTGCACTAGTTCTATCAGGAATTTCTGCACATATGGCAAATCGTTAGGCGTATTTTCATTACAGTTCTTATTTTTAATTTTTTCTATCATTACTGCCTCAGATGTTAGTATTTGCTTGTGTATCTTATGCAATGTCAACAATTTTGCTACTTGCCGTATTGAGATAGCTTCATTATTTAAGCATCGTTTAATCACAGATGTTTTTTTCTCTTTTTTGCTCCAGTTCTTATATTATGAATATTTTATTTTTATTTTATATTATGCATGAATATTTACCTTGCACCAGGCACTGCGCTCCTGAGACATATTTTTTAACATGAGAAAGAGTAAATGTAAAGAAAAAAATTAAACTTTCTACTGAGCAATGGTGCCAAAGTGTTGAATGCTGATTAGCTTTCACTTACTACTAAATCTCTCTCGATTGAAAGTATCAATATGACACCCTCCCCCCACACTTTTTTTTTATATCCATTTTGTTCTTCCTGCACAAACATTTTCCACGGGTACAGCAAATTAATTGGGTTATTCTTATTTCAGTTGGAGTCTAGTCTGCTCAATTACCACAGCCTCTGCCAAGCATAACTCTTTCTCTGTTCACTGATTGCCAATGACAGTTATATTTCAAAATCCGAGACTCCTCCATTGTCACAACAATACTCAATCAGTTAAGTTTTATTTTCTCATCCATTCCATTTTTCTTTTTAAATTTCATATGCTGATAAAGTCTGTAATGAAGTCAATTTTTTGTGCTCCCCATGTAGCAGTTTTTTTTATTAGGAGTCTTTTTAATTATGCAAAATTAGAATCTTATAAACTCCGGATTTGTCTAGGATTTTGTTTGTGCGTGGTTTCTCTTTATGCTTTGACTGCAATGCCAAAATCTATGTTGTTATTTAAACATGCCTTTTTTTTACAATTATATTGATACGTGGTTGAAATGAAAGTCTCCTGCAATAAAAGATATTCTTCTTGGGTTTAGGTTTTTGATGTGTATGATCATAAATTAGTTTTTTAATGGTGGCAGATTTATATCCAAATATTCAGGCTGTTTCAAAAACCCATGCAAGTTCTTTTTCTCTTGAATGAACAGTACTACTGTGCGTAAATGCCCTTGTAATAAAGATTTGAAAGCTGAAATCTTCTGTGGACAGGGGTGATAAGACTCATTTGGAATAAGCACTGGAACATACGAGGGCTTTCTGTGTACTCAATAATGAAATCTATCTTGAGTTCTTCTAACTGACATGTCAAAAAATACCAATTCTTGGTCTTCCTCTATTTCCACACTGTTAGATTAATGGCTTTATAAATTCCACAGAGAGCTTCCCGTACCTTATCTATCTGGTTATTTCCAATGGAAGAAAATATGAAAAACATATCAACATATCTATAGTAAAAAGTAATAACATTTTGGAAATTTGGGAGGACTCGCTTTTCAATTTCTTGCATAACAATCTTGTAAAATAATGACTACAATGGTGACCCCATTGGAGCACCAACTGCCTGCCGATATATTTTATTAAACTGGAAGTAATTACTATTGTGCATGCATGTCAAAATTTCCACAAGTTCTCTCACCTGCAATGGTTGTAGAATGCCATTCTCATAAAGTTGGTTCTCTATAACATCAATCGTTTCCTGAATTGATGATATTTTATTATATATGGTATTTGGAAACTTTGCTTCAACAATCATGCTTACTAATTGGCAGTTATCACCTCAAATTTTGAGGGATTTAAGTCTTTCAATAAACTCCAAACTATTAGACACACATTGAGTGTTGTTTATGAAGTGTGGTGACAAAAATTTAAATAGCTTTCTTTCAAGTTCTATGAGGGGGAAGTTGTTTTTGGCAACAATTACAGGTTCCCCTTCCTTGTAAGTCTTCAACTTGCTGAGGATCCTATGAATTCCCACCTCGTTTGAAACCTGTGCTTTACAAATTACTGTCAGGAGTAAGCTGTGGTTGTGGACACTACCTAATTTCTAATAAACCAGTTAGTACAATCTTTATCTACAACTTCAGTTGCCAACTGGGAGACAGCCATCACCCCCTTATAGCTTACAGGCCCGCACACCAAATACCGGAAGCTGGGTGATGTGGGAGAGGGTAGTCAAACGTTCGAGCTTGCTCGCGCTCTGTATAGTGTCAATGTGCGTGGCTGTCGTTGTCAAATTGTCATGTCAACTAAGTTTTCCTCTCTTTGTTCTTATAAATATTTTTAGGACAAACAGCTCCAGAAGAAAATTCATTATGCCGTTTAGATGCAGTGTACCTCACTGTCGCGGTAATTATGACGATTTACCACGTGTTATATTATGCACCATGTGTTATTATTTGCTTATGTGTTTACTGAAAATCGTCAGAGTATTCAAATTCCCTACTAACGGGGACCTCCTAAGAAAATGGATTACTTCAATCAATCAGCAAAATTTTCATGTGACCAAGAACTCACGGGTGAGTGGAAAACTTTTGTGGACCTAAGGCACGCATCCCATCACTGAACATAAGCAGCATTTGGAGCAAAACTACATATGGTTTCAATTTCTGGTCGTAAAGCATAACATAATTAAAGATGTGATATTGTTCTTTCCTTGGCACTTCGTAACAATAATACAACTTCTGGTAATTAACAATGAAATAAAACACGACATGAGATGGCTGTATTTTTTCTTGTGTAGTAGAAAATTCTATTACAAACTTTTTTTATTTTAAAATTTAGTTGCCCAGCGTGGGCAACTAGATTTTTTATTTACCTGCCAGGCCAATGATTTACATGCCCCGGGAATCATGGTATTTTCAAGCCCTGGATATTGTCATTTTTAAGAGACAAAAAAAGTACCTGGATGGGCATAAATCCACATATTGTGGAAACTATGTTCTAAACAAACAAGATTTTTAAGATACAAGCAGAAATATATACTCGTATGGTTTTTTTTTTTTTTTTTTTGGAAAACATCTGCTTAAAATGAGAGATCAGTTTTTTTATTCATTCATCTAAACTTATCACTTACCTGTTTCTAGACTTCCTGCATTTTTTCTACCCAAGCTACAGCGATAGTAACTGGAACTAATATATCTCATATTATCCGATAACTATGGAACATGAGGTTCCAAATGTGGGGGTGAGTGTCAATCTTTGTATGGAGATAAACTTTTCCAATCCTTCATGGAATTTATTTTGAACCCAAAATCATAAAATAAGGAAAAAACAATTTTTTCAATAGCTTTAGTAATAACAAAACATTTGTGCAGAATTTTATGCCATTGCTTTTTATATTTTCTGAGAAAATGTTACATCAAGTTAGTCAATTTATAATGAGACATGTACATCTTTTTAAAAAAACATCCAAAACGTTCAGATTTATCCAGTACAATAACTGCATGTGCGTTTGTCAGGTTCTCAAAAAATACAATTCTTATCTGGAAAAATACTTTATTAAAAACTTATTGGAACAAATTCTCAATTTCCTTAAAAATTTTTCTTCAAAATTCTTCGAGGAACAGCTAACAGTTAAATAATTAAATTGTGTTTGTGATACACAAAGAACTACACAAACATATATATTTGTACATTGGCAGTTTTCCTGAATACTTCTTGAAAATCAAATTTCAGGAAATTTATGCCAATAAGTACTCATATTTTTTCCAGATAGAAAGTAATGTTCATATTCTGGATCCAAATAGACAGATGTTTTAAACTTTCAGAAGGAAACGTTTTTTAAATAGTGCTCTGGAAGACAAAATTTATAAATTTTACATTTGCATACCAAAACGAAGTTGTCCAAACATGTAACTACATACATACATATCACTAAGCTGTTCTCTGAGATTCAGAAGTTAGCTCCAAAAAAAAAATAAAAACTACCAGATATTTTTACTTACTGTTGTCGTATCAAACTTCTCCATTTACAGCGATCTTGACATACAACTTGGGCTTCACTGATATCCATTACACGCCATACACAAGATCTTTTATACTTCATAATCATAATCTTTTTCTCATGCAGACACTCCTGAATCTGATCCACCCATGTCTTCCTTGGCCTTCCTCTGCCTTTCCTTTCTGCGACTTGGGCTAAAAGATTTTCTTAGTAAGCATCTGATCACTCATTCTTTCAACATGGCCAAACCACCGAAGCATATTGGTCTCCACCTTGCTAACAACATTTTGCTTCACATCACACAACTGCAACACATCTTCATTCCTCACACAATCAGAACGTGTCTTACCACAAAACCCACGTAAGTAACGCATTTCTCCAGCACACAAATGACTTCTATGTTTCTTCTGTAGTACCCAGGTTTCACTGCCATACATCAGAGTAAGAACAACTACACTTTCATACACAGCCACGCGGGACTCTCTTGAGAAACCATCATTCCTGTGAAAACCTCCAAGAGCAGCCATGACTTTCAATGAAGAATTCACTCGCCCACTAATTTCACCATCGAATTTGTTCTCTCTGTCAAACATGCTTCCTAAATACACAAACTCATTCACATGGTCAATCACTGTGCCATTTAGGCTTACATTACATTCAGTGCTACCAGTTCCTCTCTCAAAAACCATAACTTTGGTTTTTCCCTTATTTATACTCAGTTTGAATTTCATGCAAACTTCGTACATCCGGGACAACATACTCTGCAACTCACTTTTGCTCTCTGCCAACAGGACAGTGTCATCAGCATACATCAATCTGCACACATGGATATCACCAAGACATAAACCAGTATTAACTATTTTGGCGTCACACATGCACGCATCTATAAATATATTAAACAGCCATGATGACATTACACAAACATGTCTAACTCGTGCACCAATAGAGAACCATTCTGATAAAACACCATTCACTTGTACATAAGCTCTACTGCCAGCAAACATGGCTTTTACACTATTAAGTAGATTCCCAGTAACACCATATCCATTCAATACCTTCCACAAAAGTGTCCTACTATACTGTGCAAATTAATTGGGACAAAGTAAAAAATCACTCTTTCTTCCAAAACTATGCCTTTATATCATTCTATGCCTTGATATATACTGATAAATACCTGTATTAGTATGAAGTATGTCCTCCTTTAGCAGAAATGACCTCTTGAATTCATTTTGGTATTGACTCCACTAATTGAGTGCACATATTTTTGACTTCATAATCGTGGAACCACACTTTTATAGCATTCGTTATCATGCGTTCTTTGGTTGTACAGTCCATTTTACCTAAATGTCTCTTCAAAATATTCGACAAGTTTTCTATGGGATTTAAGTCTGGTGAATTTCCAGGCCAATCAAGCAAATCAATACGATTTTCCAGCATGAAATTCTTGACCAATTTCGAATTGTGACATGGGGCCAAGTCATGTTGAAATGTCCCATCAAAAGTTTGCAAGAATGGAACAATCCTACGTTGTAATATTTCTACGTACTTGGCTGAATTCATCATACCTTGAACAGGAAGTAAGCTTCCAGTGCTATTTGATGTGAAAAAACCCCAAAACATCTGTTTCAGAGGGTGATTTACAGTTTGTTTGACATGCTCAGGTCTTAAGGGTTCACACATGCTTCGTCTAACGACATTTACTTGGTATCCCTGCACAAATAAATGAGTTTCATCACTGAAAATTACATTTTTCCAGTCGTCAGCAGTCCATGATTTATATTTTTTGGCCCATGCTAAACATTTTATCTTCATTTTCGCATTCAAATATTGTTTTTTTGTTAGTCTTCTTGCCTTCCGGCCAACTTCCAGAAGCCTACGGCTAACAGTTGAATCACTAACATCACAACCACTAGCCAATAAATCTCTTTGAAGGTCAGTGCTTGTTTTTTTCTTTTTTTGGATTCATTTTACTATTTCTGATTAGATATTCATCGGTTCGTGGAGTTGTTTTTCGTTTTCTTCCACATTTACCTCTCCCTTTTGGAGACGATGATCCAGATGCATTGTATCATGTAAGCAGTCTTGATACACTTGATTTGCCTACACCAACTGCAGAAGCGATATCTCTCACTGTCATAGAAGTGTGATCCTTCAGAGCAATTATTTTTGCACGCTTTCTTGGGGAAATATCCATTTTTCAATACACGAAAGCAACACATACTCACAGAGAGCAAAAACTAACATCCACCTGTCACACGCCGAAAGCTCACAACTGAAGCTGAAGTGCCTATTTCCTGTTTAAAACTGGTCAAACCATATTCTTACTATCAAGTTCTAACAGTCACACCACCTCACAGCTGATAAAACCGGTTTACGTGGGTTTCCAACATCAACTGGCAATCACATTACAATTCTGAGAATAAAATAGCTTGTCCCAATTAATTTGCACGGTATAGTATTTACTCGGCTGTAAGCTTTCTCTAAATCTATGAAGGCAGCAAAAACTTTCTTACTAACCACCAGATACTTTTCAATCATCGTGCGTAATGCAAACATGTAACAGATGGTACTAAAATTTAGAAAACTTGTTACGTCATTAAATGTCGTTATTGTACATTTTATAATGTAACAATTGCATAATTTATTTAAAATCTTAATTTATTTGATGCAATTAGTGGATCAAGAAGCAATCCACTGTATGTATTCAAAAGTGTTTTATTGAACCTTTGGTAATAATTTAAAAACACACAGGAAAAAATTCAGTTTTTCTTCTTAACCTTTTTTTTATATATATATTAGTGAACATGGGTCGCAAATAAATTGCTAGTTACTGTCTGATATGAAAATATATTTTCACTAAAGGAATTATTTCATCACTCAATGTTTCGTAGTCGTAAGCTCATAATGAATGAGAAATCTGATTCCTTAAATTCGTCAATTGATATCTTTTGAAACGATGGTGGTACTTCATAATGGACCCTCAAACTAATCTTTCAAGTAGAAGAATGATTTGTTCACAAGTACAAGAATGATTCAGCGAAGTATGACGAAATTATAACATCAAGTGAAACTATGACGACAGTTTATAATTTCGATTACAGGAATGTCTTTTTACTTCCAGGGAAACGACAGCGATGATTTTAATTAAGTTGACGAATCTGTCTTGCTTACACTTTTACGTCAAAATTACTGCCACGCTAGATTTACGCTGTAATTTCTTTTTCTTCTGTATTTTGAAAGATTATAAAACAAACGTGTAAACTATGCAGTTATTTAAGAAAATCTAACACAGCTTATTTAAATTCAGTGAAACTCTAAATAACGCGTGACTTATTTTGTTGGTATACATTTAAGACGTGTTCACTTCGCACATCGCCGTAAGGCTTCCTGCATCTCCTTCTCCCTGACTACGGACTACCCTAGTGACATCACAATCCGGTGCGTAGGCCTGTAAGCTATAAGGGTGTGATGAGACAGCACACTCAATTTTTTTTTTATTTTCACAATGATCCATTATTATAAGATGTTTTGTTTTGTCTGCCTTGATGACATTGAGGGCTGAATTATTTTTAAGTTCCAAAAGTTCTTGTCATTCATATTTGAGTTTATTAAATGTCTTTGGGTGTTTATTGATTTCCTCTAAATGTATTTTCCTGAATGTATAATATAGTTTAAATTGCAATGGGTTTTGTAGGCACAAGATGAAATCGCCCAAAATATTTTCCAAAAGGGAAATATATGTTTCTGGTTTTTTTGAGGTGGTAAGGTGGGGCGAATTTAACCCTCTTGTTTTTCTATTATTCCAAATGAGTCTCATCACCCCTGGCCATAGAAGATTTCAGCTTTCAAATCTTTTATTACAAGGGCATTTACGCACAGTAGCACTGTTTGTTCAAAAGAAAAATAACTTAAAGGAATATTCGAAACAGTCTGTATATTTGGATATAAATTTTCCACCATAAAAAAAAACTAATTTATGATCATAAACATCAAAAACCTAAACCAAGAAGAATATCTTTTACTGTGGGAGACTTTCATTTCAATCATGTATCAATACAATTGTAAATAACATTGATTTTGGCATTGCAGTCAAAACATATACAGATATATTATCATAAATACAGGCATGAAAGTGGGCAGTGATTGGAAAAGAAAAGCTGAACTTCCAGATGTGGCGGTGGTGGTGGGGGGGGGGGTAACAAAGTGTAGAATCTTGCATTTCACTCTCTAATGTATACAACTATGACATTTATGTGTTGGTCACATGCCTGCCAACTAAATAGATTTAACGTATGTATTTTGTTCCAAGAAAATGAAATATATAGTACAATATAATGTAAGGGGAAAAAATTGCTCATGAGGTCATATGCATAGAAAATCTCTCACCTTAGTACAGAACGATGTCTTTAATCAAATGAGGAAATTAATCAAATGTCTTTATAAGATAACAATGTTGCATGGGAATGAAATCTTGAAGGTTTGAAAAATTTCAGACATGTTTGTTGACAAATAATAAAAGTTTGATGAAGAATAAATGTTCATTCTTGATTTGACACAAAATTATTAATAAAGAAATATGATAAATGCTTGCGAAAACGTTAGACATTTTGTAGATGAATAATAAAAGTCATTCACAACTAATGAAATTTCATTTCCTTAAGTTGTTTCTGTCTAACAATGTGTTCTAACCTTCTTTTATGAATTAGCTGGCTAGAGTTTTCTTTCACTTGAACCAATTCTTTTGATTTTAATTTGCTGCATACGTTTTTAGAGATATTTAGCTCCTTTCATCTTGTTTTCATTTCTTCTTCCTTATCTTGTAATTCTTTCTAATATTCTGAATATGATGATTTCATATTCTGGCATAAATCTCTATTTACAGGGTCATGCAAATCGTTTTACTTAAAAAATTCCAAGGCTGACTTATCCTGATTCAGTAGCTTATAATATTTCATGGTTTGAACAGATGAAAATGTTTCAATTTTCATGTTGCTGGATTCTTTATCATGTACATCCCCTATCATACTAAAGGAACTTTCCACTTGAGAACCAGGAAACCAACTCAATAATGCTTTCACCATTTTTGAGAGGGCACTGAATTTGTTTAACTTAAAAAGTGCATGTTTTGGGATTCATTGAAATTTATTTATGCAAATATTAAACTGGAGCACATCACTGCATCCAAACTATAAAATTACGGACATTTTACAACAACACAGGGTAGAGGAAAGGTCGCGCGAGCGGGGATTATGATTGCCGGCAAAATCTTTGCTCTGTCCAACTTCAGTTTTGGGACATTTTCCCTCCATTTTTCAAGCTAAAATACAAATATTTATGCATTAAAATGATATTTAATAACAATACTGGGCAGAAGAAACATCGCGAGAAAAATAAATTAGAATTATGGGGAAAAATGTTCACTCCATTTAACTTCAGTTTTCGAAAGTTTTGAAAGGGAAAAATCGATACTGTATTTTTTAAAGAATTTCATTAGAAAAATTCTTTAAAAAATACGAAGTCGCTCCTTTTCACTATTACAGAAGATATTCAAAACGAGGAACATGACAAGAAAACATCAAAAATAAAAATATAATCAGAGAGAGAGAGAGAGATAGTGAAAGAAAAAAAAAAGAGGGGGGGAGAACTTGGACGAAGAAATTTAATATGAGGAAACGGAAAACGACGTGACATTCTCAACACCCAAGAAACATTCCCGAAAATGTTTAACAAGTGTTTGAATCTTGAAAACACGAAAATAAACTTTACACAAACGTTTAATAACATTGTTTCACTAAGATTTTTGATTAACGTTATTTCACTGAGAACGACGTCTTCCGTCATTCGCAGCGAGTCGACGTTTTCTATAGCATACTCAATGTTTTCTGTCGTCCGTAGCGGACCGACGATTTCCATAGCATAAACGATGTTTTCCATCGACGATTTCAATAGCAACTACGTAAAACCCGTAGAATTTTGAGTCGCTGAATCTTTCTTCCCACAGCATGGTCTTACTCAGCGTTAAGCGGAAGAGTGTGCACGGAGAATTTACTGTACCGAAGTCCCAACGATGACAACGAGGCACAGCGGCAACGGGACACAGCGCACAATGGCACATGAGTTTTGTTTTGGCACACTTAGGCGCAGAATTCCCATCCTTGGAAGAGATGATGTCATACCCCACAGTAACCATCCCGTCATTCGAATTCATTATGATTTTGCTTTCCGGAAGAGGGAGGCATACCCCCTCCCCCATAAAATTTTTATTGCACTTTTGGAACAATATCGGCAACACCAAAATCGGAACAGAAAAAGTGAATTTCCGCGTATTCGCGGAAGTCTTTCATGCCTGTAAATATCAAACAAGGAACCGATCAAAATCCTAGACAAATCTGGAGTTTATAAGATTCTAATTTTGCATAATCAAAGACTTCCTAATAAAAAAAACCTCCTACACAGGGAGTGCAAAAATTCGGCTTCATTACAGACTTTCTCAGCATTTTAATTTTTTTTTTTAAATTAGAATAGTAGAGAAAATAAAACTTCTCTGAGTATTGCTGTAACAGTGGAGAAATCCTGGATTTTGAAAATATAATTGTCATTTGCAATCAATTGATGAAGAAAGAGTTACACTTGACAGAGGCTGTGGTAATTGAGCAGACTAGACTCCAACTAAAATAAAAATAACCCAATTGATTTGCTGTACTGGTGGAAAATGCTTGTGAAGGAAGAACAAAATGGATATAAAAAAAGACAAAGAAAAACACAGAAAAATGACATATTGAAACTTTCAATTGAGGGAGATTTAGTAGCAAGCAAAATAAAATCAGCGTGCAACATTTTGGCACCAATCATGACTATGATGAAGCAGCGGGTGTGGTGCGCAATGATGACAGATAGGCCATGGACTGGTTTGACGGAAAGTAGTTAACAATCATTCGAAGCCATCTTCTTGATGATAGTACAAGAGTAGTATTGAAATGCATAGCATACTGCAATCTACTATTTTTAATTGAGAAGATTTGTGTTGTGCACTGTGTTTCGTTTAAAATAATTTTTGTGTTGGTGTGCTGTGATTCAAGGATACACATTCCTCAACTTTTTAAATATTTTAATTTATCATAGTGTAATTAGAAGGAGGTCTCATTACAACTTCAAAACTCTGTGGTGTGCTTCTGGGGACTTGGATTTTGACACCAGTTTGTAGTGCCTCTTTTAACATTAGGGAAGTGCTTTTGTGAAGAAATATTGTTTGTTTGCCATAACCCTAACTTCTGGAACAGATTGTGAGTACTTTTATAAGGATTTTTACTTTGAAGTTCAAGAACTGTTTACAGTGCATTGGTACATATATTCTTCTAGATTAAAGTGTAGAAAATTCAATACATGCAAAGCTTTTTTCAATGAAATACAGCTTCTGAACTTTTATTATTTTTAGACATGTTTTAATATTGCTTGTGTCTTGTTATTCAAACCATTTGTGTACAAGAAAATATGCCACACATTAAATATCAAACTAAAATGTTACTTTATGTATACTAGTAAAATAACAGCATAAAAATTTCAAAGTATAAAATCCAAGGTAACACAGATTTAGTTTCTAATTTCTACATTATACAGTACTGTAAGTCTGATCAAAATATTTGTCACTCATCTCTCAAAGAAACAACATGAAGAATTTTCAACCAGAAGGATGAGAAATGATTGCATTACTTACACTGCCCTCTGGGCCTAACTGGAGTCCCGATCTTATATGATACAACAGGCATGAGCAAGGAATCTAACTCAGACTCAACCCTTTTTCTCTCTTCATCTTCTGCATGTAGATCAGTAGATGGCTCATCAACAGAACATGCTTCATCTTCATTGTTGTCCACATCATTATCATAATTTTCATCATCATCATCATCACCATCATCAGTAGTGAAAGATTCTTCATAGCTATCAGAATCTGTGGACTGGAATAAATCCTCCCCTCGTGATGATGACCTGGAAGATGTGGCTACACCTGACCGTTTCGATGGTGACTTTGAAGATCTGATGTTTGATCCTCCTGAGGATGACTTTGAAGACCTGACAACATTTGATCCTTCTGATGTCCTTGATCTTACAGGCATCCTTGGAAGTCTCTTCCTTTCCACAGAACTCTGTTGTTCACCAAGCAACTCCTTGCTCAAAGTGCAAAGAAAAGCATGGCTAGTCTTAGGCCCTCCCAGGGCTGCCTGCATGGAATAGCACAAAGATTTTACTGACTGAATTATATTAACCTGAAGAAAACATAAATGCAGCATTGTGATTAAGAAACAGCAAAAGTTCAAGAAACAGAACCGATACAATAACTTACAGCATTCCACTGTTACATACATCTTGATGCATGTGGTGATTACACATACAAAAACTACTGTAAAACAGAAATGCTTTTTTGCCTTATTTTATGCACTCATATACACATCTCACATATTATCGAGTGCTACCATGGATAATTAGTTTACTATTGCTCACTTACAAATCACTTTTGATATTCAATGAAGGAAGAAATATTCTTCATAATACACAGGAAATTGAACTAATATTCAAAGCAAACAGAATATAAATTCTGAATTTTCTTGTAACACTTACTTGGTCATCCATGTAACACCTCTCAGAAAACTTGAAAATTTCATTGTCCTGGAGTGGGAATCAAACCCGCATCTCCTGATTTCCGTTCGAGTATATTAATCATTAGACCACCCTGGAAAGTAAAGTTCCAAGCAAGAATTTATATTCTGTTTGCTTTGAATATTCTATCGATTTCCCATGTATTATGAAGAATATTTCTTCCTTCACATCCGTTCTTATGAAGAATATTTCTTCCTTCACATCCGTTTCCGGATGGGGGTTAGGTCCAAACACTATGAGGAAGCAATGATGCTTTGAAAAGTGTAAATCTGAGGAGTTCCAGATTCCTAAGGTAAGTTTGCTTTGTCTCAGTTGCTTGGAACTTCACTGTCCTGGGTGTTGTGACGGTTAGCATACTCAAACGGAAATCAGGAGATGTGGATTTGATTCCTGCCCCAGAGCGATGAAATTTTAAAGTTTTCTGAGATGTTACATAGATGACCAGTAAGTGTTACAAGCAAATTCAGGATTTATATTCTGTTTGCTTTGAATATTCTACTTTTAATATTCTTTTCACCATAAATAACTACACTGATGTTCAAAATTAAAAGAATTTGCACATTTTGTCGAATTTCTGTAAAACTAATGGACACATTTTAATGAAATTTGGTATGGATACACAGTTATATGAGAAAAAATTATACCATACAACAGTCATGGTACGCACTCATGATCGCCAGTAAGGCTCATCAGTGCAGGAATGTCCAAAATCTACATTGCAAGATCGAACATAAAATGACTCTAATATGGGGTATGGTCCCCTCTCACAGTCATATAGGTCTCACAGCATGACGCCATCTTGGAAACAAGGCAGTTGATGAGTCCCTGTGGCAGTCGGTCCCACTCCTGCAGCAAGGCAGTTTTCAGCTCCTGGATGGTTCTCGGAGTGGGGAAGGCAAGCTGCAATTGCTCTCCCAAGAGCATCCCAGACATGTTTGATGGGGTTTAGGCCTGGCGATCTGGTTGGACAATCTAACCGGCGAATATCCTCACTTTCAAGAAAATCGTCGACCAGGTGAGCCCTATGTGGACGAGCATTGTCATTCATAAAAAGAAACTGAGGGCCAACTGCGCCCCTGAAAAGTCGAACATAGGGCTGTAAGATCTCATCCCTATACCTCTCAGCATTCAGGGAGCCTCTGTTAAACACATGGAGAGGTGTGCAGCCATCCAACATGATGCCTGCCCATACCATGACACCTCCACTGCCACAGCGGTCCCTTTCTTGGATGTTGGAGGAAAGGTATTGAATCCCAGGTTCTCTCCAGATGAAGGTAAGTTGAGAATCAGTGTCCAGGCTGAATCACGACTTGTCTGTGAAGAGAATGTTACCCCATTGAAGTCTGGTCCAAGGCTGATGTTGTCTGCACCATGCTAAACCTGCTCTCTTGTGTGCTGAAGTGAGCGGGACGCAAACAGCGGGTCTTCTGGCAAAAAGCCCTCTCTCATGAAGCTTTCGGGAAACAGTAACCCTTGAAACTCGGGTTCCAGTGGCTGCATGCAGCTCACGAGATAGCTGTGCATCTGTAGCAGTCCTGTGGTACCTCGCTGAAAGTGCCAAACAGCGATCTTCATTGGCCGTCGTAGCTCTTGGATGACCTTGCCCAGGCCTTCTTGATATGAATCCGGTGTCCTTAAACTGTTTCCACAAACTGCAGATGACACTGGGCATTACATTGAGCTCTGTATCAACCTGCACTTGCGATTGCCCTGCCTCCAATCTACTGATGATCTCCACCTCATTCCATCATCAATACGTTCGTGGCAACTCATTTTACCTGATTGCTTATGAAATTGAACCAACTCCTGCAAGAAACACAACGAATGTCACCGAGGAGTACGAATGAACTAATCGCGGAAAAAGCCACGTGTGCTTTTCATGCCCTCTGCTGTCACAGCTCCACCCACATGCATGTGTACACTTACGTATTCGACACTGCAAATTTACATTCTTATTCGGCGGCATAATTTTTACTTTTGGTTCTGTACTTTTTGTGAAAATCGACAAAATGTGCAAATTCTCTTAATTTTGAACACCAGTGTATATATTAACACAGTACCATCTCAATGAGCATTATATTCACCACAGGCTACATAAATGCACTATATAGTGCATGACTATTGGTTTCTAAGCCTTCATTAATTGAAGACTGCACTTGCTTCTGGTTCACTTTCTTTTCTGAGAGTCCTTTTTTTTTTTTTTTTGCAGACATTTCTGGCCTTCTCAGTGACCATCAAGGCATGTTATCAATGCTTCACTTAATTTCAAGAAAATGAAACACTCAGAAAAAGTAAAAGAGAGATTAAGTAATTTTCAATTAAAGAAAACTTCAAAATATCTGAGTAAAGCCAATACGTTTAACTTTCTTATTCTATAGTTTGTTTCCTTAATGTATACATTCCTAGGTGTTCTTTCACATCAATCAGTTTGAGAACATTTACCCACACATACAGTTAACATTTTTGTGCATACATTTTCTCTCTCCTGCATGTACTTTTATTAACTGTCTGTGTTCCTTAATTTTGTGAGATTACTGGTTAATAAAAGTTATTTTTTTTAATTCAGGGCTCATTGAAAAGTTTTAAAAACATCCAAAACTTGTTAAGAACATTAAAATGTTGTAACAATTAAAATCTCTTCCTTGACTTGCAAGATTTCTGTTGAAACTGAAATATCTTTAAAATTGCAAACTTATTAAGAGCATAGAAAGGTTGAAATTATTAAAATTATTTTCTGAAGGTTTGCTCTTTTTGGCTGGCTGCAGAAATTTTGGTAGGTACTTTCAGTTGCTCGTCTTCACAGAGACTCTAACTCTGACTTGAAATTTTCATTAGTAAAAACTACAAAAATCCGTAGTTTTTAGCATTTTTCAGTAGACTAAATAAAATTGTATTATACACTCTGTAACAAACAAATTATTAGGGCAGCAAAATGACAGTATAAACTCCTAAAAATGCAAATTTTTACTTAAACAGCTGTCTACAAATTGGAGACTTTTTGAGAGAAACACTAAGTGACACCAACATTTTTTTCTAATTTTCCTCAACTATCAATCTATGTTTCAAAGGGAACCTCACAGTAAACAGTAAGAGCCTACACAGATTTAAGGTTGCTCTGGTTTGTCTTCAAATAACAAAACAAGAAAAAGAATTTAAAAAAAGAAAAGAAAAGGAGGAACGTTATTCGCAAAATATGGTAGCAGTGCACAAAAGTGATTTTATATTTTTTTGAAAAATTTCCAAGTGAAATGTACCTTTTCTTATTCCATACAGTACTTTCTTTGTACATCAATCAATGTAACAAACATTTTTGCTTTTTAACAAGGAAAAATTTAAACAGAAAATCATACTTATCTGGTCCTTGCTAAAAATTGCACTATTTCCATGACCAGTACAACTGCTTTCATGGCAGAGAATGGATCGGCATTATCACTTTTTTAAACTTTAATTACATTGAAAATGCATGGTTTCCCATTACTTTTTGCTACATCTAGAAACAAAAAGAGCATTTTCCTTTTGTTCAAAAAGAAATTCAAATTCAAAATTGGAACTTTAACTCTCTGTCACTGACTTTTATTTCTCGCAGTTTTCTGTGCAGAATGAGCAAGTAGTAGCAATTTTTAATTTTAATTTCGCTTTAAGCAAAAGAAAATATTCTTGTTCTGTCCTCTGACGTAGCAAGAAGTAAAAAAAAAAAAAATGGAGAAAGCACACATTTTAAGGGGAATTAAATGTAGAAAATCAGTACTGCGTTGTTCACCCTCCCATGAAACAATTTTACGAGTCACAGAAACAACACAGATTCCACCACAGACAGATTAAGTACCAGTTTTGAAATCTAATTTTACTTAAAAAAAGAAAGGGGACCAGAGCAAAAATGCTTGTTCTCTACTGATTGGTTTTAAGAAGACACTATGAAAAGCAGGAAACCATGCAGTTTATCAGAAAAACTTCTTAAAAAGTATGACGTTTTTTCACAATCACTGAAGGTATTGAAAATAAAGAACATAAGAAAATATTTAAAAAATGAGAATTAATGAAAGTAGAATAACAACCCCCCCCCCCCCCAAAAAACCATCAAGAAACTTGATCAGAAAAATTCCCAAAATTAGGAAATGGAAAATGACAGAACATCTTCATCGCTGCTAGAGCAGTCATTTCCCCCAGTACTGCCCCCGGTTTTTCCAACTGCTGGTCACCCTATCTTAATTTTTCGACCTTCTCTTAAAATTGTTCATTGCAGGAAAGAATTCTAGATTTACTCCAGGACTTTATGAAAAAAAAAAAAAATTAAGGACTTTCCAAGATCTGGAAAGGGAAATAAAATTTCAGGATTTTCTAGGATTTCAGGGGTCGTGATAACTCTATCACGTGACCAGACATCCAAATCATATTGAAAAAACATTTCAGCAATGCCATGATATTGAAAACATCCAAAAAAAAATCTCCTCAAGATGTTTAATGAATGTTACAATATTGGAAAACCTGAAAATAAACTGTGTACACATCATTAAAATATTATTTCACTAAGATTTTTGATTTTCATAGTATAATATATTTGATGCTTTCTGTCATCTGTAGCGGACCGATGCTTTCCGTAGTCGTTGAGGTCTTTGTCTTCATTTTAGAATTCTGTGTTTTGGGGGGATCTCATTTCTTGCATTATGATTTCAACTAAGCAGGGTCTGTTGGTTTATTTTTTAATTTGACCTATTGACTGGTTTAGCAAAGATTTTGCTTTGCATTTTAAGGAATCACTATATAGTCACTTCAGTCAGTCACATATGCACCATTTTGAAAACACCATCATTTTGGCTGTTGCATACACCTGTTTTCCTCTTCCTCTTTTTTTTTTATTTTCTCTTCCATGGTGGTGCTGTCTTCCAGTTTTTCATATAGTTATTTTATTTCTTCCTTTTTTTCCTTTCACCTCTTTTTGAATTAAAAATATTTACAAATATGCCATCTCTATAGGATCATGCTGATTGCAGACTTTGTGTTAATTTTTTTCTTTCAGTTAAAAATTATTCTTCCATTCTTGATTCCTTTTCATTCTTCTTTCATACATATCATATATCACTGCATACATTAAGCAATTAAAAATGAACTTTCAAAAAACAAAATTGATGTACAACACTTTTACAAAAATGAAGATTTATGGACTGATGGGGAAAATCTGGAGGTAACCAACAGCTACATTTTTTACCGTGGACCAAGATAAAAAATGAAGGTTATAATGATGAAGAAATTAATCAATGTATAAAACTTGGTTGGAGAGCTTTTGGAAGAAACAGTACAATTTGAAGAACAATATACCATTATGTCTTAAAAAAAAAATTTTAATCAGTGCATCATTCAGTTCTTACATACAGAACAGAGATTTGGACTTTAACTAAACAAAATGTACAAAGGATGCAGACAACTGAAAGAAGCCTGGAGAGATGCATACTTGGTGTAACTGGGAAAGATAAGAAGACAAACTCGTGGATCATGAAAATGACAAGAGTGGAAGACATCATGATCAGAGTAAATCCCTGAAATGTCAAAATACGTACTTGTGAATTGCCTTTACCAGCTTGCTATCTGGGCGAATGCAAAAAATGTGCCCAGACACACAAAAAAAATATTTTTAATGATTTATTTCATTCCACTGGAATTAATTACAAAACATGCAGGTAATGGATGACAGACAGGAAAGTTATATCAATTGTGAAAGGCATACTAGACTCTAAACTTCAAATATTTTATATTATGAAGTGAGCAGGTTTGTTACAAAATAATATAAAGCATCATGACATCAAAACAAAAATTCCACATAGTGTACTTTGATGTTTATTTTATATGAAACAGATTTTCTCTTCTGTGGTTGCAATATAACAATATCACTGATCTAGAAGATAAATTTCTGTACTATTTCTTTAAATTAGATATCAGTGCAAAGTTCAAATGCTTTACACTTAACACTTATCATTATATAAATCCAAACTGCTAAAGTGTTCACATGAAATTTTTCTACATATTGTAATAAATGTTATACAAACTGAATTATAAACAAGAGTAACTGATCACCAAACATGGTGCATATATATTTTCTTTCACACTGTTGGTTATCAGATTAAACATAATGTGTTTCCCGAAATCAAAGGAACATCCACATTATACTGTGAAACCTCCATTAATGGACACCTCCAAACAATGGTAACCTCAGAGTAAAGGCTAGTTTTGGTTGGTACCAAACAGCTTCTGTAGGTTTAACATTAATGATAACCTCCAAACAGCAGCCAACAAACACCTCCGTCTGTCTCGAAAGCAATCTAGTGGACACCTTGTCCTTTAGGATTTTATACAGGTCCTTCAATACTTCAGTGAAAGGGATAAGATAGGAATAAAGAATGCTACAATGCCTCAAGCTCGATGGGTTGCATTATGGGGAGTACAGTGGTGTGCTTAAATGAAAAGAAGCTAGTTAAAGTTTAGTTCTATGTGAGGCAAACCTGTGTATTTTTCAGTCACAACCTGGAGGAACGAGCTGCTGGTGCATGGAATCTTTTCCGTTGGTGGTGGTATATCTTTGATTGGTCCCAGTGTGTTCTGTTCCTATTTTTTAGCATGTGGCTAGCTAACTGTGCAGTTCCATTTCTCCGTCTGGCATTTTTCTTTTTCTTTTTCTTTCCCTTAGCCTACCCTATACTTAACCTTCTATCCTGATATTTCTAAAGGGAAGTTTGGGACAACGGGTCAGAAACCACTTTCCTAAAATCCTCTGTACCATGATTTTATTTTAAATTGTTATTTTTAGTTTCAATCATCATTCTACATTTGGAGAAAGCTCTGAAACCATTATCTTTGTGTGTAAGATTTGTACATTATTCTCCTTTTGTACCAAAGCAGCAGACTAGCCATGTTAACCAAGGCCTAACCTCCAAACAACGGCACCTTCCAACAATGGTCACTTTTTCCCGGTCCGAGCAGTGACCGTTATTCGGTTGGTTGGTAGATTTTAATGGCGCAAGTGCTATGTTTGGCCAAAGAGTGCCAAACGAAAGACATCAAAACAAAACATAATCAATAAAAAACGTACACAAGGTTAAAAACAGGCTGATGTGGTAAAAATGAAAGATGATAGTGAACAAGTTAAAAGCTAGATAAGTTTTAAAAAGTCAATTTCTTGTAAAAACGAAAACACTGCTTTCATGTCGCAGGCATCGCCAATAATAGTTTGCAGCGTAGCTGCTCCTTCGTCCAACAGATGAGAGTTAAAATGACGAAAACGATGATCACAAAACCGAACACAAGTACACAAAACATGAAGGACAGTGAGACGACAGTTGCACGCCTCACACACCGGGACACCCTCGCCACACAGCAAAAAGCGGTGAGTAAAACGACAGTGCCCAATGCGGAGATGTGCAAGAACAACTTCCTCACGACGGTTCTTCCGCAAACTAGACTTCCAAAGTCCGATCTGTGGTTTGATAGAATGCAGCTTATTGCTGCCCTGCTGAGAATACAGGGACTGCCACTCGTCCAGGAGAAATGTCCGGATCAAAGGTCTAAAATCGCGGAAAGACAGTGGCAGCCGAGCTGGCGACATGGAGAAAACAGACCTGGCAGAGAGATCTGCCAGCTCGTTACCCCGGATCCCAACAGAATCGGACCAGGAAGCCATCACCCTCCAAAGTTCCCAGAAGACGACGGACATCACGGGTGACAGGTGAGTCCGTGTCCTCTGGAGAAGATAAAACTTGGATGACGGACTGGGAATCAGAGCAAACCATAGCGCGACGATGCGATCGAGACTGTATGTGGCACAAAGCGAGGTGTACCGCACGCATCTCCGCCGAAAAGACGGTGGATTCAGGCGGAAGCCTCTCAGCATGTGAGGCATCGCCACACACAAAAGCGGATCCAACGACATCCCCGGACTTCGAGCCATCGCTGAACACAGGCACGAAATCCGGGTATACAGACAGTTTTTCAGCAAAGAGCTGCTGGTACACCAGAGCAGGAGTGGAAGACTTTGGCCACACACAAAGAGAAAGGTCAGCCGTTGCTAGAACGGGCTGCCAAGGAGGTTGGTTAAAAAAGGTGGTCAAACCAATCCTGGACAAGTTGAGACCAGCATCGCGCACTATGGCAGACATCCGAATCCCGAACGTCGGAACACAGGAGGGGCGGTTGGAAAATAAGCGGACACAGGCCGGTTGGAAGATGGAACCATGCAAGGGATGATCAGGAAGAGATTTCAGTTTTGTGTAAAACTGAAGAGACAGCTGCTTACGACGGATGCATAACGGCGGCTCACGAGCCTCCGCATAGAGGCTATGCACGGGAGAGGTACGGAAAGCACCAGTACATAGCCGCAATGCCTGGTGATGGACGGGGTCCAAAGGCTTTAAAACCGTTGGACGCGCTGAACCGTACGTAATGCATCCGAAGTCTAACCTTAACCGAATGAGAGAGTGGTAAATGCGAAGCATTGAGCACCTGTCAGCCCCCCCAAGATGTTCGAGAGAGGACCTTCAAGATACTCAATGACCTCGTGCACTTCACCTTCAAAGACTGGATGTGAGGCCGGAAGGTGAGCGCCCGGTCAAAAGTTAGCCCAAGGAACCTGGCTTCTGACACCACGGGGATGGTAGAACACCCCAGACGGAGACTGGGGTCTGGGTGAAGACCCCGTTTGCGGCAAAAATGCACGCAAACGGTCTTCTGCGTCGAGAAGCCAAATCCATTTTGGGAAGCCCAGTGAGAGATCTTGGTAATGGCAGACTGGAGCTGTCTCTCGATGGTGCGCATGTTTACAGAGGCGCAAGAGATCTGCAGATCATCCACGTACATGGTACCATGAACCGTCGGAGGAAGTAGTTGGAAAATATGGTTGACACGAAGGATGAACAACGTAACGGAAAGAATGTAGCCTTGAGGTACACCCTGTTCTTGCGGGTACATTGCAGAGAGGGTCGACCCGACGCGCACACAGAAACTCCGGTCCTGGAGAAATCCGGCGATGAAAGATGGTAAGTTTCCCTGCAATCCGCACTCGTGCAGATCACGGAGAATGCCGTATATCCAGGTACGGTCATATGCTTTCTCCATGTCGAAGAAGACGGAGACCATGTGCTGACGCCGGACAAACGCTTCCCTGACAGATGTCTCAAGGCGAAGATGATGATCGGTGGTGGATCGAGATTTGCGAAATCCACTCTGATGAGGTGAAAAAATGTGATGAAACTCCAAATAAAAAATCAGACGAAAATTAATGATACGCTCAAGTACTTTGCAAAGGCAGCTCGTCATAGCAATTGGCCGGTAGTTCAACGGGTTGGTGGGATCTTCACCAGGTTTGGGAACAGGAACGACAATGGCAGTGTGCCAAGATTCGGGAAACACATGCTCTTGCCAAATCCTGTTAAACAGGATTAGCAGACATTCAAGAGAGGACGGAGAAAGGTGCTTCAGCATCTCGTAATGGATGTTATCTGGTCCGACAGATGTCCGGCCGGACCTATGTAGAGCGGTCTTCAGCTCCACGGCAGTCAGCGGTCTGTTATAATCTGCGGAAGAAAACGGTCCAAAAGAAATCTTGGACCGTTCAAGCCGCGGCTGTAACTGCCGGAACGAAGCAGGGTAATTGCTGCTGCTGGACACCGAAGAAAAAGCGGCGCCCAGACAGTCAGCAATACCCTGAGCATCGGCAACCGTTCCTCCATCACTCTCAAGAATGGAGATTTCCCCAGATGGGTACTGTCCCCGAATCTTACGGATCCTGTCCCAAACGATCGTAGGGCTAGTAGTGGTGTTAATCCCGGATACATATTGTATCCAGGACTCCCGTTGACTACGTCTACGAACCAATCGCGCGTAGGACTTGGCTTTCTTGAAAGCAAGTAGGTTCACGTCGGTGGGGTACCGACGAAACCTACCCCAAGCCCGATGTTGGGCCCGACGAGCTGCCATGCAAGTGGAATTCCACCAAGGTCTCGGGCAACGTGGAAGATTAGTCTACGTCCAGGGGATGGTAAGTTCTGCCGCTTGCACAATACAATCCGTTACCGCCGCAACAGCGTCATTGACCGTTCCTGAGGTCACCATAACATGGGTAAGACTTGCCGAAGCTGTGAATGGGTCCCACTTGGCACGAGCAATATTCCATCTAGCAGGGCGAGTAGGGTAACGGTACCCACCACTCGCTAGATGGAGAAAGATGGGAAAGTGATCGCTGCCAAGGGGATCACCAGACACGCTCCAGGACCAGGCAGGATATAATGATGGTGAACTCAGAGACAAATCAATGGCTGAGTACGAGCGGGTGGGTTCATGGAAAATAAGTGACTGCCCCGGTGTTGTGGAGACAGAGGGACGTGTTGGAGAGAAGGGACTCAACAACATGGCCCCTGGAGTCACGAGTGGTAGAACCCCACAACGGATTGTGTGCGTTGAAATCCCCTAAGATGAAGAAAGGAGGCGGCAGTTGGTCGACCAAATCTTCCAGATCCGAAAGGCTCACAGCTTCATCTGGTGGTATGTAAACAGAACACACCATGAACAGAGTGTTCACAGATAATCTCACTGCCACTGCCTGCAAAGTCGTCCGAAGGGCAACCGCAGTGACAGGAACACCATGAGGAACAACGACGGCCACTCCTCCGCAGGCAATAACGCCGTCCTGGTGATCGTTGCGGAAAAGAATGTCTCCGCAGCGAAGGAGTGTCCGTCGTGCGAAGCTTTGTCTCCTGGAGACACACGCACACAGGTGTGTGCGAAGACAGTAAGCCTTTCAAATCATCAATGCGGGAACGCACACCTCGGCAATTCCATTGAATGAGCATGGCCATAATGAAAAATGAAATGAAAGAATGAAGACAGACGACTAGAAAGTCTCCATGTCGTCCGTCACCTCTAAGCCATCAGCAGTGTCTGGAGGTAACACAGGGCTGTGTTTACCCCCTGTGTTGAGAGGTGGTTTTTGCCTGCTCTGTTTCGGGGAGGATGAGCCTGGTTTCACCTTCTCCGGCTTCTTCTTTGCAGTGCCCTGGGTCCCTGTGCTGGCAGAAGATGTTTTCGGCATAGAGGAAGGTTTAGGCGACGATGTTGATGTCGCCTTGGATGCAATGCGGCGAGACTTCAGTGCCTCCAATCCAGCAGCAACGATGTCCTCAAAATCATAAGGACACCGCGCCGGGATGGTCACCTCAGTCTGGACCGCCACTGAAGCCTTCTGCAACTGAAGCATAGGACTGCCGGCCTGGTTGTAAAGGAGCGATCCGCCGTCTAGCTTTGGGATACGAGAGATGCTCAGTTGTCTTCAGGCGTTGGATTGCCTGTTCCTCTATCCACTTTAGACACTGCTTAGAAGAAGCAGGATGAGACCCTTCACAGTTCACACAATGATCAGACTCTGCAGAGCATTCCGCCAAAGAGTGTTCCGTGGAACAACAGCGACCACACTTTGCAACATTACGGCAAGACTGCTGGGAGTGACTGTAATGCTGGCACCTGAAACATCGCAAGGGGTTCGGGATGTACGGTCGAACATCAAGCCATAAATAACCTGCCTTGATGGAAGTAGGCAGGTTTGGGGAGTCAAACGTTAGGATGATGTTACGGGAGGGAATAGATTTCCCATCCCGCCTAAAAAGAATCCGCCGAACCCCAATGACATGCTGTTCACCAAGTTCCTCCAGCAATTCCTTATCGCTGCATTCAAGCAGGTCGCGGGAGTTGACTACACCGCGAGAGGAATTGAGATAACCATGTGGAGAAACCTGAACAGGAACGCCAAGCAAAACGGTCGTTTCCAGCAAGGTGGCACTGTGGCGTGGAGTAGAAGTTTCCACGAGAAGATCCTGGGAAGGGAGCTTCTTTACACTCTTTGGAGAGCCAGCAACAGCCTTCAGAGCCTTGTTAATCCAGAAAGGACTCTTGGTACTGAGTGACTGTGAAGAGTCACCAGATTTAATCAAAAGAAACAGAGCATTGCAATTAGATGTGACAAGTTTCTTTGTGGAGGAAGGTGTACTTTCCTCCACAGGGCACTTTAAATTGGTAGCATGGGAAACACTTGGGTTTTCCATGAAAGAGTGAAAAGATTCGTCCGCCAACCTCCCCACCCACTACCGAGCCCAACGAGAGAGAGAGCCGGAGGTCCGCAAGCCCAAGAGGACGCAGGACACGGCTCTAGGGATAGTCAGCAGATATAGCAAGTTGGTAGGGCAGACACACGCTCGGCGTGCACCCAGACTTTCCCGTGCCCGGAGAACACCCCTTTGGCATGCCCACCCTACCCCCAAACTCACCCTGCCGAACAGAACGACAAGCCGCTAGAAGTCTGGACGCCACTCGGCCACAGACTTCCTGACTAGGAGTGGGTTAGCTCCCAGCCTCCCGTTTAGGGTGAAGCAGAGGGCAAAGAGGAGTGTTGGCATCTGGAGACACTACAACCCGGCCCCCAGATACCTCAGCCTCCAGCATCCCCATTTCCACCTGTACGGGTCACCGCACACGGCAAACGTGCAGGTAGGTCTAAGCTAACCAGCTCCGGAAAAAAACAGAAAATGTAACATAAAAGAGAAAAGACAGGGAAGAGAACGAGGAACAAAACCCGGAGCTGGCGCCTCATCCCAATCTCAGCAGCCTACAACTGAGGCGGGTACATGTCAAAATATGAACGAAAGACGAAAAAGCAAAATTATAAGAGAAAATCGGCTCGAGCCGTGGGGACGCCATCCCCCATCAGCTGGATGAACAGCTGTCCCTTTGGTGATGTAATCGTCAAAGCCGCAGAGGCAATAGAAACTGTCACAAGGTTAGCTCGGGCCGTCGCTCCCCAAATAACTGGAAAACCAGGTATCCCCATGCTGGGGACCATTATTCGGAGGTTTTGCTGTATAATTACAGTAAGATAACACAGCATGAAATTTTTCTCAGTTTCCTGACATTTTTTATACCTTCCAATTACTTCCTCCAAATTTGTAGCATATTATCACTACGCTATGTAATTACATATATACAGGAAATAGAGTTTCAATGATAGACAGTTTCTATATTATGTAATTGCAAACAAAACAGGCAGTTTCAACATTTTATACAACCAAAACTATTTAAGATATTGACACTCACACAAGTTGCACTGTTTTGTAGGGAAATTCTTGAAGTTTGTTACAGAAACTTACAGATGTTCGATGAGTGCATCCTTAGTTACATGGCATATAGCAACGTGCTAGCCAAATTCTTGGGAAACATGCTTATCATACTGTAATATAACTTGGTTAGTCACAACTACCCATTTGGTTTACGTGGCTGTATTATATGTTAATAGTTGTATATTATTATTACTGTTAGTTACACAGGTTATAAAAGTCTTCAGGTCGAGTGCAGATATGCCTCGTAATTTCTGCTATAACAATTATTTAAGGATGTGGGGTATAAAATATTTCAACTATTATAACTTGTTCAAAATGACAGCCCTTACCCACTATGGCACAATTGGGAAGGTTATTGTTGGCTGTTTTTACTCACAGGTATCAATCTCGGACAATTCAGGAGATGCCTGTTCCGTGCAGAGAAAGTTTGTAGAACATAAAAACACTCACAGGTTTATATTAAAACTTACAACCAGAGTCAAGATTCAAATAAAAAATGAAGATGAAGTTTAAAAGAATCAATGAAATAAAAGACTATATACAGTGTGATTAAAATCATTATCGTTTATCGACGTCGTCTTCACGTAAAATCAAGCTATAAAAGGGCATTCGTAGTCACACCAAGACCAAGAGGTCTGCATAAAATGTGGACAGAAAGCAGAGAATTACCTGCAATGGGCACTCACTACTCAAACACTACCAGACTAGTTTCGATCCGTTTACATCACGGTCGTCTTCAGTGGTACAGCTATCATTGGTCGATGTTAAGCAAGGTTGGTACTATGTGCCGACTTTCACGTATCATTCCTGATTTGGATGTTCCACGTCGACAGATCATGTCTGTGTTCCCATAAACATGTGCATATGTGACTATGTTGCGATGTGCCATCTATCTGGTTGGCTGTAAAGAACTGTTGTTATCCTTCTAATTATTCAGGTTCAAATTTCTCCTTGATTTATTTTTTACTTTTTTCTTTTCTCGCTCAATTATATATTTCCAAGGGTATGGGATTTTGTTTGGTGTTGATGAATTACAGTTCTTGTCTTGGGTCTTTTCAATAGCAATAGCCTCTGACCATAGAATTTGATTATGTTTTTTGTGTGTTGTCAGAATTTTGATGTTTTTCCAATCTGGTGTTAGTTCGTTATCCATGCAGAGCTGTATTAGTGAAGTCTTTACTTCTTTACTTGTCCAATTTGTATAATGTTCATTCATTCGAGCTGCAAGTCCTCTTTTAGTGCTACCAATATAATATTTGCTGTGTTTACCATCGTTAGGATCAATAGTTGGTATCATATAAACGGCCGCTTTTTGCAATGGATTCTTGCTGCAATCTTCAGTTGTTAGTAATCATGAATTGTCAATAACTTTTTCTGCAATATCAAAGTTGTTGTTTTGGCATTCTTTTTCAGAATACCACTAACAGGTGGTAAATATGGGATGCTGCCACCAAATTGCATTTTATTCTTCATACAGTTGTTATCATTTTTAGAATTTCTTTGTTTAATGATGTTACGATGCCTATGAATGCTCTTTTATGGTTTGATTTTACGTTAAGACGACGTCGATAAATGATAATGATTTTAATCACACTGTATATAGTCTTTTATTTCATTGATTCTTTTAAACTTCATCTTCATTTTTTATTTGAATCTTGACTCTGGTTGTAAGTTTTAATATAAACCTGCGAGTGTTTTTATGTTCTACAAACTTTGTCTGCACGGAACAGGCATCTCCTGAATTGTCCGAGATTGATACCTGTGAGTAAAAACAGCCAATAATAACCTTCCCAATTGTGCCATAGTGGGTAAGGGCTGTCATTTTGAACAAGTTATAATATTTGAAATATTTTATATCCCACATCCTTAAATAATTATGCTATCGCAGAAATTACAAGGCATATGTGCACTCGACTTGAAGACTTTTATAACATGTGTAACAGTAACAATAATAATTATACAACTATTAACATATGCTTAACATATCTTCATCAAGCAATAGCTGTTGTGATACATTGTTTCAGATCAGCTAAATTAATAGGAAGGGGAGGGACAAAAACCTTGTCTTTGACATAGCTACATAAAAAAAAAAGCCACAGGGTTGGACTTTACGGCGGCAAACATGTAAGTGACATGTTCCCGCCTGTTGTGCGGCCAATCCAGCCCTGTGGATAATTTTTGCCGAGGTAATTTCTAACTTCCCGATGCCAGTGGGGTGGTGCTCTCATCCTGTTGGAAAATGAAGTTGTCACTGTCTTCGTGCAGTCGAGGCAACAACCAAATAATTAACATATTGAAATAAGAACTTTCTGTCACAGTGTTTTCTTGGAAAAAGAAGGGGGTCATACACTTTTTTACGGGATTTAGCATAAAACACATTAACCTTTGGGGAATCCCACACATGCTTTACGGTTGCTCTATGATTTTCAGCCTCCCCCCCCATATGCAAATGTTACATTTGTTAAATTTCCCACTTACGTGGAACGTTGATTCATCGCTAAAAATTAGACACTCACTAAAACCGCCTTCTCCAAAATGCTCCTGCATTTCTATATAGAAATTGCAACATGCGGTTCTGTCATTGTCACTTAGCTTCTCAAATAACTGCAGTTTGTAGAGTCATTTTCAGCCGCTTCCTCAAAATTTTCCAAACAATCAGTTTTGGAATTTGTAACTCCCGACCTGCTACCATTGTGGATTTCCTTCAGCTGCACTGGTATGTCAATTCTTCGCTGAAATTTAGACACTCACTAAAATCACCTTCTTCAAAATGCTCCAGCATTTCTGTATGAAATTGCGACATGCAGTTCTGTCATTGTCACTTAAACTTTGCAATAACTGCAGTTTGTAGAGAGTCATTTTCAGCAGCTTCCTCAAAATTTTCCAAACCGTAGGTTGTGAAATTTGTAACTCCTGACTTGCCACTGTAGTGGACTTCCTTGGGCTGCATTTGCAAATGGCACGAACACACTCTACTTGTTCATCAGATACGTGTGATCTCCCTGGAGTTTTACCTTTACACAAACATTCTGTTGTCTCAAATTTCTTGTGCTAGTCATAGATGGATTGTTTACTTGGCAGTGATTTCTTGAAACGTGTTCTGAAATGCAGTTACACAATGGTAACAGAATTAGTTTTGCTTAATTCAAGCACACAGGATGGCTTCTCCACCGCATTTGTCATCATCTTGCCTGACTGGTCATGTGACAGTGAAAACGTATAATTTTTTTGTGACTCTCTATATATAATAAAATCATTACTACTAGTGACAGAACAGTGCACCATGAGTGTCAATATGCTACATAGTTTTTGTTTTAAAAAATGTTGAAACTGTATTTCATTTGTAAAATACCCTGTATATATATTTTTTAAATCAAAATGCTGCTTTCAAGAAATCCATGGTCAGATTTTAAACTGCAGGGACTTCGAATTCAAACTTTAAAAAATATTAACTAAAAATCATATTAAAGCCAGTACATAAAGATTTAAGGAAAACTAAATAGCATCACTGTATGATAAAAGGAACTTGAATTATACATAGATCATGGAAATAAATGAGAAGTGAATCCCCGGAAGAAATAATTCTTTATAAATACATGAAAGGCGTATAGATATCATTGTTGTCAAACAGGTGCACTACATTTTACTGTTTCTCATGTAGCCACAGTACAGAAACTTGAAAATTACATCACATTCTAGGGGATGTAATTTGAAGTTTTCTAAAGAAGTGGCTATATGTGTGGAAAATCGTGAAATGTATAGCATCTATGTGGCGACTATGTTATGTTTATGATTTATAGATACTTTTGTGATGCATGAAAATGAAATTTGGCAAATTTCTGAATTCCATGGACTCATATCTCTGAAAACTTAAAAGCTACAGTAATTAACTTGACACACATTTTTTTTTTTTTTTTGTATCCCCATCTCCCAAATAATAAAAAAACAACAACCTGTAAATCACTGAAAATAATACTTTTCTGTGTCACTTTGACGATGAACAGAATGTGTTAAAAATGTTACTAGAACTATCTCAAGAAACATTTTGAAAAACAAAATAATGGATAGGATAAATAGTGATTACCCAAAAGAATACTAAAATTGAAAATAAAGAAGTATAAAAATTATTAAACAAAGCAGAGTTACACACCATCTTCATTTTCTTTTCACTTACAAAAGCAAAGATCCCAACTGTAAAACTCATCATGTTACATTACCATTATCCTAAAAGGAATTGTTCTGCTCCCCCAATACTGGAACCATTGAAAAAAAGAAAAAAAAAGGGGGGGGGGAGGAAAAAGATACTCAACTGACCAGAGGGACCAGAGACTGTTTTTACTTACAAAAGTGAAGATCACAACTGTAAAACTCATCATATTACATTACCATTATCCCGAAGAAATAAGATAACAGTGTGAAACACAGAAATGAAGAATAAACAGTAAGAAAATTTCCCACTTCATGTTAGGGTCCTAACTTGGTTGGTTGGTTGGTTGATTTTTATGGCGCAAGGGCCATGGTTGGCCAAAGAGCGCCAGAAACAAGACAAACAAATAGTATTAAAAATGTGGTAAAAAGCTTAAAATCTGACTGATCATGTAAAACTGAAAAATGAGAACGATGGAAGGGCTAAAAAAGATAATGGAACAAACAGTATTAAAAACATGATACAATGATTAAAATCTAGCTGATTCAGTAAAACTGAGAAATGAGGATGATGATAAGGCTAAAATCTAGATACGTTTAAAATAGTCAATTTCTTTAAAAAATGAAAACACGGCAACTGAGTCACAGTGGTCATTGAGGAGCCGCTGCAGTGTAGCGGCGTCCTCGGTCAACAAATGAGAATGAAAGAAATGAAAACGTACATCACGAAAACGAACACAGGTACACAGAAGATGAGTGACAGTGAGTCGGCAGTTGCACGTCTCACACATCGGCGCAGTGTCGCCACACAGCAAAAAGCGGTGAGTGAAACGACAATGCCCAATGCGGAGACGAGCAAGCACCACTTTCTCCCTACGGTTCCGACGATATGAGGATTTCCAGACTTCAAGATTAGGTTTAATACGATGCAGTTTATTTTCCACCTGTTGGTCCCACAGACCTTGCCACGTTCGCTTGATATGGTCGCGAACCAGAAAGCGGAAATCCCGGTGAAACAGTGGCAAGGGTGTGACGACCAAAGAGGAAGCAGATCTAGCAGCCGAATCAGCACACTTGTTACCCGAGATTCCAACATGCCCGGGAATCCAACAAAATTGTATCTGGACACCAGCCTCGAGCAAAGAACAAAGAAGCCTTCGTACGGTAAAAAGAAAAGGGTGGTCACAGCAGTCCAACGATGACAAAGCCTGTAAAACACTCAAGGAATCAGTGTACACCGCAGCCCGGTGATGAGAACTCGACTGAACATGGAGAAGGGCGAGATACACAGCATGCATCTCCACTGAAAACACAGTGGCCTCAGCTGGAATCCGCGCTACTGAAACGTCATCTACACAGACAGCCGCGGATCCAACGACTCCATGCATCTTGGAGCCATCAGTAAAAATGGGAGTGTAATCAGAATTTAGGTCACGGTGCTCAGCGAAGAGCTGCTGGTACACTGACGCAGGGGTTGAGGATTTATTGAAAGATGTAAAGGTGGTATCAACCATGACACCAAGTAGGTGCCATGGCGGATCCCCAAAGCCCCTGGTCTCTCCAACAAGTGACAAGTCGAGCCCTACATCACGGGCTACGGCCGCCATACGAAGACCAAACGTTGAAACGCACGAGGGCCGGTTCCCGAATAAACGAGCATGCTGGGGATAAAAAACTGCATCGTATAAAGGATGGTCTGGAAGAGATCTAAGTTTCAGGTAGAATTGAATAGACAGCTGCAGACGGCGTAATTCAAGCGATGGTTCGTTCGCGTCAGCGTAAAGGCTGGGAATCGGAGATGTTCGAAATGCTCCCGAACAAAGACGCAGTGCTTGATGGTGAATAGTGTCCAAAGGCCGGAGAACGGAAGGACGCGCAGAGCCATACACGATACAACCATAATCCAGTTTCGACCGTATTAAGGAATGGTAAATGCGAATCAAAGACATCCTGTCTGCGCCCCATGAGACTCTCGAAAGGATCTTAAGAATAGATAGAGCCCGCAGACAGGAAATCTTGAGCCGCCGAACGTGCGCACGGAATGTAAGTGCACGGTCGACGGTCAGTCCAAGGAACTTGGTCGCCGGCAAAACTGGTATGGCTGCACGGTCTAAAAACAGCTCTGGGTCAGGATGGAGGCCGCGCCTCCGGCAGAAATGGACACACGCTGTCTTGTCGGGAGAAAGAACGAAACCATTGCTATTCGCCGTTTTAAAGATCTGATTAATTGCAGACTGCAACTGCCTTTCAATAAAATGCATGCTTGATGACGAGCAGAAAATGTGCAAGTCATCAACATACACAGTAGCCGAAACCGCAGGAGGAAGATTTGTGAGGAGACAATTAATGCGAAGGATGAACAATGTGACAGATAAAATGCAACCTTGAGGAACACCTTGTTCTTGATGGAATGTTGCCGATACCGTCGTACCCAGGCGCACCTGGAACACCCGATTGCGAAGAAAATTTAAAATAAATGTCGGAAGATTTCCTTGCAATCCGCATGCGTGGAGGTCACGGATAACACCGTGCCGCCACGCTCGATCATAAGCTTTTTCAATATCAAAAAATACAGAAACCAGGTGCTGCCTACGCACAAACGCCTCGCGCACAGATGTCTCAATGTGCAGGAGATGATCGTGAGGTGAACGATGACGGCGAAAGCCGCTTTGTGATGGTGAAAGAACCTGATGATATTCTAAAAAATGAATTAACCGGGAGTTAACCATGCGTTCAAGAACTTTACACGGACAGCTAGTGAGAGCAATTGGACGATAACTAGAGGGAGACTTGGGATCCTTGCCAAGTTTGGGAAAAGGCAGAACAAAAGCTTTTCGCCAAGATTCCGGGAAACTGTGCTCCGACCAAATACGATTATACAAGATTAAGAGATTCTCGAGAGACGACTGCGAGAGATGACGGAGCATGTCATAGTGGATTCCATCGGGACCGACAGATGTAGCGCCGGACCGATGCAGAGCCACCCTGAGTTCTACCATGCTGAAGGGGGAGTTATATTCCGTGTCGAGAAAAGGCGCAAAGGAGATTCTCTGGCGTTCCGCAGTGGATTTTATTCTTTGAAAAGAAGTAGGATATGCCAGGTCACTTGACACGGAGGCAAACGCCTCCCCTAAACAATCAGCAATCTCCCCGACTCCAGCATATGTGCAGCCGTTACTCTCGAGAATGGAGATCTGGTGAGAGCTGTAGTTACCCCGGATCTTACGAATCTTTTCCCACACACTTTTCGAACTGGCACGTGAAGTGAGAGATGACACATACTGGATCCAAGACTCCCTCTTGCTACGTCGACGCACCAACCGAGCATAGGATTTTGCTCGTTTGAATGTAACGAGATTAGCATCGGTTGGATAACGCCGAAACGTAGACCAGGCCTTATGTTGAGCTCTCCTAGCCGCTGCGCATTCAGGGGTCCACCAAGGCTTCGGACTTCTGGAGAGTGTCGTCGATGTTTTTGGTATAGAAAGATTAGCTGCCTGAAGAATACAATTTGTGACTTCAAGAACCGCTGCGTCGATTGACTCTTGGGTCACCATTGTAGAAGATATCAATGCTGACGGTGTGAAGACCTCCCATTCGCACGCTCCATCCTCCACCGAGGAGGGCGCGAGGCAGAAGATGGTAAGTTCGCATGATGCGAGAGCAAAATCGGATAATGGTCGCTCCCGTGGAGGTCGTTACACACCGTCCACGACCAGTCAGCAATAATCGATGGTGATCCCAAGGCCAAATCGATCGCACTGAAAGATCTTGTCGGCTCATGGAAGTACGTGTCAGCACCGGTGTTAAAAAGGCACAAAGAGGCCGAGGACAGATGAGACTCTATGCGACGACCTCTCGCGCTGATGCTGACACTACCCCACAAATAATGATGGGCATTGAAGTCACCCAGTAAAAGAAAGGGTGAAGGCAGCTGATCGACCAATCTCTCCAGAACAGAGACGCTTACGTTCTCGTCCGGCGGCAGATAGACACTGCAGACAGTAAGAGGTACAGGCATGGAAATACGAACCGCCACGGCCTGCACAGTTGTGGAAACCGCGACGGAAGATACCGGAACCCTGTGAGGGACGAGAATAGCGACACCCCTACAGGCTATATTTCCAGACGCGTTATCTGTCCGAAATGCACTGTAGCCTCGAACTGAAAGCAGGTCTGATGGTTTAAGTTTTGTTTCCTGTAAACAAAAGCACACCGGAGAGTAGAACGAAAGCAGATGTTGCACTTTATCAAAACTGGTCCGAAAACCTCGACAGTTCCACTGAATGATTGAAGCCATGGTTAGAAATAAAATGAAAATGAAAATGTTTAAACGAAGTCAGGCTCCATCGCCTCTGGTGGGGGTTCCCCCAGATCTGGAGGCGTGTGACCAGGGGCCAAGATGGTAGCATGCTTTGTCCCAAGTGTCTTAACAGGAGGCACATGACGTTGAGTCGTGTGCTCAGATTTTGGAGGAGAAGAAATGCTTTTCTTATCCTGGGCTTTGGTTTTCTTGCTAGAAGAAGTGGCCTGAGTTCCCTTGTTGGTGGTGGGATGAGTCTGCTTCGGCGAAGTGGTGGGTGGCGCTTTCAGACCCCTAGCTCAAGACTGGAGTGCCTCCAGTCCGGCTGCGATGATTTCGTTCACATTGTATGGACATTTAAGGGGGATCTGAATGTCGGTCTGAATGGCTACCATTGATTTGGCAACCACCACGGAAGTGTATGATCGCCGATCAGATATAACAGGAACCACTCTTCTTCTGGCCTCAGGATAGGAAATATTCTCCACCGTCTTTAGCCTTTGAATTTCTTTTTCTTCCTTCCACTTGGGACAATCTTTGGTTGATGCTGCGTGTGAACCCTTGCAGTTCACACAAAACTCAGCCTCGGCCACACATTCCTGCAAAAGATGCTCTGTGGCACCACAGCGTGCACACCGGGGATTGCTCCTGCACGACTGCTGAGAATGGCCATAAGACTGGCACCTAAAACATCTCAAAGGGTTAGGGATGTACGGGCGTACCTCGAGGTGGAGATACCCTGCCTTGATGGATGTAGGCAGGGAAGGGCAGTTGAAAGTCAAGATAATATTCCAGGATGGGACAAACTGCCCATTCCTCCTGAAAGAAATGCGTCGCACACCCGTAACATGTTGGCTCCTCAGTTCTTCGAGAAGTTCATCCTCAGTGCAATCAATAAGATCCCGAGAGGAGACAACACCTCGAGATGAATTTAGGTACCCATGAGGTGTTATTTTAACAGGAGTCTCAAGCAGCATGGTGGTGTTAATAAGTGTGGTACTGTAGGCCACAGTGGACATCTTTACAAGAAGATCTCCAGAGTGGAGCTTCTTTATGCTCTTAGGAGAGCTTGCGATGGATTGAAGAGCTTTATTTATCCAAAATGGACTTTTGGCACTCAAAGGCTTTGAAGGGACCAATGAGTGCACAAAAAAGAAACGAGCATTTGAACAATCAGGGACATGTTTTTTTGCAGAAGGGGATGAGCCTTCCTCTATACCTCTTTTGCTTTTTGGTTCTTGGGAAATTTTGTTTTCATCCATAAAAAAGTTTTAATAATTCGTCCGCCGACTTCCCCACCCACAATCGAGCCCAATGAGGGAGAGCCGGAGGTCCACAAGCCCAAGTGGACGCAGGACACGGCTCTAGGGATAGCAAGCGGATATAGCAAGTTGATAGGGCAGACATGCGCTCGGCGTGCACCCAGACTTTCCCATGCCTGGGGAACACCCCTTTGGCATGCCCACCCTATCCCCAGACTCACCCTGTCGTGCAAAACGACAAGCCGTTAGAGGTCTGGGCTCCACTCGCCCACAGACCTCATTGACTAGGAGTGGGTTAGTTCCCAGCCGCCCGTTTAGGGTGAAGCAGGGGGCAAAGAGGAGTGTTGGCAACTGGCGACAACAACACCCAGGCCTCCAGAAACCTCAGGCTCCAGCATCCCCTTTTCCACCTTACGGGTCACCACACACGGCAAACGTGCAGGTAGGTCTAGCTAACCAGCTCGGAAAAACAAAAGGAACATAAAATGGAGAAGACAGGAAAGAAAACGAGAAACTAAAATCCTGAGCTGGCACATAATCACAACCTCAGCAACCTACAACTGAGGCGGGTTCATGTTAAGTGAGGAAACAAAAAATGTGAAAATCATCACATATAGTACATGTTGGCTCGGGCCGTGGGGACGCCATCCCCCATCAGCTGGATAAACAGCTGTCCCTTCGGTGATACAATCGTTCAAGACGAAATGACAAAATGATCCGTCACAAGGTCTGCTCGGGCCGTGGGGGCGCCGCTCCCCAAATAACTGGAAAACCAGTTATCCCCGTGCGGGGGTCCTAACTTGACATGGAGATCAGAAACAGACATCACCTGCACATATATATTGAGCCAGCAGTAGACATCCTGTGGAACTCAGTCCACACCAACAACCTACAATACAGTGTCTGAAGATAGTAATTTTTCTCTCCAAATTATAATCTTTGAAATGTTTAAATTTCACCTGAGTAGATTTCTAAAATGTTTTACTACCTTTTTGTGCTACAGAAATGTTTCTTGACCAAATGTAATTAAGCTTCATGAATGGTATAAAGCACAGCATTGATGTGTATGCACGTGCACACACACACACACACACACCATTGCAATAATGAACTTTGTCAACAAAACTTACATTTGAAATGAAAAAGAATAACAAAGAAAAAGGACATAGTAACAGATCAAATAAAGAAAACATTCACTAAAAAAGCAGTCTTCTCTACTGTTCAGTTTTAAAAATTAACTGTGTAATATTGAGCAGTGACAAGTTTCCATAGAGATTAAACATGTCACTGTTTTCAGACATAATGTAATCAATGAAATATGTATGTCATATATTCATTCAAAACAATGTGATAATGCAGCATTCTAATGAATAATCAAAGAAATTATCAACTGCAGTGTTACCATTGCTTCATTATGACTGCTGTATCCCTTGATCTTCATCATGGTTTCCAACATGTGTGTTTCAGCAGTTGACCTTATGGCTAACCGATGATTGTTAATGCTTTCACAGTTATGCGTGGGGGTTTTAATTTGATCAATACCTGCTTCAACATCTGTACCCTGAAACAATATAGTGAAATAAAATTATCACAATTTCATTTACTGCTTAAAATATAATTTCGAAAAAAAAAAAAAAAAAAAAGAGCTGCACACTTTGTTCAGCTAAGTACATTATCAAATTTCAATTTATTTTTTAAACACGGAAGGAATTTTAAAAAGGAAAATAATGTTTAAATTTCACCAATATTCAACATGAATTTAAAGACTGATAGAGTATTTGATGGTTAATAAATTTCAGAACTCTTCCACGGGTTTTTCAGGAGTTCATCAAAATACCCCAGGAGCTAAATAAAGTTTTTGCTAGAATCATAATACTTTGTTTTATATTTTGCAAACTGAGTTGAAATTTACTATGCATTTAGAATTTGTATGAAGTCCTATGGGTTCTGCTGTTATAGAGCATTCTTAAGTGAGTGTTACATCTTCAATGAAGTTGCAAAATTTACCTGTGTAACAACTTTTCTGTATAAAACTCACAGGAAAAAATCTGGAACACATTAAAAAAAATGCCATGGCACTGAAGATTCTCTATTCCAGAGTCATCTATTCCCATGCACATTGGTGGCAGGGAGGATAGATATCAATCTCCTTCAGTGAGAAAAGCCCAAGGTAGAAATAACTGTCATCTTAGATTCGCAGGAAGGTTTCCATGTGCTGTTGCGACTCCAGGTGCATACAACTGCTATGCCACATGTCAAGGTGGCTGGAAATATGGCACTCAAACATCTTGTACTCCAGAGTTACATGAGATCAAAGAGATGACATCACATCTTTACACTCCATGGAAGGAAGTGATGTCATCAGGAGTAAACGCTGCAGTGAGCTAAAACAAAGTGACACAATCAATCCAAACATTTTAACCAATTCTTTTTTCATTGTGAGAAAAAATTCTATGACTATTCCAGGACCTTTCACAAAAATATGAAAAATCAAGGACTTTCCAGGCCTGGAAAAACAAGAATTCAAATTCCAGGAATTTTACAGGATTTCAGGGGCCAGACAAACCCTGTATTTCACTTCAAGGTTTTTAATTACAACTAAGGAGACAACAAGGTCATATAATCCATGAGAATGGTGTATATCAAAAATATTTAATCATGCCAAAATGATGGGGTATCCTTTGAACTGCCATTTCCGTGGACCTCCATTTTCTGCAGCCTCTGAATTTAAGACTAATATGAAATATGACTTGATACCTTACATGATGCATAATGTGAACACTGGACCCATGCAATGGTTAACAACAATTCATGTGTTCTGTAATGCGTTATATGTGTTTCTGTTTAATAAGGGCGCTACTGTCTAATTTTAAACTACAAGCGGTGTAAGTTCGCCTTGATAAAGCCTCCTGTTGGAAGGCAAAAGCTTGGCATGATTAAATATTTTTGATACACACCGTTCTCATGGATTACATGACCTTGTTGTCTCAGTTATTATTGGGGTACTTAATATCTTTTGGAAGTTTTCTAAAGATCCCAATTTTAATTACAACTTAACATTTTTTTTATTCCCTGAAAAGATGTGACATGACCAAAAAACAGTGTATATAGCCATAAGCTTTCTGCAAAACTACAAAAACAGCAAAAACTTTCTTTTCAACAGACAGATATTTTTCAATCATGATACATAATGCAAAAATTTGGTTAGCGCAGCCCTCACCAAGCATAAAACCACTCTACACATCTCACACCTTCTCTGATGTAAGGCCTTGTACCTTCTCAACAACGACTTTTTCAAACAGACTAAACAGGCTGATACCATGACCGTTTTTACATTTAGCCTCAGCACATTTTCCCTTATACAGAGGAACAAAGATAACATTCATTCCATTATGAGGATGAATGTTGTCTGATTCTCAACACAACAAACAATGTTCAGTTAAATAGTCAATGACAGAGTCACCCTATCTTAACATCTCAGCTGTTATGACATCTACTCCCAATATCCTACTATTCTGAAGAGTGAACTGCATTTGAAATGCAATTATGTGGAATATAACTACCACTGAGAGCAAGATTTTGAATGAAATGTGTCAAACACGAAAACACTTTGAAGTCTGGTTTTCAACTGATCTAACACTGACAGTGATTATATCACCCTCTTGCTCACACAGATGCACTACACAGAAATTTTGTAATGACACTCATATTTACATATCATCATCATCATTGTCAACCATTATCATTCCACTGCTGGATGAAGGTCTCCCCAAGTTTCTTCCACAACAGTCTGTCTTGTGCCAGTCTCCTCCATGTTACTCCCGCATACTTTTGAATTTCATCCACCCATCTCCCATGTGGTCTTCTTCTGGGTCTTTTCCTGTCCCTTGGAATCCAATTTAAAATTTCGGCTGTCCATCGATGGTCTGTCCTTCTGGCAGTATGTCCAACCCATTGCCATTTCAGGGATTTTACTCTGATCATGATGTCTTCCACTCTTGTCATTTTTCTGATCCACGAGTTCCTCTTCTTATCTCTCCTGGTTGCACCAAGCATGCACCTCTCCATGCTGCTTTGAGTTGTCTGCAGCCTTTGTATGTCTCTTTTAGTTAAGGTCCACGTCTCTGCACCATACGTTAGCACTTGAAGGATGCATTGATCAAACACTTTTCTTTTAAGACATAATGGCATATTGCTCTTGAAAATTATGCTGTTTCTTCCAAAAGCTCTCCAGGCAGGATCATTGTAGCGTTGTTCCAATCCTCAGGAATCTTCCCTTCATTAAGGCATCGAGTGAAACTTTGGGCGAGTATTGTTTCGATTTCTCCACTTGCTTCTTGTATGATGTCTACAGTAATTCCATCTTCTCCTGGAGCTTTTCCCCGCTTCATGTTCTTGATTGCATGTGCAACTTCTGCTGGGAGGACTGGAAGAACTCTGGAACCTTTCATGATGTCTGGAGTACACATATCATCCCTTTCATATAATTTGGAGTAGAAATCTTCAACTCTTGTCAAAATTTCGCCTCTATTTCTTTTTACAGAACCATCTTTTTTCTCAGTGCCATAATCTGTTTTCTTCCCTTACTGAGATGTCCCTTTGCTGTCTTTAGGCTTTGGTTGTTTTCAATTGCTTTCCTCACTAGTTCACAGTTGAATTTCCTTACATCTTCAGTGATACTTTTTCGTACTGTCTTGCATAGCTCTATATATTCCACTTTGGAAGTCACATCTTCTTTAGTTGTCCTCATCTCTCTTCTTTTTTGCATCAACATTTTGGTTTTTCCTGATAATTTGTTCACATGCAACTTGTTCTTAGACCCAGCTAATTTTGTTGCCGTTTCCATAAAAGCTTTGGTTACTTTTCTGTTAATTTCAGAAATACCCACTTCTTCTGATGTTAGGCCTTCTAAAGCAGAGAATCTGTTCTTCAGTTCCAACTTGAAGGTATTATGGTGTTTTTTAAGGTTGGTTATGTCAATAGATTTTGTTTGTCTTATGAGCTTGCCACGTTCAAGTTTAGTGTTGAGGTGCATCTTACATCTCACCAATCTATGATCACTACCTGTGTTGGACTTGTTTAGCACACTGCTGTCTTCTATGACAAATTTCTTGTTACGCATAATAAAATCAATTTTACTTGTCATCCCATTTGGATGTCTCCATGTCCATTTCCTGTGTGGCTTTTTCTTGAAAAAGGAGTTCATGATGAAAAACCCTTCTGCCGTTGCAAACTCTATGAGCGTATTTCCACGCTGGTTTCTATTACTGTGACCGAATTTACCTACTGAAGTTTCATTCTGTTGCTGTTGCCCTATTTTTGCATTGAAATCTCCCATAATTATCTTCAAGTGCTGCTTATTATTTAGATGACGAATTTCCTCATAAAATTCTTCAATTTCTTCTTCAGGATGACTTGTGGTGGGTGCATAAGTTTGAATAATCTGAGCCTTGTATCTTCTCGAGAGTTGGATAACGAGTCGTGCAGCTCTGTCAGAGGAACTTTCAACTTCTACAACTTTATCCTTCAGTTTCTTGTTTATTATAAATCCAACACCACTAGTTCTTCCAGTATCTGTCCCACGATAATAGAAGACATGTCCACTTTTCAGTTCAATGAGATCTTTTCCTTTTCTCCTTACCTCACTTAGCCCGACAATGTCCCACTTGATCCTTTGTAGTTCCTCTTCCAATTCAAGAAGCCTTGAATCAGAAGATAGGGAGAGTCCATTACACGTAGCCAAGGTCAGCATCAGATGGCAGCCTAGTCCTGTCCTCCGGTGTTTCTTAGCACCCTCTGCCTTTATGTCGCACTGGCCACTGCCTTGGCCAGGTACATTCCAGCTGCCAGAGACTGAGGGCCAAGATTTAAGTTGTGGAGTCATTTTGGAGGGGTTTGGCCATAACTCACCACGCTGGCCAAGCGGGGTTGGTGAGTGTGGGATAGCATTTCCTTTAATCCCGATGGTATAGTTATACCACTATTGGTGGTTGTCAGAGCCTCTTTAGTGGGAACAGGATGCACCACAAGAAGGCGGGGTTGACATTTGTCAAGGAGAGGCTGTCAAGGAGAGCGGATTATCTGCTAAAAAGTTAGCGGATTATCTGCTAAAAATTTACATATAAAGCTCACAATATGTGCAATGTACACAATTCAAAAGAATGCTAGTTATGAAAAAAAATCAGATCCACCAAGAACGTGAATGAATTTTTGACATTTCAAAATTTTTCAAATGTTGGAATTTTAATACTAGTTACAACTGAATTCCTTTTAACAAAAATTACAGAAAGCCTATCTAAAGTTTTCAGATCTGAACAGCCTATCTAAAGTTTTCAGATCTGAACAGCCTATCTAAAGTATATATAAAAAACAGAAGAGTGATAAGATTATAATAATACATCATATCACTAAGCTGTTCTCTGAGATTCAGAGGTTAGCTCCACAAAGAAATACCATAATTTTATCTGCTAAAAAAGTTTAAAATATAGGTTCTGCGGATTTTACGCTGATGTGGATAATAAGCCGATTTAAAATTTTTTTACAACCCTCCGATTTTTTAAAAATCTGCAGCACAATCGGGCAGGGAAGGGGTATAATTGGAAAAGGAACTCCCTCGGAAGAATTTTCCTCGGTTCGGGAGTTTGTACGGAGCGGAGAGGTCGGGGAGGAGGAATGTCATAATGAAAGATCAAGGAAGTTGTGGGGAGGGATGGCAGGCATAATTTTGTTATCGTTGAGGACAGCTCTGACTGTAGTGCCATCTCTGTTTTTGGCAAAAAGCCAAAGAAGTATGCACAGCGCTTGCTGCACGAACCTATGTGTTTCTCTTTTCGGATCTCATGTGCACTGCCTTGTGTTTAGTTCACTTTTGTCGTTTTGACGAACGTCGTTACCGCTATTTTCCTTCATTGCTATTTATGATGTCTCTGAAAAGGAAACGTTTCAGTTACACTGCTGAATTTAAACTTAAAGTGGTGGACAGAATTGAGGATATGATCATATCACTGCGTGATAGTTTTGAGGTCAGAACACAATCATGCAGTAACAAGCAGAAAGCCTCTGTGCCGTGGTCTAAAACGTAAACAAATCCGTTGGTAAATTTCACGGGAGAGTTCACGGAAGCTTTTTATTGGCCCACATATAAGCCGATCCCCCAACTCTGAAAGCAGGAATTCCTCCAAAAATTTTAGACTTATACGCGAGCACATACAGTACTTCTATGACTTGTTCTGTATCAGCCTTTCATCATTGGCAAGGTGTAATGCAATACTCTGGAGCTGCATCGGTGTGATCTATGGATGCCACACCCTTTATCTGTCCGGAGATAAAAATATAAAACAGTAACCTTTAAAAATGAATTTCTTCATTTAATAAAATAGTTTTTTTTTTCTTATTTCTTCGGACTCATGGGTCATTATGTGGTTGACTTTTCTGTCAGAAATTCCACTTCCAGTTCAACATCTATGATGTGCGGATTATATGGCGATTTTTTTCCCTGAATGTCACAGTCTGCGGATTATATGAAGGATTTTTTTTAATGTGAATTTCGCAGTCTGCAGATTATACGTCGGTGTGAATAATAAGACGAAAATTATGGTACAAACTACCAGATAATTTTTACTTACTGTTGCCGTATCAAACTTCTCCACTTACAACGATTTTGACATACGACTCGGGCTTCACTGAGATCCATAACATGCCATACACAAGATCTTCTATACTTCGTCAGGGTTCCCACTCAAAAGTAATAAAAAAATCCCTGACTTTTTCAGGTTCTCCAGGTGGTTTTTAAAAGTTTTCCAGAGTGGCATGTTGAAAAGATTGTTACATTTCATTCCATTCCATTCATTTTTCTCACCAAAGCACAAACTTGTAAATTCTTTACGTAATTTGTCTTTATAAAATTACCTGCTTTTCATTAACAACAACTAACTGTGCGCATTATTTTCTGTACCAAAGTTCCGTAAACTTTTGTGAATACTACCCACATGGAATTTGTAAATACATTCCCATAGAAACAGGTCACATGTAAAAAAAATCTGTCAGTTGAATAGCTTCAGTTTTTCAATAACACAATGCAGCTAAGCTTAATGATGGAATGGCTCTGTTCAAAGAAACATGTTTCAAGAGAACCAACAGACAAAGGACTTTGATCCATCATTTCGTTGGTTCTCTTGTGAAGTGTTTCTTCAAGTACGAGCCATTGTGCCTAATTGTTCCACGTTATAACAACTGCCTGCAGAAATTGAACAAAAGCTTAATAACTGGCAATTTTAAAATTTCAACTTTGCATTTTTTTAGAGAATAAAGGAAATACTTAATATAACTGAAAGTAAGATCTACCAAATTCTAGGCAGGCAGTAATTGCAAGCAAAAGTTTGAAATCTTGAAAAAATAAGTTTTTTTGGCAAAATAAAGTATCCATTGATTTTTACAAAAAAAAAAAGGGTAATTTTCCCTGAGTTTTCCCTGACTTTTACAAAAAAGGACAATTTTCCCTGATTTTTCGAACCATTTTCAAATCACCTGAGAATTCCAGGTTTTCCCTGTTCTCCAGGTTGAGTGGGAACCCTGTTCATACTCATAATCTTTTTCTCATGCAGACACTCCTGAATCCGATCCTCCTCTGCCTTTCCTTCCTGCCACTTGGGCTAAAAAGAGTTTTTTAGTAAGCATCTCATCACTCATTCTTTCAACATGGCCAAACCACCAAAGCCAGTGGCGTATATTTGAGGCTAGCTGCGAAGCCCAGAGAATGCACAAATAAAAGTTAATTAAATATACACAAATAAAAGTCAATTATCAACGGTATTAAGATATGTTGATGCTTTCAGAGCAAAAGAAACACGAGCGGATTCGCTTCTTTCGATTATGAGAATCAGTCTGGTGAGCGATGATCAACGGCATAACGCAAGTAGGTCTTCAAGAGACCTACTTGCGTTATGCCGTCGCTGTTCTGGTGCAAAGAGCTTCAATACTATCTCCTGCTACCGTTTCCATGACAACTTGAATGAGCTACGGAAGTGAGTGGCCATTGCTTTGGGCAAGGGTTCGCTTCGAAAAAAGAAGACTTTGGACTACTTCAGTCCCTCCATCCTTGCAGTGAGTGTTTCGCGAGAGTTGTTTCAGTTTGTGTGAAGTGTCAATGAATTAAAATCAGTGATATTATATCTAAAATTCGTGGCTTTGTTGGATTCGAAGTGTTTTGATAAATTTTGCAAAAGCTTCCCTGAGCATCTATTATCAGAGCTTAAAGAACTCTATGCTTCAAATTTTGATACAGCTCGATTAAAAAATGAACTGAAGGTGTTTAATTCCCTTGATGAATACAAAACAAATCAGTAAGAGACATTACTTGTTACATAAAGTTGAATAATTGGACATAGCGCTTATTGAGGTGAACAAATTAGCAGATCTAATATTAAACTGTTCATCAACAACTGTAACTGCCAAAAGAAGTTTTTCCGAATTAAAAAGAATCAAGATATATCTTAGAGCCACACAAGGACATTCACATTTGAGCAACTTCGCTAGTTTGTTAATAGAAAAAAACTTTATTTTTAAATATGAAAAAGTACTCGTAAGAAACATTTTGTGAAAACATAACACTTAAGTTCGCACAAAAGGAAAGAAGAATGGAGTTCATGTACAACTAAGTGTTCAAATCCTAATTCTCATAATTATTTGGTATCATGTTAGCAATAGCATGTAACTAAAATTTAGATAAAAAAATGTTACTTTTATTACTTAACAATTAAAAAATAAACTTCGCAATTAAAAAAACAGTACTGGGGAAGGGGGGGGGGAGTGAGATAGCCGAGGTCTCAGACCCAAGATACGCCACTGACCGAAGCATATTAGTCTCCACCTTACTAACAACATTTTGCTTCACATTACACACTGCAACACATCTTCATTCTTCACACAATCATAACATGTCCCCCCCCCATAAGTAACACATTGCTCCAGCACACAAACGACTTCTATGTTTCACTGCCATACATCAGAGTAGGTACAATTACACTTTCATACCTATCCAAGCGGGACTCTCTTGAAACCCCATTATTCCTGTGAAAACCTCCCAAAGCAGCCATGACTTTCAATGAAGAATTCACTCGCCTACTAATTTCAACATCCAATTTGTTCTCTCCATCAAACATGCTTTCTAAATACACAAATTCATTCACCTGGTCAATCATTGTGCCATTTAGACTTATATTACATTCAGTACTACCAATTCCTCTCTCAAAAACCATGACTTAGGTTTTTCTCTTATTTATACTCAGTTTGAATTTTATTCAAACTTCATACATGCAGGACAACATACTCTGCAACTCACTTTTGCTCTCTGACAACAGGACAGTGTCATCAGCATACAGCAATCTGTACACATGGATATCACCAAGATATAAACCAGTATTATCTATTTTGGCATCACACATGCACGCATCCATAAATATATTAAACAGCCATGTTGGCATTACACAACCTTGTCTGATTCCTACAGCAATAGAAAACACTTTTGATAAAACACCATTCACTTGTACTCAAGCTTTTACTGGGCATACATGGCTTTCACACTATTAAGTAGATTCCCAGTAACACCATATTCATTCAATACCTTCCACAAAAGTGTCCTACTTACTGGGTCATAAGCTTTCTCTAAATCTATGAAGGCAGCAGAAGCTTTCTTACCAACAGCCAGATACTTCCAATAATCATGCGTAACGCAAAAATTTGGTTAGTGCAGCCTTTACCAGGCATAAAACCACTCTGAACATCACACACTTTCTCTGATGTAAGATTATAATAATAACCATGTATTAATTTTTAATACTCAATAATGCTAACCTGAAACTTGACTTGTTTGAAATTAGTATGATATTTCATTAAAGTTAGTATGATTTTCGATAATACAGCACATGCATGCACATATAACTTTTGCCTGTGACCTCACTCTCCACTTAAGGTGGATGTCTAGTGATTTTACTTCCTACACTTCCAATGGGCAAACTTCTGTACACATTTTCTTCACAATTACTGCGTTCCCAAGGATGAAAATTTAAACATCGATTAAAATAACTTCATATTATAACTTGGAATACTTAATATTTTCTAAAACATAACCATAATTATATTAAAAATCAACAACTTTTCCTTTGGTGGTGTTGAGACCAGAAAAAAGATTGCGCGACCTGTGCATTGATGACTTCAGCAGACAAACAAATGTTGGATTGCTTAATTATGGTTGTGTTTTAGAAAATATTAAGTATTCCAAGTTATAATATGAAGTTATTTTAATCGATGTTCAAACTTTCATCCTTGGGAACCCATTAATTGTGAAGAAAATGTGTACAGAACTTTTCCCATTGGAAGTATAGGAAGCAAAATCACTAGACGTCCACCTTAAGAAAGTACCTTATGATTAAGACAAAAATTCACAAAACATTAACTTTGCTGTAAGATACTTCACTAAATTGAATAATATATACATGAGATTAATGACGGGAACAAAACAAAAAAGCTGAACTTTTTACCAGGTGAAAATTTGGACTGTGCAGTGAATATAATGCAACATGACCAAGATGGAATTGTTTGCTGTAATTCATTTATGTAAACATTAAACTGGAGTACATTGCTGTATTCACAAAATTAATTAAAACAAAATACAATGGTTTTAAAAGATAGTGCTTCAAACACAATTCTGTTTTGTTTTTGTGCTTTCTCAAACATCATATACAGTTTGACCTTGCTTTCTTCTCAGCAAGTTCCACTGCAATATTTGCCTTTTATTGACTCTACAGCAGCATGATTTACATTGTAAAATTTTTGTTTCTGCTGATATCTTTCCATTCCAACTTCTTCATTGTCACCTACCCTTTTTCTTCCTTTTTATTTATGCCCTCTGATTTTGGCAAAAGTTGGAATCAACTATGTCCCCCAACAATCCATTTTACTGAAGAACTGAACTGCTAACTTTCTTTGTGTTTTAAGTTTGTATAGCAAAATAAGTTTTGATGTCCATTCTCCTTGACTTTATGACCATTATTCCACCATGCTGAAAGGATTTTCAGCTTGAAGACTATGAACACATGATATAAAAGCTTTCACTATTTCACATAAATAGTGTACCTTTGAGAGGATGAATACTTTCAAACGGTGACGGATCACTTTGTCCGTGTTCATTTCGTCCACGCTCACTTCGTCCAGTTCATTTCGTCCAACGTTCACTTTGTCCACTGTTCACTTCGTCCGCTGTTCACTTAGTCCAATGTTCACTTCATCCACTGTTTATTTCGTCCACCGTTCACTTTGTCCACGTTCATTTCGTCCTCAGAATAAATGGAATACCGTGGATTTTTTTTGTTTTCATGGAGTTTTTGTTATAGGCAGAAGAAAAGGTTAGTGGATATTGCTTGCAAGCGATTTTTTTTCCTGTCTGAGTTTTCAATTAAAATATAACGATTTTAAATGTTATTTAAAGTAGAACAAGGAACTTAACTTTGAAGACCTTTTTAACTCTTTTGTGTGGTACGATGTCAATCACTACAGCATGACTCACGGTATGTTCGGAAATGGACTACAAGGAGGGATTTTTTTAATAACGTTGCGCTTTTACTTAGGCACTAAAAATTACTATGCCTCATGTATAGGCCTTTTGACAGTTTTTATTCTGCCGATGTCATATTCATAACGTTTACCAATCAACTCAAGGTAATAATATTGCGCTTTTATTTAGGCACTAAATATTATTTCAGATGTCCTAGGCCGTGGCCTTTTTCACAGTTTTTATTCTAATCATGTCATATTCATAATATTTACTTATGAAATCAAGGTAATAATACTGCGCATTTGCTCAGGCACTAAATATTATTTCATAATCCCTAGGCCTAGGCCTTTTTTACAATATTTATTCTACGGATGTCTTATTCATAATGTTTATGTATCAAGTCAAGTTAATAATATCACGCTTTTGCTCAAGCGTTAAATATTTTTTTGGCCTAGGCCTAGGCGTTTTTCCCTTTTTTTATTTTAAGTACGTCATATTCCTAACATTTTCACATCAAATTAAGGTAATAATATTGCGCTTTTGCTCATGCACTAAATATCATTTCATAGGCCCCAGGCCGAGCCCTTTTTTCAGTGTTTTTATTCTAAGTACGTCATATTAATAACATTTTCATGTCAAATTAAGGTAATAATATTGCGTTTGCTCAGGCACTAAATATCATTTCATAAGCCCCAGGCCGAGCCCTCTTTTTTCAGTGTTTTTATTCTAAGTACGTTATATTAATAACATTTTCATGTCAAATTAAGGTAATAATATTGGGCTTTTACTCATGCACTAAATATTATTTTATAGGCCCTAGGCCTAGGCCTTTTTTCACAGTTTTTATTCTAACCATGTTGTATTCATCACGCTTACATATCAAGTCAAGTTATTAATGTTGCACCTTTACTTTGGCTCTAAACATTAATTAGTAAATTTTAGGGCTTTTTAACAGTTTATGATCACATTTGCATAACATATCCAGTTATTAATATTGATCTTTTACTTAGGCATAAAATATTAATTACTAGGCCTAGGACATCGGTATAATAAACACAGTTAAGAGGTCCTAGGCCTAAGGCCTATGAATTAATATTTAGCGCCTAAGTAAAAGCGCAATATTACTAAATTTTTATGTCATGTAAACGTAATGAATATGACATCCGTGGAATACTGTGAAAAAGGACTAGACCTGGGGCCTATGAAATAATATTTTGTGCTAAAGTAAAAGCGCAGTATAATCAACTTGAGTTGATACGTAAACATTATGAATACGACATCCGTAGAATAAATATTGTAAAAAAGGCCTTAGCTTAGGGATTATGAAATAATATTTAGTACCTGAGCAAATGCACAGTATGATTACCTTGATTTCATATGTAAATGTTATGAATATGACGTAATTAGAACAAAAACTGTGAAAAAGGCCACGGCCTAGGGCATATGAAATAATATTTAGTGCCTAAATAAAAGCGCAATATTATTACCTTGAGTTGATAGGTAGACGTTATGAATATGAGATCCGTAGAATAAAAACTGTTGAAACGGACTAAGCCTAGGGATTATGAATTAATATTTCGTGCCTCAGTAAAAGCACAATATTATTATTACCTTGAGTGGATACGTAAACGTTTTGAATATGACATCGGCAGAATGAAAACTGTCAAAAGGGCCTATACATGAGGCATAGTAATTAGTATTTAGTGTCTAAATAAAAGTGCAGCTTTATTAAAAAAATTCCACCTTAAAGTCCTTTTCCGAACATAGCGTGAGTCATGCTGTAGTGATTGACATCGTACCACACAAAAGAGTTAAAAAAGCTCTTTCAAAGTTAAGTTCCTTGTTCTACTTTAAATAACATTTAAAATCGTTATATTTTATTCGAGAATCTCAGACAGGAAAAAAAATCGCTTGCAAGCAATATCCACTGACCTTTTCTTCTGCCTATAACAAAAACTCCATGAAAAAAAAAAAAAAAATCCACGGTATTCCATTTATTCTGAGGACCAAATGAACGTGGACAAAGTGGACGGTGGACAAAATAAACAGTGGACGAAGTGAACATTGGACTAAGTGAACAGCGGACGAAGTGAGCAGTGGACAAAGTGAACGTTGACCTAAAATGAACTGGACGAAGTGAGCGTGGACGAAATGAACACGGACGAAGTGATAGGGAACCCTTTCAAACACCATGCAACAAATCTTACAAATTTTAGAACTTCATCACTTCTGTTTTTGATAATTTTTCCTCTCTTATCAAGCTGAAATGCAAACATTAAGTAAGGTTTAACAACAATACTGGGTAGTGGGATATTGAGAGAAAAAAATACAATCATGAAGAAAATCGTTGTTCCGTCTAACTTCTGTTTTGGGAAATTTTCCCTCCATTTTCAAGCTGAAATACAAATATTTATGGATTAAAATGATATTCAACAACAATATAGGGCAGAAGGAACATCACAATAACCAGAATTTAAGATCATAGGGATATTTTCATTGCATCTAACTTCAGTTTTAGGAAATTGTTACCTGACTTTTGAAGCTAAAATATAAACATTTATGTAATAAAATTTCATTTAATAATAACACTGGAAACATTGCGAGAAAGAAGAAATTACTATTATGGGGTAAATATTCACTTTGTCTAACTTCCATTTTTGGAAGACTCCAGAAGGAAAATGACCCCCCTTGCCTCTCCCGCGCATACACACGTTTTCTTCAGTTTCGCATGAATCTTCAGAATAACACAAAGGATGACAAAAAAGTGGGATTCTCCAAATCCATGGAAGAATCTCATGAATGGTAGTAACACTTTAAAATTTTCACTCATTGACTTGCAAACCAAATTTTAATACACTTTATTGGAGCATCCAACTTAGGCAAATTATAATAGTTAACAAAATGCACCATATGCTGTTTTAGTAATGTAAGCTTAATTTGTTGGTTGTATCAACATCATGAATGGAAAGAAAATTGTCTGTTACAAAATTTTTTTAACATCTTTGGGAACAAGTAACTCATGAATTGAAACAAAAATTCAATTGCAATTAAAAAACACTGTACAATGATAAAATTGTATATAATATTACTATTTTAGGGCAAGTCAGGACATTACATCCCTTTTCCATATTCCCCTCTACCTGCTGTAACAGATCTTATTTAAGCCAATTTTAAAAAGGGAATAAACCAATTAAATAACTAATTGAATGAATTAAAGAAGTTCCAACAATAACTGTTTCACCTACAATCATAACATTTAGAGGCAAAAAACTGATGGACCAATGGATTCACCACTATCTAGCACACTACCTTTACACCATACACAGCAACTAAGTTCCAAGCAACTGAAGCTAACAAGATGTAGTTTAGGAACCTGAAGAATGTTCCCAATGTGTTCTAGTCAAAACAATCTGATGCTTTATCATAGCATTGATGATCATTTTCTCATCCACATACATATACAGTAGATGACATAGGTCACATCAGGGTTTGTACACACCCGAAGAGCAAAAATTAAAGGATTTCAAGGACATGAATGTAAAATATCAGAGCCCTTGCTTACAAAGCCCACATAAGAAATTTGTATAACTTGTCACATTTTATTTTTTTCACTACTTTTGCAGTCAGGGCTTGTTAAAAAAGATGATGGGAATGTAAAAATAAATAAATGAGATACATAGTGAAATATCTACCCTTAAATATACATGTATTTTGAACTTCACAGGGAAGCATAGACAGTGAGTGACCTTGCCTAATGATTTATCAATTAGTTACTACTGCCAATTTTGACCCTGTACAATAAGAGATGATTCTAGACTAGCATACCAGAGAAAATGAAGATCACTGCATATATTATCATACATGAAGTTGACGAAGAAAAAAGCTGAACTTTTTAACCAGGTGAAAAATCAGAATGTGTTGTGAAAAAGTGCAAATATAAAGCAGCATAGGCAAGACAGAATTGTTCACTGTAATTTATTTATGTAAAATTAAACTGGAGCACATCATGGTATTCACAATATAATATTGCTTTAAAAAGAAATAAATTGGGTTCAAAAGACAGAGCTTTAAACAGTTTTTTCTTGTTTTATTTTACTTGCTAGGACATCAGTTCAAAACATCTTTGCTTTCTTCTCAGCAATTCCAAGGCCAAATTAGTCTTCTGTTGGCATGGCAGCTGCACAGCATCCATTGCTTAATTTTTCTCTGTACTGAAATCTTCCCCTTCCCATTTCTATATTGTCACTCTCCTTTCCTTTTGTTTAATGCCCTCAGATGACAGCATTGTATCCATCATGCTGAAAGAACTTTTAGCTTCAAAGTAACTTGTACAAAAAACTAGCGGATAATGCTTACCTTGGCATTCCTTTCTAGCGACGGGAACATTTTACGCACGTGTTTTCCGGTCCTTTGTTGATGTTATTGTCCTAAAGTCTATTGTATGCGATGACTGGCTTTACTTCTCACACTTTTCGCTGGGTATACTCATTGGATCTTTGCCTTAGGATTCAAACATCAATTTTTACCGTTCTTTATACTCGAAATTTTCGCCCATACTCTGGGCATCTTCAGGAGCGTGGCGACGTTACCACCAATGTTCGTGGTTAACTTCGCGCTAATGGAGTCCGATACTCCTTGTTGCCATTCGTCGGGAAAACTTTCCTGGATATATTTCGTTATCAAGCCCGGCTGGCGCCATCTATGTTTCGTTAAGAACACTTTTTTTTTCCCCGTATTTTTTTTTTTTTTTAATTTTTTTTTTTAATTTTCTTCTCCTATCCTGGTTTTCTTGTCTTTTTTTGCCTGTTTTTCTTTTGTTGTTGTTTTTCTTGTCTTATTAGTTCTTTCCACAGGCCCGATAATGTGCTAGATTCGTTCTGGTTACATACCCTTGCTTTATTTTGTAGATTAATATTGCTTCTTCCCTCCTCATTTGCCTTTCCGATTTTTTATTCTTTTTTAGCATTTTAATTTCATCGAACTTTGGGAATGTCCGGTTTTCCAAGCAGAATTGCACTAAAGCAGTTTTGGCTTCTTTTTTTGCCAGTTAGATATGTGTTGTTTAAGTCTTTTTTTAATCTGTTTTTCGTACTTCCAATGTACGATATTGGGGGTATGTGTGCTATTGGAATTTCGTAGGTTCCTGATTCTTCTAGCTTTTTTTCCTCTGTTTTTTTGTTGACAGTCATACTTTTCACGGTGTGCACTGAGCTTCCTAGTTGTAAGTCATATTTAGCACAGTGCCTATTGATTTCTTTACTCACTCCTTCCAGGTATGGGAAAGCTCCAATGTATTTCAATTTTTTATTTCTTATCTTCCTTTGGTTGTGCACTTCTTGGCCTTCTTTACTCTGAGTCATATGTTTTTTACTCTCATGTATCCATTTATTAATTAGCTTGCTCGGGTACCCATACTCTTGTGATATTTTCGAGATAAACTCTAGCTCTTGATTTTTTAGCCTGTTGTTAGATGTGTGTGTGTACGCTCGCCGTATCAAGTTTACTATGCTGTTTTTTTTATGTATCACTGGATGGTGCGACGAGTATGGTATCAGTACAGGTATGTAAGTTGCTTTTCTGAACACAGAGTATTCAAAACTATTTTTGTTTTTCTTTAGTTGAATGTCCAGGAAGGATAGGAAATTATCCTCTTCAAACTCAATAGTTAGCTCTATGGTGTTACAGATTTTGCTAAACTGCTGTGCTAGATCTTGTAGCTCGGCTTTGTTAAGTTTAGACATTATAATAATGTCGTCTACATATCGAGCATAAAGTATTGGTTTTTCAGGTAAATTTTGAATAATTTCTTTTTCGAGGTATGCCATAATCACTTCTGCATATAATGCCGATAATGGGGATCCCATAGGGCCACCTTGCGTTTGTTTAAATATATTTCCTTCAAAATGGAAGATGTTGTTTTCCTTGATGAAATATAAGGTATTCTTTAGCTCTTTCAGTTGTGACAAGTTTAGTTCTTTGCTGATGCTTAGTTGTTGCATAATCAATTCGATGGCTAGCTCGACAGGAGTGTTTGGGTATAACGCCTTAACATCCATGGAGGCCATAGTTATTTGCTCTAGGTCTTGATTAATTAATTTGATTTTTTCTATAAACTCATAGCTATTCTTTAATGTATATTGATTCCTCATGAATATTGGGGATAGATAGTTGTATATCTTTTTTTCTAGGTTGATGAGTGGTGAGTTTTTTTTCGATAGAATCAGTCTTAAGGGTGTTTTCTTTATGAGTTTTAATTTTCGAGAATATTTTTGGCATCCCTGCTCCCATTGGAGGGTTTGCATTTTTTATTTCTGTTGGTAACGTGCTGTGGTTCCTTATATTAGCCAGGAAGGTAAGTTGTTTGTCGGTGGGATCTTTGTTGATGCTATCGCACTGTAGCTCTGAGATGGCCGTCCGCATTTTATCATTATATTCCAAAGTGTCCATAATAACAATTTGCCCTGTTTTGTCCGCTTCGCAGAATTTGATCGTGGGGTCTTTGCAAAGATTTACTAGTTGTTTTCTGTCATACTTTAATTTATTAATCTTACAGTTTTTTTTTGTGCTTAGCGTTATACTCTTTAAGCATGATTCTGAATAGCTTAAACCTTAGATCGGTAGCATGTTCTGGATGCACTCGCTGCACAATATCTTCTAAGATAGGAATGTACTCTTCTGTTCTTGGGGTTTTAGGTGGAAATGCGTATTTTTTCCCACGTTGTAGCACTGCCTTTTCACTAAAAGTTAGCGCTCTCGATGATTGATTCACAAACACTGGGTATTCTGTACTTTCATCACCCCTCATTTTGATTCCATCTAAAAGGGTATTAAATTTCTTGGCAGTTGAGTTTTCTGCCGCCTTTTGTTGGCTTTCGACTATTTCATTAATTTCAGTGAGAACATCGTCTATAATAAGGGTTTTCCATGTCCCGTTAAAATTCATATATTCAGTATTCAGTATCTGGTTCCACATATTATAGCATATACATGAGAGTAAAAAGCATATGACTCAGAGTAAAGAAGGCCAAGAAGTGCACAACCAAAGGAAGATAAGAAATAAAAAATTGAAATACATTGGAGCTTTCCCATACCTGGAAGGAGTGAGTAAAGAAATCAATAGGCACTGTGCTAAATATGACTTACAACTAGGAAGCTCAGTGCACACCGTGAAAAGTATGACTGTCAACAAAAAAACAGAGGAAAAAAAGCTAGAAGAATCAGGAACCTACGAAATTCCAATAGCACACATACCCCTAATATCGTACATTGGAAGTACGAAAAACAGATTAAAAAAAAGACTTAAACAACACATATCTGGCAAAAAAAGAAGCCAAAACTGCTTTAGTGCAATTCTGCTTGGAAAACCGGACATTCCCAAAGTTCGATGAAATTAAAATGCTAAAAAAGAATAAAAAATCGGAAAGGCAAATGAGGAGGGAAGAAGCAATATTAATCTACAAAAATAAAGCAAGGGTATGTAACCAGAACGACCCTAGCACATTATCGGGCCTGTGGAAAGAACTAATAAGACAAGAAAAACAACAACAAAAGAAAAACAGGCAAAAAAAAGACAAGAAAACCAGGATAGGAGAAGAAAATTAAAAAAAAATACGTAACCAGAACGACCCTAGCACATTATCGGGCCTGTGGAAAGAACTAATAAGACAAGAAAAACAACAACAAAAGAAAAACAGGCAAAAAAAAGACAAGAAAACCAGGATAGGAGAAGAAAATTAAAAAAAAAAATTAAAAAAAAATACGGGGGGAAAAAAGTGTTCTTAACGAAACATAGATGGCGCCAGCCGGGCTTGATAACGAAATATATCCAGGAAAGTTTTCCCGACGAATGGCAACAAGGAGTATCGGACTCCATTAGCGCGAAGTTAACCACGAACATTGGTGGTAAAGTCGCCACGCTCCTGAAGATGCCCAGAGTATGGGCGAAAATTTCGAGTATAAAGAACGGTAAAAATTGATGTTTGAATCCTAAGGCAAATATCCAATGAGTATACCCAGCGAAAAGTGTGATAAGTAAAGCCAGTCATCGCATACAACGGACTTTAGGACAATAACATCAACAAAGGACCGGAAAACACGTGCGTGAAATGTTCCCGTCGCTAGAAAGGAATGCCAAGGTAAGCATTATCCGCTAGTTTTTTGTACAAGTTACTTTGAAATATCGCACGTAAAAGAGAATAGTACAATAATTAGAGCTATATAATAGTCAGAATTGGAACTACTAAGTGGAATTTTAGCTTCAAGACCACGAATGCATGATACCAAAGCTTTTTCTATTTTAAATAAATGTCATAACTTTGAGAACATGAATACTTTTGCTGTTGTTGTTGAAGACCATGTATCAATTATGAAGTTTCCAATTTCGACACTTCTTTCAGAAATTTTCACCTCCCTTATCAAGCTGAAATGCAGACATTTATGGAAAACAATAACATATAACAACAACATAGGACAGAAGAAACATTGCTGCAGGGGTAGGGGAAGATTATGATTACAGAAGAAATCTTCGCTCTGTCTTATTTGTGTTTTTGGAAAATTTCCCTCCATTTTTAAGCTGAAATACAAATATTTATGAAATAAAATTATATTTAACAACAATGCCAGGCAGAAGTAACAATGCAGGGGGGAAAAGCTCGCGATTACAGAACAAATCTCCACTTCATCTGAACTCTGTTTTCGAAAGTTTTGAGAGACGAAATTCTGTCTTCAGGTGGAAAGTGACCTCACCAAAACCAATCCCCAAAAAATTTCCATTCAGTTATGCATCCATCTTGAGAATGAACCAAATGATTACACAAAAGGCAAAATTGCTCGAATCAATGGAAGAATCTCATTCCTGAAGATTACAGAATTTCTGCTCCATCTAACTTCCGTTTTTGGAAATTGTTGCCTACAATTTCAAGCTGAAATTCAAATATCATGCATTAAAATTATACTTAACAGTATAATCAGTTTTTTTCTTTTATAGGATAAAACAATAAGGGAATTAGGTATCTCCAGCATTTCAGATCATAGAAATAAATGAGAAGCAAAACCCTGAAGAATTAAGTTTTAAAGGATTCACTTTGAAGAATTAATTTCTTCAGGGGATTTGTGCTTCACACTGAACTGGGCAAAGTTGGAAACTGCTGTTATTACTTTCATCTGTTGCAACTTACATAGAATACTTCTGAACAAACCTCATAGGGATTTCATTGCTGCACAAGCCACAGTTTCAATAGCACAGATATTTTCGGCCTTGCACTGCTATACATTTTTTTAAAATTTACACCAGTGGAACATTCTTCAGAACAATAGTTTGTTTGTTTATTTTGGGATTAATGACCACTGCAAGCAACTGAATGGGTTATAAGCAGTCACCTGCTCCTAATTTAGGTTCACTTGTTCCAGAGAAGGGAAAGAGCTAGTGCAGTAAGGCAAACACAACATCCATGTTTCACTAGGATTTGAACCCAAAACCAGCTTGGATGAATGGTTGGAAGCCACCAGCACTTAGACCACTGCTCCCTACAGGGTCTACTTCGGAACAATGGACCTGCATGATCAACAACTGCAATAAGCAAATGTGTTTGACTACAAAAGCTGTAAAATGGCATTCAGCATGCATGATAACAAATTTGCTATTGTCATTGGTCTTACAAAAAGATTTCCCACTATTTGAATTTTCTGATGCATATGTCACATAATCCCAGTTTTTTATTTTTTTTTTATTTAACATGCACTTTCATGTCGTTTATCCCTCCACTGGGGAAAACTCAAATCGCACTTGTACTTTGAACTAGAAGCAAAATTTGCGCCTTTCATCAACATTTACAATGCATGGAAATTCCTTGGTGTATGGAATCTAAAAATATTTGCAAATATTGTTTTGTGTATTTGTAATATTTTCAGCACCATGTGCTTCCACCTTAGTTAATACTGAACAAACCAAACTTCACCATGGTAAAAGTTAGTTGGCTTTCTCCAGTTACATTATTTCAAGTGACATCACTTAACCTTTCTGGCTATCACTCACACAAGGGCATAAAAAGGGAAGATAGCTGCTTGTTAAAAATAAATCAGGAATACCTCTCCTGAAATGGCCTTAATATCCTGTGTGTTCACATGGCCAAACAATAAAACATTACATTTATGTAAAAAGTAGCCATACGGTTTTCTCCTTTTTACACTTGCACAGAAATTATAGGCAACTTAATTTAGATTTTGTAGCAGTTTTGCTTTTAAGAAAATTCCACGTTTGTCAATCAAATCGAACAACCACATGACACAGGCAAAATTCATACACTGTACAGATAATTAAGTACATTAATTGACAGGCATTCATTTCTATTTTGACCAAACTTGAAATTAACATTAATACAAATGGTAAAATGAAACAATCTATAAATACACTGAATTGTTATATGGAAAAAGTGAATAAAGAGATTTAAAACTCACAGGAGGGTCAGATTCTTCAAAGAGATGAGGATGATGCTTTTTAATACGTGTAAAACGATTAAGACACATATTGTCATTTCGGCCTGGGAGATATGAAGCAATTCTGGGCCATTTAGCTAGTGAAATACAACAGTAATGTAATCCAGATTTTAAAACAGAAAAAAAAAAAATAGTACAAATCCATTTTATTTAGTAAACAAAAAAAATAAATTTATAAAACTTTGTGATGAAATATGTTTAATAGTATTCAAATTTTTGTCAAATATTCCAGTATTTCATGGTTTCCTGGAAAATTTTCTTTAAATGAAAAAAGAAAGATTTATTTTCTTGCTATCAGTCATTAATACACACACATAAACTGGAAAAATTAACTAGTCAAATTAAAAAATTGCCATAACCTTTTGTTGAACTAATTCATTTATAAAATTTTTATTACATGGCACAAAAAAAAAAAAAAAATGCTAACAGTGAGGAAATAATTTAAGAACCACTGGTGCTTGTTTTCTGAAACATCCAAGACTGCAAAATCAGTCTATACCAGATTAGGGCCAAAGAACTACAATACTTAATGTACCATATAATTAGTGCATGCTACTAACTCAGGTCTTATTTTTTTTTTTTTTTTTTTTGTCTGTAAACACAGCATGTCTCAAACATTCTAAGATCAACAGAAGTTGTAAAAATTTTAAATACTAAAAAAATGTTGCTTCATAACAAACTTCCTAAATTTCTTTTGGCCCACTACAATATTTTCTGCCTCCAGCATCAAATCTTAGAATGATGAAAATACACAGTCCAGTCAAAAAAATTTATGACCACCCCTGATGTAAGAAGGAACTGTAACCAGCAGCCACATGGCATGTGTAGCAACACATGCAAATCATGAAAGGCATTTAAAAGGACATGGACTCACAGACAGTATGCAGTTTCACATGAAAATGGGAAAAGGAAGTGACCAAATAGTTTGAAAAATGAATTATTTTGGCTATCTACTGAAGAGTGATGGCATTACAGAAACAGCTGATATTGTGAGCTGTTCACATAGGGTAGTTGTTAAAGTGTTTTAGGAATGGAAGGAAACTGGCAAGACCTACAGTAATCAGGGTAATAGTGGACACCCACAGATCAATGACAACCAAGGGCAGCGATGGCTATCCCGACTAATATGATCCAACAGATGGGCCACAGTAGAACACCTGGTCAGAGCTTTTAACACAGGCATATTGAGGAGCGTATCACAGGTCACAGTCCAATGAATTTTACTCTCTAAGGGTCTCTGGAGCTGCTGTCCACTTAAGGTACCCATGCTGCTGCCGTTTAGGGTGTGAATTTGCATCTGAGAGGAGTCACTGGATCATCAAACAGTGGACGAAAGTCACCTTTTCAGATGAATCACATATTCTGCTGTATTGTGTGGATGGTTAAAAGAGAGTATGGTTAGGCACTGCTCACAGAAATTATCCTGATATGATGCTCAAGAAGAAACGTTCAGGAGGTGGCAGTGTGCTTATGTGGGGTATGTTTTTTTTTGGGGGGGGGGAATCATTGGGAGAAATCTACTCCTCGATCACATGATAATAACCACTTTAGGGTACTTATCCATTGTGACAGATCAGGTGCTCCCATTCATGATGACGGTCTAAACCGACGGCACAGGTTGCTTCCAGAAAGATAATACCCCTTCCCATGTTGCTATGCATGTGCAAGAACGGTTTGAGGAGCACTCCAGTGACTTTAGCTTACTATCCTGGCCACAATACTCACTGGACATCAATCCCACTGAACATCTGTGGGTCTATTTTCACCAACAGATTTGACTTGTGGAACTACCACCAATGACTCTTGATGATCTGCGAGAAACTCTGATGTGTACATGGTAGAGAATCCCTACAGAAACATTCACAGTCCTCAATGCCATGCTGAATATCTGCAGTATTGGCGGCATGAGGAGGTCATACCTTATACTAAGAGAATGGTCATACTTTTTTGACTGGACTGTGTATCTATATGTTAGGGTGGTCCAAATTTTTGAACTTCTAAATTTCCTTTTGACTTTTATACCCCCTACCTCCATTTTGTTTTTTAATATGAGAAACTAAAGCAGTCAGAGTTGGAAATCAATCTGATAACATTAACACATGGTGCATTAAGCCTGTAGTTGTGAAAAATACACTTCTATTTCAGTGTTTATTGGTCACTACAAAAAATGTTTAAAAAAAAGTTCACAAATGATAAGAAGGCAGTATTTCAGGGTTCTGAAAACAGGGAATTGTTCACCTCTATGTTAACTATAAATTACTGACGGTATAAATCCTTCCTTCTCAAAAGTTCATACCTCATTCGTGCAAGAGTCATTCATTAATGATTGTTCAAACAAATGGGCATTCAATCTTTAGGTTGTCACTATGTTCACATATTTTCAAGGATTCAACAAATATTGACAAAATGCCTAAAAGTGCAAGATCTCTACACCAGCAACAATGAATGATTCACAACAAGCAAAAAATTCAGGAACAATGTACACACCTAAATATAATAGTTCTTAATGTGATATAATCATTTATTGCACATCAGCAAACTAAGTAAAATAATTCTAAGCATAAAAAAACATTCTCAAAATTTTGTTTTTTTACATTTCCAAGAATGAAACAAGCTCTCAAATACCAAGCATTTTCAGTGTATTGTATATATCTGTCAACTATACAGTTGTGATATTTTGTAGTTTCTCACATTGTATGAATATCAAAGTGCTTGTGAGAAACTTATTCATCTTTGTCTGACATTGAATTATCACAGTTGAAAGCTACTGAACATTAAAAAATGTAAGATAAAATATTACATAGATAAAAGCTGTTACTCACATTTTCATTTTCCTGGAATACTTCGGGATATTGCACATTTTACTTGTCGGAAGCATAAATTTGCTTTGAAGTCTTTCGTTAGCATTTCTAGTAGTCACTTCATGAAGACATTCCACTTGGTAAGTTGATAAAGGTGGGTAACCACTCCTCTTAATGAATCGTGATTCTAATCAATAAAATAATTCAATATAAAATGAAATCTAAAATAATAAAATAGCGAACGGTCAAGCCTTCAAGTCAAAGGGAACCGATCTGATAAAATATTCAGTCTTCATAACAGCTTAGACTTTGTTTCCCTCTGCACTAATATTTCCAAATTAGTTTTGACTATCATTTTCGTAGTCTTCAACTGTGGGTTAAAGGATGTGTTTCTCATCGTGCAAGTTGTTCAGTGGCCAAGTATCTCACAATCTGCAACATGACCCAACAGTTCCACGTCGGCAGAAGCTTTTGTGCATTCAAATCTTGGTTTTATTGCTCATTTTTATGTCATGTACGTATTAGTTCTTGATTGGACAAGGCCAAATTTGTTCCCGATTTTAAATTGTCTGGTGTCACCATCTTCCGTATATTAGTCGACTTAGTATTTGTCATGATTTTAAATCGTTTATTTTGGCTGATTTTTGTTCTTTTTTCTTTTCTTTCTCAATGAGGTATCTTCATGCGTATGGTAGATCGACTGGGTCATTATAATTAAAGTTCTTATCTCTTGTTTTTTCAATCATTACTGCCTCTGATGTTAAAATCTGGGCTTTTGTTTTATGCGATGTTATTAATTTGGCTTCCAGCCAATCTGGGATTGCCTCATTATGAATACAATGTTGAAATAATGACGCTTTATCTTCTTTTTTATTCCAGTTGGATATGTGTTCTCCCAGTCTTGTCTTTTAACGCAGGTATGTATTCTCTCTGCACTTGAAATATTTTTTGTTGGAATGCAGTATACACCTGCTTTTTCCAAAATCCATCTTTTTTCATTGCCTGTTGTCAAAACGGTCTCGTTATCCATAACAGTCTCCACTAGTAATAGGTTTTCTTTCGTGCATTCCTTTTTTAAAATATTCGCAAATGGAGGAATGAATGGAAATTTACCTCTGAATTTTCTTTCTATTTTAGGTTTTGCGTTGGTGTTATTTAGAGACATTTTAGTATTTTTAAATATTTCTTCAATTAGCTTTTTCCTGTATCCAAATTTCTTTGCGGTTTTGGTTATCCAATTAATTTCTTTAATCTCGTTTGTTCTATTGCTTGCTTGAGTGAGTTAAAGCTCTTCTTGCATGAAATTGCAGTGCTGACCATTTGTATTTCCACGGGTAGCTGAAATTTATCAGAATAATTGCCAGTATAAATGTTGGTTTTCGATAAACTGCATATTCAATCTTACTGTTGTTTCTCAATAAAGGTATATCTAAAACATGTAGTTGTCAATTTATTTCTCTTTCAATTGTAACCTGTATTGAGGGATAGAAGCTATTCCATTTTTGTATGAACTTTTCCAGTTCTCTTTAAGAATGCTGCCAGAAGATGAGAATATCATCAACATATCTTATATATATTAATGGTTTATTTTCATTGAGGGGTTTGATTAAGTTATTTTCAATGTCTTGCAATACGATTTCATCCAAAAGACCAGAAATTGGAGACCCCATTGGTGCACCTTGTTTTTGTCTATAGAAAACGAAGAAAGCTATTGCTGAACTAAATGTTGAAGAGGTTAACAAAGATCCAACAGATAACATTATAAGAAAGATGGCTAACATAAAAAACCACAGCAATTTACCATACAACATAAGAAATATAGCTATTTCACCAGTTGGAGCATCTATTCCATGTATTTTTAGCAAAATCAAGACCTATAAAGAAGAACTCTTATGCCCAATTGTGAATAAAACTATTGCTCTAACTATTGACCTTGAAAAAGAGTTGTTTAAGTACTTAAAACAATATTTTAATCACTATGAGTATAATATCAACAATTCAATTGAAGTTATTGAAAAGCTTAAAAAGGTTAAATCAAAGGAATTTATGATTAGTCTAGACGTAGTATCTCTATACCCAAATACACCTATTAAAGAATCAATTGAACTTCTAGACCAAAAATTAAAAGATCGTGAAGTCCTTGCTTGTGAAAGATTCAGTATTATCCAAGCTGTAAAATTCATTACTGACAATAACTACTTCACATACGATAAAAAAATCTATAGACAAAAACAAAGTGCACCAATGGGGTCTCCAATTTCTAGTCTTCTGGCTGAAATTGTATAACAAGACATTGAAAATAACTTGATCAAACCACTTACTGAAGATAAACCATTAATATATATAAGATATGTCGATAATATTCCATCTTCTGGCAGCATTCTGAAAGAGAACTAGAAAAGTTCATACAAAAATACAATAGCTTCTATCTCTCAACACAGGTTACAATTGAAAGAGAAATAAATAGACAACTACAATTTTTAGATATACCTTCATTGAGAAACAACAGTAAGATTGAATATGCAGTTTATTAAAAACCAACATTTATACCAGCAATTATTCTGATAAATTCCAGCCACCCATTGAAATACAAACGGTCAGCACTGCAATTTTATGTAAGAAGAGCTTTAACTCACTCAAGCAAGCAATAGAACAAACGAGATTAAAGAAATTAATTGGATAACCATAACCGCAAAGAAATTTGGATACAGGAAAAAGCTAATTGAAGAAATACTTAAAAATACTAAAATGTCTCTAAATAACACCAATGTAAAACCTAAAATGGAAATAAAATTTGGAGGTAAATTTCCATTCATTCCTCCACTTGCAAATATTTAAAAAAAGGAACGCGCGAAAGAAAACCTACTACTAGCGGAGACTGTTATAGATAACAAGACCATTTTGACAACAGGCAACGAAAAAAGATCGATTTCAAAAAAAGCAGGTGCATACTGCATTCCAACAAGAAACATTTCAAGTGCAGAGAGAATAGATAGAACGAATAAAATATACATAGGAAGCACCAAATGAAGATTTAAGACAAGACTGGGAGAACACATATCCAACTAGAATAAAAAAGAAAATAAAACGTCATTAATTCAATATTGTATTGATAATGAGACAATCCCAGATTGGCTGGAAGCCAAATTAATAACATCGCATAAAACGAAAGCCCACATTTTAACATCAGAGGCAGTAATGATTGAAAAAACAAGAGATAAGAACTCTAATTACAACGACCCAGTCGATCTACCATACGCATGAAGATACCTCATTGAGAAAGAAAAGAAAAAAGAACAAAAATCAGCCAAAATAAACGATTTAAAATTATGACAAATACTAAGTCGACTAATATACGGAAGATGGTGACACCAGACAATTTAAAATCGGGAACAAATTTGGCCTTGCCCAATCAAGAACTTAACACGTACATGATGTAAGAATGTGCAATAAAACCAAGATTTGAATGTGCAAAAGTTTCTGCCGAAGTGGAACTGTTTGGGTCATGTTGCAGATTGTGAGATACTTGGCCGCTGAACAACTTGCACGATGAGAAACACATCCTTTAACCCACAGATGAAGACTACGAAAATGATAGTCAAAACTAGTTTGGGAATATTAGTGCAGCAGGAAATGAAGTCTAAGCTGTTATCAAGACTGAATATTTTATCAGATCGGTTCCCTTTGACTTGAAGGCTTGACCGTTCGCTATTTTATTATTTTAGATTTCATTTTATATTGAATTATTTTATTGATTAGAATCACGATTCATTAAGAGGAGTGGTTACCCACCTTTATCAACTTACCAAGTGGAATGTCTTCATGAAGTGACTGCTAGAAATGCTAACAGAAGACTTCAAAGCAAATTTATGCTTCCGACAAGTAAAACGTGCAATATTCTGAAGTATTCCAGGAAAATGAAAATGTGAGTAACGGCATTTATCTATATAATATTTTACCTTACATTTTTTAATATTCAGTAGCATTCAACTGTGATAATTCAATGTCAGACAAAGATGAATAAATTTCCCACAAGCACTTTGATATTCATATAATGTGAGAAACAGTACAAAATATCACAACTATATAGTTGGAAAATATATACAATAAATCTTATAACCACATAATGAAGTTCAACACTGAAGTGTGTTTGAAGAACTGATTAAATTTCCAGTTTAATTATCACCTGAACTATGTACATCTGATCAGGGAATATTCATTCCAAACAAATTTCTCAGTTGTAGATTTAAAAAAAAAAATAACAAAAAAGTAGAAGAAGAAGACACCTGTAACTACAAATTTGCATTCAAAAATAAAATCTGAGATACCTTTCCTTCCGTTAATCGATTTATTCTTTTGGTAACATGTTTCCAGCTTTGAAAAGCACAAAGCACAATTAAGATAGTACATCTCACTGTGGTGTGATCGACAAAGAGCAATGTTAATAGAGAAAGAGTGACCTGATTGAGTGACTCATAACCAAAGTGGCTGCAAGGTGAGGATAGATATTGATGAACTGCCAAAAGAGCAGGAGCTTAGTGCAGCCATTCACTGTTCATGATGATGACCTTTGCTTGTGGAAATGATTTGGGTACAAAGTTCAAATAGAATGCATTCATGAATGTGTCTCTGCTTATCATGAACATACCATTTGCATTAAGGCCACAGTGGAAATTAGTGAAGTGCCAAAATGAGCAGAAGCTTAGATAAAACCTACTCATCATTTGCAAATGAATTTCCACTTGTCACAAACACATATTTCAAATGGCATTCACCTTTCATACCCATTCTTAAGTTTCACCATATATTCCTAGCTGACTACTCATTGCCCACTCACATAATAGTTGACATATATTAATTCTCAACATTACCATATTTTTCAGTTTATAGATCAATATGGAATATAAACTAAATGGGTTAAATTTTTCAATTTCCTTATCTTCATTTATCGATAAGTTGATCCTGAGTATAAGACAAGACCAGAACAAATGCAGTTAGTGTTCAATTATGCAACTATATTTTCAATGTTTCAGTAAATATTAAAAAGATAAAATTAGTTAACTAGCATTTTTCTTTTCAGCAAAAAGATGAATTCTGTAAGCTTATATTTTCATACGAACTGATGCTGCCAATATCCTTCTCTCTGATAAAAAAAAAAAAAAGAATAAAGGTGAAAAAAAAATTGGCAAGGCAAAACAAAAAACACAAGTGTGTTAAATCAGAGTGATGTTTGCAGCATGAGTTATAATTCACTGTCTTTTCTCATTGAGTCCAAATTAAATCCGAAACCAAAAGCTTTTGATTTCAACAGGAAACATGAAATAAATTAAGATAAGCATAATAATTGGAAGCAGTAGTTGATTTTAATTCAGTTGAGCTGTACTACTGAGAGATTGACAGAGCAAAAAAAAAAAAAAAAAATGTGTTCACTATCCGCTGGTCATAGCAATTCTTAAAGTGCAAGTGCCACCAGCTGTCAACATGATTGTCACCTTAGAATAATTCTTGATGCTGACATAACACGCTTAAGTTATGTAAAAATTGCAAGTGGTGGGACGTTTCGGTAGTGACTTCTACCTTCATCAGCCATAGAATGAAACACGTGGTATTAGCATCAGTTGTTGCCAGATTTCAAAATAGCTTTCCAAATGATAGATATATTAAACGTCCCACCACTTGCAATTTTTTACATAACTTAAGTGTGATATGTCAACATCAAGAATTATTCTAATGTTTTGTGTGTTACGTGTTTCACTGCCAATTATTCTCACTACGATTGCAACCAGCCAATTAACTGTGTAGCAGCAATGTGTTTCAGAGGTTTAATCATTGTGAAATTTAATGAGGTAAACCTATTGTAGTTCTGGCAGCTTTGCAAAACCAGAGGTGAATGTCACTCACAAAGGCTTTGGAGGAGTCGTGATGGTGATGCTTTTAACATAGGAAAGCTGTCATTCCAAATTGGTCATGGGGATTTTAATGATGCTTCTGTCAAATGGGATAAAGTTGTTACAACAGGTAACAGCTTTTAAACAAGTTCTTAGTAATAGAATATTACATTTTGTACACTTTAAAAATACATGTAATATTGTGTTTCGGGTGCTCGAATCATGACCAAATTTAAGGCACAATATACATATATACATTCATCGTCAAAAAATAGTTGCACCCAGAAGGAAGCAACCTACAGGAATGAAACTTGGTGGGCAGGTTTGACATCGTGAGACATGCAAATGATTCAAGTATTACGCTCGGCCACACATGTGACGCAAGGAAGGAGGGGTCATAGAGCTGTGCCTGACCAACTATATAAGGTTGTCCCATTGTATGTGCTTGCCATTCTGACTCATGTTGTAGTGTTGGTTGCATCCTTTGCAAGTGAAGTATGCCTCGGAGAAAAGTTCGGAAGCAATTCGAGCAGTTGGAGGAGTTCAAGAGGGGCTGAATCATTAGGCTCCGGGAAGCGGGATGGTTTTATTGCCATATTGCGTGCTATACCAGTCGTGCGGATATCACCATAGCAAGCTGTTGGTGGCACTGGATAGAACAAGGCATGCAGCAGCGACAGGAAGTGTCTGGGAGACCTAGACGAACTACGGAGAGAGAGGACCGACGGGTTATCCGACATGCGCAGAGTGACCCAACAGCCACGATTGCGGATATTCAGCGAGCAGTGGTGCCCTACGTGCATCGTCCAATTAGTGCTGGCACCATTGGCAGACGGCTGCATGACGTAGGACTACATGCACACAGACCGTTACGATGACTGCCCTTAATAGCAGTGCACCATTGCCAAAGACTGAAATAGTGTCATGCCAGACTGTCACAGAGCCATGCAGAATAGCAGCGGATGATCTTCAGTGATGAGTCCCGCTTTTGTCTTGGAGAAGGCGGCCACTGAATCCATGTGTGGAGGCACCATGGTCATCACCAAGATGAACAGTTTGTTGTCCAGCATCACACGTCAAGAAAGCCTTGTGTCATGGTGTGAGGTACAATTGCCTATGATGCCAGATCACCTTTGGGGTTCATTACAGGCACTTTGACAGCCCAATGTTACATTAATGAGGTTTTGCAACCAGTAGCCCTACCTTTTCTAAACACTCACTCTGGCGCGATTTTCCAACAGGACAGCGCTCTTACGCATACTGCTGCTGTCTCGAGAGCTTGCCTTCAAGGCACTGACACTCTGTCATGGCCAGCCACATCGCCAGACCCATCACCGATTGAAAAAGTGTGGGATGCTATTGGACACACTATTCACACTCCACCCCTACTGCACAATCTGCAAGAACTGTGTCAGAAGATTCAGGCTGCATGGGATGGCTTATCGCAGGACACCATTAGGAACCTGTAGAACTCCATGCCAAAATGTCAGGCATGCTGTGTGAGCAAACATGGCTGCCCGACACCATACTGAGAGACACTACATATTGGGGTGTAGCTCAATAAATATTGCCCATATCGGTCTCAATGTTTAATCATTTATTGTTCCTGATAACCTTTACCTTCCTCTCGAATAGCATTGCAATCTGACACGTCCTCCTGGGTGCAACTATTTTTTTGACGATGAGTGTATATTTTTTCTCATTGAGAAATATCTATGACCAATCAAAGATAAGTCAATGCTGCATATAAGAATACATGAGACTGATGAAAAGGAAAACTGAACTTTTTAACCGAGTGAAAAATCGGAATGCGCGTCAAGAAAGTGTGAATACAATGCAGCATGAGCAAGATTGAATTGTTCGCTGTAATTTATTTATGTAAATATTAAACTGGAGCATATCAGTGTATTCCCAATATAAAATTACAATTCAAACAAAATGAAATGGTTTTAAAAATATTGCTCAAACATAGTTTTTTTGTTGTTGTTATACTTGCAGGACGAACATCAGCTCAAGTTTCCTCTTGCGATCAAGCCTTCCTTTCTTCTCAGCAAGCTTCACAGCATATTTTATTTCTCTGCAGTTGCACAACATCCAGTGCTTAAATTTTCTTTCTGCCAATATCTTTCCTTTCCCATTTCTTTGTTCTTTTATTTTTTTATTCCCTCAGATGACAATAATTTCATCCATCATGCTGAGAGAACTTTCAGCCTGAGAGCAATGAATGCTGATATCAAAGTTTTCACTGTTTTAGATAAGCAGGGTGTAACTTTGAGAATATGAATACTTTTGTACATCATGCATAAATTTTTACAAATTATCCAACTTCGTCACCACCGTTTTCGGAAATTTCCCTTTCTTATCAAGCTTAAATCCACACATTTATGGAGCAAAATAACATTTAACAACACAGGAGAATTGGAACATCACTGGAAAACAAATTACGATTATGGGAGAAATCTTTGCTGTGTCTGACTTCCATTTTCAGTCATTTTTCCAAAGTTTTCAAGATAAAATACAAATATTTATGGAATAAAATTATATCTAACAACAATACTGGGCAGAAGAAACATTGTGAGATGAAAAAAAAATACGACTATGGGAAAAATTTATACTCTTACCTTCTGTTTTCGAAAGACAGAATACATAAAGAGGCTCTCTCCCTACTGCTACCAATCCCCCAAAAATTTTCATTCAGTTGTGCATCAATTTCGTGAATGACCCAACTGACACCAGAAAAGGTGGAATTTTTTGAATCTGCTAAAGAATTTCATGCCTGAAGATCACAAGGAATTCGAGCCATCTAACTTCCATTTTCATAAATTGTTGCCTGCAGTTTCAGGCTAAAATACAACATTTACGCAATAAAATATTTAACAATACTAGCACGAGACAACATCATGAGGAAAACTACGATTATGGGAAATATTTTTGCTCTATTCAACTACCATTTTCGAAAGTTTTAAAAGAAGAAATATTGTCCTCAGACAGAAAATGACCCTCCCACCACCACCAAACCCCAAAAGATTTCTCTTCAGTTTTGCATCTATCTCGAGAATGATACAAAGGGTGACGAAAAAATCGAATTCCACTAATCCATGGAAGAATCTCATGTATAATAAGTTCAGGCATGGAATTCAGAAGAAAAAAGTTTGTCTTATACACAAAAAAATACAGCACCTTTTCTTATAGAGAATACATTTCCAGACACATGAGGGTCCAAGAAAGTTTAACGTGCTGCATGAATGTCACATTAATGGCAGATTAAATGATCATTCATAGTGGTGAGAGTGAAACATTCACCATTCATCGTGAAGAGTCAATCATTGTGAACAAATCATTCACAAATGGTCCATCATTTCTACAGATAAAGGAACAAACTAGCAAATAGGGTAGCTAGTGAGAAGACACATCATATGATACAAAAGCAAGTTTTCTTTTGCGTAAAGCACGATTCACTTCCTTGGTATCCCTCCGTTTTTGGCTGAAATCACCTGAGAATGAAATTTGGCTTATTCCTAAACATTCAAAATGGGTTAGTTCTATGTGACTCACTGTAATATCAACAGTTTTTAAAATAATTTGCCTGTTAATATCTGGTCTGCTGTTAGACAAAGTTTTTACCATAGCTGCCAACCTTTCAAACTCAAAAACTGGAACACTGATGAGCGAATGAACAATTATACCCAAAATAAAATTTGGTTTCATTTAATGTGGAAATATGTATATTAATCTATAATAACAATGAACATTTTGCAAAAAAATTCTTACTATGTAATCCTATAACAATTCCTGTTAAAGTTTTATTATATTTGAGTTCATACTGCTGTCAAATGGCACATCTGATTTTTTTTATTATAATTAAAAGTTTCCCGAATTGCCTATAAGAATCACTAATTTTCTTTATTATTTGTTAAGAGCCACTGAATTTGCAGATTTGGCTTTCCTCAAAAAGTTATTGTGTTTTTGTGAAAAACATGGACATTCCATATTTGATTTCACCATTAAAATGGATGGCCTGGAGGGTCAAATGTGCAAAAAAAGCCTCTGAAATCAGTTTTATTTCTTCACACTATGCTCACAGGAAGAATTACTATGAGGTAAAATTAAGTATACCTAACATCACATCGTACATAGTCGAGTCACATTATTGTGACCAACCACCTCCTACTTTTGACGTCAACAGCGCATAGCCAATGAAAGAAGACATGTGTCATGAGCTGGCTTGGAGGGTATATAAGGTGTACTGTAGGCAATCCGAAAACATATCACTTGTTGCTGTCATGGATAAAAGGAGCGATTTATCAGATTTGCAAAAAGGGATGATTATCAGCTTTTGAGCCAAGGGTGGCAGTATTTTTGAAACAGCGCAGTTTGTGAACTGTTCGCGTGCTGCTGTAGTTAAAGTGTATTGTGATTGGAGAAATGGCACCATTGCGAAAAAGGGAAGTAGAAACTGCAGAGTACCACATGCCATTAATGAGAGAGGTGAACGTTGGCTTCAAAGATGCGTGAGGGCCGATCGACACACTACAGTGGAGCAACTCACTGGCCGAATGAACCACGGAGCTACCATAAGTGTGTCTAAAACAACAGTTCAGTGAACCCTACTGTGTATGGGGCTCTGACGCCAACGAATGGTCACTGCACCTATGCTAACGAAGGTGCATTGCCAGAAAAGGCTTACACTTGCACCACAGCATCATCATAGGACCTCTGCTGATTGGCAAAGGATTGCCTTCTCCGATGAGTCATGTTTTCTGCTTCATCGAACGGATGGACGTTGGCGTATAAGGCAAGAAACATCGGAGAACAAACACTCTTCAACCATTGCTGGCAGAACACAAGCTGGTGGGGGCAGCATTACGGTCTGGGGAATGTTTTCCTGGCATTCTCTGGATCCACTCACACCTGTGGAAGGCACTACGGACCGAATTCGAAATGAATCTATCCTTGCAGACCACGTACACCCATACATACTGATTGCCTTCCCTGGGGCACATGGGATCTTCCAGCATGACAATGTGACATGTCACAAGATTAGAAATGTCTGAGAGTGGTTGGAAAAGCATGATGAAGACTTCAACATACTTCACTGGCCACCTAATTTCCCAGACTTAAACCCAATTGAGCATCTGTGGGACCACCTTGATCATGTTGTTCACTCTATGGATCCTCCACCGTGCACCCTCCAGCATCTGTCAGATGCACTGCAGTCAGCAGGGCTCCACATACCTGTGATCACCTTCCAGCACCTTATTGAGTCACTTCAAGTCCGTCTAGCTGCTGTCCATGCTGCACACTGGGTTTCCTCTGGATATTAGCTGGTAGTCACAACAATGTGCCTCGACTGTGTACCATCTGCTGTATAATGGTTTGCACATGGTCTCTTCTCAGCACAGTCCATTGTTCATCAATTCTTTCAATGTCCATTATACTTTCTGGCTGGCATAAAACTTGGAAATGCAATTTTCAGTTCATTTCAGCGACAACATGAGGTGTTTCTGTTCACCCACAAACATATTTTTCACTTCCAGAGAATTTGGAAGCAATGATGCTATTAAACAAGGAACTTCATCAGATGCTGTTGTTGAAGTATTACTGTAATTTTTTTGTGAACTGTTAATACAAATGCTAGTTACAAATTTGACAAGAAAAGCAGCACAAAGAAAGCAACATTATACATCAACACCTGTGCCAATCATTACAACTGCTGAATTTGGGTATTGGAACAACAGAAATGAATCCTTTGAGTATAGACATGACAAAACCACAAACGTGAACTCATGGTGTGGTCAGACCTTTCCTTATGTTTATTATAACAGTTCATCTTCCTCGAGTTGATGACTGAAGAGAGAGAAATGTAGTTATTGTATCCTGACATGAGAGAGAGAGAGAGAGAGAGAGAGAGAGAGAGAGAGATAAAGAGAGAAGTGATAACCATAAACTAACAGGGGAGAGGGGCAGTCTAAGTAACAGTAACTTATAAATACAAGAACACACATTTAAAATATGTCTGCTGCTTTAAATAGTTTTACATAGTACCATGTCCAAAGAACATAAAACACAACTTTGTAATTGAGCTCATGTGACACAAAAGCTAGAAGAAGGGAAAGTGTGTCCAGTACTAAATGAAAGATGGTAATATGACATAGGCTAAAAATTGACTATTACTCTGAACACTGTAGTAGTGTTAGTTTAAGAGTAACTGACTGATAATTATGGGAGATTTCAATGCAAAAATAGGGCAACAGCAACAGAATGAAACTTCAGTAGGTAAATTCGGTCACGGCAACGGAAACCAGCATGGAAATACTCTTGTTGAGTTTGCAGAAGCAGAAGGGTTTTTCATCTTGAACTCCTTTTTCACGAAAAAGCCACACAGGAAATGGACAAGGAGACATCCAATTGGGACGACAAGTGAAATTGATTTTATTATGTGTAACAAAAAATTCGTCATAGAAGACTGCAGTGTGCTAAACAAGTTCAACACAGGTAGTGACCATAGATTGGTGAGATGTAAGATGCACCTCAACACTAAACTCGAACGTGGCAAGCTCATAAGACAAACAAAATGTATTGACATAACCAACCTCAAAAAACACCATAATACCTTCAAGCTGGAACTGAAGAACAGATTCTCTGCTTTAGAAGGCCTAACATTGGAAGAAGTGGATATTTCTGAAGTTAACAGAAAAGTAACCAAAGCTCTTATGGAAACAGCAACAAAATTAGCTGGGTCTAAGAACAAGTTGCATGTGAACAAATTATCAGGAAAAACCAAAATGTTGATGCAAAAGAGAAGAGAGATGAGGACAACTAAAGAAGATGTGACTTCCAAAGTGGAATATATAGAGCTATGCAAGACAGTACGAAAAAGTATCACTGAAGATGTAAGGAAATTCAACTGTGAACTAGTGAGGAAAGCAATTGAAAACAACCAAAGCCTAAAGACAGCAAAGGGACATCTCAGTAAGGGAAGAAAACAGATTATGGCACTGAAAAAAGAAGACGGTTCTGTAACAAGAAATAGAGGCGAAATTTTGACAGGGGTGAAAGATTTCTTCTCCAAATTATATGAAAGGGATGATACATGTACTCCAGACATCATGAAAGGTACCAGTACCAGAGTTCTTCCAGTCCTCCCAGCAGAAGTTGCACATGCAATCAACAACATGAAATGGGAAAAAGCTCCAGGAGAAGATGGAATTACTGTAGACATCATACAAGAAGCAAGTGGAGAAATCGAAACAGTACTCGCCCAAATTTTCACTTGATGCCTTAATGAAGGGAAGATTCCTGAGAAGTGGAACAACGCTACAATGATCCTGCTACATAAAAAAGGTGACATTGAGGATCTCAGGAACTACAGACCTATCAGCCTCCTATTAGTGGTTTATAAAATCTTCACTAAAGTTCTTTCACACCGTTTGAAGGTAACACTGGACATGGCTCAACCGAGAGAACTAGCTGGATTCAGGAGTGGCTACAGCACAATAGATCATATCCACGTACTGAGAGAACTAATTGAAAGAGCGAGGGAATATGAGCTTCCATTGTGCATGGCTTTTATCGATTATGAAAAAGCCTTTGATTCGGTGAAACCATCAGCAGTTACAATGGCTCTGAAATCCTGCGGTATTGAAGATGCATATATTAATATTATTAATAACATCTATGAAAATGCAAGTGCAAGGATTCGGCTGTTTGAAACTACAACACACGTAAAAATTGGAAAGGGAGTGAGACAAGGTGACACCATATCTCCAAAGCTCTTTAATGCCACATTGGAAAATGTCTTTCAATCACTGAACTGGGAAAACAAAGGGATAAAGATTAATGGAGATTATCTAGCTCACCTTCGTTTTGCTGATGACGTAGTCATTTTTTCAACTACCCCATCAGAGCTGCAGAGTATGATCCAGGAACTTGCTGACAAGAGTGAAGAAGTGGGATTAAAAATGAACTTTCAGAAGACAAAAGTGATGTTCAATGCTTTTACTAGACATGAAGATTTATCGATTGACGGAGAAAAGCTGGAGATAACAGACACGTACATTTATCTTGGACAGCAGATATCAAGTGAGGGTCACATTGATGAAGAAATTAATCAGCGTACAAAACTTACCTGGAGAGCTTTTGGAAGAAACAGCATAATTTTCAAGAGCAATATGCCATTATGTCTTCAAAGAAAAGTGTTTGATCAATGCATCCTTCCAGTGCTTACGTATGGTGCAGAGACATGGACCTTAACTAAAAGAAACATACAAAGGTTGCAGACAACTCAAAAAGCATGGAGAGGTGCATGCTTGGTGTAAATAGGAGAGATAAGAAGAGGAACTCGTGGATCCGAAAAATGACAAGAATGGAAGACATCATGATCAGAGTTAAATCCCTGAAATGGCAATGGACTGGACATACTGCCAGAAGGACAGGCCATCGATGGACAGCTGAAATTTTAGATTGGATTCCAAGGGACAGGAAAAGACCCAGAAGAAGACCACATGGGAGATGGGTGGATGAAATTCGAAAGTATGCAGGAGTGACATGGTGGAGACTGGCACAAGACATACTATATATATATATAGGGATGTAAGGTCAGGTGATGCGTAACATCACAGCCTCTCCTTGACAAATGTCAACCCCGCCTTCTCGTGGTGCATCCTGTTCCTACTAAAAGGGCTCTGACGACCGCCAATAGCGGTATAACTATACCATCGGGATTAGAGGAAATTCTATCCCACACTCACCAACCCGCTTGGCCAGCGTGGTGAGTTATGGCCAAACCCCTCCAAAATGACTCCACAACTTAAACCTTGGCCCTCAGTCTCCGGCAGCTGGAATGTACCTGGCCAAGGCAGCGGCCAGTGCGACATGAAGGCAGAGGGTGCTAAGAATCCCCGGAGGACCGGACTAGGCTGCCATCTGATGCTGACCTTGGCAACGTACAATGGACGCTCCCTATCTTCTGATTCAAGGCTTCTTGAATTGGAAGAGGAACTACAAAAGATCAAGTGGGACATCGTGGGGCTAAGTGAGGTAAGGAGAAAAGGAAAAGATCTCATCGAACTGAAAAGTGGACATCTCTTCTACTATCGTGGGACAGATACTGGCAGAACTAGTGGTGTTGGATTTATAATAAACAAGAAACTGAAGGATAAAGTTGTAGAAGTTGAAAGTTCCTCTGACAGAGCTGCACGGCTTGTTATCCAACTCTCGAAAAGATACCAGGCTCAGATTATTCAAACTTATGCACCCACCACAAGTCATCTTGAAGAAGAAATTGAAGAATTTTATGAGGAAATTTGTCATCTAAATAATAAAGGTAAGCAGCACTTGAAAATAATTATGGGAGATTTCAATGCAAAAATAGGGCAACGGCAACAGAATGAAACTTCAGTAGGTAAATTCGGTCACGGCAACAGAAACCAGCGTGGAAATACTCTCGTTGAGTTTGCAGAGGCAGAAGGGTTTTTCATCTTGAACTCCTTCTTCAAGAAAAAGCCACACAGGAAATGGACATGGAGACATCCAAATGGGACGACAAGTGAAATTGATTTTATTATGTGTAACAAAAAATTCGTCATAGAAGACTGCAGTGTGCTAAACAAGTTCAACACAGGTAGTGACCATAGATTGGTGAGATGTAAGATGCACCTCAACACTAAACTTGAACGTGGCAAGCTCATAAGACAAACAAAATCTATCGACATAACCAACCTTAAAAAACACCATAATACCTTCAAGTTGGAACTGAAGAACAGGTTCTCTGCTTTAGAAGGCCTAACATCGGAAGAAGTGGATATTTCTGAAGTTAACAGAAAAGTAACCAAAGCTCTTATGGAAACAGCAACAAAATTAGCTGGGTCTAAGAACAAGTTGCATGTAAACAAATTATCAGGAAAAACGAAAATGTTGATGCAAAAAAGAAGAAAGATGAGGACAACTAAAGAAGATGTGACTTCCAAAGTGGAATATATAGAGCTATGCAAGACAGTACGAAAAAGTATCACTGAAAACGTAAGAAAATTCAACTGTGAACTAGTGAGGAAAGCAATTGAAAACAACCAAAGCCTAAAGATAGCAAAGGGACATCTCAGTAAGGGAAGAAAACAGATTATGGCACTGAGAAAAGAAGATGGTTCTGTAACAAGAAATAGAGGCGAAATTTTGACAAGAGTGAAAGATTTCTACTCCAAATTATATGAAAGTGATGATACATGCACTCCAGACATCATGAAAGATACCAGTACCAGAGTTCCTCCAGTCCTTCCAGCAGAAGTTGCACATGCAATCAAGAACATGAAGCGGGGAAAAGCTCCAGGAGAAGATGGAATTACTGTAGACATCATACAAGAAGCAAGTGGAGAAATCGAAACAGTACTCGCCCAAATTTTCACTCGATGCCTTAATGAAGGAAAGATTCCTGAGGATTGGAACACCGCTACAATGATCCTGCTACATAAGAAAGGTGACATTGAGGATCTCGGAAACTACAGACCTATCAGCCTCCTATCAGTAGTTTATAAAATCTTCACTAAAGTTCTTTCACACCGCTTGAAGATAACACTGGACATGGCTCAACCGAGAGAACAAGCTGGATTCAGGAGTGGCTACAGCACAATAGATCATATCCATGTGCTGAGAGAACTAATTGAAAGAGCGAGGGAATATAAACTTCCATTGTGCA